>OX235270.1:36561168-37207138 GCA_944472135.2 Trichobilharzia regenti | reverse complement strand
TAAAACAACGAAAAATGACATAACCTTGAGGTTTTTTCAATAAATAAAGCCAGTATCCATCAGCTGATCAAATGACCTACGGCCATCTACAGGCTGCCCACAAAGGCGGCACATCTTGCTTGAATCTGATGTAGCTGCTCATCGTGAACCTATAAATTCATTCAAAGTCCAGGCTGACACGTTTGCTGTAGAAGGTCATTTCGATGCTCCTATTATCCAAGAAAATCGGAGACAGCTTGCACAACGTTACCATGACCTGCATAAAGAGTATACCAATTTAATGTCTCAGTATATTGAAAGAGGCTTCGCTAAAATTGTCGAAGAGGATCACGTTAATGGACAGGTTTGCCGCTTGCCACACCGTCACGGTTTTACTCTTGTGATTTATTGCATGGTTTACCTCTATCCACTTCAGTCCATCTTCCGGCCAGCAGCACATTACTTTAGTTCTGTTAATAATTAATAATTAGTTTATTGAGAACATTAAAGCAAGCTGTTCTTTTTCGTATTGAGAACGTGAAAAAGATTATGTCTTCAGCTGCACACAAGCATCATGGGTCGGTGGTCTGATTGGTTTAATTCAAGCGTCCCCAGAATCTGCTGGAACATTCCTATTTATTTATTGATTCTTCAGGTCTCCAGATTTGTATTCATTCACTGAAGAAGCGAAAAAGAAGAACTTTTCTAAGGAGGAGATAAACCACTTGCTATCGTACCTTGCATCAGTTCTGGGCAACTTTGAAATTACTTGTTTTTTGGAGCTACCAAGTTCGTTTCAGCCATTACTTTGAGTAGATTAACAGAGCTTCTATCAACGAATAGCGCATTTCCTAATCCGGAGATAAGGCTCAAAGCTTCGTGGGAAGAAGTAGCTCCTGAAGTATATTCATTAGGCTCCCGTCGTTTTCGCCTTGGACTCAGTACAAATGAAATAACAACTCACTACTACGCAAACTGTACTCGTGGTGATGCTGAGTTAATTCAAAGGTACGTGGAAAGTATAAAAACCGAACCATGTAATACACGACCTTTCAGAAATGCCGACTCCAAAACAAAAGTTTATTCCCTTCGGTTTGCGTCAGCTGAGAAATCTGCCCAACCCATATTTTATTATGCCATTCCCTCGGACAGACCTTCGCAGCTGAAATATGGTGACTATAGTGAGCTGATGAGGTTACTGGTCGACTGTTGTAAAAATTCTAAAGCACATCTGCTTAACTAAATCGAATCAGAAATGTGGCATCAGTACGCTGAAATCTTCACTACTGGCTCAGTAGCCACTCACAAAGATGCCTCCACGTTATGGGTTAGGGATAAGAACCCTGTTGTTGAAAGCTGTATTGGGTTTATAGAGTCATGCTGTCAATCACGTCTCATAAACCGTTAATGCCCAGCTCTCGCTACGCTCGGGCCCACGCTGTTCCTTGAAGATTTCAGAAACGCTTAGTTATAACAGACGAAAAAACCAAAACACCGATCTGCCGCTTGAGATTTCTTTATTGTTACACCAACATATAAAAAGAATAAGTGAACTAAGGTCTGAAAACAAATATTACAATAATAAATCATTGTATTACTTCTGACGATGTTTCACTCTTCTTTCTGAACAGCGACCGATGAGACGATGACTGTCGTATTGATGCCTCCGCGAAAATTGGGGAAGTTGATTTTAAGCAAACAACCAAGAATTGATCGTTCAATCTTCAACTACATTGACACTCCCTGGCAAAAAAGGGACCCAACCCTTTTTTCCTTCACGACCAATACACGTTGACTTGGATGCCATTGCGAGAACCTGGGTCACTCGGACAGAGCTGAAATGGAAAACAAACAGAAAAGCCAACACACCACAAGCATACCCACAGCACAATCTCACACATCGCTGACGACCTGCGCCTCCAGACAGAGACCTCCTCTTGACATCTTGCAACACAATCGCCACTTACTAGAATGACTCTTGCAGAATGCAAAGTGACCATGGCAGCACCTCACGATACTCTACGCACATCCTCTTATCTACTCATCACCAATTACCACTGAAATCGCTTGTCACCCATTCTGCCTCAGTTCTAGTAGCGGTGACGCATGCGAGCCTCAGTCGTTTACACTCTTTCTCCCCGGCGTGTGGGACCGCAGCTAACAATTATCTCCGTGTGCGTTTCATTCTCAGCAATAGCCTAGCCTCCCCGGCGTATACGCCCCATCTGCTGTCCTTAACATCAATCAATCCATTCATGGATGTAGAAGACTCGAAACAACTTCAGAAATAATCACGACGAAAATTTTGACAAAATTACGCAATAACAACAAGGTACGAAAACAACAAGTAAACACAATGAATCCAAAATACACCAATTGCTATGACACACGACACATATATGCAAACTGTACACAAAAACTCGCCGATCATCTCTTGGTGGAATTCCTTTGAAGAATCGCAGGACTTACACCAGTACGCCTACAACCCTTCTCAGGTTGACGATTGTAATTTGTGGAATGTCCGGACACAAACAAGATTAAACAACAATTACAATAATTGGAACTCACACAACTATTTAACACAAACATATGTACAATCAACACATCAAATGTTGTGGATTCCGGCATGAAAAGCTACCCTTGAAGAACTGTAGGACTTACAGCGGTACGCCTACATTCCTTCTCAGGTTGATGATCCAAGTGGAAGTCGTCCGGACACAAACAGAATTACCAACAGATAGATGACAGATGATATCAATTCAGTATATACAATATGAACATATGTACAAAATCACGCACCAAGCACATCGGACTGCTCATTGATGCGCTACCCTTTGAAGAATTGTAGGACTTACAGCAGTGCGCCTACAACCCTTCTCAGGTTGACGCTCTAGGTTGGAAAATCGTTGCAGCGTTCATTTGCTGATTTCCTTCTATCAGCTATATCCTCAAATCTGAACGATAACACGCTCATGCAATTGTATCGTAGAATATAGATGACGAACAAACACACGACATATCTCATCAACCTAGTGTAGAAACAGAGTAATTTACACCAAAGATAATAACCTTCAATTAGTAACTTGAAACTAGAAATGCCTTTGTTCGTGCACGTCAATTTAACAATTACTCTCTCGTTTACACTTGGCTTATCCTCACTAAACTGACCAATGATATTCGTCCTTTCAAACGAACTGATACTACCATAGTCATTGCAGAAGATACTTGAGTTGATGGGCGTCTGTTTCATTGTGGATGACAGCACCAACGATGACTGAGTGACACAAGGTTATGAAATTAGCGGTGGATAAGAAGCTGTTCTTTTTCGGCTTTCAGATAGTTGTCCAACTGCAAGATTACCACCACCGCTGTCTTTCACTACTAGTTCGGGCTTAGCACTATCATCTGATGATAGGTGGGCTACATGCTGATCACTTACACTGACGGTCTCACAAGTATGCATGCCTTCTGCAACTGCATCTGCATTTATTTCTACTTCACGTTGTAGTTGTACAGAACCTTTTTTCAACATAGCAGTATTAGGCATATCCCTCATCTCATCATGATCAACCAAAGACAACTGTGAAGTATCATGATCATTATCACGAATATTCACTTTACCGTCAACTTTATCATTTTCAAACTCTTTAATAACAGAAGTAGACAATTTTGGTTCCTCCTCGCAAATCCTAATAGGTCTTATAACTTCACTCTGACTAGTAATACCTTGTAAACTTTTGGAGTCAGAACTGCACCCAGAAGCAGTAACTCTATGCTGTGACACTCTATTCAACAATGGCTTACCAGTTGCAACTACAGACTTCTTCACCGCACCGTTATCGTCACACGATTCGGAGTCAAGCCTGGAGTCTACATTTAGCTTATCACTGAACTTGCTCACTGGTTCACAGTTCAGCTCTGTATGCACTTCTCGCAAACGTGTAAAACACAACCGTGTTTGTCTTGCATCTTGTAACTTATCTGTTGAGGATGTACTACGAAACCTGTTGCACTCACTAAGTTTATATGCATTGCTAGACATCATGGAGCCCTCTCGATATCCACCTCTCTGAGGCCTATTCGTCATCAATGATTGCGTTTTACCCTCAGACTGCTCTGTTCTAGGGGTGAGATGTAATAGACTGGCAAATTTGCTCATAGATTGATTGACGCTATCTTTTACCAGTTTCAGGATATCATCAAACTTTGGCTCGATACCCTCATCCTCCATACGGGAGCTTATCTTCACACACTTCCTTTGCAGTCGAGTAGGTAGGCGTCTTGCTATTACTTCTATTATAAAAGTCGAGTTGAGGTCACTCATGCAATTCATAGAAAGCAAGGTATTCTTATAGGTCATAAGATTATCCATAAACTCAGAAAGTGCCTTGGAGTCATCTTGTAGTTGACTGCCGTTACCTTTGACAGCTTCGTATACGTTCCTTACAATCATCGAAGGTCTTCCAAGCCTTTGACGTAATATGCTCATAGCCTCATTGTAGTCCTCTTTTGGCTTCATAAACTTACAACACTGTATATCTCGTGCAGCAACTCCGGTGCAATACCTCATCAAATACATCAATTTCAATTCATCAGTTAATAAAAAACCACTCAACATGATCTCAAACTCCTTTACAAATTGTAAATAATCGACAGGGTTTCCATCAAAACACCGTGGTTCAAATTTAGGGAGTTTGATATTCCTATTATCCCTGAACGGCGAAACAGTAACATCAACCATGTCATGCTTAACATCAGACACATCGTTAAAATTAACAGACAAGTCACCATGACTTACTTTCCTGTTTGCATCCAAGACACTCTGTCCCTTCTTTGACCCAGGCATTGTTGAACTTGACCCAATTCCAAAAAAGTTCCAGATATTGCTTGTTCAAAGAGGACTTGACCGGCACCAGGAAAGTTGAACGGCGACTATCCAAACTTTCACCAACTGTTTGAATCCACCAGATCTGTTTCCCTAATCAGAAACTGTCAATCACGTCTCATAAACCGTTAATGCCCAGCTCTCGCTACGCTCGGGCCCACGCTGTTCCTTGAAGATTTCAGAAACGCTTAGTTATAACAGACGAAAAAACCAAAACACCGATCTGCCGCTTGAGATTTCTTTATTGTTACACCAACATATAAAAAGAATAAGTGAACTAAGGTCTGAAAACAAATATTACAATAATAAATCATTGTATTACTTCTGACGATGTTTCACTCTTCTTTCTGAACAGCGACCGATGAGACGATGACTGTCGTATTGATGCCTCCGCGAAAATTGGGGAAGTTGATTTTAAGCAAACAACCAAGAATTGATCGTTCAATCTTCAACTCCATTGACACATGCTGTGATCCCTTTGGCGTTCGTGCAAAGTTTGAATCACTTGTAGCTGTTGTAAATAGATCAGTGTATACAAAATTCCAACGACTGGTACATAATGCTGAGAGGTTGCTAACAAATTTACCATGGCCTTCTACACTTGAAAAAGTTAATTTCTTGCAGCCAGATTTTACTAGTTTGCATGTAGTGACGTTCGCAACTTCTGGAATTCCTGTTGGAACTAATATTCCTAACTATGATGATGTACGACAAGTTGATGGATTCAAAGATGTTTCTTTGGGTAATGTACATTACCCGTAATTAGTGCTCGTTTCACGGATCCTAAATCAGAATTTCTACGTAATGAAGACAAACAAATGTGCATGAAACATGCTGGAAGTTCCTTTGAATTACAAGTTGGACTTCATGAACTGCTGGGATATGGTTCTGGTAGACTGTTTCGGCGTGATTGTTATGGAAAACGAAATTTCCACAGGAAAACTACTGAAGATATCATTAATGGAGATCCTGTAAAAGGTTGGTATGAAAAAGGAGAAACGTATGACAGCAAGTTTTCAAACCTTTCCTCTGCTATAGATAAGTGTCGAGCTGAGTGAGTTGGAATTGATTTATCTGATTTTCCTCTTGCTCTGGTTCAGTTCGGTTTGAATACTGACTTTGCTCAAGGCGATGTCCGAGATGTAGTTTATATTAATTGGTTGTCAATGCTTCCTTCAGTTGTAACTTCCATGGAATTTTATTCTCCAGTGGAAAATGCCGATGACATTGGATCATGGTGTCAAGCACATTATTGTGCTTGTTATGCAACTCTTCGAGTTTTGATTGAAGCTGACGATTCTACGGTACGTACAAATGAAGTGGTCGGTGAGGACGATGCACCTGATTCATGTACTTTCTTTGGTCGTAGAAGGCTTTTAACTGAGACTCGTTCAGCAATTGGTGAATTCCTGAGAAAATCACGACATAACAAAGGTAAAGCGAATGCTTTCTTCCAACAATACAGTCAACTACTACCACAAAATTTGACTGATTTATTCTGGCACAGATGGCCACGTGAATATCTTCCTATGCTGCAAGGAAGATCTAAATGATTGGATATAAAGCGTAAACTACAACATGGTGATCTCGCCCTAGTTTACAGTACTAACACACAGAGAGGTCTCTGGCAAAAGGCTATAGTTAAGCAGGTGTACTATGACCAAGATTGCCGCGTCAGGATGGTGCGTTTGAACACTGCAACTCAAGAAGTCGAACGGGATATAAGAAGCGTATGTTTGTTGGAAGAAGCAGAAAATTTGTAGGTTCCAGATACGACAAGTTAACGTGGTGATCGTTCGCGAGGAGTGATAATCGCGACAGACAGATAGACAGTTTGACAGACAGCTAATCGATCCTATGTGACCCTCTTGTCGCGATAATTGGCTAACTTAATGTGACTCTAACCACTTGATGTGACCTTGAGTGTTCTTTATTTCCTGTCACTCTGTTGTGTGTATATGTAATTAATTAACTGTTCATTTCGTCCGTTCCTTCGATACTGTTCGGTATGTTTTTGTCTTTTATTGAGTGACAATGGATTTGTGCTTATCTTGGTGTAATTGTATGCTTTATTTTATGTTTTAGAAACAGATAAATTACTGCCTCATGTAAATGGAAATTTCAGAAGAAATTCATCTCCCCTAATGGTGACGAAAAACATTACAGTATTAAGTTTACAGTGCCAGTGGGAATGGTATAACAGACGGCGGATCATTAATAATAGAGCTAACTAGATTCAAATCTCGTAATCAACACAAACACACATGTAGTTGTGCCTCAATATTCTGGCTCATTCCATAGCTGTCTTCGACGACTTCGGATGCTAGCTTGTTTCCTTCTCCTAATTTCTTAGCCAACATCTTGGGCAACACATATCCGATAGCCCCTTGATTAAGATTGTCCCCAGAATTACTTCAGAAGCTGCACGATCACAAAGCTAATGGCTTCATACCTCTCCCACAAATCAAAAGTTTTAAGCCAGTTCAAACTTCACGAAGCTGACTGTTTACTTCTTTAACTAGCTCCATCCTTTTCGTGTTGTATTTGTTCTCAAAGGCAGATAAATAAACACTTGTTCACTACTGACAACTAGGTAGAAGCTCACCTCACGAACGCGTTGTTGAATTGCCTGTTCGCGGCAGTTCCTCAATTAGTTTCTAACTCAACTTAACTAAGTTTTGACTTCTTCCCACCTAGTTGTCGTCTCCTTGTGGCGAGTTAAACTTTCAAGCTAGCATGTGGGCATCAGCAATAATTGTACTTTGCACACCTTTGGCATAATTCCTACTGTGCATGCGGATAAGTTCCTTTGGTTAATTTCATCTATACTTTAAGTAAACTGGATGCAACGTTGCGATAAATGCTGAAAATTCTATGTTTTACTGAAAGTGTTGTTTTTTAATAAAGCAGATCGTCATCATTACCGCTATTCCGAGATGGAACACACAGAAAGTCGAACGAAGTACAGCAGGTGGTCAGCTTTAGTGGTGAGCATTACCATAGCACCAGCATAGAGTATCAGAGATCGGTGAAACATAAGATTGTCATAAGGTCGAGACGTTCATGGTGTGAATCACCGATTCTGATGGCTAGAGGAATTCATCACTCATACCGTTTTCTCATGTATATCTGTTCACCATGCGTATGAACTGTAATAGCAGATGCATATGAGAGATTGCCAGAAAGTTATGGGCTTATACCAACGATCGAGAAAGTTCTTCTAACTGATATAGATGAACGTACTCATGGTAGAAAATGTTGACTCCAGATGTTTACTAGTGGGTAGCAGTCAGACTAGAAGGCAACCGATGACAGTCTGGTGAGGCAATTTCAATAGAAAGGGTTAGTGAACTAAGTTGACGAATGGCATTATTCGTAAGTTACTAGATGAATAAACTTAAACTGTCCCATGTCGATGCGCTACACATAACTGGCATGTTGAAGAGGTTCAGAGTAACTGTCCATCAACTGATTTCGTCGCTTCGAAGGCACTCGATGGGTAACCCTAAACATACACATAAAAAAATGAGCAAGTCAAACGGCCATCCTTAGCGAATTTCGTCCTACGGAGAGGGGGTCTGATGTAAGCCTCTACAACATGGCATGCTATAGCCACTCAGATAGAGTATGCTGCTGATAAATTCAGAAGAATAGAGCGAGAAACCATGCTGGGGCTATACTTTCTATATGATTTCGAGGCTTTCTGTATCCATTGGTTAATGAATACCTTCCTGTTTGTTTGACTACGTACCCACTGCTTTCGGATATCAAGGTTGTCGGACGGTAGTGTGAATAGTCGGTTTGATTATTGGTTTTTAAATGGGAATACCTGTGTAGTATTAGGTGACTTCTATGCGCCACATATTATTCGAGTTGAGTCAACATTAATGATCCTGCAGGTATACATGCATACTTGTTTCAACAGTGCTTGAATGTGCACTTGTGCATGAACCCTGTCATGATCCATCTACTCTGGACTTAGTAGGAACACCAGAAAGTTGTAGGCGGCATAACGTGCCTCCCGTTGTTACTCATCAATGTCCGTGTTAATACTTCTAAGATTCATGTCATCATGCACGATATAGACGCGTATGTCAACACCTGCCTACTCGGAGAATGCACATGGACAACGCTGGCTGGACGTGGAATTTTGACCACTGAAGAAGTGAATAAAATGCAACCTAATTTACTCATTGTCCACATCGCAAGCTTCCTTCCCGTTTACAAATGTCCCGAAAAATTCTCACGTTCCAGTTATTCCCATCCTACCCACGCCGCTAACGAAAAAATACCCATCTTTTAATATATCCCTGTTAGCGAACGATTTGCTCATACACTGGCACCTTTAACGGTGATAACTAATTTCGATATTCCCTTAGTTACAAGTGTAAAGACTGCTCTCCTTACATATTAATATCTCCACAGCTGTGGTATAAATAAGGCTAATGTAGTATGCGAATATTGTATTTTGTACAATTAAATGCAGGTTTCATAAATATAGTAACAGGTGAGGAAGTTAAAAAGTGCTTTCATAAGTCATTTTGGGGACAGTGATTGTCTGGTACCAGGTTGACCGACGTGGGTTAGTTAGTATACAATGTTCTGTGTATTAAAAGTCAACATATCAATTTTCAGCTGGGGAAGTGTGTAGACGTGTAGAGCAATCTTGTCCTGAGTGCGCATGTAAGTCATCAGTCCTTCCAAGCTTTTAAGAGTGGACTGCAACCAGCAGCGAACGGGTAGGTTTCGCGTTATTTTGCACCTTGAATGGAAGTTGGCACGACTAAAACGTAGTTTTTGAGGAAACTGGATTGAAATCCCTAACTATGTGGTCGAAATACTTAGTTTGCGTTTAGAAATATGCAGTGTAGCTAATGATTTGACCAATAACTTCAAATTGTGTTCGTAATCATCAATAATGACTTCATAGATAGTTGCATGCATGAAGCTGATACGTTGAAGGATTTTCGTTTGCACTTCAGGATAGACGACTGGAGTGTTGAAAAGAACACTTAGATGAGCAATTCAACTGATCAACAGCCACGCTCAACTTAACCAGCATCCCAGACCATCCTGAATGGGGATGTAAACACAGGTCCTCGGTCCCTAACTCAGATTACTAATCTGAAGCGAGGCAAAGCTGCAGGACCTGATGGAATCCCTCCAGAGGCTCAAAATCGTTGTCAATGACTGGCACAGATGCATTCACTACTTGTGACTTATATACCCAATAGAACTATATTTTTCTCTGTTATTACTATTCTTTCTGCCTCATATCTCTGTCTACTGTCTCTACTTTGCATTCCTGCTTACTTTCTTCTCTGGCTTTGTGTGCTGAGTGAATTGTGGCGACTCGAACTGCTGCACACCGGTGCAAATTTCTATGTTGAATCCAGTCAGTCAGCTGGAATTACAGTGGTTATGAATAATGACAATACCGTACTTCAGGATTTGAATGGTAGTAAAGGAAACAAAATCAATGCATCCAAAATATAAGCATTATAGTTTTTTGTTTAATCACCATCAGTTTACATGTTTTGAAAATAGAATAGGGGAGGTGTGTGAGAAGGAACAGAAAAATTCTAACACTGTTAGCTTGTAGGTTTATATAGTAACTAACGAAGTGTATAGTTCATAGAATTGAAAACATGCTCAGTGTGCTGAAATCACTAATATCGATGACTGGTCGTAAGTCATTCATTCCGGTAGTGTTTTGGCGAACTCAGCTGAATTATAATTGTTTGCTTTTGAGATGAACCACTAGAAACACTGGGTGTATTATTGAGTAATCTTAAATAAATGCACTTCGCAGTTCCTAGTACTGCGGTGTTATTTCTTATGTTTGGTTGTTTTGTATAACGACAGTAACTAGTACATTTCGGTTGTTTTATAACCTTAATTAATTGATTTAAAAATATTGCATTGCTTAATTTTTTGAGCTCCTTTCCGACGGTATTATTCGGAGTATAAACTTAATTCATACACGATGTGGGTGCAGTTTTCGCTAGAATGTGTTCATAAATAGTTTCAGCTCTAAATAAATTCAACTCCCAGGTATTATAGAAGTATTTCACTGATTTGGTTCTAATTTTTGAAAAGTAAAATAGTAAGTTTTATGCCGAACATCCGGAGGGTTTTAATGTAGTCACTGTAATAAAATGTGTATCCTTTTTATTTCAGCCGAAAATATCTGTATTTGATTGTGAAACGATGGTTTCTTTTTGTTGATGCGTATGTACTGTCAAACAATCATCTTCTCTTCAGGTGTCTTAACTGTTTGATTGCAGTGGAATATTTTTTTCTCTAGGGTGCATATCATGGAACTTATGTTCGGCGAAGTTGATGAATCACACAATGTTTTTCTCGAGAGGTCAAGTCCTGTGACGGAGGTCAATAACTGTGTTAGTCAAACAAAGAATAACGAAATTAAGGTGCCCGATAATAATGATAATGAAACTTCAGGAGGAAGCAATAGTGTATTACCCCATGAAGAAAGTGGGATACAGCCTTCTACTTATCATGGTAAAAATTTGCTGTCAAATGAAGCCAGACCAAGTGAAACTTATTCTTATGATTCTGAGCAACAGCATAGTAATCTCAGACCGTGGAAGCCTGTGGACCAGCGATTTACTGCTTTGAAATATGCATGCGATAAGCTGTTAGGTGATAACTGTGCGCTTTATGAATGTGGTCCTAGATGGCATGTTGATGTAGACGAAGCATCGAAAAGTAATGGGGTGAGTTGGTCTTAACAATGTTGTAATTATAAGTTGCAGTGGTATTCTGATTTCTTAAATACTTTACTGATAGACACGAATAAGGCTAATTTACGGTAGTTTTAGTTGGGCTTATTGATATCTCAAGATTCTAGGATGAATGTCGTTGAAAATGAAGTAGAAGGCTATCCTTTTCTCACAAAAAGTTTGGAAGTCCACTTGGACAAAGGGTTTTGATAGAGCATATGACATTATTATTTTTGGGGGAAGACCGAAGTCTATCTACCCTCGGCTGTACCAGGTCGTTTATGGAGGCCATATATCAGTTGCGTCAAACGATTTTTTTTTTATTCAGTATGCCGAACCAGTCATAACAGATCAGTTTCTTGATTGCTTGCCCTGCGTAGCGAACAGTTGATTGAGAGTACGATTATTCCCCCCTCGCTGAATTTTCAGGCTGATACTATATCTTATATGGTTTTAGCACCAACTCTTTCTTATAAGATTCGCAATGTTTATCTTGTCATCACTGACATTTTATTGTGTGTTAGTGTATGCCTACATGAACGACAAAGTCACATGTATCGTCGTAACGTCACTGATAACGTTACTGAAATTCAATATGTTAGCGACTGTATTCAGTAACCGTGTTCCTTTAGCTGATGCAATGATGAATGGGGAATCATTTGGATTATTGCGCATCCTCGTAAGCACCTCAGTGCTTTTCTTGACAATAAATAGCTCTTGCGATACCCAGATGGTCAGTCTAATGGTACTTCTGGTCGAATTTAAAGGGCATTTAGTTAGTGTCATTTAACTGCTAAGATTCCATGTACAACTCTTAGTTGCTCATTTTCGTAGTATCGTCTGATAAGTTACGAAATAGATCATATGAGGGACATTGTTTTCATTCACAGAAAAGCTTTTTATAGAAGAAAGGCTTATTGATGAACTCACCATTTTTCGAAGTATGCATAGGACAGTAAGTGTCGGAAATAACATAGGATGTTAACAGCTCATTTGGTTAGGTTGTGTGAGCTGAATGACTTGAAACCCTCTCTCCTGAATTTTTAACTCAAAGGTAATGAGGTATTTGGACGAATTAAATGAATCAATGATGCATGCCGAAGGACTTGTCTTGCTATCAGGTTAGTCACGTTCTACTGAATAGTTATTCACTGAGGCAGTCTAATGTTGAAAAGTCATAAGCGCATTTAATTTCAATGGTATATACGCCAATTAACATACGTATGCTCTGGGATATATATCGAATCAACAAGACAACGAATAATAACTGCATGTCTGGGTATATTTCAAGGATCTTGTGACTGGAATGTGCAAATGTCTTTAGGAGTGCAGTCGCTCGTCATGTAATAGATAGTACCCCGCGAAATGGATATTTTAAAATCCTTTTAGATAATTGAGTTACAGGTTAGCTTCAGTTTACTGAGTATCTCCGAAGACGTGGTTATTAAGCGACTAAAAACCACCTTCTCACTCGGCGCCCAAATATTATAGAACTATTCTGTCAAATCTTGACTACAGTTCATTTGAACCACCTGTGTGCTTTGGATGTAGTGGGTGTGTGGGTGGGTGACACTGTTGTTAATATTTCCATACCATTGGGAGAGAACTTCATTTTTATTTCTTTAAATTTGGTTGGTTTTGACAGTGTCATTTCACATTGCTTAATTTATTATTTGCTTTCAATCTTACTCTCGACGTAAATATTTGACCCCTAATGAGGTCTATGGACTAACAAGCATACCGACAACTGTAGTTCCGTTCTTTTAATTCTTCTTGTGTTTAGTTGGCATGTTCAAACCAAACAATTAGAATATGTGGCGATTATTTTGTACATTGAAACTGTTTTAAGTTGTGTGCAGTTGGCCAGAGCTGACAGAGTAAAATTGATATATTATCATGCTGAACTTGTTGTTTTCTCTTTGTTGACTCTCATCAAGGAAAAAGATGTGTTAACTTCCTTAGTTTTAATCCCACAGCTTAAAGATGTGAGGTGTTTTCACTTGTATTATTAGAAACTTTAGTTCGATTTCAGGTACTGAAAGTCTCAGCATAATCTGTCAGTCATCCGAAAGTTGTTCAGTTTAGTCGAATGTTTCGTGTGGTCTATCTTTCCATGTATATATTTGCAGAATAAGTGAGAAGAAGGAGAGATAGTGATACGAAAAAAATGAAGACATCAGCAATATGTAATACCTGTCAGCTATTTAGGATCATTAGGGGAACGAGCTCTAAGAAACCTATGGAGAATGAAGTGATCTCTAAGGATGGAAGTTTAAACTAAGTGGAGCTCTGAAAAAACGAACTCGAGGAAACCAAGCACCCAGCCTTGGAACCTAGACGAGTGCGTATTGATCATATCTCAACCCTTTCGAGATCTGTTGGAGTATAGATTTCTCCATATTACCCTTCTATTTTTTAAACAAAAACTCTCCGTCTCTCTGAGTTACCTCGTCATGAACCCTGTGATTGTAAACGGTCCAAATGGCATTTGTCCAACCTCTTTTTTCTTTATCCACGGCAAGTACTGTTTAACTTTATTTAGTTTCTTCTTTAGGTAGGTACCACTAATAGAACTGCAAACATTTTAGCTTGTAGTATGCAGGCAGGCGGCTTGATATTTGTGCTATAGTTTGTACTAAATATGGTGTTAACTCGAATATACTGTTTTGACCACTTCGCTGAGAAAACCAAAGTAATTCTACCTTGTAATATATCTCTTACTTTTCTGTCTACCCTGTCACTTCTAAATGTATGGGTTGTGACTGTCATCATTCCATGGATCTCCACACTGATCTCGTCTCACCTGATCAAAGTACCTCTAACAACTAAGTGTCCTGGTGTGCTTTATGATCAACTGGCTGATTTAGAGTTTTTATTGTTTCCCCTTCTCTGTTCTTTTGTATCGTAAACGGGACATATTTGGTCCTCACCTTTTGGGCTTCAATATTTGACTGTAGCTTTAAGAAGGCCTGCTGAGAATGTTGCTTACTGTGGTCTCTTAGCTATGGTGGACGAGTTACGCATTTCACGTTTGCTGCAAGAATCGAGGCTACTTGATATTGATGGCTGCTATAATTGTCTTGCCTGTATCGTGTTGAGTTAGCCGGTCGAAAGGGTATGAAATCGATTTTCTGTCAACTAAACTGGGTGTTGTATTTTCTGACTTAGATAGCCAAGAAATTCAAGTTCGAATAGGTGTTATCATAATTTTAAAATGCATCCCTATTTTAGCCTGTTCGTACAACCCCTTCTCTCAACAGAAGTGGTAATTTTGGTGTTGATTTGTTGAAACCACAATGTTGGCAACCTACAGCTGAAACATACAATAAGTGGAGAGCGAGGGTTCGTGCTTTGGGTAATTATGCAAAATGGCACCAAGGGGAGTTATTTATACACAACTTTGGACCCAGCGATCGTCAGTTGTTTAATGATGCAGTTATGAAGTAAGTTGCAAAATTTTTTCCCACATGCTTCTATTATTGATGCAAAATGTGTGTGTGTGTGTGTCGTGTGAAATTGCTCAGCACACGGATATAACTGTGGATAACAATGTGTTTAAAGTCGTGATAAAGACTAATGATGATTAGTCTAAGAAACAATTCTTTCAGTTGCTTTCTATTATGTGATGAAGTTGAATTTCCTCATCTGATAAGTACATTATTAAAATTGGAATTTTTAGGTTAAACACAGTATTGTAGTGATAAATAGTAATGGTAATAATAACAATGATTACTAACTACTACGTGCGTCGGTGGTACAGCGGTAGAATGCTCGCCAACCACATTTGAGGTTTGGGGTCCTATCCCCGGAGAATGCACTACTTTACCTCACTGAGTTGGTTATAAGACTGGTATAGAGGGAAGGCTGGACATGTGGCTAGCAACCCCATCCCGTTAAAGTAAACACCACTGCTACCGAAACTTCAAAGCTCTGACTTGAAGCCCTATGTAAAGCAATGTAATAATTAAAAAAATACTAACACTACCACTATAAATGGTAAACTTAACAGTAAGAATAGCCGTATTCTAAAACATACGCTAACACACTGCAGCATTCTCAACGGATGAAATGGCAACATCTCTACTCTTGGTATAGAGTCCTCAAGTAAACTATTACTTGACGGAATATCATGTGACACTGTTGTTCCAGTTAATGCGAGTCCCAGTCCTTTACGACATTTTTTCATTTCCTTCCAGAAGTGCTCAGCATTAAGTTGAAAGCTTACTTAAAAGGGTGTAGGAGTTTATGCAACAATTCAGGATGGTTCTTAACAATAATCTAATGGTTAAAAGACCGTAACAGAATGTATGTATGGGTCAAGTTCCCGAGATGAGCACATATTCATGCCTCCGAAATTGTCCTCCTTAGTTGGCACTTTCCATTCTTTGACGAACAGCTAGCTTCGAGTGATAAGATTCTTCAAGTTGTCTGATTGTCTTTGCTTGGTGTTAAGGGGATCAATCATTGATGGTATTTGATATCCTTTATTAGTGTTGGTTGAAAATGGTGTACCCATTAGTTCGAGTCTAGAGTGGTTCATTAATAAACACTTTCATGAAATGACGTTATGGTTTTGTGCTCTCACTTTTAGTTAGCACTTCACCAAATACAATTATCTGTTCCGTTCGTCATGGAAGTCACAATATACTGAAATGTCATTTGTCATTTGTGGACGTTAAAAAGCTTTGGCAACTTTTGTTTTATTCGACAACTTCCTAATTGCATAACATAAAAAGAATAGATTTTGATTATTAATATGGCTGCGACGTTTGATCCGGCTATAATTCCCAACAACCTTTCTTCAATACATTTTTTAAACTTATCACTTCACTTTTCAGTTTATGCGTTGCTTAGTTTCATCACCAACAAATTACCGATTGTTTTTGTTGTTTTTTTTTTTTTGAAAACGATAGATTTGGTCTTCCACCACCTGGTATTATTCCGCCCCGAAATTGGCTTCCATCAGCTTTACATCATAAATCTCACCTTCATCTCTTTGGTTATGTGGACTTATACATGAAGCATCTATGTGATGACCGATATGCTTTAGATGATTCGAAAGACACGTAAACATTGAGATTTTTATTGATTGTTGGATGACTTTTTCTATCGCTGGTTACCAATTACACACAGATAACTACTGTTTTCTTGTACCTCAGACTAATATAGTGCAGTGAAACTAGTTACTCGACTTTACCGAGCATCGGAAATATTATGTGTCTTCCTGTAGTGTGAATCTTTGTTTTACTGAATCAAAATCTGTCATTCCATTTGTTAATCATATATGAATTATATTGCACAGAACAGTAGGAGTGTTGTGTAAGTTTATTTACTGGGTCTGTCTGTCTGTTTTCGATATAGAACTTTGCACAAATATGCGGAAGTTCAAGTCGCCACACTCCGTGTAGCACGCGAAGCAAGAGAAGAAAGTGCAAGAAAGGCATAATAGAGACAGTGAGCAGAGGTGTGAGACAAAGGAGGAGTAATAACGAAGAACAAAACAGTTTCATTGGAGATCATAAGTCACAAGGAGTGGATGCATCTGCGCCACTGAGAACGATCACTTTGAGCCATGTCACCAATTGTTTCCAACCATAGATTTTTACCGTCTCGAGGACCCCAGCCTGGAAGTCTACACCTTCCTACGTGACTTAGACCAACTGTTGTGGATTTCATTGACTGGTGCCAAGTTTTTGTTTGACCGCCGCTAGCTTTTTTCCAGCCTGACCCTATATCCGCTAACATTGCTCATCGAGGGAGGCGATGACTTGGCATACGCAACACATGTCCTAACCATCTCAGTCTTTGTAACTTCACTACTTCGTCGATTGATTTCCCCAGTTTACCTAGAACTCGACGCCTAACTTCAGTTTTGCTCACCTTATTATGCCACTTTACACAGGAAATAGAGCGCAGGCACCTATGATCAAAGACAGCTAGTGTTTTCATGTCTTCCACTCTCAGTGGCCAGGTCTCACAACCATTAAGGAGGACGGAGCGGACTGATGAGCAGTACACCCGCCCTTTGGTCGATAGTCGAACATCTCGTCTACGCCAGAGTCGGCGTAAACTGGCAAATGCGAAACGAGCGCCCTGTATTCGTGCTGAGATTTCGTCAGAGATCAACCCGTTGTCACTGGCTGATGGTACTTCCCAAATAAGTGAAGCGGTTAATGTGCTCTACCACTTCACTCCCTATTTCTAATCTAGGAGTCGATGTAGTCCAGTCCTGTAACATCATCTTGCATTTGGCGGGAGCGAATCGCATGCCAAACATTCGTAGATTGCGACTCAAGGTGTTTAGAAGACTCTGCATTTTGTCAGCGTCTTCGCCTAGGAGGACTATATCGTCTGCATATTCTAAGTCAACGAGATTATTCCCTGGTAGCAAGTCAATCCCTGAGTCGCTGAAGTCACTTAGGGTTAAGTCCATTAGTACATCTATGATGAAGTTGAATAGAAAAGGGGATAATGGGCATCCTTGACGGACACCACTAGTTGTCACCAGTTCAGACGACAGCTCGCCGTAAGCCCTCACCTGGCTGTATGAGTACGAGTAGAGTGCCTTAATCAGTGCAATATATTTTCTCGGAATTCCCTTTACAGCCAAGCATCTCCAGAGAACTTCTGGGTCGACAGAGTCGAATGCTGCCTTTAGGTCAAGAAATATAATGACTGTTGGACGCCGGTAGGAATGCCTATGTTCTAGAATCTGTCGGAGGGTGAAGATATGATCAATACACCCTCTTCCTGGTCTAAAGCCTACCTGGCTCTCTCGTGTTTGTGCCTCCCAAGCACCACTCAGTCTACGCATGATTATTGAGCCTAAGACTTTAGATACTATATTAGTCAAGCTAATCCCTCTGTGATTATCACAGGAAGACTTGTCTCCCTTCTTGTATATGGGGATAATCAGTGACTTACACCAACCCGATGGGACTTCTTCTGATTCCCAGACGCTGCCTAGTACCTCAGTTAATGCAGACAGTAAACTGTCTCCACCGTACTTAAATACCTCTGGAGTGATTCCATCAGGTCCCGCTGCTTTGCCCAGTTTCAGATTGGTGACAGCTTTAGTAACCTCAGTTAGGGATGGAGGACCTGTGTCTATATCCCATTCAGGGAGGTGTTGGATGTTCGGAAGGATGAGCGTGGCTGTGGGCCAATTAAACTGCTCCTCATAATGCTCTTTCCAGCGATCCAGTCGTCTATCCTGGGAGCTAATTATAGTGCCATTTTTCTCCGAGATTGTTTCACTAATGATTTGTCTTCTCCTACCCGTTTCCCTGATGAGTCTAAATAGTTGACTGGTGTTGCCTATCCTCGAAGCTTTCTCCATCTCTTTCGCTTTTGTCACCCTTCACTGTTCACGGTCCTTGAGGAGACTTTTCGTAAGTTTCCTTTTGTGCAGCTTTCGCTCCTCATTGAATTCGGAGCTCGCCGGTATAA
This sequence comes from Trichobilharzia regenti, assembly GCA_944472135.2. Classification (NCBI taxonomy): domain Eukaryota; kingdom Metazoa; phylum Platyhelminthes; class Trematoda; order Strigeidida; family Schistosomatidae; genus Trichobilharzia; species Trichobilharzia regenti. The sequence goes on along the minus strand of OX235270.1, from coordinate 37,188,082 downwards.
GCCTTCTAGCATCTATCAGTTCGGATGAGGCGGTGGAGATCCAGTGGTTTTTGCTCACCTTTGGGTTTAACTTATTCACAGCTTTTACAGCTGTATCTATGGCTGCCTGGATATTCTTCCAAGCTTCTTCAGGGTGAGCACAGCTGTCGAACACAGATATGTGTTTAGCTAGTTCTTCCTCAAATACGGATTTAGTTTCCTGATCGAGCTGGAGACGTGATGGTTTTACCGCCAGCTGTTTCCTACGTCCGTTCAGTCGTAAGCACACCCGAGCGCGGACCAGTGCGTGGTCGGTATCTACACACGTGTTCCAGAAGGAGCGACAATCTCCTACCGACCCACGCCAACGATAGCTTATTGCTATGTGGTCTATTTGTGTCCAGCGTTGGTTAGATGAAGGGGGTCTCCAAGTCAAACAGTGTCTCTTCTTGTGTTTGAAGTTAGTGCTTACAAGAAACAAATGATTATCAGAACAGAACTGTAGGAGACGGTCACCGTTGTCGGTTCGCTGGCACGGAACTCCATAGGTGCCACCGACATCCTTCTCAGATTGACACAATTTCCCCCTACTTGAGCGTTAAAGTCACGGGCTAGAACGACTATGTCTGAGCGTTTAGCCTTTCGCACCAAACTAGACAGCTTTTGGTAGAACTCATCCTTCGTTTCATCTGAACTGCAGTCAGTGGGGGCGTAAGAGGAGATTACGAAAAGGCATCGGCGAGTAGTGCAGTCCTTCCTCCTTTTTACTGACCCGTTCAGACGGACAGCACACATTCGGCTATCTACCGGGATCCAGTCAAGCAATGTCTTTTCTGCCCTAGTACTCAAAGCTATCCCTACACCAGCTAATCCACGTGAACTAGCTGTGGCATCTCCTGACACCCTCAAGGTGAATTTTGCAGATTCAACCTGTTGGCCAGGTGGGGTTAGGTGAATAACCACACTTGGGTCTTGTATGCGTGTTTCTGAAACACAGCATACATCAATGGCTCGGGATGCCAGGGTTTTGGCTAGTGATGCTTGTTGTCCTATTTGGCAAAGTGTCCTAACATTAAAAGTTCCTATATGAAATTGGTGGCGTGGCTTTAGGAGGCTGTTGGTGGTGGTATTTTGGCTTCCATCGTTTTTAGTGGACGCAGAGTGGAGAGGAAGTGGAGAGCTATCGAGCCAAGGAGTTGCATCAGTGGAAGGAAGCAAGATGATAGAGATGAAGATGAAGACAAAGATGAGTGAGTATTAGAGAGGTTTCGTGTGCATTTCAGATTGTGAGGGCGATTGTTACTTCCCGGCTACCCACACCGTGGAAGTTGGTTGCGTGACCGCAGAGCCCAGGGGACAACTGCTTGAGGCCGGTCACACGCGGCCTGTTTTTGTTTCCTCTTTATTGTTTGGTGTGTCTCAGTAGCATATTTATCACTCCTGCCCTGTGACACGGCAGCAGGAAACGTGGTCGTTGTTAATCCGGGCCACGGCCGATCCGGCATGAAATTTTGTAATTTTGTTTGTATCATAATGGTGGATTGGGTAGCTGCTTTTTGTTTTAACCGCTATCCAAACAACCTTTCTGGCATGGTAGGACATCAAGAGACATAAGTCTCAGCCAGTATAGCTTGATTAGGTCATTGCGGTATTCAAGCCCGACCACCACGTCAAGGTAGCAGCTTTCGGTCGGGTTATTTACTGGGTGGTAAAGTATGTATGTACGGTCATTCTGTAGAAACCTACTTTAGTATGTGAAATGATCAGATATGTCTACTACACTTCCTAAGTCCTGGTATATTGACTAAAAGAAGCTTTTTCATGAATTACTCACATAACCTGTCATCATTTGAAAGCACAGCAAAACAGATGCAAGTCTTAACCTATTATACAAGTCTGAGTTGTAAGACTTCTTTCACTTACTTTTTGACTAACGTATTTTAATTGAAAATACTCAACCATTGAAATTGTTATGTACCATAGAGTAGTAAACATAGCATTGATATCTGCTATCCCTTTCTTCTAGAAAAAGATGTATTCTTCAGACTTCTGTAAATTTATCATGGAAACGCATTGATAATCAGGGATACGATGAATTCTGCTTCTAGCTTCCGCATTACTGGCTGTACGCGTGGTGGATACACTAACCACCTAATCACTTGCAACAGGCGTAAGATTAAAACGTGTCCTAATGTATTTAGCCGCTTAAATTTCTGTGTGGCAAGATATATATAAATAGGGTGGACTTAATAATATTCTTTTAAAGCAAGGTCTACGAGAAACTTCAAAGTGATTTCCGAAACATATTCAGTTGTCTGGTCTTGTTGAGGCTTTAAACAGGCTTCTCAGAATGATAAACTGGGAGCAGATAATTCAGGAAGATAACTCATCATCGAGCTAGAGGCGAGATGCATGATAACGGAGAACCCTTCTCAGACTTCTTCGCCTTCAATGATTAGGTGATTGGCATAAGTAGAGAAGGAAGATTTCTACAGATAACCGTAAACAGTAATGCACCAGTCCCCAAATAGCGACATCAGACTTCTAATGGATGATATGAATGCTAAACTAAGAGCGGCCAACACAGGAAAAGAGGTCATCACGTGTCGGAACACTCCTGGAAAATGATTGAGGACGAGGATGATAATGATACATTTGACATTTTGGATAGTTGATATTTAAAAGGATTGTCTCGTCGCTTGTCAGTTTTCACTATCACCGTCCTATAAACTTTCAAATTGGTCAGGTATTCTCATAATATTAACTTTGATTTGTAGAAGAAAATTATTTTTAATTTCATTTTTATATATTAATTTAAAATAATTTTTGTTTAGATGGTCCGATGGTTTACCTAAGGAACACCTGTGCGTCCCTGCTGTACTATCACGTATTTTATTATTTATTTATTTAAAAGCTTAAAAACTTGGTACAATATGGCACCAAGAAAGATGCGCCACACAATAATAATAAAACAACATAGATCAAAAAAAGGAAGGAAAAGGAAAATTATATATAAGTAGAGAATGGATAAAGAACTTCATCTGGAAGGAAAACAGTCATGCTTAACAAGTTCAAAGAGTGTTCGTTAGCTATCATCGGGAAGGGAAGAAAGAAGGAAATCGTAACACATTCGCCACTGATTACGATTCTTGGCCATATCCGATAACGTTTCGAGCCATCGATTTGAGCTATCTCTCGGACCCCAACCAGGGAGTCGTGACACACCAACCGATGCTAATCTAGCACAAAAATCCTTCATCCCACGACGCCACGTCATGGACTGACCACCTCTCCGCCTTTTCCATCCCGTCCCAGGGCTAGCGAACAGAGACCTGTACGGAAGCCTCTGGGGTGACATTCGGAGCACATGTCCAAGCCACCGGAGCCGGTGTTTCCAGATGACGACATTCAATGAATGGTGATCTCCACTGTGTTCAAACACACGCCGCCGAACCTCAGAATTACTCGCGCGATGATGCCATCGAACGCAAGCAATCCTGCGGAGACAGCGGTGATCGAACACGCAGAGTCGCCGCACATCCTCAGCTCGGAGAGGCCAGGTTTCACAGGCGTAGAGCAGCGCAGCCCGCACCGAAGCATTGTATACCCGACCTTTGATAGCCAGGCTAACGTCGCGACGGCGCCATAGGTGGCTCAAGTTGATGTATGCCACCCTAGCCTTCATTATACGGTTGGAAATCTCATCCATCACCCCTCCGCCAGCACTCACACAACTACCCAGGTACACAAACTTATCAACAACTTCAAGCGGTTCACCCGCAAGAGTGAGTGCAGGTACAGGTTTTTTTTTTTTTTTTTTTTCTACTTTGCACTTAGACGGCGCAAAGCACATACCATACTTACAGACACTGATCGCCACCTGATTAAGTGCGATTTGGGCAGCCTGCATGCTATCGCACAGTAAGACGATATCGTCTGCATACTCGAGGTCGAAAAGTCTATCTCCAGGTAGCAGATCTACACCACCTTCACGCACATCCTTCAGAGCTGACTCCAGAATGTCATCGATGGCAAAGTTAAAGAGAAATGGAGAGATTGGACAACCTTGTCTGACCCCACTGTTGGTTGGGAACAGTGGTGATAGTTGGTTGTATGCCCTAACTCTACCTGAGGTGTTTCTGTATAGGGCTTTCAGGATGTTAACAAATTTCTCAGGTACACCTCTCTCTAACAGACAGTTCCAGAGCACAGTTCTGTCCAACGAATCGAAGGCAGCCCTAATATCAAGAAACACAACGATCGTTGGCCTGCAATACGTGTGGCGGTGTTCCAACAACTGACGAAGGGTGAACACATGATCAATGCATCCACGACCTGAACGAAACCCAGCCTGCTCTTCGCGAATCAATCCTTCACGTATTTTGCACAGTCTGCGAAGCAAGATAGCAGCCAAAATTTTAGACGCGACTGGTAACAGACTGATACCCCTATGATTGTCACACGAATTACGTCGACCCTTTTTAAAGATGGGGACGATAATGGCTTCGTTCCACATTGATGGTATACTCTCTGTCTCCCACACCTTCCTGAACAACCCAGTTAGAGCCATTGTGAGAGTCTCGCCACCATCTTTAAAAAGATCCGGGGGTAATTTGTCTGGGCCGGGCGCCTTATGGCGTTTCAGAACTTGGAGTTCCTTACGGACCTCCGCTTCGGTGGGTGGGTCGGTACTAACCGACCAAGGAGCACTCGGGCTAATGATAATAGACACTGAAGCTGGTGGCCAGCTGAACTGCTTCCCGAAGTGCTCTGCCCAGCGTTCCAGGCGTCTTTTCAGGCTGGTAATTGGAGTGCCATCTGCCTCACAGACCGTGTCGCTGACACCTTGTTTCTTGCTGCCGGTGGCTCGTATGAGTTGGAACAGCTTCCGACTGTTGCCAGATGCAGCAGCTGACTCCATCTCACACGCACGTTCTGACCACCAGGCTTCGCGGTCCTTACGTAAACACTGTCTAATCTTGCGCGTGAGCGCCTTTCGCTGATTGTTGTATTCGCTACCAGCCGGAATGGACCGGCGTTCATCCATGAGTTGCAAGGAACTCGCAGAAACCCAGTGGTTGTTAGCGGAGCATTCTTTCAAGCCGCAAGCGGCTACACTCGCCTTTTGCATGGCACCTTGCACATGAAGCCAATGTTCATCTATACTACTTGGGGGGTTGCTGCCAAGCATTGTTTTTAACTCATTCTGATATTTCAAAGAAGTAGCAGGTGCTACTAGTTTGCTCACATCAACGCTTAGACGACGGCTTTTACGAACCCCACCAAATCGCAAGACGAACTTGGCACACACTAACGCATGATCGGAGTCCAGGCATGTGCTCCAGAAGGAGCGACAGTCTTGTATGCATCCTCGCCACCGGAAACTGACCGCGATATGATCAATCTGAGTCCAAGCTTGCTTCGCAGAGGGAGGACGCCAGGTAGCGCTACGGCGATGGCTGTGCCGGAAGTTGGTGCTAGCTAGAAATAGGTTGTGATCCGCTCAAAGCTGCAGAAGACGGTCCCCATTATCTGACCTGCGACCATGTAGTCCCCACTGACCACCTAGACGATTCTCCTCTGAGCTTAGACGCCCCACCTGTGCATTCCAGTCCTCAGCCAGCACTACGATATCCCTACGACCCGCCTGTTTCAAGAGATCGCTCAGTTGGTAGTAAAACTCATCCTTCATTGCATTCGGGCTGCAATCCGTCGGTGCATAGGCAGAGACAACAAATAGACACCGCCTATCTGGCCTACTACTCTTTACTTTCGTATAACCTTCCAGCCTCACAGCACATAAACGACTGTTAATGGGAATCCAGTCGAGCAGTGCAGCTTCGGCTCTAGCGCTCAGTGCGACACCGACACCAGCTACGCCGGATGCCGACGCCACAGGGTCCCCGGATAAGCGCAGGTGGTACATACTACTAGAACTTCCAGATGGAGAGGATAGTCGAAGCACTTGACTGGGATCTTGAATGCGGGTCTCCGAAACGCAGCAGACATCGATAGCGGGGCTTTCCAAAGTTCTTGCCAGCCCTGCCTGTTGTCCGATTTGCATCAGCGTCCGAACATTGTAGGTAGCCAGCTTCAACGCAGCATGCGGTTTCAGGATATCCGTGTTAGATGTCACATTGGGAACAACCATTTTGAGGACTACTCACTAACATCTCGAAACGACACGGATAGGCTGGGAATCTCGACAAAGGCGAAAGGCTGTCGAAGGTTAAGAAGCCAAGGTTAGAAAAGGTACAATACAGGAAACTATGTATAAAAATAAAAGTAGGGTAGGAGGGAAATAAGTTCCTTGAGGGATCAGTATTGCTTGGAATCACTTCAAAGTGATTTCCGAAACATATTCAGTTGTCTGGTCTTGTTGAGGCTTTAAACAGGCTTCTCAGAATGATAAACTGGGAGCAGATAATTCAGGAAGATAACTTATCATCGAGCTAGAGGCGAGATGCATGATAACGGAGAACCCTTCTCAGACTTCTTCGCCTTCAATGATTAGGTGATTGGCATAAGTAGAGAAGGAAGATTTCTACAGATAACCGTAAACAGTAATGCACCAGTCCCCAAATAGCGACATCAGACTTCTAATGGATGATATGAATGCTAAACTAAGAGCGGCCAACACAGGAAAAGAGGTCATCACGTGTCGGAACACTCCTGGAAAATGATTGAGGACGAGGATGATAATGATACATTTGACATTTTGGATAGTTGATATTTAAAAGGATTGTCTCGTCGCTTGTCAGTTTTCACTATCACCGTCCTATAAACTTTCAAATTGGTCAGGTATTCTCATAATATTAACTTTGATTTGTAGAAGAAAATTATTTTTAATTTCATTTTTATATATTAATTTAAAATAATTTTTGTTTAGATGGTCCGATGGTTTACCTAAGGAACACCTGTGCGTCCCTGCTGTACTATCACGTGTTGCAATGCTGGTTCTTATTAGAAATAAAGTATTAGAATATGAAGATATTAACGGTGCAAGAAGTATTGCTACTGATGTAAGTCCTGTTTCTCTCATTACCACTGATTAAAATTGGCTCTCTACAATGTGGACTATGGTTTCTTTTTATTTTATAGTAATAATAATAAAAATACTCATGCTTATTTTATTATTATTATTATTCCAGCCGGAATTATAATCTGTTTACATATTGTCCTGTGGTATATCTTAGCTGCGTGTCAGCTATCCGGTAGTGAAATATGGTTTAGGCTTGCGAGTGTGTAACCGGTTGAAAACAAAAAGTTGTGATCGCATTGGGGAAAATGTCTGATAAAACTTATATGAAATGATAAACACCTCTGTTGTTTTCTCCTATCAACAAATATATATATATATATATATATTTACATAAACACCTTTGCTTTTTGTCTATTGATAGGATGAATATTCTGAATTTAAATTTAACATAATGAAGGTGGCTTATCATTATTGCGTTCTATGTGGAATGATGAATGTGCACAAATCAACAATATCCGTGAAACAATTTGCTCCCAATCACAGATGGCTGGAGACTCTGAAATGATACTAAAGAGTCAAAGAATTTGGCATTCACGTCATGATTATTGGTTGCTTGCTGGTATACTTGTTCATGGATATGCCAATTGGGATGATATACTGGCCGATCCACGTTTCGTTATAGTAAAATTTGGAGTGTCTGGTGTACTAGACGCTATGAATAGACTTATGAATTCTGAATTAAGTAAGTAATAGTTTAATGTGTACTTCTTTTTATTCCCTTGTTCCGGTAATGTAGCATGATATGATGCGTTGGATAGCCGCCATATAAACCAGATGAGTGATATTTTCTGTCAGAATTTACCACTTAGTAAATTTTTTGATTTTGTCTAGTACCTGAACAAAGTTCTGGTTTTTTGAACTCTGGAAGGTTGTTGTAATTAGATCGATAAATTTCCTTACCGCCAGGAGGGTCATATGTGTTGCGTTTTTTATGTGGACAACCTGAATGCCATTCTCTGGGATGATAATGTTGCGGATATAAGTTTTATTTTGGGAATGAAATGTATCTCATGAATAATTTCTATGTAAGATGAAGTGTATATTTAATCCTATCTGAAGTCATTTGTTTGTTATGCAAGCCGTTATAGCGACGTATACTGTCACTTTAACCAACAGATATATTAATTTTAAGCTACTAAGGCGCGGAATAAGCAGTTTTTCAGTAACTAATTAGATGTTGTTGTTTTTTTGTTTTGTTTTAAAAATTGACAATGTTGTTTCTCTAACTCGTTTCCATTCCGTTCCTGATTGTATATGCCAGTTGAATATTAATTTGACTAACACTGAGGACGTTTTTGTGAAAAAAGCACGTTTTCAACCGTTACAGAACAAGAAATAATTCAAATACTACTATGATAATGTAGTTTCGTGATACATTATTTGTATACTCTGGCATTTAGTTGTTAAAAGTGTTTGTTAGATAACTTTTCCAACATACTTTGTTGCTTATAACCATGAATTGCAATACTGTGATGAATCGAGGATGTATGCTGCCTGACTGAAACAGATCATCTTGCAAGCATGCGTCGGTGGCACAGTGGTTAGGACTCTCACCGACCAGGGGTTTGATGCCCTGCCGACGCATACCTGATATTAGTTGTCGGTCTACAAAGTTTGGGCTACCGTTATTGCATGCTGAGAATTCCATACTTCTACCGAAAATACGATGTGGAATCAAGCTGTAATGGAAAAAATTCTTACGCCAAAAAATATCTAGTTGAAAGCAGTTAGATTAAAGTCAGCTACCATTGAAAATAAGTTATTTGCAATGCGAAAGGTTTCTAGTGACAACCGGCTTATAAGTATGTACTATTAGCAGTGAGTTTTCTGCGGAAGACCACAGAAGAGGCATTTATTCTGTCTTCCCGCCTTTAAAAGGTGACCATAGAAAATATTTGCGGAGAAGAAGTAAATTACCACGGTACAATCAATCAATAAACATCCGTGCTATCGTCAATATCAAGATTGGTTGGTAAATCTATAATGCACGGGTTGGTATCAATTTTCATTGTGCTAATCAAACAGTATGTTTGGATAAGATAACCTGACGATACTTTTATGATTTTCAAAGGCAATTAAGTGGAAAACATTGTAAAAAGGAGAAATGATAACTGACTATTCTTCATCATTGCAGTATGCAGTAAATCTACTTACATAGAACAAATTTTAAGCATCAGCAGCAATGTCGCTTGCAATCGTTATGTTTAAAATACTCTTTAGCACATTCAGCACAACGAAAATCTGAAGGACAGTAAATTCTTAAGATGTTTAGAGTGAATTGTTGTCTCCATATATGTGTTTATCGACAGAAAAAAAAATCTACTAGCATCTCAAATGAACATTTAGAATATTCTAGGTCAAGTATACCTCAGAGGCAACCAACAAAAAGAGTACTTCGCTAATTTACGATTGAAATGGAGTGTAGACCAACAAAGCCTATTGTGCAAGGTGGAAGAATAATAATGACTAATTGACTGCAGGGAGTTTCACCACTACACGAAACAAAGAGTGTTGGACTTTGTGTGAACCAGTGGAATTTCACGGCCAAAGTTGTTATATAACCGAAAACTCTTCGATTGCGGTTGGACTAAAGTTAGAGAAGATGAGATGGCAATAAGTTATTGCTAAAGATGGTGTTACAAAGCTTAGTTATCACGCCTCTACGATCAAACGTTAAATCTTGCAGTAACTTTTCTCTCATTTTCGGCTTTAAGGCCTAACTAAGATTTAGCAGTTCATTGTCTCTGGCTGTCTTATTTTAAAGAAGGAGCAATGAGAAAACCCTACCACCTACAGTACAACTCATATATCAGTGTTAATTGAAGATGGTTGGAAAAGATTTTAAGGTATTCAAATTATAACACAGTGTCAATGCATAAATTCATTTATGTTTTGTACATCTGAGCTGCATAAAAAACTTTTGTCAGTGACTTTTTATCAATAATTCTCGAATCTCAATCGTTTATTGAATGCTGTTATCATAACATTAATACAGACTTTGAATTCATCCCTTAACCTTTTTGGATGAATTCAAATTCCACTTTTTTTTATTCACGTTTAGCAACTGTGCCTGTACGTATTCCCTCAGACTATACCGAATTTCATGCCTTTTTAACGGATCGTTTAAAATTGATTGAGCAAGCTTTAGTTATCGAACAATCTTTATATGAAGTTGCTGAAGTTGCTGTTACCAGAAGCACAGACCAGACATCATTAGATTCAGGTCGTATTAAAGATGCAGCTGTTAATTTATCTAACAAATTAATTCTATCGGATACCAATAAATGTATTGTTTTACCTAAGGATTCAAAAGCAAAAGAAGCAACACGTGCAGGTTTGTTGAGTAGTAGTGTTCAATAATTTTGCCTAACATAGATAGATTCTCTGTAATGTATACAATATTTTATTGTGCTTCTTGTAAATGATGTATGTGATGATAAGAGTTTTACTTTCTCAATCTTTCCTAAGAGTAAATATTGTCATCTATAGCATCATGACTGAAACTCACATACCCTGACGCCTGAGAGAGAGAAAAAGAAAAAAACCTAGGCGTACAGAGAACAAAACTGGCTCATCAACCAGTCACAGCAGACTTATTGATATAAGTATAAAACTTCGGCACTGTGGTGGAGTATACCTCCATTATAGATAATTTGATAAACACACACTGTTATACAGTAATATTTACTGATGGCCACGTTTCGAGCACAAACTATTGCTACTCATAATCATATCATGTCACTCAGACAACTTTTTACTTCATTTATATACATGAGTGAAATTGATCAGACATTTGAATAAAAATTATTATATCATAATGTACATCCAGATATCAAATACAATCAGATGGGGAATAAGACGAGTGTTTTTATAGTCATAATAAGTCACTTGTTGGAATGTTGTGATGTGCTTGAATTGAAATAGAATTTTAAAATTCTTTATTATCCTCCTCTGATTTGACTGGTGGTAATAATATCTTCCATATCTCTGGTATTTGCACAGCAGACTTAGTGTGTGCAAATGCGATTCGCAGATGTATAGCTTAACTTTCTGAGAAATGGCCACAAGTAGTACATAATAACTCTCAGCAAGAAAACAACCAGTCAGAAGACAATGCCTCACCATTGACAATAATGCACATAAAATTCTATACATATCTCTTGATTATCTCAATAAACGATCTGTTGTCTGGCCCTTGTCTTCTGACGTTACACAAGTATTTCCAGTGTAATTTTTGTTTCTACGTTGATGTTAATGTCTCTGGTCTAGTGTGTTTGTAACGACACTGCTTTCTTCTGACATAATATTGCATTTGTATGATGACAAACATAGTGAAACCCACTTTTTTTGTGAAAGTATTCCCTTTTTATTTAGTATTGTTATAGTTATATCTCGAACACGTTTTTCTGAGATTAATGTATTGAAGAGAACTGGATCACTCAATTTGTTTCTCTTCATTTTCAGCGGTTCGTAATCTTCAGGATCTACTTGAAGATATGTATGCAGATCTTCCTGGTATGCCAGCCTCATTAATAATCATAGATGGATGTAACAGCGATTCCAAAGCGAAAAACGCGCCAAATCTATCGAATGAAAGTAGGAATGGTATGATTGCTGACACCTCATCGCATTTATCAAACAATATACAAACGGATGCCTATAATAATGGTGACCATAGTGTGACTAGTGACAATGAATTAATTTCAGGCGAACTAACTCGTTCTTGTAATGAAAGAGGTGTTGTTGATTGTCCAAAACTTCTGTCGGAAACATTCCACCATAGTTGTGAAGCTGATAAACTTCAAAGCACATCTCTGTCCGATGAGCCCATAGTTATTGTATTGTCCGACGACGAAGATAGTGTGCAACAAAATTCTATTGAGAGTCAAGCGACTGATCGTTTCAATCCGGAAAACGACACTACCAATAAAAATAATGCTGGCGAAGTTTGTGTATTTTCAAACCTACCTAAAACAGTCAGTGGTGGTGGTAACTCTCTGTACTTCACTAGTTGATCTTTGTATGAATTCTTTTGTACGAAGCCCTTTCATTTGTTGTATTTTTTCAAAGAAAATATATATGTATATATATTCGTTACATGATTGTTTTATTTTGAATGTATTAATGTTGTGTCTTACAAATGTTTTATTTTGATGCCTTATAGAGCTGACGTGCTGTTAAATGTAAGATAGGTTATTCTGTGCATAATTAGTTTACGCTAAGATTGTAATACTATTGTCATGACTAGCAGTGTACAGTTATTCCGTATAGAAATAATCGAATTTCGAAGAGTAGGTTTTCTGGCCTATTTTGCATAGATTGACATTTCATTAAAATTGACTCCATGGCCCGTTTGAGCAACAAGGAGACGTTATCCATAAGATTATGAATACCTTGCCCCTCTCTTCTGCATAAGAAAATTACTTCACAAGATTTGTTATATTATGCTCAGTTAGGACAAATATAAATTTTTCCACTTCAGTGTTGTGAGTTAATTTGTGAATTGTGTAGGCCCCTAAAGTAATGCATTTGGCATGCATGCTTCATAGTGAAATCAGGAGTGTGCATGTTGTAATAAATCTTCGACGCTTTCAGTATGGATTCGATGTTCATCAAAAGGCCATTTAACCACTGCTGAGTAATCCATATAAACTTAGTGAGTGTAACAGCCTTCGTGGGACATCCCAACAGATAAGTTACAAGTCGCGAGACAAACACGGTTGTGTTTTACACGTTTTCAAGAAGTGCATACAAGGGCGAACTGTGAAGAAGTGACCAAGTTTAGTGGTAAGCTAAATGTGAAATCAAGGTCTGACTCCGAACCGTGTGACGATAATGGTGTGGTGAAGAAGCCTGTAGTTGCAACTGGTAAGCTATTGTTGAATAGTGTCACAGAAGACACCGCAGTTTGTGCAGGAGAAGAGACTTACAGTTTCAGAGTCCAGTTCTGACTCCACAACTTTACAAGGTATTACTAGTTAGAGTAAAGGTATAAAACCTTTAAGGATTTATGAGGAAGAACCCAAATTGTCTACTGTTGTTATTAAAGAGTTTGAAAATGATGAAGTTGACCAGATAGACAACGGTAAAGTGAATATTTGTGATAATGATCATGATAGTGCGCTTTTGTCTTCGGTTAATCATGATGAGATGAGAGGAATGCCTAGTACTACTGAGTTGAACAAAGGTTCTGTACAACTTGAACGTGAAGCAGACTTAAAGGCAGATGCGGTGGTAGAAGGTATGGATACTCGTGACACCGTCAGTGTTTATGATCCGCGTGTAGTCCACCTATCGACAGATGTTAGTGCTAAACTCGAGCTAGTCATAAAAGATAGCAGTCTTGGTAATCCTACGGTTAGACAACTTTCTAAAGGTCGAACGACAACATCTTCTGATGCACCGCTAAGTTCATCAACTTGTGTCACTCAGTCGTCATTGGTGTTGTCATCCACAATGAAGGTGACGTCCATGAACTCAAGTGTCTTGTGCTGTGACTATGCTAGTATCGGTCTGTTTGAAAGGACGAAAGTCAATGGTCAGTTTAGGGAGGATAAGCCAACTGTGTATGAGAGTGTAATTGTTAAACTGACTTGCACGAATAAAGGCCTGTCAAATTTCAAGTTACTATTTGAATGTTATTATCTTTGGTGTAAATTATTCTGTGCCCACGCCTGGTTGGTCAAATACGTCGTGTGTTTGTTAGTCATCTATATTCCACGATACAATGTCATGGGCGTGTTACCGTTCAGAGTTGAGGATATAGATGTTAGAAGGAGGTCAGAAAATGAAGTCTGCGACGATTTTCCAACCTAGGGCGTCAACCTGATAAGGAATGTAGGCGTACTGCTGTAAGTCCTACAGTTCTTCGAGAGTAGCTCGTCAAGGCAGAATCCACAACATTTGATGTATTGATTGTACATACGTTTGTGTTAAGTAATTGAGTGGGTTCCAATTAATGTAATTGTTGGTTCATCTTGTTTGTGTCCGGACATTCTTCAACTCACAATCGTTAACCTGAGAAGGGTTGGAGGGGTACTGGTGTAAGTCCTGCAAAGGAATTCCGTCAAGACATGATCGGCGAGGTTATGTGTATTGTTGTATATACGTGTGGTGATTCATATCAATTGGTGTTTTGGGATTCACTGTGTTTATTTGTTGTTTTCGTATCTTGTTGCTATTGCATAATTTTGTTAAAAGTTTCGTCGTGCCTACTCTTGAAGGTTGTTTCGAGTCTTCTACATCTGTGAATGAATTGATTGATGTTAAAGACAGCAAATGGGTCGTATACGCCGGGGAGGCTAGTGATGAGAATGATATGCGCACGGAGATGACGATTAGCTGTGGTCCCACACGCCGGGAAGCGAGAGTGTAGACGACTGAGGCTTGCATACGTCACCGTTACTAGAACTGAGGCAGAATGAGTGACAAGCGATCGCAATGGTAATTGATAGTGAATAGATAAGAGGATGTGAGAAGAGTATCATGAGGTGGTGCTATGGTCACGTCGCGTTCTTCAAGAGTCATTCTAGCAAGTGGCGATTGTGTTGCAAGATGTCAAGAGGATGCCTTTGACTGGAAGGCGTAGGTCGTCGCCGACGAGTGTGATTGTGCTGTTGGTATGCCTGTGGTGTGTTGGCTTTTCTGTTTGTTTTCCATTTCAGCTTTGTCCGTCTGGCCCAGGTTCTCGCACTGACATCCAAGTCAACGTGTATTGGTCGTGATGGAAAGAGGGGATGGATCTTTTTTATGCCGGGGAGTGTCAATGTAGTTGAAGATTGAACGATCAATTCATGGTTGTTTGCTCAATCCCCACTCCTCCATATTTTTCGCGGGAGTCATCGTCTCATCGTTCGCTGTTCAGTGGAAGATAGAAAACTGTCAGAAGTATTATCGTGATTTATTGTTATAACATTTATTCTTAGATCTTGTGTGTAATAACCTTGTTGTTGGTTACATATTGGCGTAAGAATAAAGGATTCTCGAGTCGCCAATCTGTGTTCTGGTTTTCGCGTTGTTTAATACAAAGTGTTTCTGAAAGTCTTCGAGGGACAGTGTGAGGTCCAGCGTAGTAAGAGCTGGTCATTGACAGTTCATGAGATTTGGCTGACAAATATATTATAAAAAAACAGTCAGACGAAATGTCCTTTTAGAAATCGCTAAGATATGGGAAGATCAGGATTGGTCAGAAGAAAGAATTAATCCAAGATACTTAATTTCAGACTTGATTTCTATATCAGTATCATCAATTATACAACGGTCATGGGAATTAACAGCTTCATTTGACTTTCTTTTACATGTGGAACTGAAATTAACTGTCTGACATTTGGAAAGACTTAGTTTAAGGCCGTTAGGGGAAGACCATTTGCTCTAATTCCTGATAGAAGTCTGTTCATTTTAGTACAGTCTAGCTGGGAGTTGACAGACATTGAAATAGTTAGATCATCGGCATACTTAACAAAGTAGATATGCAAACACTGGCGTTGTTGATCATAGAAATGATGGATGTTAGATAACATCACATGATTCAACAGCACATCAGAAATAAATGAAAATTGTTTCTTAGCTAATCGCCAAGTAGACAGTGTACTTGATGATGCCACTGCATATTAACTGATTAATGAAGTAGCTATCAACCCTAATTTACTTGTACCATATACTTGGCGTTTAGCAGTATACAGACTTGCAACTGGCTAAATAAGGAGACTTTATCCTAACGAATATTACAGAACTATTATTCGACTTGCTAAATCCTACTTAGGTTTTACAATGTGCTATTGTTTAGAAACAGACGCGAAATCCTATGAGTGGTTAAAGTAAAAGTTTCATAATACTATAGTAAATCTTAACATGCATTAATCAGAATTCACATATTACGAAAGCTCATAGTAAAGCCACGCACTGAAGACGTTAAGAAGAAGTGGAAATAAAGAGTATATTAAACATTTTCTTAGTTTACAAAAGAAAATTCTGATGAAGGGTATTAGCGTTAGTTTGACAGATTGACATTTCCACTGATTTCACATTCCAAAACCTCCATATACCTAAAATGTGAAGCACAACATGAGGTCATGAAAGATAATTTTATATGTTAGTATGAATAATAAAACTAAGTAAAATTCCATAGAAGCAATAGTATTTGTAGTCCACAGCTAGTCTTTATATTGACACCGTATACATAAATAGACCTCATAAGTTGTCCAGCATTAGAAGATTACACGCAAATCTCAAGATAAACTCTGAAACACCCATACTGTTGAGAGGTCATTCTCTCATCAATTTCACACTAAATACGTCTACGTTAAATGAGGTATTGCAAATGTGTAACTTAGAAATTGATCAACAATGGCAGTAATGTCTAGTGAGCATGGTTTTGTGAATCCTAGAGAAATTACATTCTCATATTTAGGAATATGTAGTCATATATATATACGCTGAAGTAAGGTTGTCAAACAATATCTGCATCGGCAACTGTTCAGTCATGTTCGGATGATTTCAAAAGTAAGACCTACTATATTATTACTAATCTGGTGTTTGGCTCCTCGAACCCACCACTTGAAGAAACAATGCATTATTATTAGCTTAAGATGCTCTTTACGCTAAATATATTAAAGGTACAGTTAGCAGTCTCCTTTGGAAATTAGTCAGGTGAAAAATTTTGGCGCTCATAATCGAAGTGGTGGACATAGAGGGTGGTTCCAAGCACGTGATGCAAGTGAGTTGTACGACCCTAGAAAATGACCTGTTCCAATCATCAGCAACCATAGAAATGCACCTAATGAACTTTCTCCCAGGCTCTGAGAGTCAGACGTCGTCAAAAGTTCGGAGAATGACCCCTTAAAAAACTACCTACTTCGGTTTGAAAGCTCGGGTAGTATCTGAAACACTAAACAAGAAATTAATTGAAAACTCAGCTTGCCTGTACACTTTCGAGAATTACTTTACCAGTCGTATATTCAGTCACTTCATTAACTATCACAAAATTTGTATTCCCATGTATAAACCATTGTTTACTAAATTGGCTTTACTTGTTAAAAATCGGTATTCTTATTATTTCGAGTTGCTGGTCAGTTACGTTCACAAAGCTGGGTCCCATTGATATTTGGCACAGCAATTCTGAAACCACGTGTTGAGCCCAAGGTTGCAACATACAGCGTTCATATACTGCTGCAAATCGTTTAGCAGATACGTCTAGCAGGTATCTTGGAAAGCCTCACTGTCAACGTATTTCACATCCCAATGAGATGCTTCGAATAACTTCTCTATCAGCAGGCTCAACTGTATGTGCCGTGTGCGCCTATCTGGAGACTCTAAAGCATTAGCGTCCAGCTTAGCTGATGTTTCACTAAGCGCAAGAATAGAAGTCACATTACTCGACTGGATACCCATTAGTAGTCATCTATGTGCCTCAGTCTACATGTTGTGTTGGAGTAAGTAGTGACCTGACAATAAAAGCATCATCTCTGCATTAGTTCTGCTTCCTACCAGATTGCAGCTCTGATCCAGTAAAGGGTGAGTTTTGGTATCAACTGAGTGAGCTTCTCAAGCAAGCGTGCTTATCACATCCATATACTAGCAGTTGGAAAGTTCTCTCGAATAAGGAACCGCTCGATTTTTGATTACAGATACTTGGACATGATAATATATGACACTGTCCACTTTAAAGTGGATTTACGCTATATGTTTCAGCAGTAGATCTAGAGCACGAAAAGCAGATTTACCTGTTAGTAAGGACTCTGTCTATGACAACCCCTGTAGAACGACTTTTGTTGCCGAAAGTCATCCTTAAGGCCGATATTATTACAGTTTATATTCCAGATTTGACAGACACGTCTGTCTGTCTGTTTTCGACACAGAACTTTGTACAAATATGCGGAAGTTCAAGTCGCCACACTCCGTGTAACACGCGAAGCAAGAGAAGAAAGTGCAAGAAAGGCATAATAGAGACAGTGAGCAGAGGTGTGAGACAAAGGAGGAGTAATAACGAAGAACAAAACAGTTTCATTGGAGATCATAAGTCACAAGGAGTGGATGCATCTGCGCCACTGAGAACGATCACTTTGAGCCATGTCACCAATTGTTTCCAACCATAGATTTTTACCGTCTCGAGGACCCCAGCCTGGAAGTCTACACCTTCCTACGTGACTTAGACCAACTGTTGTGGATTTCATTGACTGGTGCCATGTTTTTGTTTGACCTCCGCTAGCTCTTTATCAGCTTGACCCTATATCAGCCAAAATTGCTCATCGAGGGAGGCGATGACTTGGCATACGCAACACATGTCCTAACCATCTCAGTCTTTGTAACTTCACTACTTCGTCGATTGATTTCCCCAGTTTACCTAGAACTCGACACCTAACTTCAGTTTTGCTCACCTTATTATGCCACTTTACACAGGAAATAGAGCGCAGGCACCTATGATCAAAGACAGCTAGTCTTTTCATGTCTTCCACTCTCAGTGGCCAGGTCTCACAACCATTAAGGAGGACGGAGAGGACTGATGAGCAGTACACCCGCCCTTTGGTCGATAGTCGAACATCTCGTCTACGCCAGAGTCGGCGTAAACTGGCAAATGCGAAACGAGCGCCCTGTATTCGTGCTGAGATTTCGTCAGAGATCAACCCGTTGTCACTGGCTGATGGTACTTCCCAAATAAGTGAAGCGGTTAATGTGCTCTACCACTTCACTCCCTATTTCTCATCTAGGAGTCGATGTAGTCCAGTCCTGTAACATCATCTTGCATTTGGCGGGAGTGAATCGCATGCCAAACATTCGTAGATTGCGACTCAAGATGTTTAGAAGACTCTGCATTTTGTCAGCGTCTTCGCCTAGGAGGACTATATCGTCTGCATATTCTAAGTCAACGAGATTATTCCCTGGTAGCAAGTCAATCCCTGAGTCACTGAAGTCACTTAGGGTTAAGTCCATTAGTACATCTATGATGAAGTTGAATAGAAAAGGGGATAATGGGTATCCTTGACGGACACCACTAGTCGTCATCAGTTCAGATGACAGCTCGCCGTAAGCCCTCACCTGGCTGTGTGAGTACGAGTAGAGTGCCTTAATCAGTGCAATATATTTTCTCGGAATTCCCTTTACAGCCAAGCATCTCCAGAGAACTTCTGGGTCGACAGAGTCGAATGCTGCCTTTAGGTCAAGAAATATGATGACTGTTGGACGCCGGTAGGAATGCCTATGCTCTAGAATCTGTCGGAGGGTGAAGATATGATCAATACACCCTCTTCCTGGTCTAAAGCCTGCCTGGCTCTCTCGTGTTTGTGCCTCCCAAGCACCACTCAGTCTACGCATGATTATTGAGCCTAAGACTTTAGATACTATATTAGTCAAGCTAATCCCTCTGTGATTATCACAGGAAGACTTGTCTCCCTTCTTGTATATGGGGATAATCAGTGACTTACACCAACCCGATGGGACTTCTTCTGATTCCCAGACGCTGCCTAGTACCTCAGTTAATGCAGACAGTAAACTGTCTCCACCGTACTTAAATACCTCTGGAGTGATTCCATCAGGTCCCGCTGCTTTGCCCAGTTTCAGATTGGTGACAGCTTTAGTAACCTCAGTTAGGGATGGAGGACCTGTGTCTATATCCCATTCAGGGAGGTGTTGGATGTTCGGAAGGATGAGCGTGGCTGTGGGCCAATTAAACTGCTCCTCATAATGCTCTTTCCAGCGATCCAGTCGTCTATCCTGGGAGCTAATTATAGTGCCATTTTTCTCCGAGATTGTTTCACTAATGATTTGTCTTCTCCTACCCGTTTCCCTGATGAGTCTAAATAGTTGACTGGTGTTGCCTATCCTCGAAGCTTTCTCCATCTCTTTCGCTTTTGTCACCCTTCACTGTTCACGGTCCTTGAGGAGACTTTTCGTAAGTTTCCTTTTGTGCAGCTTTCGCTCCTCATTGAATTCGGAGCTCGCCGGTATAAGCCTTCTAGCATCTATCAGTTCGGATGAGGTGGTGGAGATCCAGTGGTTTTTGCTCACCTTTGGGTTTAACAGACACGTCAATAATAGGGGAACTAATGAGACACTTGGTTCGCAATCCTGAGCATTTAGAGTCAAACCACATTGGTCCTGAAGTTAGCTTTCCTCATCATACTGATATTTATTGTTATAACCTTGCATTGTAATCTTTGGAAATAGACTGAACTACTGTAATGCGAACAGCGTGTTACTTATTACCAAAATCCCTGTCGGTTGAACGGGAACCGAAAAGACAGGTACAGTCTTTTATAACCGTCCAATCGAACTAACTCAAATTACAGAATATTCTGAATTCTAGTTGTTTAATAAAAAGAACTTTTACGTTTCAAATAGTGTCAATAAGCTCTCAAGAAAACGACATTATCACTGTGTCTATCGGTATTCTGAACTCAAAATTACCAACCTTATTTCTCCTAATGTCCGAAAATTCTTGCTGTGAACACAAAAGTGTACAACGACCATTCGCAAGTTTTTAACATGACTGTGATTGATAAGGAATTATTTGTCCGCCATGTGACCCACTTTTCCAACACTTGGCATTCACTTAATGAACTAAAGCCCTCACTCTAAATCCTTGAAATGTTAAGCAGAAAATCCAGAGTACCAACGAAGTGTTGTCTCGAAAATCATTTTCGCTCGTAATGATATGATCGACCTCTATCATCATAAGTTTGCAGAAATAGTTGCAATTGATTGTGCTTATAAAACGAATAAGATGGGGTAAGTGGCAGTACAAGAAGGTATAATTTCTTCTCCTTATAATAGATGGTCTTAATATCGGTTTGTTGTGACTGACGGATTCGGAAGAGGACAGCGCATATAGTTTGCCATATGCCCATGTAGTTGCAGCTTTCTTGGATTCAAATCTAAACAGTGGTATGTTCCATTTCCTTAAATGTTACTCTTAGATATTCTGAGAGATAGCGAGGTGGAAACTTTCGTATAACACCACGGAAAACATTCCGGATGCCGCCCGCTTAACACCGCAACCAAACGTGTTTCAGAATGCTTGTGAACGGTTAGGATGTTACCTCGTCAGCCTGAACCAACGAAATCCCGATGCTTTACTGAGGGAAATAACAGAGTTCACCAGAAAGTCGGACAGTCTACTATTAAATGAACCGCAGACAACATTACGAATAGGACGTGCCCCTGTGCATCTGCTAGCATTACCTTATTGTTTCTGTATGCATTCATAACATAAACATGTACGCCCAAATTGTTGTTAGATTTCCTTTCCGTTCGCATGTCTGAGCGACAGTTTAAAACAGACATTGGTTGATTTTTTTGTGATGAAAGCAACTTGGAAGTGAGTTAGAAATTAAAGCGATCTGCGCCTTATTTACTATGTCTTATAAGCTGAAGATGACTGTTTTATAGCGAATCCTGAATAAAAGTGACTAATAGGATTAATTTCTAATACCGTAAAAACGCTTTAAGGTGCAACCTTACAACAATTCTCAACTAATTCTAACCTACTCGTCAATAATGCCAATTTACAGTGAATGAATATTTTATCCACATGAAATGATCACATCATGTAATGAAATAACGCTGGTCGTTCTTAAAAAGAGCCCTGGACGCTGAATCTGGGTTAAGAATGCTGAAATAAGGCTGATAAGCAAACACAGCAGGCTCTGAGCTACTTCAGAAAATGCCTAGAAGATGAACAGGGGCTAAATTAGTGCCATTCATGTTGAAAACCAGCACACAGTTCCAGTTTGTGAGCGTAATCAAACTATCACAGAGGAATTTTAGGGTGACTATAGTATAGCAGCCCAAACGAAACTACCTCTAGCGACCAATAGGTGCGTCAGAAGTAGAAGTGCATAATTTGGAATAAATGTCTATATACAAAAAATGCAATGTTAAAAAATGGTTACATAGGATAATAATCTTGCATTTGTTTTAAGAGAACCTCCCAACTTCCCACAGCAGTCCTCATAGTCAGGTTCAACCACTTTCTGTTTATAAATTCTCCTTGGACCAATATAGCTTAGAGTCACCAATTTCAGGATTTACTCAATAGAGAAAGTTGGAGTTGGTTGATAATTTGCGAAATTTACTTCAGAATTATTGTACGCTTAAAGGGCTAACTTAACTGCAATTAAATTTTATTTTGTGCTATGAACAGTTCACTATCTTGGCCTTATAAACGCGAATTAGCTCAATGATTGGAGGTTTACCATAATCGTTAACTATAGAGTTAATAACTGTGAACTCCAGACTAAAAAATAAGCTTATAGTAGCATCCAGTGACAGAAACTGACATAGACACATTGAAATACGCAAAATAGTCACAAAAAAACCCTTAAATTTCAATGACAAACGAATTCGAGAGAACATATAACCAGCGCAGGAACACACCACAACCTTTAATCTGGAAACACCTTCCTACCTGGACGAACCTCAACCAATATCAACCAGTCCGATTCAATCAATCCAGTGGAATCCTCGATCGTCTAAGCTAGCTGTTATTGATAAATCTGGTAGATCTGTTTACCTTCAACAATTATTGCTTGGCAAAAAACACGACTATGAAAAGACAACTTCTGATATACTGACGTTGAGTTTACAATCTGAAAATTGTACAGCCACGTGTATCGGTTTCCCTAGAAGTTCAGGCAGATATCTAGCTGTTGGCATTAATACTGGTTTGATAAATGTTTATAATTGTGGAAATAAGCAAATAACACTACGATGTCAATTACGCTATACTAATCTACATCCATTTAATATATTACCTAATGAATTACAACCAAAGTGTACTAGTTGGGTGGTAGATGATCGTATTATTGCTGCCGGATATAATGATGGCTCTATTGTATTATTCTTAGCAGCTCCGGATAAAATTAGTACCAATGGTCGATGTGAAAACTTTGTATTCCCTTTCCCTTGTCAATATTCAAAGGTCAAAGGCTGTGATACTTCCCTACCTCAATGGTCATCTTTTATGCTGTGGTTAATCTAATGGTTCCACAATCTTATGGACTATACAATGGCCAGTTATTGGTGATACAAACAATTATATTTTAAATTATTGGGATGTTAAATCTTTTGCTACATGTATGGATGAAATTAGTTTATTAAAAGATTCTCAAAAGAATGGATACTCAACAAAGAGTACTCTTTTGGATAAATTCATCATCAGGATCTACATTTATACATACATTATAGTGAATGAATGAGTTAGTGTTATAAACGACATTGATGTTTAAACAACATCAAATCAATAATATTGATTGATTACAGCTGAAACGCATCAACATAGAATAAGCTGAGTGTCAGAAACATTAGGAAAGATAATAGTACAAATTCATGAGTTTATAGCTTCTACTGAAGGCCAGGGCAATAGTAGGGGCTGAACTTGCTTCTTTTGGACACAGAGTGCTGGTTGTTTGAGGCGAATCGCAACAGCCTCTGATGTTTGGAGCCTGCGGTGCTTCGATGTTTTTGGTAATTTATTTGGCTCCCGGTTTAATATAGAGAAGGATTCATCTATGCTGGCTTTGTGTCCTGTTTGCACCAGATGTTCCAATATCGAGCTGTTAATAGTTTCCACTACACCTTTTACTTAGCCATGCTGGGAGATGTTCTCGAGCACGAAAAATCAAGTCCCTAGAGCAACGGCCAATATAACTGGCTCCACAAGCGCAGTTGAATTGATAGATACAATTAGAGGTGGCTAGTCTAGGTACTTCATCTTTCAGTCGAGGAGTCACCATCGGTCGTGTAGAGAATAAGACGCGTAGTTCGCCAGCAGTAAAAGTTCTTTGAACTGATTTTCTCAATTTCTTCGCAACTATCTCGCTTGATATATCGCCCATGAATTGTAGTCGTATATAAAGAGGCTTCCTTTTAACAGATAGTGAGTGCTCCTTTTCCTCTTTCTTTGTCATATGTTTCTTGATAAATTTTTCAGGATAGCCATTTCCGATCAAAGTATCATATACAATGCTTAATTCATCTTCAATTACTTCTTCTGAGCATATAGCTCTAACTCTGTGGCTGAGGGTCTTCACTAAATTTCTTTTATACTTGATAGGAACGAAGCTGTGAAAATGTGTATATTGTCCTGTCCTAGTGCTTTTTCTATGCAAATTTCTTCTTATGCTACCATCTGGTTTTCTTGTAATTAGGACATCCAGGAAGGCAATTCTGTGTCTTGGCATTCCTCTTCGCATGTGAATTTCATAGCCGAATGTACTTCATTGGATTCAGTGATTATTGTACTCTTATCAGAACAATTATCACAAAGAATAAAGGTATCATCCATATATCGGCAATAAAATGAGAACTTACTGATAAGGTTGTTCAGAGGTCCATTTTCTAGCTTACTTAGAAAGAAATCAGCCAGAATGGGACCCAGTGGGGAGCCCATCGCCACCCCGTCCACTTGTCTGTAAATCATGCCGTTAAATTTGAAATTTACATTCATGGTACATCTTAATATCAATTCTTTTAGGATCTCAGTATGTATGCCAATGTTTATCAACAGCTTGTCCACTTGTTCGCCTATGTAATTAACTGTTTCTATTAAAGGTACATTTGTGAATAATGATGTTATGTCCAGAGATATCATGGTTTTGTCCTTGATGTTAATATCTTTTATTTTGTCTACGAATTCAAATACATCTTTGACGCTATATTTCACTATCTTTTCATGCAAAGGTTTGAGAATATTTACTAAACATCTAGCTAGAGGACGGTAGGGCGAATTTTGCATATCAAGTATTGGTCTTAATGGTACCCTGGTTGATGCACTTTAGGTAGGCCATACGATCTCGGCGTATACGTGCCCGTTGGTCTGATTTCTTCATATAAACTTTCAGAAAATATCTGCTCTTCCTTTAGTTTCTTCAAACGTCTGGTTAATTCATTCTCTATTTTGTTAGTGAAATCTTTCTTTTCCTCAAGTTTTTGAAACTTCTGTGTGTCCTTTAGTATATCATTCATCTTTTTAATATAGTCACTTCTATCAAGGAGGACTACTCCTGATCCTTTATCCGGCTCTGTTATTATCAGTCTCTCATTATTAATCAGTTTTTTCAGTTCTTCTCTGTGCTCCTGTGTCAAGAAATGTTTACTGTCGCATTTGAGGTTATTGTACTGATAACAACAATCCACTAGACTGGATTTGAAGCGTTCTAGTTCCAGTGTGGATGATGGAACTAGATCCCCTCTTTGACCAAATAGGTGATAGACCGAAACGAGTTAATCACTTAGATACTGATATTGAATTTGAGAACCAATACTTGATATGCAAAATTCGCCCTACCGTCCTCTAGCTAGATGTTTAGTAAATATTCTCAAACCTTTGCATGAAAAGATAGTGAAATATAGCGTCAAAGATGTATTTGAGTTCGTAGACAAAATAAAAGATATTAACATCAAGGACAAAACCATGATATCTCTGGACATAACATCATTATTCACAAATGTACCTTTAATAGAAACAGTTAATTACATAGGCGAACAAGTGGACAAGCTGTTGATAAACATTGGCATACATACTGAGATCCTAAAAGAATTGATATTAAGATGTACCATGAATGTAAATTTCAAATTTAACGGCATGATTTACAGACAAGTGGACGGGGTGGCGATGGGCTCCCCACTGGGTCCCATTCTGGCTGATTTCTTTCTAAGTAAGCTAGAAAATGGACCTCTGAACAACCTTATCAGTAAGTTCTCATTTTATTGCCGATATATGGATGATACCTTTATTCTTTGTGATAATTGTTCTGATAAGAGTACAATAATCACTGAATCCAATGAAGTACATTCGGCTATGAAATTCACATGCGAAGAGGAATGCCAAGACACAGAATTGCCTTCCTGGATGTCCTAATTACAAGAAAACCAGATGGTAGCATAAGAAGAAATTTGCATAGAAAAAGCACTAGTGTAACAACAAGGGCCAGGCAACAGATCGTTTTATTATGAAAATCAACACGTATTTATACATCTTTCAACTACATTATTATAGACAAGCGCAGTCATCTGATTGGTTGTTTAGGTAGACAAACGCAGGCTTCTGATTGGTTGTTTCGGGATTCCTTGACAAATAGAGTTCTCTCTGCGAATCATATTTTGCCACGTTAACTTTGCTGTGATTGGTTGTTGACTCAGGCTTGTTCACGGCCCATATTAGTGACCTAGACCTTAACGTAGATTAGTGCCAACCAATCGGCTAGCAGCCTGCTCTCACCACTCTCGTCCCCCCGTCAAATACGTGCGACTGAATTCGGCTTGATCTACTTGGTGCAGGCGTCATCGTTGGCTTGTCTCGCTGTATCCATTTCTGGAGCTCGCTGACGTTCACGCGCCTCTCATTGTTCGCCATTGCGACTGTGTCTGCGTAACCCCATCTCGAAGTGACCATATATGGTCCTTCCCACTTTGGAAACTGTTTGCCTGACCCTGTCGAACATTCGTCCATACTTCGGCCGACACCTTCATATGCTGCTTTCGCCCGACCTCCCAGCAGCGTCTCAAGTAGCAGCTCCATCGCTGGCAGATCTTGAACGCCACTCAACTGCGCAGAAGCCTTGAAGTCCTGCCCGAAGATCCATATGTCTCCATCAAAAACTGCAGGGTATAGGCTTTTCATTTGTCGGTAGGCAGCGACACCAAATGTAACAACAGAAGACAAGGGCCAGGCAACAGATCGTTTTATTATGAAAATCAACACGTATTTATACATCTTTCAACTACATTATTATAGACAAGCGCAGTCATCTGATTGGTTGTTTAGGTAGACAAACGCAGGCTTCTGATTGGTTGTTTCGGGATTCCTTGACAAATAGAGTTCTCTCTGCGAATCATATTTTGCCACGTTAACTTTGCTGTGATTGGTTGTTGACTCAGGCTTGTTCACGGCCCATATTAGTGACCTAGACCTTAACGTAGATTAGTGCCAACCAATCGGCTAGCAGCCTGCTCTCACCACTCTCGTCCCCCCGTCAAATACGTGCGACTGAATTCGGCTTGATCTACTTGGTGCAGGCGTCATCGTTGGCTTGTCTCGCTGTATCCATTTCTGGAGCTCGCTGACGTTCACGCGCCTCTCATTGTTCGCCATTGCGACTGTGTCTGCGTAACCCCATCTCGAAGTGACCATATATGGTCCTTCCCACTTTGGAAACTGTTTGCCTGACCCTGTCGAACATTCGTCCATACTTCGGCCGACACCTTCATATGCTGCTTTCGCCCGACCTCCCAGCAGCGTCTCAAGTAGCAGCTCCATCGCTGGCAGATCTTGAACGCCACTCAACTGCGCAGAAGCCTTGAAGTCCTGCCCGAAGATCCATATGTCTCCATCAAAAACTGCAGGGTATAGGCTTTTCATTTGTCGGTAGGCAGCGACACCAAATGTAACAACAGAAGACAAGGGCCAGGCAACAGATCGTTTTATTATGAAAATCAACACGTATTTATACATCTTTCAACTACATTATTATAGACAAGCGCAGTCATCTGATTGGTTGTTTAGGTAGACAAACGCAGGCTTCTGATTGGTTGTTTCGGGATTCCTTGACAAATAGAGTTCTCTCTGCGAATCATATTTTGCCACGTTAACTTTGCTGTGATTGGTTGTTGACTCAGGCTTGTTCACGGCCCATATTAGTGACCTAGACCTTAACGTAGATTAGTGCCAACCAATCGGCTAGCAGCCTGCTCTCACCACTCTCGTCCCCCCGTCAAATACGTGCGACTGAATTCGGCTTGATCTACTTGGTGCAGGCGTCATCGTTGGCTTGTCTCGCTGTATCCATTTCTGGAGCTCGCTGACGTTCACGCGCCTCTCATTGTTCGCCATTGCGACTGTGTCTGCGTAACCCCATCTCGAAGTGACCATATATGGTCCTTCCCACTTTGGAAACTGTTTGCCTGACCCTGTCGAACATTCGTCCATACTTCGGCCGACACCTTCATATGCTGCTTTCGCCCGACCTCCCAGCAGCGTCTCAAGTAGCAGCTCCATCGCTGGCAGATCTTGAACGCCACTCAACTGCGCAGAAGCCTTGAAGTCCTGCCCGAAGATCCATATGTCTCCATCAAAAACTGCAGGGTATAGGCTTTTCATTTGTCGGTAGGCAGCGACACCAAATGTAACAACAGAAGACAAGGGCCAGGCAACAGATCGTTTTATTATGAAAATCAACACGTATTTATACATCTTTCAACTACATTATTATAGACAAGCGCAGTCATCTGATTGGTTGTTTAGGTAGACAAACGCAGGCTTCTGATTGGTTGTTTCGGGATTCCTTGACAAATAGAGTTCTCTCTGCGAATCATATTTTGCCACGTTAACTTTGCTGTGATTGGTTGTTGACTCAGGCTTGTTCACGGCCCATATTAGTGACCTAGACCTTAACGTAGATTAGTGCCAACCAATCGGCTAGCAGCCTGCTCTCACCACACTAGGACAGGACAATATACACATTTTCACAGCTTCGTTCCTATCAAGTATAAAAGAAATTTAGTGAAGACCCTCAGCCACAGAGTTAGAGCTATATGCTCAGAAGAAGTAATTGAAGATGAATTAAGCATTGTATATGATACTTTGATCGGAAATGGCTATCCTGAAAAATTTATCAAGAAACATATGACAAAGAAAGAGGAAAAGGAGCACTCACTATCTGTTAAAAGGAAGCCTCTTTATATACGACTACAATTCATGGGCGATATATCAAGCGAGATAGTTGCGAAGAAATTGAGAAAATCAGTTCAAAGAACTTTTACTGCTGGCGAACTACGCGTCTTATTCTCTACACGACCGATGGTGACTCCTCGACTGAAAGATGAAGTACCTAGACTAGCCACCTCTAATTGTATCTATCAATTCAACTGCGCTTGTGGAGCCAGTTATATTGGCCGTTGCTCTAGGGACTTGATTTTTCGTGCTCGAGAACATCTCCCAGCATGGCTAAGTAAAAGGTGTAGTGGAAACTATTAACAGCTCGATATTGGAACATCTGGTGCAAACAGGACACAAAGCCAGCATAGATGAATCCTTCTCTATATTAAACCGGGAGCCAAATAAATTACCAAAAACATCGAAGCACCGCAGGCTCCAAACATCAGAGGCTGTTGCGATTCGCCTCAAACAACCAGCACTCTGTGTCCAAAAGAAGCAAGTTCAGCCCCTACTATTGCCCTGGCCTTCAGTAGAAGCTATAAACTCATGAATTTGTACTATTATCTTTCCTAATGTTTCTGACACTCAGCTTATTCTATGTTGATGCGTTTCAGCTGTAATCAATCAATATTATTGATTTGATGTTGTTTAAACATCAATGTCGTTTATAACACTAACTCATTCATTCACTATAATGTATGTATAAATGTAGATCCTGATGATGAATTTATCCAAAAGAGTACTCTTTGTTGAGTATCCATTCTTTTGAGAATCTTTTAATAAACTAATTTCATCCATACATGTAGCAAAAGATTTAACATCCCAATAATTTAAAATATAATTGTTTGTATCACCAATAACTGGCCATTGTATAGTCCATAAGATTGTGGAACCATTAGATTAACCACAGCATAAAAGATGACCATTGAGGTAGGGAAGTATCACAGCCTTTGACCTTTGAATATTGACAAGGGAAAGGGAATACAAAGTTTTCACATCGACCATTGGTACTAATTTTATCCGGAGCTGCTAAGAATAATACAATAGAGCCATCATTATATCCGGCAGCAATAATACGATCATCTACCACCCAACTAGTACACTTTGGTTGTAATTCATTAGGTAATATATTAAATGGATGTAGATTAGTATAGCGTAATTGACATCGTAGTGTTATTTGCTTATTTCCACAATTATAAACATTTATCAAACCAGTATTAATGCCAACAGCTAGATATCTGCCTGAACTTCTAGGGAAACCGATACACGTGGCTGTACAATTTTCAGATTGTAAACTCAACGTCAGTATATCAGAAGTTGTCTTTTCATAGTCGTGTTTTTTGCCAAGCAATAATTGTTGAAGGTAAACAGATCTACC
The DNA here is from genome assembly GCA_944472135.2 of Trichobilharzia regenti. Lineage (NCBI taxonomy): Eukaryota > Metazoa > Platyhelminthes > Trematoda > Strigeidida > Schistosomatidae > Trichobilharzia > Trichobilharzia regenti. Next base: position 37,158,034 of record OX235270.1, on the reverse strand, counting down.
AGATTTATCAATAACAGCTAGCTTAGACGATCGAGGATTCCACTGGATTGATTGAATCGGACTGGTTGATATTGGTTGAGGTTCGTCCAGGTAGGAAGGTGTTTCCAGATTAAAGGTTGTGGTGTGTTCCTGCGCTGGTTATATGTTCTCTCGAATTCGTTTGTCATTGAAATTTAAGGGTTTTTTTGTGACTATTTTGCGTATTTCAATGTGTCTATGTCAGTTTCTGTCACTGGATGCTACTATAAGCTTATTTTTTAGTCTGGAGTTCACAGTTATTAACTCTATAGTTAACGATTATGGTAAACCTCCAATCATTGAGCTAATTCGCGTTTATAAGGCCAAGATAGTGAACTGTTCATAGCACAAAATAAAATTTAATTGCAGTTAAGTTAGCCCTTTAAGCGTACAATAATTCTGAAGTAAATTTCGCAAATTATCAACCAACTCCAACTTTCTCTATTGAGTAAATCCTGAAATTGGTGACTCTAAGCTATATTGGTCCAAGGAGAATTTATAAACAGAAAGTGGTTGAACCTGACTATGAGGACTGCTGTGGGAAGTTGGGAGGTTCTCTTAAAACAAATGCAAGATTATTATCCTATGTAACCATTTTTTAACATTGCATTTTTTGTATATAGACATTTATTCCAAATTATGCACTTCTACTTCTGACGCACCTATTGGTCGCTAGAGGTAGTTTCGTTTGGGCTGCTATACTATAGTCACCCTAAAATTCCTCTGTGATAGTTTGATTACGCTCACAAACTGGAACTGTGTGCTGGTTTTCAACATGAATGGCACTAATTTAGCCCCTGTTCATCTTCTAGGCATTTTCTGAAGTAGCTCAGAGCCTGCTGTGTTTGCTTATCAGCCTTATTTCAGCATTCTTAACCCAGATTCAGCGTCCAGGGCTCTTTTTAAGAACGACCAGCGTTATTTCATTACATGATGTGATCATTTCATGTGGATAAAATATTCATTCACTGTAAATTGGCATTATTGACGAGTAGGTTAGAATTAGTTGAGAATTGTTGTAAGGTTGCACCTTAAAGCGTTTTTACGGTATTAGAAATTAATCCTATTAGTCACTTTTATTCAGGATTCGCTATAAAACAGTCATCTTCAGCTTATAAGACATAGTAAATAAGGCGCAGATCGCTTTAATTTCTAACTCACTTCCAAGTTGCTTTCATCACAAAAAAATCAACCAATGTCTGTTTTAAACTGTCGCTCAGACATGCGAACGGAAAGGAAATCTAACAACAATTTGGGCGTACATGTTTATGTTATGAATGCATACAGAAACAATAAGGTAATGCTAGCAGATGCACAGGGGCACGTCCTATTCGTAATGTTGTCTGCGGTTCATTTAATAGTAGACTGTCCGACTTTCTGGTGAACTCTGTTATTTCCCTCAGTAAAGCATCGGGATTTCGTTGGTTCAGGCTGACGAGGTAACATCCTAACCGTTCACAAGCATTCTGAAACACGTTTGGTTGCGGTGTTAAGCGGGCGGCATCCGGAATGTTTTCCGTGGTGTTATACGAAAGTTTCCACCTCGCTATCTCTCAGAATATCTAAGAGTAACATTTAAGGAAATGGAACATACCACTGTTTAGATTTGAATCCAAGAAAGCTGCAACTACATGGGCATATGGCAAACTATATGCGCTGTCCTCTTCCGAATCCGTCAGTCACAACAAACCGATATTAAGACCATCTATTATAAGGAGAAGAAATTATACCTTCTTGTACTGCCACTTACCCCATCTTATTCGTTTTATAAGCACAATCAATTGCAACTATTTCTGCAAACTTATGATGATAGAGGTCGATCATATCATTACGAGCGAAAATGATTTTCGAGACAACACTTCGTTGGTACTCTGGATTTTCTGCTTAACATTTCAAGGATTTAGAGTGAGGGCTTTAGTTCATTAAGTGAATGCCAAGTGTTGGAAAAGTGGGTCACATGGCGGACAAATAATTCCTTATCAATCACAGTCATGTTAAAAACTTGCGAATGGTCGTTGTACACTTTTGTGTTCACAGCAAGAATTTTCGGACATTAGGAGAAATAAGGTTGGTAATTTTGAGTTCAGAATACCGATAGACACAGTGATAATGTCGTTTTCTTGAGAGCTTATTGACACTATTTGAAACGTAAAAGTTCTTTTTATTAAACAACTAGAATTCAGAATATTCTGTAATTTGAGTTAGTTCGATTGGACGGTTATAAAAGACTGTACCTGTCTTTTCGGTTCCCGTTCAACCGACAGGGATTTTGGTAATAAGTAACACGCTGTTCGCATTACAGTAGTTCAGTCTATTTCCAAAGATTACAATGCAAGGTTATAACAATAAATATCAGTATGATGAGGAAAGCTAACTTCAGGACCAATGTGGTTTGACTCTAAATGCTCAGGATTGCGAACCAAGTGTCTCATTAGTTCCCCTATTATTGACGTGTCTGTTAAACCCAAAGGTGAGCAAAAACCACTGGATCTCCACCACCTCATCCGAACTGATAGATGCTAGAAGGCTTATACCGGCGAGCTCCGAATTCAATGAGGAGCGAAAGCTGCACAAAAGGAAACTTACGAAAAGTCTCCTCAAGGACCGTGAACAGTGAAGGGTGACAAAAGCGAAAGAGATGGAGAAAGCTTCGAGGATAGGCAACACCAGTCAACTATTTAGACTCATCAGGGAAACGGGTAGGAGAAGACAAATCATTAGTGAAACAATCTCGGAGAAAAATGGCACTATAATTAGCTCCCAGGATAGACGACTGGATCGCTGGAAAGAGCATTATGAGGAGCAGTTTAATTGGCCCACAGCCACGCTCATCCTTCCGAACATCCAACACCTCCCTGAATGGGATATAGACACAGGTCCTCCATCCCTAACTGAGGTTACTAAAGCTGTCACCAATCTGAAACTGGGCAAAGCAGCGGGACCTGATGGAATCACTCCAGAGGTATTTAAGTACGGTGGAGACAGTTTACTGTCTGCATTAACTGAGGTACTAGGCAGCGTCTGGGAATCAGAAGAAGTCCCATCGGGTTGGTGTAAGTCACTGATTATCCCCATATACAAGAAGGGAGACAAGTCTTCCTGTGATAATCACAGAGGGATTAGCTTGACTAATATAGTATCTAAAGTCTTAGGCTCAATAATCATGCGTAGACTGAGTGGTGCTTGGGAGGCACAAACACGAGAGAGCCAGGCAGGCTTTAGACCAGGAAGAGGGTGTATTGATCATATCTTCACCCTCCGACAGATTCTAGAGCATAGGCATTCCTACCGGCGTCCAACAGTCATCATATTTCTTGACCTAAAGGCAGCATTCGACTCTGTCGACCCAGAAGTTCTCTGGAGATGCTTGGCTGTAAAGGGAATTCCGAGAAAATATATTGCACTGATTAAGGCACTCTACTCGTACTCACACAGCCAGGTGAGGGCTTACGGCGAGCTGTCATCTGAACTGATGACGACTAGTGGTGTCCGTCAAGGATACCCATTATCCCCTTTTCTATTCAACTTCATCATAGATGTACTAATGGACTTAACCCTAAGTGACTTCAGTGACTCAGGGATTGACTTGCTACCAGGGAATAATCTCGTTGACTTAGAATATGCAGACGATATAGTCCTCCTAGGCGAAGACGCTGACAAAATGCAGAGTCTTCTAAACATCTTGAGTCGCAATCTACGAATGTTTGGCATGCGATTCACTCCCGCCAAATGCAAGATGATGTTACAGGACTGGACTACATCGACTCCTAGATGAGAAATAGGGAGTGAAGTGGTAGAGCACATTAACCGCTTCACTTATTTGGGAAGTACCATCAGCCAGTGACAACGGGTTGATCTCTGACGAAATCTCAGCACGAATACAGGGCGCTCGTTTCGCATTTGCCAGTTTACGCCGACTCTGGCGTAGACGAGATGTTCGACTATCGACCAAAGGGCGGGTGTACTGCTCATCAGTCCTCTCCGTCCTCCTTAATGGTTGTGAGACCTGGCCACTGAGAGTGGAAGACATGAAAAGACTAGCTGTCTTTGATCATAGGTGCCTGCGCTCTATTTCCTGTGTAAAGTGGCATAATAAGGTGAGCAAAACTGAAGTTAGGTGTCGAGTTCTAGGTAAACTGGGGAAATCAATCGACGAAGTAGTGAAGTTACAAAGACTGAGATGGTTAGGACATGTGTTGCGTATGCCAAGTCATCGCCTCCCTCGATGAGCAATTTTGGCTGATATAGGGTCAAGCTGATAAAGAGCTAGCGGAGGTCAAACAAAAACATGGCACCAGTCAATGAAATCCACAACAGTTGGTCTAAGTCACGTAGGAAGGTGTAGACTTCCAGGCTGGGGTCCTCGAGACGGTAAAAATCTATGGTTGGAAACAATTGGTGACATGGCTCAAAGTGATCGTTCTCAGTGGCGCAGATGCATCCACTCCTTGTGACTTATGATCTCCAATGAAACTGTTTTGTTCTTCGTTATTACTCCTCCTTTGTCTCACACCTCTGCTCACTGTCTCTATTATGCCTTTCTTGCACTTTCTTCTCTTGCTTCGCGTGTTACACGGAGTGTGGCGACTTGAACTTCCGCATATTTGTACAAAGTTCTGTGTCGAAAACAGACAGACAGACGTGTCTGTCAAATCTGGAATATAAACTGTAATAATATCGGCCTTAAGGATGACTTTCGGCAACAAAAGTCGTTCTACAGGGGTTGTCATAGACAGAGTCCTTACTAACAGGTAAATCTGCTTTTCGTGCTCTAGATCTACTGCTGAAACATATAGCGTAAATCCACTTTAAAGTGGACAGTGTCATATATTATCATGTCCAAGTATCTGTAATCAAAAATCGAGCGGTTCCTTATTCGAGAGAACTTTCCAACTGCTAGTATATGGATGTGATAAGCACGCTTGCTTGAGAAGCTCACTCAGTTGATACCAAAACTCACCCTTTACTGGATCAGAGCTGCAATCTGGTAGGAAGCAGAACTAATGCAGAGATGATGCTTTTATTGTCAGGTCACTACTTACTCCAACACAACATGTAGACTGAGGCACATAGATGACTACTAATGGGTATCCAGTCGAGTAATGTGACTTCTATTCTTGCGCTTAGTGAAACATCAGCTAAGCTGGACGCTAATGCTTTAGAGTCTCCAGATAGGCGCACACGGCACATACAGTTGAGCCTGCTGATAGAGAAGTTATTCGAAGCATCTCATTGGGATGTGAAATACGTTGACAGTGAGGCTTTCCAAGATACCTGCTAGACGTATCTGCTAAACGATTTGCAGCAGTATATGAACGCTGTATGTTGCAACCTTGGGCTCAACACGTGGTTTCAGAATTGCTGTGCCAAATATCAATGGGACCCAGCTTTGTGAACGTAACTGACCAGCAACTCGAAATAATAAGAATACCGATTTTTAACAAGTAAAGCCAATTTAGTAAACAATGGTTTATACATGGGAATACAAATTTTGTGATAGTTAATGAAGTGACTGAATATACGACTGGTAAAGTAATTCTCGAAAGTGTACAGGCAAGCTGAGTTTTCAATTAATTTCTTGTTTAGTGTTTCAGATACTACCCGAGCTTTCAAACCGAAGTAGGTAGTTTTTTAAGGGGTCATTCTCCGAACTTTTGACGACGTCTGACTCTCAGAGCCTGGGAGAAAGTTCATTAGGTGCATTTCTATGGTTGCTGATGATTGGAACAGGTCATTTTCTAGGGTCGTACAACTCACTTGCATCACGTGCTTAGAACCACCCTCTATGTCCACCACTTCGATTATGAGCGCCAAAATTTTTCACCTGACTAATTTCCAAAGGAGACTGCTAACTGTACCTTTAATATATTTAGCGTAAAGAGCATCTTAAGCTAATAATAATGCATTGTTTCTTCAAGTGGTGGGTTCGAGGAGCCAAACACCAGATTAGTAATAATATAGTAGGTCTTACTTTTGAAATCATCCGAACATGACTGAACAGTTGCCGATGCAGATATTGTTTGACAACCTTACTTCAGCGTATATATATATGACTACATATTCCTAAATATGAGAATGTAATTTCTCTAGGATTCACAAAACCATGCTCACTAGACATTACTGCCATTGTTGATCAATTTCTAAGTTACACATTTGCAATACCTCATTTAACGTAGACGTATTTAGTGTGAAATTGATGAGAGAATGACCTCTCAACAGTATGGGTGTTTCAGAGTTTATCTTGAGATTTGCGTGTAATCTTCTAATGCTGGACAACTTATGAGGTCTATTTATGTATACGGTGTCAATATAAAGACTAGCTGTGGACTACAAATACTATTGCTTCTATGGAATTTTACTTAGTTTTATTATTCATACTAACATATAAAATTATCTTTCATGACTTCATGTTGTGCTTCACATTTTAGGTATATGGAGGTTTTGGAATGTGAAATCAGTGGAAATGTCAATCTGTCAAACTAACGCTAATACCCTTCATCAGAATTTTCTTTTGTAAACTAAGAAAATGTTTAATATACTCTTTATTTCCACTTCTTCTTAACGTCTTCAGTGCGTGGCTTTACTATGAGCTTTCGTAATATGTGAATTCTGATTAATGCATGTTAAGATTTACTATAGTATTATGAAACTTTTACTTTAACCACTCATAGGATTTCGCGTCTGTTTCTAAACAATAGCACATTGTAAAACCTAAGTAGGATTTAGCAAGTCGAATAATAGTTCTGTAATATTCGTTAGGATAAAGTCTCCTTATTTAGCCAGTTGCAAGTCTGTATACTGCTAAACGCCAAGTATATGGTACAAGTAAATTAGGGTTGATAGCTACTTCATTAATCAGTTAATATGCAGTGGCATCATCAAGTACACTGTCTACTTGGCGATTAGCTAAGAAACAATTTTCATTTATTTCTGATGTGCTGTTGAATCATGTGATGTTATCTAACATCCATCATTTCTATGATCAACAACGCCAGTGTTTGCATATCTACTTTGTTAAGTATGCCGATGATCTAACTATTTCAATGTCTGTCAACTCCCAGCTAGACTGTACTAAAATGAACAGACTTCTATCAGGAATTAGAGCAAATGGTCTTCCCCTAACGGCCTTAAACTAAGTCTTTCCAAATGTCAGACAGTTAATTTCAGTTCCACATGTAAAAGAAAGTCAAATGAAGCTGTTAATTCCCATGACCGTTGTATAATTGATGATACTGATATAGAAATCAAGTCTGAAATTAAGTATCTTGGATTAATTCTTTCTTCTGACCAATCCTGATCTTCCCATATCTTAGCGATTTCTAAAAGGACATTTCGTCTGACTGTTTTTTTATAATATATTTGTCAGCCAAATCTCATGAACTGTCAATGACCAGCTCTTACTACGCTGGACCTCACACTGTCCCTCGAAGACTTTCAGAAACACTTTGTATTAAACAACGCGAAAACCAGAACACAGATTGGCGACTCGAGAATCCTTTATTCTTACGCCAATATGTAACCAACAACAAGGTTATTACACACAAGATCTAAGAATAAATGTTATAACAATAAATCACGATAATACTTCTGACAGTTTTCTATCTTCCACTGAACAGCGAACGATGAGACGATGACTCCCGCGAAAAATATGGAGGAGTGGGGATTGAGCAAACAACCATGAATTGATCGTTCAATCTTCAACTACATTGACACTCCCCGGCATAAAAAAGATCCATCCCCTCTTTCCATCACGACCAATACACGTTGACTTGGATGTCAGTGCGAGAACCTGGGCCAGACGGACAAAGCTGAAATGGAAAACAAACAGAAAAGCCAACACACCACAGGCATACCAACAGCACAATCACACTCGTCGGCGACGACCTACGCCTTCCAGTCAAAGGCATCCTCTTGACATCTTGCAACACAATCGCCACTTGCTAGAATGACTCTTGAAGAACGCGACGTGACCATAGCACCACCTCATGATACTCTTCTCACATCCTCTTATCTATTCACTATCAATTACCATTGCGATCGCTTGTCACTCATTCTGCCTCAGTTCTAGTAACGGTGACGTATGCAAGCCTCAGTCGTCTACACTCTCGCTTCCCGGCGTGTGGGACCACAGCTAATCGTCATCTCCGTGCGCATATCATTCTCATCACTAGCCTCCCCGGCGTATACGACCCATTTGCTGTCTTTAACATCAATCAATTCATTCACAGATGTAGAAGACTCGAAACAACCTTCAAGAGTAGGCACGACGAAACTTTTAACAAAATTATGCAATAGCAACAAGATACGAAAACAACAAATAAACACAGTGAATCCCAAAACACCAATTGATATGAATCACCACACGTATATACAACAATACACATAACCTCGCCGATCATGTCTTGACGGAATTCCTTTGCAGGACTTACACCAGTACCCCTCCAACCCTTCTCAGGTTAACGATTGTGAGTTGAAGAATGTCCGGACACAAACAAGATGAACCAACAATTACATTAATTGGAACCCACTCAATTACTTAACACAACGTATGTACAATCAATACATCAAATGTTGTGGATTCTGCCTTGACGAGCTACTCTCGAAGAACTGTAGGACTTACAGCAGTACGCCTACATTCCTTATCAGGTTGACGCCCTAGGTTGGAAAATCGTCGCAGACTTCATTTTCTGACCTCCTTCTAACATCTATATCCTCAACTCTGAACGGTAACACGCCCATGACATTGTATCGTGGAATATAGATGACTAACAAACACACGACGTATTTGACCAACCAGGCGTGGGCACAGAATAATTTACACCAAAGATAATAACATTCAAATAGTAACTTGAAATTTGACAGGCCTTTATTCGTGCAAGTCAGTTTAACAATTACACTCTCATACACAGTTGGCTTATCCTCCCTAAACTGACCATTGACTTTCGTCCTTTCAAACAGACCGATACTAGCATAGTCACAGCACAAGACACTTGAGTTCATGGACGTCACCTTCATTGTGGATGACAACACCAATGACGACTGAGTGACACAAGTTGATGAACTTAGCGGTGCATCAGAAGATGTTGTCGTTCGACCTTTAGAAAGTTGTCTAACCGTAGGATTACCAAGACTGCTATCTTTTATGACTAGCTCGAGTTTAGCACTAACATCTGTCGATAGGTGGACTACACGCGGATCATAAACACTGACGGTGTCACGAGTATCCATACCTTCTACCACCGCATCTGCCTTTAAGTCTGCTTCACGTTCAAGTTGTACAGAACCTTTGTTCAACTCAGTAGTACTAGGCATTCCTCTCATCTCATCATGATTAACCGAAGACAAAAGCGCACTATCATGATCATTATCACAAATATTCACTTTACCGTTGTCTATCTGGTCAACTTCATCATTTTCAAACTCTTTAATAACAACAGTAGACAATTTGGGTTCTTCCTCATAAATCCTTAAAGGTTTTATACCTTTACTCTAACTAGTAATACCTTGTAAAGTTGTGGAGTCAGAACTGGACTCTGAAACTGTAAGTCTCTTCTCCTGCACAAACTGCGGTGTCTTCTGTGACACTATTCAACAATAGCTTACCAGTTGCAACTACAGGCTTCTTCACCACACCATTATCGTCACACGGTTCGGAGTCAGACCTTGATTTCACATTTAGCTTACCACTAAACTTGGTCACTTCTTCACAGTTCGCCCTTGTATGCACTTCTTGAAAACGTGTAAAACACAACCGTGTTTGTCTCGCGACTTGTAACTTATCTGTTGCGGATGTCCCACGAAGGCTGTTACACTCACTAAGTTTATATGGATTACTCAGCAGTGGTTAAATGGCCTTTTGATGAACATCGAATCCATACTGAAAGCGTCGAAGATTTATTACAACATGCACACTCCTGATTTCACTATGAAGCATGCATGCCAAATGCATTACTTTAGGGGCCTACACAATTCACAAATTAACTCACAACACTGAAGTGGAAAAATTTATATTTGTCCTAACTGAGCATAATATAACAAATCTTGTGAAGTAATTTTCTTATGCAGAAGAGAGGGGCAAGGTATTCATAATCTTATGGATAACGTCTCCTTGTTGCTCAAACGGGCCATGGAGTCAATTTTAATGAAATGCCAATCTATGCAAAATAGGCCAGAAAACCTACTCTTCGAAATTCGATTATTTCTATACGGAATAACTGTACACTGCTAGTCATGACAATAGTATTACAATCTTAGCGTAAACTAATTATGCACAGAATAACCTATCTTACATTTAACAGCACGTCAGCTCTATAAGGCATCAAAATAAAACATTTGTAAGACACAACATTAATACATTCAAAATAAAACAATCATGTAACGAATATATATACATATATATTTTCTCTGAAAAAATACAACAAATGAAAGGGCTTCGTACAAAAGAATTCATACAAAGATCAACTAGTGAAGTACAGAGAGTTACCACCACCACTGACTGTTTTAGGTAGGTTTGAAAATACACAAACTTCGCCAGCATTATTTTTATTGGTAGTGTCGTTTTCCGGATTGAAACGATCAGTCGCTTGACTCTCAATAGAATTTTGTTGCACACTATCTTCGTCGTCGGACAATACAATAACTATGGGCTCATCGGACAGAGATGTGCTTTGAAGTTTATCAGCTTCACAACTATGGTGGAATGTTTCCGACAGAAGTTTTGGACAATCAACAACACCTCTTTCATTACAAGAACGAGTTAGTTCGCCTGAAATTAATTCATTGTCACTAGTCACACTATGGTCACCATTATTATAGGCATCCGTTTGTATATTGTTTGATAAATGCGATGAGGTGTCAGCAATCATACCATTCCTATTTTCATTCGATAGATTTGGCGCGTTTTTCGCTTTGGAATCGCTGTTACATCCATCTATGATTATTAATGAGGCTGGCATACCAGGAAGATCTGCATACATATCTTCAAGTAGATCCTGAAGATTACGAACCGCTGAAAATGAAGAGAAACAAATTGAGTGATCCAGTTCTCTTCAATACATTAATCTCAGAAAAACGTGTTCGAGATATAACTATAACAATACTAAATAAAAAGGGAATACTTTCACAAAAAAAGTGGGTTTCACTATGTTTGTCATCATACAAATGCAATATTATGTCAGAAGAAAGCAGTGTCGTTACAAACACACTAGACCAGAGACATTAACATCAACGTAGAAACAAAAATTACACTGGAAATACTTGTGTAACGTCAGAAGACAAGGGCCAGACAACAGATCGTTTATTGAGATAATCAAGAGATATGTATAGAATTTTATGTGCATTATTGTCAATGGTGAGGCATTGTCTTCTGACTGGTTGTTTTCTTGCTGAGAGTTATTATGTACTACTTGTGGCCATTTCTCAGAAAGTTAAGCTATACATCTGCGAATCGCATTTGCACACACTAAGTCTGCTGTGCAAATACCAGAGATATGGAAGATATTATTACCACCAGTCAAATCAGAGGAGGATAATAAAGAATTTTAAAATTCTATTTCAATTCAAGCACATCACAACATTCCAACAAGTGACTTATTATGACTATAAAAACACTCGTCTTATTCCCCATCTGATTGTATTTGATATCTGGATGTACATTATGATATAATAATTTTTATTCAAATGTCTGATCAATTTCACTCATGTATATAAATGAAGTAAAAAGTTGTCTGAGTGACATGATATGATTATGAGTAGCAATAGTTTGTGCTCGAAACGTGGCCATCAGTAAATATTACTGTATAACAGTCTGTCTGTTTTCGACATAGAACTTTGCACAAATGTGCGGAAGTTCAAGTCGCCACATTTCGTGTAGCACGCGAAGCAAGAGAAGAAAGTACAAGAAAAGCATAATAGAAACAGTGAGCAGAGGTGTGAGACAAAGGAGTAATAAAGAAATACAAAACAATTTCATTGAAGATCATAAGTCACAGGGAGTGGATGAATCTGCGCCACTGAGAACGATCACTTTGAGCCATGTCACCAATTGTTTCCAACCATAGAATTTTACCGTCCCGAGGACCCCAGCCTGGAAGTCTACACCTTTCTACGTGGCTAAGACCAACTGTTGTGGATTTCATTGACTGATGCCAAGTTTTTGTTTGACCGCCGCTAGCTTTTTTCCAGCCTGACCCTATATCCGCTAACATAGCTCGTCGAGGGAGGCGATGACTTGGCATACGTATCACATGTCCTAACCATCTCAGTCGATGTAGCTTTACGACTTCGTCGATTGATTTCTCCTGTTTACCTAGAACTCTACGCCTAACCTCCATGTTGCTCACCTTATTATGCCACTTTACACGGGAAATAGAACGCAGGCACCTATGATCAAAGGCAGCTAGTCTTTTCATGTCTTCCACTCTCAGTGGCCAGGTCTCACAACCATTAAGGAGGACGGAGCGGACTGATGAGCAGTACACCCGCCCTTTGGTCGATAGTCGAACACCTCGTCTACGCCAGAGTCGGCGCAAACTAACAAATGCGAAACGAGCCCCTTGTATTCGTGCTGAGATTTCGTCAGAGATCAGCCCGTTGGGGCTGATGGTACTTCCCAAATAAGTGAAGCGGTCAACGTGCTCTACCACTTCACTTCCTATTTTTAAACTAGGCGTCGATGTAGTCCAGTCCTGTAACATCATCTTGCATTTGGCGGTGTGTGTGCTTACGACTGAACGGACGTAGGAAACAGCTGGCGGTAAAACCATCACGTCCCCAGCTCGATCAGGAAACTAAATCCCTATTTGAGGAAGAACTAGCTAAACACCTATCAGAATTCGACAGCTGTGCTCACCCTGGAGAAGCCTGGAAGAATATTCAGTCAGCTATAGATACAGCTGTAAAAGCTGTGAATAAGGCAAATCCAAAGGTGAGTAAAAACCACTGGATTTCGACTGCCTCATCCGAACTGATAGATGCTAGAAGACTTATTCCGGCGAGCTCCGAATTCAATGAGGAGCGAAAGCTGCACAAAAGGAAACTTACGAAAAGTCTCCGCAAGGACCGTGAACAGTGGTGGGTGACAAAGGCAAAAGAGATGGAAAAAGCATCGGCGATAGGCAACACTAGGCAACTCTTTAGACTCATCACAGAATCGGGTGGGAGAAGGCAATTCATAAGTGAGACTATTTCTGAGAAAAATGGCTCCTTAATTAGCTCTCAGGATAGACGCCTTGAACGCTGGAAAGAACACTTTGAGGAACAATTTAACTTGCCTACAGCCACACTGAACCTCCCCGCCATCCACCACGTACCCGAATGGGATATAGACACTGGTCCGCCGTCTGTAGGTGAGGTTACAAAAGCTATCAGTAATTTGAAACGAGGCAAAGCGGCAGGACCCGACGGAATTATTCCGGAGGTGTTTAAATATGGGGGTGACATACTAGTTTGTAGATTAAGTGAGGTACTAGGCAAAGTCTGGGAATCAGAGACAGTACCATCAGACTGGGGTAAGTCACTTATTATACCGATATTCAAGAAGGGAAACAAGTCCTCGTGTGATAATCATAGGGGGATCAGCCTAACGAACATAGTCTCTAAAATCCTAGGCTCAGTAATCATGCATAGACTAAGCAGAACTCGGGAGGAACAGACAAGGGAAAATCAAGCAGGCTTTAGACCAGGTAGAGGGTGCATAGATCATATCTTCACTCTTCGACAGATTCTAGAACATAGACACACTTTTCGGCGTCCAACAATTGCCATATTTCTTGACTTGAAGGCGGCCTTCGACTCCGTGGATGGGAAGGTACTATGGCAATGTCTGACTGTGAAGAGAGTGCCAAGAAAGTACATTGCACTAATCAAGGCACTCTATTCAAACTCACGTAGTCGTGTAAGGGCTTATGGGGAATTGTCATCTGAATTGGTAACAACCAGTGGTGTCCGACAGGGATGTCCACTTTCCCCATTTCTGTTTAACTTCATCATAGAAATGCTAATGGAAGTATCCTTAACTGAACGTAGTGACTTAGGAATCGACTTGTTACCAGGGAATAATCTAATGGACTTAGAATATGCAGATGACATAGTCCTGTTAGGGGAGGATGGTGACAAAATGCAGAGTCTTCTGAACACCTTGAGCAGCAATCTTCATATGTTTGGCATGCGATTCGCCCCTACAAAATGTAAGATGCTGCTACAGGACTGGACCCCGTCAATCCCTAACTTAGTGATAGGGAGTGAAGTGATAGAACATGTTGACCACTTCACCTACTTGGGAAGTTGTATTAGCACCAACGGACTGATTGGCGATGAAATCTCAGCACGGATCCGAAAAGCTCGAGCTGCTTTCGCTGACTTACACCATCACTGGCGTAGGCGTGACATCCGGTTATCAACCAAGGGACGTGTGTACTGCTCATCAGTTCGCTCCGTCCTTCTCTATGGCGCTGAAACATGGCCAATACGCGTTGAAGACATGAAAAGGTTGACTGCTTTCGATCATAGATGTCTGCGATCTCTGTCTCACGTTAGGTGGTTTCACAAGATAAGTAATGTTGACGTTAGGCGTAGAGTGTTGGGCAAAGAGGGAAAATCAATCGACGAGGCTATAAAGTTACATAGACTAAGATGGCTAGATCACGTGCTGCGCATGCCTAACCATCGCCTCCCCCGACGGGCTTTGCTAGCTGATATAGGTTCAGGTTGGAAAAGAGCCAGTGGTGGCCAAACAAAAACATGGCATCAATCCATGAAATCCTTGACAGTTAAACTGAGTCAGGTAGGGAGATGCAGACTCCCGGGTTGGGGCCCTCGGGACTCTAGGAATCAATGGCTGGAGACAATAGGTGACATGGCTCAAAATCGTTGTCAATGGCGCAGATGTATTCAGTCTCTGTAATCTTTCATATTCCTTTCTACAATTACCCATTCTGTTCCACTCTTATATTTGTCAAACTCTATTGATTCTCTTCACTCATCTTCTTGTCTACCTTGTGTGCCAATTGGAACGTGGCAACTCGAACTGCTGCACTTCGGTGCCAAGTTCTATGTTGAATCCAGACAGACAGTATAACAGTGTGTGATTTATCAAAATTTATCTATAATGGAGGTATACTCCACCACAGTGACGAAGTTTTATACTTATATCAATAAGTCTGCTGTGACTGGTTGATGAGCCAGTTTTGTTCTCTGTACGCCTAGGTTTTTTTCTTTTTCTCTCTCTCAGGCGTCAGGGTATGTAAGCTTCAGTCATGATGCTATAGATGACAATATTTACTCCTAGGAAAGATTGAGAAAGTAAAACTTATCATCACATACATCATTTACAAGAAGCACAATAAAATATTGTATACATTACAGAGAATCTATCTATGTTAGGCAAAATTATTGAACACTACTACTCAACAAACCTGCACGTGTTGCTTCCTTTGCTTTTGAATCCTTAGGTAAAACAATACATTTATTGGTATCCGATAGAATTAATTTGTTAGACAAATTAACAGCTGCATCTTTAACACGACCTGAATCTAATGATGTCTGGTCTGTGCTTCTGGTAACAGCAACTTCAGCAACTTCATATAAAGATTGTTCGATAACTAAAGCTTGCTCAATCAATTTTAAACGATCCGTTAAAAAGGCATGAAATTCGGTATAGTCTGAGGGAATACGTACAGGCACAGTTGCTAAACGTGAATAAAAAAAGTGGAATTTGAATTCATCCAAAAAGGTTAAGGGATGAATTCAAAGTCTGTATTAATGTTATGATAACAGCATTCAATAAACGATTGAGATTCGAGAATTATTGATAAAAAGTCACTGACAAAAGTTTTTTATGCAGCTCAGATGTACAAAACATAAATGAATTTATGCATTGACACTGTGTTATAATTTGAATACCTTAAAATCTTTTCCAACCATCTTCAATTAACACTGATATATGAGTTGTACTGTAGGTGGTAGGGTTTTCTCATTGCTCCTTCTTTAAAATAAGACAGCCAGAGACAATGAACTGCTAAATCTTAGTTAGGCCTTAAAGCCGAAAATGAGAGAAAAGTTACTGCAAGATTTAACGTTTGATCGTAGAGGCGTGATAACTAAGCTTTGTAACACCATCTTTAGCAATAACTTATTGCCATCTCATCTTCTCTAACTTTAGTCCAACCGCAATCGAAGAGTTTTCGGTTATATAACAACTTTGGCCGTGAAATTCCACTGGTTCACACAAAGTCCAACACTCTTTGTTTTCGTGTAGTGGTGAAACTCCCTGCAGTCAATTAGTCATTATTATTCTTCCACCTTGCACAATAGGCTTTGTTGGTCTACACTCCATTTCAATCGTAAATTAGCGAAGTACTCTTTTTGTTGGTTGCCTCTGAGGTATACTTGACCTAGAATATTCTAAATGTTCATTTGAGATGCTAGTAGATTTTTTTTTCTGTCGATAAACACATATATGGAGACAACAATTCACTCTAAACATCTTAAGAATTTACTGTCCTTCAGATTTTCGTTGTGCTGAATGTGCTAAAGAGTATTTTAAACATAACGATTGCAAGCGACATTGCTGCTGATGCTTAAAATTTGTTCTATGTAAGTAGATTTACTGCATACTGCAATGATGAAGAATAGTCAGTTATCATTTCTCCTTTTTACAATGTTTTCCACTTAATTGCCTTTGAAAATCATAAAAGTATCGTCAGGTTATCTTATCCAAACATACTGTTTGATTAGCACAATGAAAATTGATACCAACCCGTGCATTATAGATTTACCAACCAATCTTGATATTGACGATAGCACGGATGTTTATTGATTGATTGTACCGTGGTAATTTACTTCTTCTCCGCAAATATTTTCTATGGTCACCTTTTAAAGGCGGGAAGACAGAATAAATGCCTCTTCTGTGGTCTTCCGCAGAAAACTCACTGCTAATAGTACATACTTATAAGCCGGTTGTCACTAGAAACCTTTCGCATTGCAAATAACTTATTTTCAATGGTAGCTGACTTTAATCTAACTGCTTTCAACTAGATATTTTTTGGCGTAAGAATTTTTTCCATTACAGCTTGATTCCACATCGTATTTTCGGTAGAAGTATGGAATTCTCAGCATGCAATAACGGTAGCCCAAACTTTGTAGACCGACAACTAATATCAGGTATGCGTCGGCAGGGCATCAAACCCCTGGTCGGTGAGAGTCCTAACCACTGTGCCACCGACGCATGCTTGCAAGATGATCTGTTTCAGTCAGGCAGCATACATCCTCGATTCATCACAGTATTGCAATTCATGGTTATAAGCAACAAAGTATGTTGGAAAAGTTATCTAACAAACACTTTTAACAACTAAATGCCAGAGTATACAAATAATGTATCACGAAACTACATTATCATAGTAGTATTTGAATTATTTCTTGTTCTGTAACGGTTGAAAACGTGCTTTTTTCACAAAAACGTCCTCAGTGTTAGTCAAATTAATGTTCAACTGGTATATACAATCAGGAACGGAATGGAAACGAGTTAGAGAAACAACATTGTCAATTTTTAAAACAAAACAAAAAAACAACAACATCTAATTAGTTACTGAAAAACTGCTTATTCCGCGCCTTAGTAGCTTAAAATTAATATATCTGTTGGTTAAAGTGACAGTATACGTCGCTATAACGGCTTGCATAACAAACAAATGACTTCAGATAGGATTAAATATACACTTCATCTTACATAGAAATTATTCATGAGATACATTTCATTCCCAAAATAAAACTTATATCCGCAACATTATCATCCCAGAGAATGGCATTCAGGTTGTCCACATAAAAAACGCAACACATATGACCCTCCTGGCGGTAAGGAAATTTATCGATCTAATTACAACAACCTTCCAGAGTTCAAAAAACCAGAACTTTGTTCAGGTACTAGACAAAATCAAAAAATTTACTAAGTGGTAAATTCTGACAGAAAATATCACTCATCTGGTTTATATGGCGGCTATCCAACGCATCATATCATGCTACATTACCGGAACAAGGGAATAAAAAGAAGTACACATTAAACTATTACTTACTTAATTCAGAATTCATAAGTCTATTCATAGCGTCTAGTACACCAGACACTCCAAATTTTACTATAACGAAACGTGGATCGGCCAGTATATCATCCCAATTGGCATATCCATGAACAAGTATACCAGCAAGCAACCAATAATCATGACGTGAATGCCAAATTCTTTGACTCTTTAGTATCATTTCAGAGTCTCCAGCCATCTGTGATTGGGAGCAAATTGTTTCACGGATATTGTTGATTTGTGCACATTCATCATTCCACATAGAACGCAATAATGATAAGCCACCTTCATCTATGTTAAATTTAAATTCAGAATATTCATCCTATCAATAGACAAAAAGCAAAGGTGTTTATGTAAATATATATATATATATATATATATATATTTGTTGATAGGAGAAAACAACAGAGGTGTTTATCATTTCATATAAGTTTTATCAGACATTTTCCCCAATGCGATCACAACTTTTTGTTTTCAACCGGTTACACACTCGCAAGCCTAAACCATATTTCACTACCGGATAGCTGACACGCAGCTAAGATATACCACAGGACAATATGTAAACAGATTATAATTCCGGCTGGAATAATAATAATAATAAAATAAGCATGAGTATTTTTATTATTATTACTATAAAATAAAAAGAAACCATAGTCCACATTGTAGAGAGCCAATTTTAATCAGTGGTAATGAGAGAAACAGGACTTACATCAGTAGCAATACTTCTTGCACCGTTAATATCTTCATATTCTAATACTTTATTTCTAATAAGAACCAGCATTGCAACACGTGATAGTACAGCAGGGACGCACAGGTGTTCCTTAGGTAAACCATCGGACCATCTAAACAAAAATTATTTTAAATTAATATATAAAAATGAAATTAAAAATAATTTTCTTCTACAAATCAAAGTTAATATTATGAGAATACCTGACCAATTTGAAAGTTTATAGGACGGTGATAGTGAAAACTGACAAGCGACGAGACAATCCTTTTAAATATCAACTATCCAAAATGTCAAATGTATCATTATCATCCTCGTCCTCAATCATTTTCCAGGAGTGTTCCGACACGTGATGACCTCTTTTCCTGTGTTGGCCGCTCTTAGTTTAGCATTCATATCATCCATTAGAAGTCTGATGTCGCTATTTGGGGACTGGTGCATTACTGTTTGCGGTTATCTGTAGAAATCTTCCTTCTCTACTTATGCCAATCACCTAATCATTGAAGGCGAAGAAGTCTGAGAAGGGTTCTCCGTTATCATGCATCTCGCCTCTAGCTCGATGATAAGTTATCTTCCTGAATTATCTGCTCCCAGTTTATCATTCTGAGAAGCCTGTTTAAAGCCTCAACAAGACCAGACAACTGAATATGTTTCGGAAATCACTTTGAAGTGATTCCAAGCAATACTGATCCCTCAAGGAACTTATTTCCCTCCTACCCTACTTTTATTTTTATACATAGTTTCCTGTATTGTACCTTTTCTAACCTTGGCTTCTTAACCTTCGACAGCCTTTCGCCTTTGTCGAGATTCCCAGCCTATCCGTGTCGTTTCGAGATGTTAGTGAGTAGTCCTCAAAATGGTTGTTCCCAATGTGACATCTAACACGGATATCCTGAAACCGCATGCTGCGTTCAAGCTGGCTACCTACAATGTTCGGACGCTGATGCAAATCGGACAACAGGCAGGGCTGGCAAGAACTTTGGAAAGCCCCGCTATCGATGTCTGCTGCGTTTCGGAGACCCGCATTCAAGATCCCAGTCAAGTGCTTCGACTATCCTCTCCATCTGGAAGTTCTAGTAGTATGTACCACCTGCGCTTATCCGGGGACCCTGTGGCGTCGGCATCCGGCGTAGCTGGTGTCGGTGTCGCACTGAGCGCTAGAGCCGAAGCTGCACTGCTCGACTGGATTCCCATTAACAGTCGTTTATGTGCTGTGAGGCTGGAAGGTTATACGAAAGTAAAGAGTAGTAGGCCAGATAGGCGGTGTCTATTTGTTGTCTCTGCCTATGCACCGACGGATTGCAGCCCGAATGCAATGAAGGATGAGTTTTACTACCAACTGAGCGATCTCTTGAAACAGGCGGGTCGTAGGGATATCGTAGTGCTGGCTGAGGACTGGAATGCACAGGTGGGGCGTCTAAGCTCAGAGGAGAATCGTCTAGGTGGTCAGTGGGGACTACATGGTCGCAGGTCAGATAATGGGGACCGTCTTCTGCAGCTTTGAGCGGATCACAACCTATTTCTAGCTAGCACCAACTTCCGGCACAGCCATCGCCGTAGCGCTACCTGGCGTCCTCCCTCTGCGAAGCAAGCTTGGACTCAGATTGATCATATCGCGGTCAGTTTCCGGTGGCGAGGATGCATACAAGACTGTCGCTCCTTCTGGAGCACATGCCTGGACTCCGATCATGCGTTAGTGTGTGCCAAGTTCGTCTTGCGATTTGGTGGGGTTCGTAAAAGCCGTCGTCTAAGCGTTGATGTGAGCAAACTAGTAGCACCTGCTACTTCTTTGAAATATCAGAATGAGTTAAAAACAATGCTTGGCAGCAACCCCCCAAGTAGTATAGATGAACATTGGCTTCATGTGCAAGGTGCCATGCAAAAGGCGAGTGTAGCCGCTTGCGGCTTGAAAGAATGCTCCGCTAACAACCACTGGGTTTCTGCGAGTTCCTTGCAACTCATGGATGAACGCCGGTCCATTCCGGCTGGTAGCGAATACAACAATCAGCGAAAGGCGCTCACGCGCAAGATTAGACAGTGTTTACGTAAGGACCGCGAAGCCTGGTGGTCAGAACGTGCGTGTGAGATGGAGTCAGCTGCTGCATCTGGCAACAGTCGGAAGCTGTTCCAACTCATACGAGCCACCGGCAGCAAGAAACAAGGTGTCAGCGACACGGTCTGTGAGGCAGATGGCACTCCAATTACCAGCCTGAAAAGACGCCTGGAACGCTGGGCAGAGCACTTCGGGAAGCAGTTCAGCTGGCCACCAGCTTCAGTGTCTATTATCATTAGCCCGAGTGCTCCTTGGTCGGTTAGTACCGACCCACCCACCGAAGCGGAGGTCCGTAAGGAACTCCAAGTTCTGAAACGCCATAAGGCGCCCGGCCCAGACAAATTACCCCCGGATCTTTTTAAAGATGGTGGCGAGACTCTCACAATGGCTCTAACTGGGTTGTTCAGGAAGGTGTGGGAGACAGAGAGTATACCATCAATGTGGAACGAAGCCATTATCGTCCCCATCTTTAAAAAGGGTCGACGTAATTCGTGTGACAATCATAGGGGTATCAGTCTGTTACCAGTCGCGTCTAAAATTTTGGCTGCTATCTTGCTTCGCAGACTGTGCAAAATACGTGAAGGATTGATTCGCGAAGAGCAGGCTGGGTTTCGTTCAGGTCGTGGATGCATTGATCATGTGTTCACCCTTCGTCAGTTGTTGGAACACCGCCACACGTATTGCAGGCCAACGATCGTTGTGTTTCTTGATATTAGGGCTGCCTTCGATTCGTTGGACAGAACTGTGCTCTGGAACTGTCTGTTAGAGAGAGGTGTACCTGAGAAATTTGTTAACATCCTGAAAGCCCTATACAGAAACACCTCAGGTAGAGTTAGGGCATACAACCAACTATCACCACTGTTCCCAACCAACAGTGGGGTCAGACAAGGTTGTCCAATCTCTCCATTTCTCTTTAACTTTGCCATCGATGACATTCTGGAGTCAGCTCTGAAGGATGTGCGTGAAGGTGGTGTAGATCTGCTACCTGGAGATAGACTTTTCGACCTCGAGTATGCAGACGATATCGTCTTACTGTGCGATAGCATGCAGGCTGCCCAAATCGCACTTAATCAGGTGGCGATCAGTGTCTGTAAGTATGGTATGTGCTTTGCGCCGTCTAAGTGCAAAGTACTTTTTTTTTTTTTTTTTTTTTCTGTACCTGCACTCACTCTTGCGGGTGAACCGATTGAAGTTGTTGATAAGTTTGTGTACCTGGGTAGTTGTGTGAGTGCTGGCGGAGGGGTGATGGATGAGATTTCCAACCGTATAATGAAGGCTAGGGTGGCATACATCAACTTGAGCCACCTATGGCGCCGTCGCGACGTTAGCCTGGCTATCAAAGGTCGGGTATACAATGCTTCGGTGCGGGCTGCGCTGCTCTACGCCTGTGAAACCTGGCCTCTCCGAGCTGAGGATGTGCGGCGACTCTGCGTGTTCGATCACCGCTGTCTCCGCAGGATTGCTTGCGTTCGATGGCATCATCGCGTGAGTAATTCTGAGGTTCGGCGGCGTGTGTTTGAACACAGTGGAGATCACCATTCATTGAATGTCGTCATCTGGAAACACCGGCTCCGGTGGCTTGGACATGTGCTCCGAATGTCACCCCAGAGGCTTCCGTACAGGTCTCTGTTCGCTAGCCCTGGGACGGGATGGAAAAGGCGGAGAGGTGGTCAGTCCATGACGTGGCGTCGTGGGATGAAGGATTTTTGTGCTAGATTAGCATCGGTTGGTGTGTCACGACTCCCTGGTTGGGGTCCGAGAGATAGCTCAAATCGATGGCTCGAAACGTTATCGGATATGGCCAAGAATCGTAATCAGTGGCGAATGTGTTACGATTTCCTTCTTTCTTCCCTTCCCGATGATAGCTAACGAACACTCTTTGAACTTGTTAAGCATGACTGTTTTCCTTCCAGATGAAGTTCTTTATCCATTCTCTACTTATATATAATTTTCCTTTTCCTTCCTTTTTTTTGATCTATGTTGTTTTATTATTATTGTGTGGCGCATCTTTCTTGGTGCCATATTGTACCAAGTTTTTTAAGCGTTTAAATAAATAAATAATAAAATACGTGATAGTACAGCAGGGACGCACAGGTGTTCCTTAGGTAAACCATCGGACCATCTAAACAAAAATTATTTTAAATTAATATATAAAAATGAAATTAAAAATAATTTTCTTCTACAAATCAAAGTTAATATTATGAGAATACCTGACCAATTTGAAAGTTTATAGGACGGTGATAGTGAAAACTGACAAGCGACGAGACAATCCTTTTAAATATCAACTATCCAAAATGTCAAATGTATCATTATCATCCTCGTCCTCAATCATTTTCCAGGAGTGTTCCGACACGTGATGACCTCTTTTCCTGTGTTGGCCGCTCTTAGTTTAGCATTCATATCATCCATTAGAAGTCTGATGTCGCTATTTGGGGACTGGTGCATTACTGTTTGCGGTTATCTGTAGAAATCTTCCTTCTCTACTTATGCCAATCACCTAATCATTGAAGGCGAAGAAGTCTGAGAAGGGTTCTCCGTTATCATGCATCTCGCCTCTAGCTCGATGATGAGTTATCTTCCTGAATTATCTGTTCCCAGTTTATCATTCTGAGAAGCCTGTTTAAAGCCTCAACAAGACCAGACAACTGAATATGTTTCGGAAATCACTTTGAAGTTTCTCGTAGACCTTGCTTTAAAAGAATATTATTAAGTCCACCCTATTTATATATATCTTGCCACACAGAAATTTAAGCGGCTAAATACATTAGGACACGTTTTAATCTTACGCCTGTTGCAAGTGATTAGGTGGTTAGTGTATCCACCACGCGTACAGCCAGTAATGCGGAAGCTAGAAGCAGAATTCATCGTATCCCTGATTATCAATGCGTTTCCATGATAAATTTACAGAAGTCTGAAGAATACATCTTTTTCTAGAAGAAAGGGATAGCAGATATCAATGCTATGTTTACTACTCTATGGTACATAACAATTTCAATGGTTGAGTATTTTCAATTAAAATACGTTAGTCAAAAAGTAAGTGAAAGAAGTCTTACAACTCAGACTTGTATAATAGGTTAAGACTTGCATCTGTTTTGCTGTGCTTTCAAATGATGACAGGTTATGTGAGTAATTCATGAAAAAGCTTCTTTTAGTCAATATACCAGGACTTAGGAAGTGTAGTAGACATATCTGATCATTTCATATACTAAAGTAGGTTTCTACAGAATGACCGTACATACATACTTTACCACCCAGTAAATAACCCGACCGAAAGCTGCTACCTTGACGTGGTGGTCGGGCTTGAATACCGCAATGACCTAATCAAGCTATACTGGCTGAGACTTATGTCTCTTGATGTCCTACCATGCCAGAAAGGTTGTTTGGATAGCGGTTAAAACAAAAAGCAGCTACCCAATCCACCATTATGATACAAACAAAATTACAAAATTTCATGCCGGATCGGCCGTGGCCCGGATTAACAACGACCACGTTTCCTGCTGCCGTGTCACAGGGCATGAGTGATAAATATGCTACTGAGACACACCAAACAATAAAGAGGAAACAAAAACAGGCCGCGTGTGACCGGCCTCAAGCAGTTGTCCCCTGGGCTCTGCGGTCACGCAACCAACTTCCACGGTGTGGGTAGCCGGGAAGTAACAATCGCCCTCACAATCTGAAATGCACACGAAACCTCTCTGATACTCACTCATCTTTGTCTTCATCTTCATCTCTATCATCTTGCTTCCTTCCACTGATGCAACTCCTTGGCTCGATAGCTCTCCACTTCCTCTCCACTCTGCGTCCACTAAAAACGATGGAAGCCAAAAAACCACCACCAACAGCCTCCTAAAGCCACGCCACCAATTTCATATAGGAACTTTTAATGTTAGGACACTTTGCCAAATAGGACAACAAGCATCACTAGCCAAAACCCTGGCATCCCGAGCCATTGATGTATGCTGTGTTTCAGAAACACGCATACAAGACCCAAGTGTGGTTATTCACCTAACCCCACCTGGCCAACAGGTTGAATCTGCAAAATTCACCTTGAGGGTGTCAGGAGATGCCACAGCTAGTTCACGTGGATTAGCTGGTGTAGGGATAGCTTTGAGTACTAGGGCAGAAAAGACATTGCTTGACTGGATCCCGGTAGATAGCCAAATGTGTGCTGTCCGTCTGAACGGGTCAGTAAAAAGGAGGAAGGACCGCACTACTCGCCGATGCCTTTTCGTAATCTCCTCTTACGCCCCCACTGACTGCAGTTCAGATGAAACGAAGGATGAGTTCTACCAAAAGCTGTCTAGTTTGGTACGAAAGGCTAAACGCTCAGACATAGTCGTTCTAGCCCGTGACTTTAACGCTCAAGTAGGGGGAAATTGTGTCAATCTGAGAAAGATGTTGGTGGCACCTATGGAGTTCCGTGCCAGCGAACCGACAACGGTGACCGTCTCCTACAGTTCTGTTCTGATAATCATTTGTTTCTTGTAAGCACTAACTTCAAACACAAGAAGAGACACTGTTTGACTTGGAGACCCCCTTCATCTAACCAACGCTGGACACAAATAGACCACATAGCAATAAGCTATCGTTGGCGTGGGTCGGTAGGAGATTGTCGCTCCTTCTGGAACACGTGTGTAGATACCGACCACGCACTGGTCCGCGCTCGTGTGTGCTTACGACTGAACGGACGTAGGAAACAGCTGGCGGTAAAACCATCACGTCTCCAGTTCGATCAGGAAACTAAATCCGTATTTGAGGAAGAACTAGCTAAACACATATCTGTGTTCGACAGCTGTGCTCACCCTGAAGAAGCTTGGAAGAATATCCAGGCAGCCATAGATACAGCTGTAAAAGCTGTGAATAAGTTAAACCCAAAGGTGAGCAAAAACCACTGGATCGCCACCGCCTCATCCGAACTGATAGATGCTAGAAGGCTTATACCGGCGAGCTCCGAATTCAATGAGGAGCGAAGGCTGCACAAAAGGAAACTTACGAAAAGTCTCCTCAAGGACCGTGAACAGTGAAGGGTGACAAAAGCGAAAGAGATGGAGAAAGCTTCGAGGATAGGCAACACCAGTCAACTATTTAGACTCATCAGGGAAACGGGTAGGAGAAGACAAATCATTAGTGAAACAATCTCGGAGAAAAATGGCACTATAATTAGCTCCCAGGATAGACGACTGGATCGCTGGAAAGAGCATTATGAGGAGCAGTTTAATTGGCCCACAGCCACGCTCATCCTTCCGAACATCCAACACCTCCCTGAATGGGATATAGACACAGGTCCTCCATCCCTAACTGAGGTTACTAAAGCTGTCACCAATCTGAAACTAGGCAAAGCAGCGGGACCTGATGGAATCACTCCAGAGGTATTTAAGTACGGTGGAGACAGTTTACTGTCTGCATTAACTGAGGTACTAGGCAGCGTCTGGGAATCAGAAGAAGTCCCATCGGGTTGGTGTAAGTCACTGATTATCCCCATATACAAGAAGGGAGACAAGTCTTCCTGTGATAATCACAGAGGGATTAGCTTGACTAATATAGTATCTGAAGTCTTAGGCTCAATAATCATGCGTAGACTGAGTGGTGCTCGGGAGGCACAAACACGAGAGAGCCAGGTAGGCTTTAGACCAGGAAGAGGGTGTATTGATCATATCTTCACCCTCCAACAGATTCTAGAACATAGGCATTCCTACCGGCGTCAAACAGTCATTATATTTCTTGACCTAAAGGCAGCATTCGACTCTGTCGACCCAGAAGTTCTCTGGAGATGCTTGGCTGTAAAGGGAATTCCGAGAAAATATATTGCACTGATTAAGGCACTCTACTCGTACTCATACAGCCAGGTGAGGGCTCAGGGATTGACTTGCTACCAGGGAATAATCTCGTTGACTTAGAATATGCAGACGATATAGTCCTCCTAGGCGAAGACGCTGACAAAATGCAGAGTCTTCTAAACACCTTGAGCCGCAATCTACGAATGTTTGGCATGCGATTCGCTCCCGCCAAATGCAAGATGATGTTACAGGACTGGACTACATCGACGCCTAGATTAGAAATAGGGAGTGAAGTGGTAGAGCACATTAACCGCTTCACTTACTTGGAAAGTACCATCAGCCAGTGACAACGGGTTGATTTCTGACGAAATCTCAGCACGAATACAGGGCGCTCGTTTCGCATTTGCCAGTTTACGCCGACTCTGGCGTAGACGAGATGTTCGACTATCGACCAAAGGGCGGGTGTACTGCTCATCAGTCCGCTCCGTCCTCCTTAATGGTTGTGAGACCTGGCCACTGAGAGTGGAAGACATGAAAACACTAGCTGTCTTTGAGCATAGGTGCCTGCGCTCTATTTCCTGTGTAAAGTGGCATAATAAGGTGAGCAAAACTGAAGTTAGGCGTCGAGTTCTAGGTAAACTGGGGAAATCAATCGACGAAGTAGTGAAGTTACAAAGACTGAGATGGTTAGGACATGTGTTGCGTATGCCAAGTCATCGCCTCCCTCGATGAGCAATGTTAGCGGATGTAGGGTCAGGCTGGAAAAAAGCTAGCGGCGGTCAGACAAAAACTTGGCACCAGTCAATGAAATCCACAACAGTTGGTCTAAGTCACGTAGGAAGGTGTAGACTTCCACCAGGCTGGGGTCCTCGAGACGGTAAAAATCTATGGTTGGAAACAATTGGTGACATGGCTCAAAGTGATCGTTCTCAGTGGCGCAGATGCATCCACTCCTTGTGACTTATGATCTCCAATGAAACTGTTTTGTTCTTCGTTATTACTCCTCCTTTGTCTCACACCTCTGCTCACTGTCTCTATTATGCCTTTCTTGCACTTTCTTCTCTTGCTTCGCGTGCTACACGGAGTGTGGCGACTTGAACTTCCGCATATTTGTGCAAAGTTCTATATCGAAAACAGACAGACAGACCCAGTAAATAAACTTACACAACACTCCTACTGTTCTGTGCAATATAATTCATATATGATTAACAAATGGAATGACAGATTTTGATTCAGTAAAACAAAGATTCACACTACAGGAAGACACATAATATTTCCGATGCTCGGTAAAGTCGAGTAACTAGTTTCACTGCACTATATTAGTCTGAGGTACAAGAAAACAGTAGTTATCTGTGTGTAATTGGTAACCAGCGATAGAAAAAGTCATCCAACAATCAATAAAAATCTCAATGTTTACGTGTCTTTCGAATCATCTAAAGCATATCGGTCATCACATAGATGCTTCATGTATAAGTCCACATAACCAAAGAGATGAAGGTGAGATTTATGATGTAAAGCTGATGGAAGCCAATTTCGGGGCGGAATAATACCAGGTGGTGGAAGACCAAATCTATCGTTTTCAAAAAAAAAAAAACAACAAAAACAATCGGTAATTTGTTGGTGATGAAACTAAGCAACGCATAAACTGAAAAGTGAAGTGATAAGTTTAAAAAATGTATTGAAGAAAGGTTGTTGGGAATTATAGCCGGATCAAACGTCGCAGCCATATTAATAATCAAAATCTATTCTTTTTATGTTATGTAATTAGGAAGTTGTCGAATAAAACAAAAGTTGCCAAAGCTTTTTAACGTCCACAAATGACAAATGACATTTCAGTATATTGTGACTTCCATGACGAACGGAACAGATAATTGTATTTGGTGAAGTGCTAACTAAAAGTGAGAGCACAAAACCATAACGTCATTTCATGAAAGTGTTTATTAATGAACCACTCTAGACTCGAACTAATGGGTACACCATTTTCAACCAACACTAATAAAGGATATCAAATACCATCAATGATTGATCCCCTTAACACCAAGCAAAGACAATCAGACAACTTGAAGAATCTTATCACTCGAAGCTAGCTGTTCGTCAAAGAATGGAAAGTGCCAACTAAGGAGGACAATTTCGGAGGCATGAATATGTGCTCATCTCGGGAACTTGACCCATACATACATTCTGTTACGGTCTTTTAACCATTAGATTATTGTTAAGAACCATCCTGAATTGTTGCATAAACTCCTACACCCTTTTAAGTAAGCTTTCAACTTAATGCTGAGTACTTCTGGAAGGAAATGAAAAAATGTCGTAAAGGACTGGGACTCGCATTAACTGGAACAACAGTGTCACATGATATTCCGTCAAGTAATATTTTACTTGAGGACTCTATACCAAGAGTAGAGATGTTGCCATTTCATCCGTTGAGAATGCTGCAGTGTGTTAGCGTATGTTTTAGAATACGGCTATTCTTACTGTTAAGTTTACCATTTATAGTGGTAGTGTTAGTATTTTTTTAATTATTACATTGCTTTACATAGGGCTTCAAGTCAGAGCTTTGAAGTTTCGGTAGCAGTGGTGTTTACTTTAACGGGATGGGGTTGCTAGCCACATGTCCAGCCTTCCCTCTATACCAGTCTTATAACCAACTCAGTGAGGTAAAGTAGTGCATTCTCCGGGGATAGGACCCCAAACCTCAAATGTGGTTGGCGAGCATTCTACCGCTGTACCACCGACGCACGTAGTAGTTAGTAATCATTGTTATTATTACCATTACTATTTATCACTACAATACTGTGTTTAACCTAAAAATTCCAATTTTAATAATGTACTTATCAGATGAGGAAATTCAACTTCATCACATAATAGAAAGCAACTGAAAGAATTGTTTCTTAGACTAATCATCATTAGTCTTTATCACGACTTTAAACACATTGTTATCCACAGTTATATCCGTGTGCTGAGCAATTTCACACGACACACACACACACACATTTTGCATCAATAATAGAAGCATGTGGGAAAAAATTTTGCAACTTACTTCATAACTGCATCATTAAACAACTGACGATCGCTGGGTCCAAAGTTGTGTATAAATAACTCCCCTTGGTGCCATTTTGCATAATTACCCAAAGCACGAACCCTCGCTCTCCACTTATTGTATGTTTCAGCTGTAGGTTGCCAACATTGTGGTTTCAACAAATCAACACCAAAATTACCACTTCTGTTGAGAGAAGGGGTTGTACGAACAGGCTAAAATAGGGATGCATTTTAAAATTATGATAACACCTATTCGAACTTGAATTTCTTGGCTATCTAAGTCAGAAAATACAACACCCAGTTTAGTTGACAGAAAATCGATTTCATACCCTTTCGACCGGCTAACTCAACACGATACAGGCAAGACAATTATAGCAGCCATCAATACCAAGTAGCCTCGATTCTTGCAGCAAACGTGAAATGCGTAACTCGTCCACCATAGCTAAGAGACCACAGTAAGCAACATTCTCAGCAGGCCTTCTTAAAGCTACAGTCAAATATTGAAGCCCAAAAGGTGAGGACCAAATATGTCCCGTTTACGATACAAAAGAACAGAGAAGGGGAAACAATAAAAACTCTAAATCAGCCAGTTGATCATAAAGCACACCAGGACACTTAGTTGTTAGAGGTACTTTGATCAGGTGAGACGAGATCAGTGTGGAGATCCATGGAATGATGACAGTCACAACCCATACATTTAGAAGTGACAGGGTAGACAGAAAAGTAAGAGATATATTACAAGGTAGAATTACTTTGGTTTTCTCAGCGAAGTGGTCAAAACAGTATATTCGAGTTAACACCATATTTAGTACAAACTATAGCACAAATATCAAGCCGCCTGCCTGCATACTACAAGCTAAAATGTTTGCAGTTCTATTAGTGGTACCTACCTAAAGAAGAAACTAAATAAAGTTAAACAGTACTTGCCGTGGATAAAGAAAAAAGAGGTTGGACAAATGCCATTTGGACCGTTTACAATCACAGGGTTCATGACGAGGTAACTCAGAGAGACGGAGAGTTTTTGTTTAAAAAATAGAAGGGTAATATGGAGAAATCTATACTCCAACAGATCTCGAAAGGGTTGAGATATGATCAATACGCACTCGTCTAGGTTCCAAGGCTGGGTGCTTGGTTTCCTCGAGTTCGTTTTTTCAGAGCTCCACTTAGTTTAAACTTCCATCCTTAGAGATCACTTCATTCTCCATAGGTTTCTTAGAGCTCGTCCCCCTAATGATCCTAAATAGCTGACAGGTATTACATATTGCTGATGTCTTCATTTTTTTCGTATCACTATCTCTCCTTCTTCTCACTTATTCTGCAAATATATACATGGAAAGATAGACCACACGAAACATTCGACTAAACTGAACAACTTTCGGATGACTGACAGATTATGCTGAGACTTTCAGTACCTGAAATCGAACTAAAGTTTCTAATAATACAAGTGAAAACACCTCACATCTTTAAGCTGTGGGATTAAAACTAAGGAAGTTAACACATCTTTTTCCTTGATGAGAGTCAACAAAGAGAAAACAACAAGTTCAGCATGATAATATATCAATTTTACTCTGTCAGCTCTGGCCAACTGCACACAACTTAAAACAGTTTCAATGTACAAAATAATCGCCACATATTCTAATTGTTTGGTTTGAACATGCCAACTAAACACAAGAAGAATTAAAAGAACGGAACTACAGTTGTCGGTATGCTTGTTAGTCCATAGACCTCATTAGGGGTCAAATATTTACGTCGAGAGTAAGATTGAAAGCAAATAATAAATTAAGCAATGTGAAATGACACTGTCAAAACCAACCAAATTTAAAGAAATAAAAATGAAGTTCTCTCCCAATGGTATGGAAATATTAACAACAGTGTCACCCACCCACACACCCACTACATCCAAAGCACACAGGTGGTTCAAATGAACTGTAGTCAAGATTTGACAGAATAGTTCTATAATATTTGGGCGCCGAGTGAGAAGGTGGTTTTTAGTCGCTTAATAACCACGTCTTCGGAGATACTCAGTAAACTGAAGCTAACAGGTAACTCAATGATCTAAAAGGATTTTAAAATATCCATTTCGCGGGGTACTATCTATTACATGACGAGCGACTGCACTCCTAAAGACATTTGCACATTCCAGTCACAAGATCCTTGAAATATACCCAGACATACAGTTATTATTCGTTGTCTTGTTGATTCGATATATATCCCAGAGCATACGTATGTTAATTGGCGTATATACCATTGAAATTAAATGCGCTTATGACTTTTCAACATTAGACTGCCTCAGTGAATAACTATTCAGTAGAACGTGACTAACCTGATAGCAAGACAAGTCCTTCGGCATGCATCATTGATTCATTTAATTCGTCCAAATACCTCATTACCTTTGAGTTAAAAATTCAGGAGAGAGGGTTTCAAGTCATTCAGCTCACACAACCTAACCAAATGAGCTGTTAACATCCTATGTTATTTCCGACACTTACTGTCCTATGCATACTTCGAAAAATGGTGAGTTCATCAATAAGCCTTTCTTCTATAAAAAGCTTTTCTGTGAATGAAAACAATGTCCCTCATATGATCTATTTCGTAACTTATCAGACGATACTACGAAAATGAGCAACTAAGAGTTGTACATGGAATCTTAGCAGTTAAATGACACTAACTAAATGCCCTTTAAATTCGACCAGAAGTACCATTAGACTGACCATCTGGGTATCGCAAGAGCTATTTATTGTCAAGAAAAGCACTGAGGTGCTTACGAGGATGCGCAATAATCCAAATGATTCCCCATTCATCATTGCATCAGCTAAAGGAACACGGTTACTGAATACAGTCGCTAACATATTGAATTTCAGTAACGTTATCAGTGACGTTACGACGATACATGTGACTTTGTCGTTCATGTAGGCATACACTAACACACAATAAAATGTCAGTGATGACAAGATAAACATTGCGAATCTTATAAGAAAGAGTTGGTGCTAAAACCATATAAGATATAGTATCAGCCTGAAAATTCAGCGAGGGGGGAATAATCGTACTCTCAATCAACTGTTCGCTACGCAGGGCAAGCAATCAAGAAACTGATCTGTTATGACTGGTTCGGCATACTGAATAAAAAAAAAATCGTTTGACGCAACTGATATATGGCCTCCATAAACGACCTGGTACAGCCGAGGGTAGATAGACTTCGGTCTTCCCCCAAAAATAATAATGTCATATGCTCTATCAAAACCCTTTGTCCAAGTGGACTTCCAAACTTTTTGTGAGAAAAGGATAGCCTTCTACTTCATTTTCAACGACATTCATCCTAGAATCTTGAGATATCAATAAGCCCAACTAAAACTACCGTAAATTAGCCTTATTCGTGTCTATCAGTAAAGTATTTAAGAAATCAGAATACCACTGCAACTTATAATTACAACATTGTTAAGACCAACTCACCCCATTACTTTTCGATGCTTCGTCTACATCAACATGCCATCTAGGACCACATTCATAAGCGCACAGTTATCACCTAACAGCTTATCGCATGCATATTTCAAAGCAGTAAATCGCTGGTCCACAGGCTTCCACGGTCTGAGATTACTATGCTGTTGCTCAGAATCATAAGAATAAGTTTCACTTGGTCTGGCTTCATTTGACAGCAAATTTTTACCATGATAAGTAGAAGGCTGTATCCCACTTTCTTCATGGGGTAATACACTATTGCTTCCTCCTGAAGTTTCATTATCATTATTATCGGGCACCTTAATTTCGTTATTCTTTGTTTGACTAACACAGTTATTGACCTCCGTCACAGGACTTGACCTCTCGAGAAAAACATTGTGTGATTCATCAACTTCGCCGAACATAAGTTCCATGATATGCACCCTAGAGAAAAAAATATTCCACTGCAATCAAACAGTTAAGACACCTGAAGAGAAGATGATTGTTTGACAGTGCATACGCATCAACAAAAAGAAACCATCGTTTCACAATCAAATACAGATATTTTCGGCTGAAATAAAAAGGATACACATTTTATTACAGTGATTACATTAAAACCCTCCGGATGTTCGGCATAAAACTTACTATTTTACTTTTCAAAAATTAGAACCAAATCAGTGAAATACTTCTATAATACCTGGGAGTTGAATTTATTTAGAGCTGAAACTATTTATGAACACATTCTAGCGAAAACTGCACCCACATCGTGTATGAATTAAGTTTATACTCCGAATAATACCGTCGGAAAGGAGCTCAAAAAATTAAGCAATGCAATATTTTTAAATCAATTAATTAAGGTTATAAAACAACCGAAATGTACTAGTTACTGTCGTTATACAAAACAACCAAACATAAGAAATAACACCGCAGTACTAGGAAATGCGAAGTGCATTTATTTAAGATTACTCAATAATACACCCAGTGTTTCTAGTGGTTCATCTCAAAAGCAAACAATTATAATTCAGCTGAGTTCGCCAAAACACTACCGGAATGAATGACTTACGACCAGTCATCGATATTAGTGATTTCAGCACACTGAGCATGTTTTCAATTCTATGAACTATACACTTCGTTAGTTACTATATAAACCTACAAGCTAACAGTGTTAGAATTTTTCTGTTCCTTCTCACACACCTCCCCTATTCTATTTTCAAAACATGTAAACTGATGGTGATTAAACAAAAAACTATAATGCTTATATTTTGGATGCATTGATTTTGTTTCCTTTACTACCATTCAAATCCTGAAGTACGGTATTGTCATTATTCATAACCACTGTAATTCCAAGCTGACTGACTGGATTCAACATAGAACTTTGCACCGGTGTGCAGCAGTTCGAGTCGCCACAATTCACTCAGCACACAAAGCCAGAGAAGAAAGTAAGCAGGAATGCAAAGTAGAGACAGTAGACAGAGATATGAGGCAGAAAGAATAGTAATAACAGAGAAAAATATAGTTCTATTGGGTATATAAGTCACAAGTAGTGAATGCATCTGTGCCAGTCATTGACAACGATTTTGAGCCTCTGGAGGGATTCCATCAGGTCCTGCAGCTTTGCCTCGCTTCAGATTAGTAATCTGAGTTAGGGACCGAGGACCTGTGTTTACATCCCCATTCAGGATGGTCTGGGATGCTGGTTAAGTTGAGCGTGGCTGTTGATCAGTTGAATTGCTCATCTAAGTGTTCTTTTCAACACTCCAGTCGTCTATCCTGAAGTGCAAACGAAAATCCTTCAACGTATCAGCTTCATGCATGCAACTATCTATGAAGTCATTATTGATGATTACGAACACAATTTGAAGTTATTGGTCAAATCATTAGCTACACTGCATATTTCTAAACGCAAACTAAGTATTTCGACCACATAGTTAGGGATTTCAATCCAGTTTCCTCAAAAACTACGTTTTAGTCGTGCCAACTTCCATTCAAGGTGCAAAATAACGCGAAACCTACCCGTTCGCTGCTGGTTGCAGTCCACTCTTAAAAGCTTGGAAGGACTGATGACTTACATGCGCACTCAGGACAAGATTGCTCTACACGTCTACACACTTCCCCAGCTGAAAATTGATATGTTGACTTTTAATACACAGAACATTGTATACTAACTAACCCACGTCGGTCAACCTGGTACCAGACAATCACTGTCCCCAAAATGACTTATGAAAGCACTTTTTAACTTCCTCACCTGTTACTATATTTATGAAACCTGCATTTAATTGTACAAAATACAATATTCGCATACTACATTAGCCTTATTTATACCACAGCTGTGGAGATATTAATATGTAAGGAGAGCAGTCTTTACACTTGTAACTAAGGGAATATCGAAATTAGTTATCACCGTTAAAGGTGCCAGTGTATGGGCAAATCGTTCGCTAACAGGGATATATTAAAAGATGGGTATTTTTTCGTTAGCGGCGTGGGTAGGATGGGAATAACTGGAACGTGAGAATTTTTCGGGACATTTGTAAACGGGAAGGAAGCTTGCGATGTGGACAATGAGTAAATTAGGTTGCATTTTATTCACTTCTTCAGTGGTCGAAATTCCACGTCCAGCCAGCGTTGTCCATGTGCATTCTCCGAGTAGGCAGGTGTTGACACACGCGTCTATATCGTGCATGATGACATGAATCTTAAAAGTATCAACACGGACATTGATGAGTAACAACGGGAGGCACGTTATGCCGCCTACAACTTTCTGGTGTTCCTACTAAGTCCAGAGTAGATGGCGCGCTTTGAAAAAGGAGAGTGGCATTTTTCACGTTGTGAAGTAAATTCTGCTTTTGTTGTTTAAACCACATCAGAAGCTTTTAGTTCACTTTAACTGATTTATTTAGTTCAAGTGTTGTCTGTTTTATTCACATTTTGTGTTTTGGTTGGTATTTACCTAGCTGTCACACGTATATATAAGTGTGTATTTGTTTGGCATTAACCTCACTGTTTTGACGTATATATAACTGTATAGTTGTAACAAATTAAAATTATGGCCCCAACTAACAATTGTGGTCGACCGGACTGCCACTTTCCGGTGGATGATGGGATGCAGTGTGACAACTGCAGCCTTTGGTTCCACAAAGTTTGCACTGGTTTAACACCAGTAGCCTATAAGAGATGTTGCAAGCCATCATCTCCATGGCTGTGCAAATTTTGCAGCAACCCGTTAGATGTCCTCATCCAAGAGGCAGTAGGACTCTTGATGTCCAAGAAATTGTCGAAAGACATAGTTGAAAAGCCTGTACCAGAAACCTTCGCCAAGGATGGCGGTTCAGGATATGGTTGTAAGATTCAGGGTGCATCACCTCCTGAAGTCTCAGAAGCGAAAGAAGCACAAAATGCCCAGACATCTGTTGCTGCAAAGCGCAAAAGGCAACGGAAATCCAGAAGGGCAAGTAGTGCCAGCATGGCAAAACCAGCCTGTGAAATAGCGACGCCAAAGCGCAGCGTGTCTAGTGCACGAATGGCTTCTAGTCGCGGCGAAAACAGAATGGGAGAAACGGACTCCACTTGGTTGCTGCCGAAAGGTAAGAAGCTAAACAAAACTAGGAAAGAAACAGTAGCCGAGTTTACCAACAAGATCTCGACTACTGTTAGTTCCAGCAAAACTCAGAAACCCACGGACTCTAGTTACAGTATTATCATCTGGAACTTGGAGGAATCTAGGAACACAGATCCAGCTGCCCGACATGCAGATGATCTGAAGGCGATCAGCTCCATATTCCGGGAAATACTTCCCGAAAAAACAACTGGAGTACACGTACGAAAGGCTATCAGGATCGGAAAACGAAACCCTGATGCTACAGGAACTCCTCGACGACTACTTAAGGTAGTTTTAGGGAACGAAACAGAGAGGAGGACCATCCTCGACAACGCGTTCAAAGTCAACGACAAAAGTCTAAAAATAAGGCCTGATTGGCCTTTGGAAGATAGAATCAAAAGAAGAGAAGCCGTGGCTGAACTAAAGGCCAGGCTAGAGAAAGGCGAGAAGGACCTCAAACTATTGGGTTTTCGGGTGGTGAGGTCTCGGAAACCGATGCTGCCGAGATCTCTCTTCATAAGCCGGGTGAACACGTAGGTGTTTCGGTGTGCTATACGAACGCATGTAGTCTTAGGAATAAGCTCGCCGAATTAGGAGAGTTATCTGAAAGACTACAACCTGATGTAATTGCTATCACTGAGACGTGGTTGTTAGTGGGTGTAGACTTAACTCCACTCATACCTGGGTATATCTGCATACGAGCAGACAGAGTAAGTAGTCGGAAAAGTGGGGGGGTTGCTCTTTACATCCGGGATGACATAGGGATCAGGTCAACGTTGTCAGAAGCTCATGACAGCGGCACCAGTGAAGCCGCAAGTTGCATCATTAACTTAAACAAAGGCACTTTAACGATCGCAGTTATCTACAGAAGTCCTGCTAGCCAAGCTGATGACTTCGTTCTAAATCACTTGAGGGCGTGGGGTAGTAGAAATAGCCTCAGGATGGTCGGGGGTGGGTGCCTTGCGCTGCGGGTTGGCCACCCCTCCGCACACCTCTTGAAATGCTCCCATATGACCGGGCGTCTTACATAGCCTCTCCTGAGGAAGTCCTACTCACTGCCTTCACGTGGCGGAGGTGTTTCTCACCAAAGTGAGAGGGCGAAAGCGGATGCCCGGCGCTCTCCACCGGGTTGACTGTCCATTGGATGACGGTCTAGGGGAGATGGCTAAACCCTGATTCCAAACCTCCAACGACTGGCGTATGAAGCTCACCGGAGCTCACCGGCAGACGTATGGACAAAGGGCTTGTTGGATGTCCTGGATGTCTGGCCCCATTCAAAAAGGCGTATGAACCGAACTCCGGTCACCGGCTGCCAATGGATAGTGGACTCCTTACTCCACTCCTACTGCCTTGTAGGTCACACTTGGCTGTGTAAAGGCTAGAGCTGCACTCTCAAACAAAAGGCCGAGCGATTCTGGGGACATCACTCGTACCAAATTCCCATGAAACTTCATGAACTCTCTTACAAATTGCCGCGCCTGGGCAGCGATGATTCGAGACGTTCATGAAGCCGGCTCATCCTCCCGTAGGAGATAGCCGAAGTAAAGTAAAAGTAAGTAAGTAGTAGAAATAGGTGTCTGATTGTTGGCGACTTTAACGCTCCACATATTAATTGGGGGGAATTAAACTCCACTAGTTTGTATACCTGTTTCAATAGGGAGCTCACATTGACAGTGCTTGAATGTGCACTCGTGCAACATATGCATGCACCAACACGGTATCACCCTGAACATGATCCATCTACTCTAGACTTGGTATTGACACACCAGAAGGAGGACGTTGGTAACATTAGGTGCCTCCCGCCGCTTGGCAGCAGTGACCACATAGTCATTGCTTTTACGTTTAGGATTCATTCTCTCATGCACAGGCCAAAATCTGCTCGTCCAAACATTTGGAAAGCGGGTATACAAGGAATCCGGAACGCAGCAACTGTGGTTGACTGGTCAGTTGATACAAGTCAGACTGTCGAGGAAGCTTGGGTAGGATTTAGGAATACACTAGATCGTGTCACTTCACCTTTTATACCTTGGTACACTCCTCGAAAGCCGTCGCATGAACCTCCTTGGATCACTAGTGAAATAAGGAGGTTATTAAGACGGCGAAAGAACTTATGGGACCAATTTGTTATGACAGGAAGGGAAAACTTCCAGAAAGACTACCGCAAAACTCGAAACCTCTGTAAGTATGCGATTAACAAGAGTCGTATAGAGTACGAGAGACGATTAGTACTAGATTGCGTTCATTACCCAAAAAGGTTTTACTCGTATATTAAACGTAGGACTAAAACTAGCAGTGGTATACCGTCACTCATAACCATTAGTGGAGAAGCGGCTGAGTCAGACGAAGGGAAGGCTGAAAACCTCTCTGAATACTTCTGTGACGTCTTCTCGTCTGATAGTACCACCCAGGGATATGGCGAGGTCACTGCCATCGCCACTCAGATGCCCTCAATTGTGGTAGAGCACACAAAGGTTCTGAAACTACTGTCTAAACTGAAGCCAGGTAAATCACCTGGGTCGGATGGACTCCACCCTAAGTTGTTACTTTCCTTGGCGGATATAATATATATTCCGCTTACGGAGATTTTCCAAATGTCTCTGACGCAGGCTAAGCTACCCAGGGACTGGAAGGATGCCATTATAAGCCCTATCTTCAAGGACGGGGATAGGCAATTGGTATCTAACTACAGGCCGGTAAGTCTGACATGCATTATTGCAAAGGTACTGGAAACTATTATAAGGGATCAACTATTAGCTTATGTTGAAACACATGGCTTGTTGGCTGTGGAACAGCATGGATTCCGACCAGGACGATCCTGCTTGACAAACCTACTATTGGCTAGGGAAGACTGGGTTGAGGCCAGAGATAAGGACCATCTGTTGGACGTGGTTTTTATTGATCTTAGCAAGGCGTTCGACATAGTATCCCACTTAGGTCTCCTTAGTAAACTGAAAGGTTTCGGACTAGACCAATGCCTGTGTGAGTGGTTTAGAGATTACTTAATGGATAGAAGGCAGAAGGTTAGAGTTAATGGTGTACTATCAGGATGGAAAGCAGTATCCAGTGGAGTGCCCCAGGGAACTGTATTAGGTCCATTGCTATTCCTATTATACGTTAACGAATTACCGGGGATTCTTACTTCATCTTCATTATTATTTGCAGATGACATTAAGGTATGGAAAACTGTAAACAATAACGAGGATAGGTTGGCCCTACAAAACGACTTAGATAAATTAGCTGAGTGGTCAAGCCTATGGAGTTTGGAAATGAATGCTAGGAAAAGCGCGGTAATGCACTTAGGTCAGAAGTCTTATACGTCGTACTCCCTAGGGGATGCAGAACTACCTGATGTTAAAGAACAGAAGGACCTAGGAATCATTGTCAGCAACGATTTGAAAACAACTGCAAATTGCAATGCAGCCGCAGCTAAAGCTTTTCGAATGCTATGGGCAATTCGAAGGGCTTTCAAACGATTAGACGAGGGCATGTTTCAAATACTCTACGCAACATATGTCAGGCCTCATCTAGAATACTGCATACAAGCGACGAGTCCATGCTTCAAAAAGGAGGCACATATTCTGGAAAGAGTACAGAGAGTAGGAACAAAATTAGTTAGTGGTATCTCACACCTTCCTTATGATAACAGGATGGAGCATTTAAATCTCTTCCCGTTATCATACCGAAGGAAGAGAGGCGACTTAATTTTAGCATACCGTATACTTAAGGGTGATTTAGGAACTGACCTTTCTAACCTTTTCTCCCCTTCTAGGATACATTTACGGGGTCACCGCAAAAAGGTGCTCAAACCAAGGACGATTAAAATACGTGCAGAATTTAGATTCTCTCACAGAGTGGTCAACGATTGGAACTCCTTACCTGATTCAGAAGTATCCGCTCCATCGGTGAACGCTTTCAAAGAGAAGTTAGATCTCTGCAGAGATATACTTTGCAAGGATTAACACAGGCCACAAGAGCCTTCTATCCTTATCATCTGAATCTGAATCATGACAGGGTTCATGCACAAGTGCACATTCAAGCACTGTTGAAACAAGTATGCATGTATACTTGCAGGATCATTAATGTTGACCCAACTCGAATAATATGTGGCGCATAGAAGTCACCTAATACTATACAGGTATTCCCATTTAAAAACCCATTTAAAAACCAAAAATCAAACCGACTATTCACACTACCGTCCGACAACCTTGATATCCGAAAGCAGTGGGTACGTAGTCAAACAAACAGGAAGGTATTCATTAACCAATGGATACAGAAAGCCTCGAAACCATATAGAAAGTATAGCCCCAGCATGGTTTCTCGCTCTATTCTTCTGAATTTATCAGCAGCATACTCTATCTGAGTGGCTATAGCATGCCATGTTGTAGAGGCCTACATCAGACCCCCTCTCCGTAGGACGAAATTCGCTAAGGATGGCCGTTTGACTTGCTCATTTTTGAATGGGTATGTTTAGGGTTACCCATCGAGTGCCTTCGAAGCGATGAAATCAGTTGATGGACAGTTACTCTGAACCTCTTCAACATGCCAGTTATGTGTAGCGCATCGACATGGGACAGTTTAAGTTTATTCATCTAGTAACTTACGAATAATGCCATTCGTCAACTTAGTTCACTAACCATTTCTATTGAAATTGCTTCACCAGACTGTCATCGGTTGCCTTCTAGTCTGACTGCTACCCACTAGTAAACATCTGGAGTCAACATTTTCTACCATGAGTACGTTCATCTATATCAGTTAGAAGAACTTTCTCGATCGTTGGTATAAGCCCATAACTTTCTGGCAATCTCTCATATGCATCTGCTATTACAGTTCATACGCATGGTGAACAGATATACATGAGAAAACGGTATGAGTGATGAATTCCTCTAGCCATCAGAATCGGTGATTCACACCATGAACGTCTCGACCTTATGACAATCTTATGTTTCACCGATCTCTGATACTCTATGCTGGTGCTATGGTAATGCTCACCACTAAAGCTGACCACCTGCTATACTTCGTTCGACTTCCTGTGTGTTCCATCTCGGAATAGCGGTAATGATAACGATCTGCTTTATTAAAAAACAGCACTTTCAGTAAAACATAGAATTTTCAGCATTTATCGCAACGTTGCATCCAGTTTACTTAAAGTATAGATGAAATTAACCAAAGGAACTTATCCGCATGCACAGTAGGAATTATGCCAAAGGTGTGCAAAGTACAATTATTGCTGATGCCCACATGCTAGCTTGAAAGTTTAACTCGCCACAAGGAGACGACAACTAGGTGGGAAGAAGTCAAAACTTAGTTAAGTTGAGTTAGAAACTAATTGAGGAACTGCCGCGAACAGGCAATTCAACAACGCGTTCGTGAGGTGAGCTTCTACCTAGTTGTCAGTAGTGAACAAGTGTTTATTTATCTGCCTTTGAGAACAAATACAACACGAAGAGGATGGAGCTAGTTAAAGAAGTAAACAGTCAGCTTCGTGAAGTTTGAACTGGCTTAAAACTTTTGATTTGTGGGAGAGGTATGAAGCCATTAGCTTTGTGATCGTGCAGCTTCTGAAGTAATTCTGGGGACAATCTTAATCAAGGGGCTATCGGATATGTGTTGCCCAAGATGTTGGCTAAGAAATTAGGAGAAGGAAACAAGCTAGCATCCGAAGTCGTCGAAGACAGCTATGGAATGAGCCAGAATATTGAGGCACAACTACATGTGTGTTTGTGTTGATTACGAGATTTGAATCTAGTTAGCTCTATTATTAATGATCTGCCGTCTGTTATACCATTCCCACTGGCACTGTAAACTTAATACTGTAATGTTTTCCGTCACCATTAGGGGAGATGAATTTCTTCTGAAATTTCCATTTACATGAGGCAGTAATTTATTTGTTTCTAAAACATAAAATAAAGCATACAATTACACCAAGATAAGCACAAATCCATTGTCACTCAATAAAAGACAAAAACATACCGAACAGTATCGAAGGAACGGACAAAATGAACAGTTAATTAATTACATATACACACAACAGAGTGACAGGAAATAAAGAACACTCAAGGTCACATCAGGTGGTTAGAGTCACATTAAGTTAGCCAATTATCGCGACAAGAGGGTCACATAGGATCGATTAGCTGTCTGTCAAACTGTCTATCTGTCTGTCGCGATTATCACTCCTCGCGAACGATCACCACGTTAACTTGTCGTATCTGGAACCTACAAATTTTCTGCTTCTTCCAACAAACATACGCTTCTTATATCCCGTTCGACTTCTTGAGTTGCAGTGTTCAAACGCACCATCCTGACGCGGCAATCTTGGTCATAGTACACCTGCTTAACTATAGCCTTTTGCCAGAGACCTCTCTGTGTGTTAGTACTGTAAACTAGGGCGAGATCACCATGTTGTAGTTTACGCTTTATATCCAATCATTTAGATCTTCCTTGCAGCATAGGAAGATATTCACGTGGCCATCTGTGCCAGAATAAATCAGTCAAATTTTGTGGTAGTAGTTGACTGTATTGTTGGAAGAAAGCATTCGCTTTACCTTTGTTATGTCGTGATTTTCTCAGGAATTCACCAATTGCTGAACGAGTCTCAGTTAAAAGCCTTCTACGACCAAAGAAAGTACATGAATCAGGTGCATCGTCCTCACCGACCACTTCATCTGTACGTACCGTAGAATCGTCAGCTTCAATCAAAACTCGAAGAGTTGCATAACAAGCACAATAATGTGCTTGACACCATGATCCAATGTCATCGGCATTTTCCACTGGAGAATAAAATTCCATGGAAGTTACAACTGAAGGAAGCATTGACAACCAATTAATATAAACTACTTCTCGGACATCGCCTTGAGCAAAGTCAGTATTCAAACCGAACTGAACCAGAGCAAGAGGAAAATCAGATAAATCAATTCCAACTCACTCAGCTCGACACTTATCTATAGCAGAGGAAAGGTTTGAAAACTTGCTGTCATACGTTTCTCCTTTTTCATACCAACCTTTTACAGGATCTCCATTAATGATATCTTCAGTAGTTTTCCTGTGGAAATTTCGTTTTCCATAACAATCACGCCGAAACAGTCTACCAGAACCATATCCCAGCAGTTCATGAAGTCCAACTTGTAATTCAAAGGAACTTCCAGCATGTTTCATGCACATTTGTTTGTCTTCATTACGTAGAAATTCTGATTTAGGATCCGTGAAACGAGCACTAATTACGGGTAATGTACATTACCCAAAGAAACATCTTTGAATCCATCAACTTGTCGTACATCATCATAGTTAGGAATATTAGTTCCAACAGGAATTCCAGAAGTTGCGAACGTCACTACATCCAAACTAGTAAAGTCTGGCTGCAAGAAATTAACTTTTTCAAATGTAGAAGGCCATGGTAAATTTGTTAACAACCTCTCAGCATTATGTACCAGTCGTTGGAATTTTGTATACACTGATCTATTTACAACAGCTACAAGTGATTCAAACTCTGCACGAACGCCAAAGGGATCACAGCATGACTCTATAAATGTATATATATATATTTCACATAAATTAAGCATTTACATGATTCACATACCGTTTGTACATGCATGATCATATTAGACAAGTGCAGTCTGAAATTGAACACTGTTTTATGAAATTAAAAATTGGAAAATGAATAGAAAACTTTACAAGAATAGAATATAAGGTTTTGGTTTAAGTCTAAATCATAATATTTAATATACTCATAGTGAGTCAGATTCATGCGGGAATTATGAAATTCTGCGTTAATG
Organism: Trichobilharzia regenti; assembly: GCA_944472135.2. Taxonomy (NCBI): domain Eukaryota; kingdom Metazoa; phylum Platyhelminthes; class Trematoda; order Strigeidida; family Schistosomatidae; genus Trichobilharzia; species Trichobilharzia regenti. The sequence goes on along the minus strand of OX235270.1, from coordinate 37,113,559 downwards.
GAAGGTAAGAAGAGAGGTGATATAGAGGTGCTAGAGTAAGCCACACTGGATCCAGACCGTTATTATTATCATTTGATCAATCAATAAGGGTTCGAAAGTTTATAAAAATCCACATTAGATGGTAAGTACAGCATTATATTGGTATTAGCAGATAGAAGGGACCAATTGGTCGCAAAGTTAACTTCGCGATGTTGAACAGAATCCAGAATGGAATTTGTTCCGTTGTTCATCGTAAGTGCTAACAATATTCTGGATACCGCTCAAGTAATACAAATGTAGAAAGCAGGATTACTGTTCATTAGCAGTGCTTCAGTGCAATACCTTCGAGAAGGGAAGAGAACAGAAGCAGCCAGCAGATAATGATAATTTAAGTAAACAATATGCGATAATCGCAGTGTTTATTCTCCTTTTTTATTACTAGGAATTTCTAGTCATTGAGTTTTATAGTGTTACATACTAACGATTAGTTTAAATTTATAGTAGTAAACAACAACTGAAGTATAGAATAACAATAATAAAAAAAAGTAAAAATTAGGGCGAGACGAATTATGGTTTTCACTCTTATATAGGGTAATGTTGAGAATAGTAACTGAAGAAGTGAAATCCAAATGCCAAAGTACATAAGTTATTTAAAAGAAAAGAGGAAGTATATTAATACTGATCTATGCTGTTGTTCTGATTTATACAGTTAGATGTCCTCCTGAAGTAGAGAAATCGTACCATGAGCCATTTTTTCAAAGAGTTTGTACGCAAGCTGTGACATACAGGCAGCATTTATTTTTATTTTATTTATTAATAATTTTTTTTCTGAAGTAATTCATCCTCAGGAGCCTTAGCGGTATCGTGCATTCCCACAGATAAGGGTGGTTCTCTTAGGTCCCCAACATCATATCCGCTGAATAGCAGTCACCACCCTCCCACCTTTGAATCTGCTAGGCCCTGGCGAAATACTCCTTTTTTGTTTTCAGAAAAAAATCTTTTATTATTGCTACGTGTCATATGGACAGATTTTGCATTCACAAGCTAACTCAACGATACTCATGGTATGAACGACTACTTTCAGTCAGTCATTTTGTATGCATCGTCACTAACAGCATTTTAAAAATGTTTACATACAATAAAAAGGTAAGGGAATCAGAGATTTGCAGGCTAATTTCAAGATTTTAGTTATAAGCATAGCAACGAAGAGGAAATATGAAATGTTACGAAGGAGAAAAATACATAAAGCTACATAGTTATGTATATATCTACATAGAAAGAAAGTAGTCAGTCATAAAAGATACCTCAGAAGAATACGACTACAGAGTGTTATGATAGCATAACAGTAAAATAAAATCCGTTGATACTTAGGATTCACAGTGTAGTTAAGAGACAGTAGTTAGTTATAATAGATAGTTCAGAAGAATACGACTACAGAGTGTTATTATAGCATAACAGCAAAATAAAATGCGTTAATACTTGCGACTCACAGTGTAGTTAACCTGTATTTTTAGACGATCCTGTTAAGAGCTTGGATTTCTGTAATGGCTGAAACGAACTTAGTAGCTCTAAAAAACAAGTAATTTCCAAAGTTGCCCAGAACCGATGCAAGGTACGATAGCAAGTGGTTTATCTCCTCCTTAGAAAAGTTCTTCTTTTTCGCTTCTTCAGTGAATGAATGCACATCTCGAGACCTGAAGAATCGATAAATAAATAGGAATATTCCAGCAGATTCTGGGGATGCTTGAATTAAACCAATCAGACCACCAACCCATGATGCTTGTGTGCAGCTGAAGACATAATCTTTTTCACGTTCTCAATACGAAAAAGAACAGCTTGCTTTAATGTTCTCAATAAACTAATTATTAATTATTAACAGAACTAAAGTAATGTGCTGCTGGCCGGAAGATGGACTGAAGTGGATAGAGGTAAACCATGCAATAAATCACAAGAGTAAAACCGTGACGGTGTGGCAAGTGCCAAACCTGTCCATTAACGTGATCCTCTTCGACAATTTTAGCGAAGCCTCTTTCAATATACTGAGACATTAAATTGGTATACTCTTTATGCAGGTCATGGTAACGTTGTGCAAGCTGTCTCCGATTTTCTTGGATAATAGGAGCATCGAAATGACCTTCTACAGCAAACGTGTCAGCCTGGACTTTGAATGCATTTATAGGTTCACGATGAGCAGCTACAACAGATTCAAGCAAGATGTGCCGCCTTTGTGGGCAGCCTGTAGATGGCCGTAGGTCATTTGATCAGCTGATGGATACTGGCTTTATTTATTGAAAAAACCTCAAGGTTATGTCATTTTTCGTTGTTTCATACACTTTTTTACTTATATTCCTGCTAAAAGTTGATGAAATACGCCGTATTTAGCAGAAACAGCAAGTGATGGTGTCCTTATCCGGCCGTAGCTTACAGCCAGTTTACAGTTTGTTAAAAATACGTACTTTTCCGTTCAGAAAATGTCGAATTACTTGAAGACACATGTTATAACTGCATTTTGTGACTTTTTTGCAGTTTAATGGATCACACATGGACATGACGAGGTGGGATAGCTCGTTTTGGTAATTATTTCATTCACTTTGTTGTGTACTTTTCCTATTGCTGTCAAGGCTCCTCCACATGTATTTCTTTAAGAAAAATCAGCAGAAATACTTAGAAATTATATACACATAGTATTTCCTTATTTTATCGCATAAACTTGACGTTTTCAGGCAGATGCAATATCGATTTTGTATTATTGAAAAATGTTGACTGACGTAATTGTATACAATTCAACTAATTATTTCGTCATTTTAGACATATTTAATGGTTAATTATTGTGTTTACGCTGATAACAATGTCTACATTTGTATAATTCTTATGTCTTCTTTCAGATAATATCTACTTTCGGGAATTTCACGGATTTGGGGGATAAAGAAAAAGATACCTGCACTGTTGTCGATTTTGTATTACATGTTAATTCATTATTAATGAATGTATTCTTCGTTATTCGTTTGTTTATTCTACTTGATAAGACCGAATATTGGTGCGTCGGTGGCACAGTGGTTAGGACTCTCGCCGACCACGCACATGGTCCGTGGTTCGAGCCCACGCCGACGCACACTTGATATCTATGGTCGGCCTGCAAAATTTGGGCTACCGATATCCATGCTGAAAATTCCAAACTTGTACCAAAAATACAGTGTGGAATCAAGCTGTAATCAAAAATAAAAAAATATTAGCTCTTGCGTAATTTGTGAGGTATAGGGTATATGAGGCTATCTTTGAAATACTAAGTAGGAGCAGATCTTCGGAGAAGCCTATTGGTAAAAGATTATGTTGTTGTCAAATAAAGTAAATACGCCTAAACCATAATAATAATAATAGTATATTCTCATTTTGTACATGAGAGACGCCAGTTTACAGGCATCATCAATATGATAAATTACATATACGATTAGCAATCATAATTAGTAATAATGTTTTAATAAAATACACATTTTTTCCTACTTGTGTAGGACACACCAAATATACAGGCATGGGTAAGCATTATTTAAATTTCATAAATTCGGTTTATGGTTAAGTTACATGGTTGCTAGCGTTTTTGTCTTAGGTCTGTGGGAACAATATGATAACCAGTCATTCAATGGAGCACGTCATGAAATATAGGAATATTAACTTCGCATTAACAAAAAAACCCAAGTAAGTTTTGGATGGATTAAAAATACTTGGGAAAAAATAAAGCTTGAAGTAATTCCTCAATATAACTTGGGTGTGTACAAATCCGAATCTCATTTTTGATTTGATTTATATCCAAATTGGGTAATAAGGAAGCTATTTTACAGATACGATCAGTTATGTTATAAGCTACAATCGTGACGTTGTATTACAAATAGATACTTTTCCATTGGTATAGGAGTATATTCCACAAATGTAATCCAGGTTGCGTCGTGGAGAAAGTTAATTCGTTATTAACCAGGCAACTGAAAGATACGGGACCAATAATGTTTGCAGATCATTTGTCATTGTAAATGGTCAGATATCCACATTATTCATTCTCATTCAAAAAGTCAAATGGAAGCTGAAATGGTGAGAGAAAAAAGAAGACAAACAAGAGCAACGCAAAAGAAAGCAACGGGAGTCCTTAAGGAGTTATTAATAAATATATACATATATATTCTGTTTAGTAACTGTGGTTATTTTGGTACACAAACTAACTAGTCCCGTTATGCTAACTTTTATATTATGTGTAAACTAATATTACTGTCCTGTGTAGAAATGTTTATCATCTAGTTCCAATAATATTAAAATTTACAATTGTAGTTTGTTGTAACTACACGTTTAAAGAACTTAAAATATCTATGTAGGGTGAAAAAGAAGGTGTAAGAGTCAGGCGCAAAAGTGCATTGTCATCTTTGAGCAGTCTGGTGACTGAGGAGATGAACACTGGAAGTGTGTTTGCATCACGCACATTAGCTGGTAGTCTATTCCAAATGACTGAAAACTTATTTAAGAAGAAGTTGTACCGCACGTAAGTCTGACAGTGCTCCATAGTAGCTAGGTTGTGATGATTTCTAAGATTGTAACTGATGACAGCGGTAGGTTTAGTTATTGGCTCGGAGGAATGCAAGAGAAGATTAGTTAGCTTGTAGTAAAAGATAAGGTTTAGCTTAAGACGTCTGTTCCAGAGGGGTTCTAATCTTAGTCTTTCACATCGCACATGGTATTCCAGACCACTTTCTATTGCTATTACTTCTAGTATAAAACTCGAGTTGAGGTCACTCATGCAATTCATAGAAATCAAAGCATTCTTGTAAATCAACAGATTATCCATAAACTCAGTAAGTGCCTTGGAGTCATCTTGAATTTGACTGCCGTTACCTTTGACAGCTTCGTATACGTTCCTTACATCCATTGAAGGTCTTCCAAACCTTTGACGTTGTATGCTCATAGCCTCATCGTAGCCCTCTTTTGGCGGTACGTTCGAAATTGGTGACATTTTTGCACGTGTTTGCTCTGAAATTTATTTACTGCTTATTGTCATATAATTCTTGAAATTATGGTCCAAATCTCTAAAAAACGTGTTCGTAGAAACACAATTGTTTTAGATAGTGGCTTAAATTCGGTTATAACTGCATTACCGCCTGGTAATACAGTATCAACTACTAGCTCTCAAAATGGTTTGAGTGCAGATCTCACTCCTGTGATACAGGTGAAAGATGTTCTGTTAGAGAACTCTGAGTTCTGTAAACTAAACCTCCTTTTGAAAGATATGCAGAGGCAAGTAAGTGAAATTCAGAAAAAATTAGATCAGTTTGATAGTATGTCACTGCCAATCTCAAATACCACGGAGAGCCGTTCTGATATTGGCCAGGTTAAGTGTTTACTGGATGTAACTCAAAATAAGCTTTTGAATTTAGACCCAATAGCCTGTCTTTTAGAAAGGCATCCTAAAATATCTCCAGACAACCTAAATAAAGCTGAAAATCTGATTGACTGCTTGGCTACGGAGGTGATGAAGCGTATAACCTCTTCTCACCAAGCTATAGTTTACAACGTCCCAGACTCTCTGCCCCTGAAAACTGTAAGACACAAAATCCTGATTTGTTGCGGCATGGCTAGTGTTCCATGTGAATGCAAACGACTTCGTAAAAAGTCTAACCAGGCTAATTGCCCAATCATTTTTAAATTCAGTAATTCCCTTGATGCTAGTAAGTTTACTAAATGTCAGGATCACTTAAGACTGAATAGCAGTTATAAGTCTATAACCGTAGCTCAGGATAAAACACCGTGTCAGCGCAGAATAATGCGTAGTAATAACCTGGTCACCTCCTCTAGCTAGCTTTGATTTACCAAATAAGGATCGTGCACAGCAACAGACACCTAGTGCTGAAACTAGCATTCAGCAAACTACACAACAACCACACCTGCCAATGGAACTAGGAACTGATTTAGATACCAGTACCCCTGTAAACAAAGCCTCATCGAAAGATGTTAAAATGACTAGAACTTCTGCAAGTTGTTCTAAGAAATTTCCCCCCAAACGTAGTAACCTCACCACGATGAACAAATTTCGCAGGGTTGAGACTAATGATGGGGAAGAATACTTTGTATTCAATAAGCCTGCTGAGAGTAAGAATGCCAACAAACCATCACTTGTTACGAAAAACTCCTCTCGAAACATAAGTACATCTGGAGGTGTTCCGCATGCTCCACCTTATAGAAAGTCAGGCTCCAAGACTCCTAAAGTCTTGCAGCCAAAGCACCTTCCTTCACAATTCCCTTTAAGTTATAAAAACAACCCGAAGGTGTATACCGGTATGACGAATAGCAGTTGGATGGGTAGACCTTCTGATGCTATGCCTTTTAACCGCCAACCTAGGCCCAACCTGTACTACCCTTATATCCAGGAACACATGGTAAATTTTCCAGGTGTCCTGAATCACTGGTACGACCCATGGCACCTAGGACCACCTCATTGCACACCAACTCCGATGTGCAGACACCCAGTCCGACCTCCTTTTCATTCATAAATTCTTGCGGTGCTGACGCACAAATAGATTTAGGTTATGGTGACATTTTAAGCCAGTTTGTAGTATCCCGTGACTTATTCACGATATTGCTAATTAATGCACGCTCCTTAATCAATAAGATATCTGAACTAAGGACATTATTATTAGTCGCCAAGCCTACTGTAGCTCTGATTACTGAGTCATGGTGCTCATCCTCAGTACTTGATGTGCATATAGGTATCGATGATTACACTGTACACCGTGCAAACAGAGATTGCAAGCGTGGTGGAGGATGTCTCATATATATACATAACTCATTTGTAGTCAGTAAGGTGGAAGATGAAACAATGAATAATGTACCTGACTCACTCTGGGTTGTCTTACATGGAGATAAGTACAAACTTCTCATAGGCTGTGTTTATCGAGCACCAAGCGCAACAAAAGAAACTGATGCGTTATTAGCTAAATCGTTTGCACATGCATCCTCGTTTAGTGCTAATTACAAAATAATTGCAGGGGACTTCAATCTTCCAGAAGTCAATTGGCTAACTAGTTCCGGCCCCCAACGCTTCGACGAATTACTTGCCACTATAGACTGTTATGGATGGCAACAACACGTCCAGACACCTACTCGTGGGGACAACATTTGGACCTTGTTTTTTGTCATGACACAATCCCAGTATCCACTTATGTTGGTAATAGATTTTCCAGTAGTGACCATAGAATGGTACTCTGCTCTCTGCCTTTCTCACCACTAAATACAGGAAACAAACAAGACTCAGGAAGCACAATATGTCGTAGTTACAAATATACAGACTGGGGATTAGTCCAAGAACTTATTCGACTCTGTCAATGGGATGACTATTTTACCACTGACTCCCTGGAGGCCTTAGTAACCCTGTTTTACAGGAATGTTACCCTTTGTCTAGATACAGTTGCCCCAAATAAAATAGTGAAATTAAGTAGACACCGAACTGAATATATTCCAAGGGCACACCGTAATAAGTTAAGGAAACTGAAGAAACAGTACTATTCCACTAAGGACATATCACTATTGCTCTCAATCCACGAGTCTCTTGAATCTATCAAGCGCCTACGTTCTCAAAAGGACCTCGACGAAGAGTTAACGGCACTTGAAAGTACCTCCAAAGTTTATAACTTAACGGCACTTCTTAAAAAACGAATGCAGTCAGCGAGGGAAATCCCATACTTACTTCACGACAAAGTAATCTACAATGAACCTGCCACTATCTGTGAACTTTCAGTGATTGGTTTGCAAACTTTAGTTTAGAAACACATATGCCTGGTGAAACCGCTCCCCTTACTATCTCTTCCCTTGAAAGCATTGTGTTCACTAATCAGTTAATAGTACAAGCAATTAAAAGCCTTAAACCTTCCACTAGTACGGGACCGGATGGCCTCGCTTCGATAATTTTCAAAAACAGTGGGTGTGATATACCCTGTTACTTCTTAAATTCTTCTCAATATCTATGGACACTGGCACTTACCCTAGTGAGTGGAAAACTAGCTTCATAATTCCACATTACAAATCTGGTGATAGGGCAAACGTCCGCAATTACAGACCCATAAATATAACCCCAGTTATCTCACGAATCATGGAGAAAGTTGTAAAGATCAATTGTCAGACTACCTAATTAGGGAAGATCTTGTTACAAGGTCTCAACACGGATTTCTCAAAAATAGATCCTGCGTTACTTGCCACTTCGACTTTTTCAACTGCATCACTAGTAATCGCGAAGCACGTAAGCTAGTCGTTGTTCTCTACTTCGATATATCTAGGGCATTTGACATGGTATCTCACAGTATTCTCTTTGAGAAGCTGTACTCTTGTGGAATTCGCAACCCATTACTGAACTGGTTAAAATCATTTCTAAGCAACAGGGTACAAATAACCAAAGTTGGATCTGTATTGTCTCATCCTAGGCAGATCTCAAGTGGGGTCGTGCAAGGTAGTGTCCTAGGTCCACTTTTATTCACAGTTTACATTAACAGCATTTGCAAGTGCTTCACCTCAGGTAAACCATTCCTATATGCTGACGACCTCAAAGTCGTCTACTCCTGCTACACTCATGAATTAAGCGATATGGTAGATAAAATACATCTTGAACTAAGTAGCCTTGCAACGTGGTGTGCTGAATCCTGCCTAAATTTTAACATTGACAAATGCGGCTGGATTTGTATCGGCAACAGTAAGCTTGATCTAAACCTTGAAATAAATGGGCGAAAACTAGCTAAGCTCAATTCAGTCGTAGATCTCGGTATTAGATACTCTAGTAACCTAACGTTCGCTGAACAGACTGATTATGCCAGACGTAAAACGCGTAGGCTGATAGGATGCATAACACGCAATTTCTTTTGTTGTGAAACTAGGGTTTTATTATACAAAGTATGTGTCCGACCTATCTTAGAATACTGCCCGTTTATTCTTAGCGGACTAAGACAAAATGACAAGCTTAAATTAGAGGGAGTGCAACGGCAGTTTACCTCAAGAACTCTTGGTTTAGAAAGTAGTCTGGAATACCATGAGCGATGCGTAAGACTAAGATTAGAACCCCTCTGGAAAAGACGCCTTAAGCTAAACCTTATCTTTTACTATAAGCTAACTAATCTTCTCTTGCATTCCTCCGAGCCAATAACTAAACCTACCGCTGTCGTCAGTTACAATCTTAGAAATCATCACAACCTAGCTGCTATAGAGCACTGTCAGACTTACGTGCGGTACAACTTCTTCTTAAATAAGTTTTCAGTCATTTGGAATAGACTACCAGCTAATGTGCGCGATGCAAACACACTTCCAGTGTTCATCTCCTCAGTCACCAGACTGCTCAAAGATGACAATGCACTTTTGCGCCTGACTCTTACACCTCTTTTTCACCCTACATAGATATTTTAAGTTCTTTAAACGTGTAGTTACAACAAACTACAATTATAAATTTTAATATTATTGGAACTAGATGATTAACATTTCTACACAGGACAGTAATATTAGTTTACACATAATATAAAAGTTAGCATAACGGGACTAGTTAGTTTGTGTACCAAAATAACCACAGTTACTAAACAGAATATATATGTATATATTTATTAATCACTCCTTAAGGACTCCCGTTGCTTTCTTTTGCGTTGCTGTTGTTTGTCTTCTTTTTTCTCTCACCATTTCAGCTTCCATTTGACTTTTTGAATGAGAATGAATAATGTGGATATTTGACCATTTACAATGACAAATGATCTGCAAACATTATTGGTCCCGTATCTTTCAGTTGCCTGGTTAATAACGAATTAACTTTCTCCACGACGCAACCTGGATTACATTTGTGGAATATACTCTTATACCAATGGAAAAGTATCAATTTGTAATACAACTTCACGATTTTTTTTTTTTTTTGTAGCTTATAACTATTATCGTATAGCTTCCTTATTACCCAATTTGGATATAAATCAAATCAAAAATGAGATTCGGATTTGTACACACCCAGGTTATATTGAGGAATTACTTCAAGCTTTATTTTTTCCCAAGTATTTTTAATCCATCCAAAACTTACTTGGGTTTTTTTGTTAATGCGAAGACAATATTCCTATATTTCATGATGTGCTCCATTGAATGACTTGTTATATTGTGGAATAACTTCAAGCTTTATTTTTTCCCAAGTATTTTTAATCCATCCAAAACTTACTTGGGTTTTTTTGTTAATGCGAAGTCAATATTCCTATATTTCATGATGTGCTCCATTGAATGACTGGTTATCATATTGTTCCCACAGACCTAAAAAAATGGTATGCATTTTCATGTAAATTTATATGTTTATATGAGAATATACATTATTATAATTATTATTAAAACAAAAACGCCAGCAACCATGTAACTTAACCATAAACCGAATTTATGAAATTTAATTAATGCTTATCCATGCCTGTATATTTGGTGTGTCCTACACAAGTAGGAAAAAATGTGTACTTTATTAAAACATTATTATTAATTATGATTGCTAATCGTATATGTAATTTATCATATTGATGATGCCTGTAAACTGGCGTCTCTCATGTACAAAATGAGAATATACTATTATTATTATTATTATTATTATTAAAATTTGGGCTACCGATATCCATGCTGAAAATTCCAAACTTGTACCAAAAATTCAGTGTGGAATCAAGCTGTAATCAAAAATAAAAAAAATAAAAAAATATTAGCCCTTGCGTAATTTGTGAGGTATAGGGTATATGAGGCTATCTTTGAAATACTAAGTAGGAGCAGATCTTCGGAGAAGCCTATTGGTAAAAGATTATGTTGTTGTCAAATAAAGTAAATACGCCTAAACCATAGAGGAGGTATTGCGATTATAAAGCGTTTCGAGTTATCTATTGTCTTAGCAGAATACATATACTGATTCGCAATTCATAGTCACAAAGTGAGAATAAACCTACCTGAGATAGTTTGCTTGTGATTTCCGCATGTCGCAATGTACCATAAGGAGAGACTATACCCATGCTGTTAGATGTACAACTCAGTGCAACTACGGTTATCGTAATAATTAAAAACAGAATGCATAGGGTTCTCAGCCACGGAACACGATACATTGCTATCTGCTCATATAATCACGTAAACAAAAGTTTTCCAGACGCCGCATTTACTCCTAAAATTTTCCCCTCAACTGATATATATATTTCTTCCCGATCATGCAGGAACATACCAGTTTTACAGGCATGAATAAGTTATTACATAAATTACACATAATTTGACGTGTGATGAATTTACAGTTTGGTTGTTCTTTCTGGCATTACTGTCAGTCGGAACAGTCTGCCATAAAGTCTGTTAGTGTAGCACATGAAGAGATATAGAAATATTGTCTTCGCATTAACAAAAAACCCAGACATCACATGAATGTAATACGGATATCTGGGGAAAAAAGGTTGAAGTCCATTCTCCTATATAACTTTGTTGTGAACAGTACCCTTGGCTTAAAGTTTATTGATGTATTATGTTGAGACCAGTGATATATTTATTCCATTTTTCAGCAGTCTTATCGTAGTTTTATAACAGGAAAGAAATTTGATCGCGGATGTGAAAACTAGATGAGGTCATGTTGAGTTGTTTTAATGAATCAAATGGTGCCGAGTTCGATTGCAGAATCCTCCATTTGCGCCATTCGAGTCTGCATGGCGGACTGTATTCGTAAGTTCAGTAAAATGTTGAGAACTGTTTGAAAACAAGTTGCTTCTTCATTTCAGATCATGAATACTCATTTACAGGATGTTCGCCAGCGTCTAACTTAGCACGTGCTACTCATGTTACTGAAACACAATCGCACTACAACAGAAGGGACACAGATTCATTGAAAAATTGTTTATTAAACAAAAGTCAGATTTCAAATATACAGACAATTCAGATGAGTAGTTACCGTCAGTAAGTTCCATCTGCGTACACGGCACATATATGTTTTTCCATAAGTCTGAAAAGGTTCAAGAAAATAATAATTAAATTGGGTATTACATGTGTGATCTGAATAAAATTGTTTTCCTGATAAGCATTTACAAGTAATCACTTTACAAACAATATATGTGGTGTATAAGCAGTCGAATAGTTTTCACTAAACTTAAGGGACTTCGCAATTTATCATTGGTCGGTATCTAGTAGGTCCATCGAAGCATCATGAAATGATAAAATTATTTAACGACAAGTTATGCAGTAGTTTCCAGAGCTTGTACAAAGATTTTAGCAAAATTGACAACGGCTTTGTGACAAATAATAGGTCTTGACAGCAATAATAATAACATTCATGTTCATAGTGACTATAAAAACAATAATAGGTATTATTATCGCAACGAATTCATCATTAACTTAGATAGACAACTGATAATGATACAAACATATCAAATAAATGTATCACTTAATCTTAAGAAGCATGTGTTTACTTACTTTCACTGTATTCTCTCAATACTGATGTGCTCAATTAGCTTATTCTAACTGAATTCAAGATTAATTCTGAAAGTGAGTGGAGATCCAGTTTATGTCAAATAAAAACCTGTAGCTTACATGTATTACACTGCTTACTGAGACATCTGGTACCTGCTTTCCGATCTTCGTGAAAAGAACACAGTTTATCTAGGTTTACCTACATATGCATAGGTATACGTATATGCTACATCAACCATGCCGTTTTTATCATGATTAACCAGACCACTGTGTATATTATACTTATTTAAGGATCTCTGAAAACAATGGTCAAGCGATAATTGCATTTGCGTGGAGTTGTTACCTCTTCAGAACATTGTTTGCATTCTTGACACTCCTGAGAAGTCCTTACATCTCCATGTGCCATAAATTGATTGAATGTAGCAAATAAATCCACTGCTATATCATTTCTCTCCTGAGCTGTAATAGTTTGTGTTGTCAGTTATCTATCCAATTTGATAAAAAGCTCCTGGAAATTCAGAACTTTACCAGGCAGCAAAATGATGTTTGAAATTACCTCAACTCGAATGACAACATCTACGTTGCGAACGAACTGTTGTTGCCTATTTGCTTGATCTAAATTTTTCTTCTTGTCTCCCATGGCATTTATGAGATGAGACCATGTTTACCCAGTTGTTCAATCTTTACTCTTATTTCTGAGAGGACCTCTTACTTACCAATCCAAGATTCCGACTGTTCAGCGTCGCGGTAAAAATACTGGAAGCCCATACACTGTTTTATCTGTTCGCGTCTTTCCCCACACAACTGCATCAGAGAGGTTCTCTCTCTTTCAAGTTTAGTAGCTATCTCTCCACTACAGGGATGGCCAACACTTATTAATGCCTGATCTTCTTGCATGCATGTATCTAAACTGTCAGCTCGAGAATTTATCTCAGTGGTGTATTCCTTATGTCGCTCTACTTGGGCTTCAGCACCAGCTACGTCCTTTGCCAGATCATCCGCAGATATTAACGTTTTCGTGTCATTCGTTTGGGTACTCACGTCTCTCCAGTCAGCCAAAAAGCGATGCATCTTGAATGACTCTTCCAGTTTACCCCTCCTATCTACAGCCTGACCTTTGAGCTTCTCCCATGTAGTAATTAAGGCGTCATACTTGCCTTGTGTAATGTCTTGCGACTCAGGATGCTTCTGTGCAAGCGCCTTAGTATCATCTTCAAGTTCAACAATCTTTTCATCTAGGGCGGTCAAATCCGTTTCTAATGCTTCGTGATTCCTTTGTAATGCTTGGACTGGGGCAAGATCACGACCGCAGTCCTCTATGAATAAAGGAATGGACCTTTCATCCACCCACGATATAGCTTTATCTGTGTCTCGAAAGAAGCGCTGTATCTCATAGGCTTCCAGAAGCCTTTCTTGTCGTTTCTTACCCAGATCCTTAAGACGCTCTAGAGCTTCGCGGACCTCTCTGGACTTTTCTATGACTAGGGCATCCTCAGGGAATTCCTCTTTTAGAAGTTCATCTCCCTTCCAATAGATGTCTTTGGCACGACTTTCTTGATACTGGAGATCCTTTGTAAACTCATCAAACTTTTTTGAAGTGTTTCAGCATGTTCCAAGTCCTGACCGGAATCCTCTGATGTTACGTAAGTTTCTTTTTCACGTATCCAGAAATGTATCCCGTCAACTTGGCGTAGAAACTGGACAAATTTAGGCTTAAGGTTAATAAGACGTGATTTTTCTCTGAACATAGCCATAAGCTCTGCATGAGAAGTAGGGGGTTTGTCAGGCGACTTATTGGGACCAGAACATTTGCGGTTAGCCTGTCGTAAACTCTCCAATTCAATTTCTTTTTATATTTGGACTATGCGCAGTTCCGGTCCGCTAGCTCCAATTCTACCATATAGCGTGACTTATAATCGTTGCTTCCACGGGCATAAATATCACCATTCCTTTCTGACTTTGGAGTTGACGTCTGCATAGCCTCATATTTTTCGCCTGCCATTACTGTTCGAAACTTTGTAGGATTAGTCCTGCCTACAGATTTAGTCCGTCCTCAGTACTGACGATAGAGAATCCTGGCTTAACTATGGTTAAAAACAGAGTAACTTGACTTAAACTTTGTCTGTTTCTAAAACATAAAATAAAGCATACAATTACACCAAGATAAGCACAAATCCATTGTCACTCAATAAAAGACAAAAACATACCGAACAGTATCGAAGGAACGGACAAAATGAACAGTTAATTAATTACATATACACACAACAGAGTGACAGGAAATAAAGAACACTCAAGGTCACATCAGGTGGTTAGAGTCACATTAAGTTAGCCAATTATCGCGACAAGAGGGTCACATAGTATCGATTAGCTGTCTGTCAAACTGTCTATCTATCCATCGCGATTAACAACTTATATAATGCTTAGCTTACACTCAAGTATGGAACTTCTTGTAGGGGTATTGGAATTTCTGTATCTCTTCTAAAATCTCGTTAGTGAAAATGACTGTATTAACCTTTCTACCTAATCACGCGTACAAATGTCCAGTTGTTATGCCATCTACTAAATGTTTTGACGTGCATCGGTGGCACAGGAGTTAGGAATCTAGCCAACCATGCACATGGTCCACGGTTTAATCCCCTGCAGAAGCACACCTGATATCAATGGTCGGCCTACGAAATTTGGGCTACCGATATCACATGCTGAAAATTCCATATTTGTGCCAAAAATGCGGCGTGGAATCAAGCTATTCTTAAAAATAAATATCGCGTTACGTTCAACGTTTGCGTTACATTTTTACGTGATTCGTTACATAAAATTTATCTTGTTGTAGTACTTGCACAAGTAGTATACCACTTCCATACTTGTAACCACTAACTCTCATTTCTAATAGTTATGGTTAATCAAAGTAAAAGGCAACGAACCCAATCCCCTGTAAAACTGATGTCTAATTTAACGTCCTTGATTGCTACACCAAGCAACACCCCCCCTACAAATGGCTATAGTGAGTCACATAACTCACTTGTATGCCGTAAGCGTCGAGCTGAAACTGAGGATAAAACTGTACTGACAGCTAGTATTAGCACTACTCCTAAAAATTAAATACCCTCTGCTCATACAGAACCCCTCCCTTCACCTTATGTGCTTATCGAGAAACTCCAGCCATCAAGCCCTTTTTCAGTACTGTCTTCAGAACTAGAACTTCTAAAGATGTCTATAGGAGAACTTAAGGCTGAGTTAAGGGAAATAAAAAACAGTAAGCCAGTAAATGCTGGAAACATCGAAACCAATACCGAGATATCCAAATTATCAGATCAGATCAGCGATATCAGATCGCAGGTCTGTGAACTGACACCTCTAACTATCCTCATGAAAACTGTAAACCTTAACAAGCTTGACACAGAATCGGTAACTAAGGTAGATAACCTCATTTACTTTGTTACCACAGAAGTAACAAAACGACTCGACGCAAAACTGAGTGCTATTGTCTACAACGTTCCGGACAATGAGGCACTAAAAAAGGTACAGCGCATCTTACTTAGTGAGGCGAAAATGTCTAACTCCAAGACTAAGTGCTATAGGCTGAAGAAGAATCAACATGACAAGTGTTGTCCTATTCGTTTTCGGTTCGAAACACCGGCAGAGACCAGAAATTTCATCCACTCCCAACACACCCTATCGCAAGCCAGAAACTACAAACATATAAAGGTCGGGGTGGACAAAACAGTCATAGAAAGGCGCGCATACAACTATCTCGCTAAGACTAATTGTGAAATAGGTAATAGGACATTGCAAGCAGCCATTATTCCCAACCCTGTGAAAGATACAGTAGACCCCACCGCATCACCCCTCTCAAAACACACAGAAATATCCCATCAGAGTGCAACACCGGCCGAAAGGCCACTAGACTGTAACTAAATAAATAATAAAACTATACCACCTATCACCGCAGAATCTAAAATGCCACTAAATAACCCCAGAAAAAAAGTCAAACGCCCCGAAATTCGACATTGTCCTCTCCTAGCCATAACTCCATTGCTAAAGATAAGGAAAATATGCCCCTAAATCATACTAACAAAAACAGTGGCAGCTTAAATAAGCCCACACTCCCCACTGTTAATAGTATTAGCACTCACAACGTGCGAAATCGCACCACGGCACACACTAATATCCAATGTCACAACGATGTCACTCTCAATAGTACAAGTGGTAATAGTCAGAACTCGGCTACCAGCAACTCAGGGTCCTCAGAGTATGGCACACAAACAAATTTCGACCGGATATATGGTACAAGTCTGCTGGGAACTAACCCACAATGCAGTACACACGAAACACACACAAGGACACAACTAGCATCAAACAATAGGTGGAATAATAAGCTATGGTCATCACAAGGATCCAATCATTTTTTATCCCCCACGTCTCTGTCAGCGATGAAAAAACAGCTGGTAGGGATGTTAACACTCCTAAACCACTAGTGCTGGCTCCCTCCTTGCATGAAAACAGGAACGGTCTAGTGCACCCGTATCCATTAGGCACACTTGACTCTTGCACAAGTATAGGCCAAATAAAGAACCCTACCCACTTCTGTAACCTAACTAAAAATAAAAGTTCCTTAGTCCATAGCAAACCCAGTACTCCAACTCCTAATTCTTCACCGAAAACAGCACACACCAACTCGATAGACATAGGTGAGCATGATGCTGGAACTCCTCTTAACATAGGATCGTCATGTCCAGCAGAACTACTGGGTACTGAACCATATTCGGGGCTGACTAACGAACTTAAATACTTCAAATGCTACTTCAACTCTCATCTTTACGTGATCCTCATAAATGCTAGGTCTGTTCTAAATAAATTGCCGATGCTCAGAGCACTCACAGTAATATACAAACCCCCTGTAATTATCATCACTGAATCTTGGTGTCATTCGAACATCCTGGATGAAGAAATAAGCTTAGATAACTACACACACTTTCGGTGTGACAGGGAAGGTGGTAAGGGAGGGGGTTGTCTCATGTACTTTCTGAATGCACTTACTGTATCACAGCTAGAAAGTAGTACACTGAACATGCCAGAGACTCTATGGGTTAATGTACACTTCATTAACGTAACAGCACTAATTGGATGCACCTACAGAGCACCTGGCACCTTTAGTAAATACGAGACCCAACTTATTGATACTCTGGAGCAATTATCCAACTTACAATACGATCATAAGATCCTATGTGGGGACTTTAACTTACCTGAAATCAACTGGGATATACCCACAGGCCCAACTAAATTTGATAAGTTCTTAGACACGCTGGATATACTTGGCTGGAAACAAACTGTCACTACTCCCACAAGAGGTAATAACGTACGAGACTTAATCTTCTGCCACAATATAAGCCCCCTTTCAACGCTAGTAGGTTCTGAGTTTCCAGGGAGCGACCACAAAACAGTGATGTGTGCACTGCCGATTCCGCTGAGTAGCAATGTATCTCAAACCTCCCCTTCACAACAAGTAAAATATAGGAACTATGGTAAGGCAAACTGGGCCTTAGTTGAATCGATGCTAAGATCCTCCAAATAGGATGAATACTTCACTACTGATGACCTATCGAGAGCTCTAACCATCTTCTACCATAACTCTAACACATGCTTAGATGCTGTCATTCCACTCCAAACACTAAAGGTTTCCCCACACAGAAAGTCATTCATAAAACAAAAGGATCGTACGAAACTGAAGAGACTGTCAACAAGTTACTTCAAACACCATGACTTTGGCACTCTAGGTCTAATAATTAACACCCTTAGCTCTATCTCACTAGCTCGAGATTTCCGTATGAGAAACGAAGAACGCATCGCAGTAGCCAGTCCTGCTAGACTGTACGCACTCACAGAAATCTTAAGGAAGCGAATGAATCGCAAAAATCACAGAATTTCTCTCCTCATAGACAAAGGTAGGCTATGCACTAACTCTGCAGACATATGTGAACTATTCAACAAAACGTTTGCAGGTAACTACCTTAAGCCCTCAGTCCAGCTACTCGATTTGCACCCTATTATTAATATGGCACAAACTCCATCTCCACTCACACCAAACCAAATAAGCACCGTTGAATTCAATTACACTAATATTAACCAAACTATAAGAACCCTCAAAAGTTCAAAAGGTTTCGGTACCGACGGTATATCATTGTGGTGATTGACAATTTCTATCTCTGTATTGTTTAATATACTTACTGTTGACTGTTGATATGTTTCTTATATGAATGGCATAATAATTCCGCAAAATACAAATTCCTGATTTCTGCCCTCTCTGAGTTTTGGTTGGATTCGTGTAATTCCGTCATCTCGAAATACTAATACTTCAATTACAATAAATTACTACAAATTGGCGTCGCGATGGAACTAAATAACCTGGGAAAACGTCCTATGAATGCTACTCCGCGAGAGATTGCTGACTATTTGGAATGCTTCGATGGGTGGTGCATTTCAAAGAATGTTCGGGATGACAAAATATCAGCACATTTCATCACTGCTATTGGGCTTGATGCATATAGCCTAGTGAAGAATCTGGCGTTTCCAGATAAACCCATTTCCCTGCCATATGCTAAGCTCCGTGAACTTTTTATAGATCACTTCCATATAACTACTTTTGAGACGAGAGAGAGGGCTCAGTTCAATAAACTGGTTCGTGCTCCCAACCAGAGGATTAGAGACTTTATTCTGCAACTCCAAATACAAGCTTCAAAGTGTAACTTTGGAGATCAGCTGCATACTCAACTACGTGATCGTTTAATTGCTGGAATCAATATTCCTGAATTAGAGAAAGAGTTAATTCAGATTCCTTCTTGTACCTTTCAAACTGCTAAAGATTTATGTATTACATATGAAGATGTCAATAGTGAATACTCTGCTCTCACTACGTCAGTATCTGATGTCATGTTGTCCAAAGTCGAAAATACAAGTGTTCATGGAAAGCAATCCAAATTGTCGTCCACAGGTAATAGAATGCAGCGAGAGATCAAAAACATTAAACCGTGTTTTTCCTGTGGAAAGTTACATCTACGAAGCACTTGCCGTTTTCGGGTGCTAAGTGCCATAAGTGTGGTAAAGTTGGACACATCAAGACTGTTTGCAGAAGTTTGAGTACTTATGTTGCTCAACATTCTTATAATTCTCCCAAGCCGTCTAGTAAAATGGAGTCAATGTGTCTTTCAACCTTCCAAAATACTCAAGCTAATCCGATGAGAACCTCCACTACAAGTTCGGCAACTCAGGTGTCAACTGTTTTCAAAAATGAGGTAGCTGAGTTACAATGTGAACTGTCGAAAACACGAAAAGACCTGAATGAGATGAGAGAGCAACTGATTAAAATTGAGGAATTACTGCATACGCATAGACTGCGTCGGTCGAATGCAGAGCATACAAGTACCCGTGAAAGTCCTGCAAAACTTTTCAAATCTCGAATTCTCAAAATGCATCTGATGTCCACGACTTCTAATGTACATTATTACAAAGATAATAACTATAGACCTTCTGTTGGAATTATACTACAAAAAATGGGAAATCGAGTGGTGAAGATATTAGACATCAAAGATCACTCAGTTCATAACGGACACCTGGACAAAGTGACAATAAATGAAGTAGGTCGTTCCAGTTATAATATTATTGATTCCGCTAATAATCCTGATTTTGTAGATAATTCAGAAATAGGTCCAGATAATACTGATGAAAATAATATCACAGAATCGGTTAGGTCGAAGCTACTTGCAAGCAAACCGAGGAGATATTCGAGGTGTGACGGATGTGGTGATTGACAATTTCTATCTCTGTATTGTTTAAAATACTTACTGTTGACTGCTGATATGTTTCTTATATGAATGGCATAATAATTCCGCAAGATACAAATTCCTGATTTCTGCCCTCTCTGGGTTTTGTTTCGATTCTTGTAATTCGGTCATCTCGAAATACTGATATTACAATTACAATAAAGTACTACAATCATCTGACTTCTATAAATATGGTGGCCCTGGCATTCCTCTACTGCTGCTTAAAATATTCACAATGTCCCTAGAAACCCAAACTTACCCTGACATATGGAAGACGACATTCATTATGCCTAAACACAAACCTGGCTCGAAAACTGAAGTCAGTAACTACCGGCCGATCAATATCACACCTATAGCATCTAGAATCATGGAGAGACCGGTCAAAGATAACTTAATCAAACATATGCTTAGCTGCAATATTATAAGTCCAAACCAACATGGATTCCTGAAATCCACATCATGTATAACATGTCACCTAGACTTCTTCAATTTTGTAACCAGCAGTCCTGACAGACGGCAACTAGTACTTGTCATCTACTTTGACATTTCTAAGGCATTTGACCGTGTTGACCATTTACTGCTGATACATAAACTGAACTCCTTAGGAATACGTGACCCATTATTAGGATGGCTTAAATCATTCCTCAACAATAGGTCCCAAATATTTAAACTCGGGTCTGGAACCTCCAAACCTAGCCCTATCACTTCTGGTGTAGTACAAGGTAGTGTCATTGGACCCCTCCTATTTACACTATACATCAATGACATATGCGCTTGCTTCTCGCACGGGAAACCATTCATCTTTGTAGATGACCTAAAAGTGGCTTATATATTCCAATGTGATGACTTAGGGTACTTCGAGAATGTAGTGCAGAAGGAATTAGATAAAATGACTGCTTGGTCGTCCTCATGGAATCTCCAATTTAATCCGAACAAATGTGGCTGGATCTGCTTCGGTGCACCCTCAATTGATTTGAAATTAACGCTTCAATCTGCTAACCTAACCAGACTCCGAAGTGTCGTTGACCTAGGCCTTAGGTACTCTAGTGACTTGACATTCTCTGAGCAAGTAGCATCACAGACTCGAAAATCGAGGATGCTCTTAGGATGCATACTCAGGAACTTTCACGACAATGAAGCCAAGCTTATTCTGTACAAAACATGTGTCAGACCACTACTAGAATACTGTCCATTTATTACAAGCAGCACTCGCACACGCGACAAGCTAAGGATGGAAAGTATCCAACGATATTTTACCTCAAAACTACTTGGCTATGATTGTAAGAAAGACTACATCTCATGGTGCATGATACTAAACTTGACCCACTTTGGACAAGGCGACTTATTATAAACCTATTATTTTTCTTCAAGGTCCTTCACAAAATATCTTTCTCAGGTAACAGGGACATACAATTCGCACAGGAAGGTTCTTACTATCTGCGTAACCAAACTTCCACAGTGACAACTCATTCTTTTAAGTCAGCACTCTGTGAAAACTTCTTCACAGTCATGTATTCTAAAATATGGAATAGCCTTCCCCTAGATGTCAGAACTTGCTCTTTGGTTACAAGCTTCAAACGCTCTCTATACAGACTGTTTCACTCTACTGATTATATTAATAAACTATTTACTCCTAGAACGAATCAACTACTAATCTACTACAGCACCTAAAAGACGCACTTCAACACCCTTAGCAATCTGAAAACTATAAATAAACTAGCAGCATGGATGCATAAAGACTTAGTACGGAACATACAGGATTAGTTTACCCTTAGAAATAGGACCTGTCACTCTATTGTAACCTTCAAACGCTTTCTATATAAGCTTTTATCTCAATGACTATCCCTACCAGAACCCATCACATATTTCTTAAACGCATCAGTCATTAGAACACTAAAACGCTCAGACTCATTATAGGCACCATGTTAACGAAAATTCTCGTCCAGACTCCCGCACTATATATGTTAAACCACATCAACATAATGAGAACAGGTCGACACTTGATCCTCTCAATAACTTCACTCACGCACGTGACGTGAGCCAATATGCATACGGCTATGAAAGCTCCATGAGGTACAACTAACAGGGTAATCTTAACACAGGGTACCCAGGTCCAGCAAACTACAACCCAAATTGCAGGACAGACCATATATCACCAGTAGATGAACGCAGATGCTGACCCATGGATGCTAATAGTCAAAATATGCAACAGGATTATTTTTGGCTGCAGCAAACAATAGCCCCACTCGCTGCACAGTTCATCCAGGAAATAGTACACACACTGACTCTGTCTCATCTCAGAGCCCCTCCAAACATAACGTATGGATAGTGACAAGTAACCGTGTTAACCTCTCCCCCAATAACTCTGGTTTACTAACAATTATTCTCCTGAATGCTAGATCTCTCCTTAATAAAATAACAACGCTTCGCTGCCTGGCATACATAGAACGGCCAACACTAATAATGGTGACTGAAACCTGGCTTACTACTGATATACCTGACACAAAGCTAGTAATAGACAACTACGACATCTATAGGAACGATAGAGTTGACAAAAGAGGAGGCGGTTGCTTAATATATGCCTATAAATCCACTAACTCCAATACTTTCAATAACCCAAATACTGACAAACTCCCAGAATCTAAGTGGATAAGCATCCACACAAACGAAAGTAAAATTCTCGTGGGATGTATATACAGACCCCCCAATAGCCCTGAAATGACTGATATAACTATTGCAGAAATACTAGAGCATGTAGCTACGCTGGACTTCGACTACAAAGTAGTATGTGGAGATTTCAACTTACCTGGAGTAAACTGGGATACCTGTGCAGGACCTAGAATCCATGAAGAGCTACTACAAGCTATAAACATAGGAGGATGGAAGCAGTGCGTACGCCTACCTACAAGGAACCAAAATACTCTGTCATAACATAGAGCCCATCTCGATAGAGGCAGGAAATAAACTCGATAACAGTGATCACGACATATTGTACTGCACGCTACCCCTCCGACTAATAAATATACACCTAAAAATTCCCCGGTGCGCTATCAATATAGGGATTATAAGAATGCTGATTGGGAATTCCTATCAGATCTGTTGAGAAGTTCTGACTGGGAAGAATACTTCATCAACAATAACTTAGAAGTATCGCTTGAGATTTTCTACAAAACAGTTGGTTCAGTAAGAGACACAATCGCGCCCCTAAAATCTGCCCTAAAGACACCAACTACATTTATTGACCGGAAAACGCGACTGAAACTAAAGAAATTGGAAAGGAAATACCATGTATTTAAGGAATTTAATGCGTTAAACCTAATACATGAAACTCTTAAACTGCTTGAAGAGAAACACAAAATAAAGTCACAACATGAGGAAAATAAAGCGCTAATGGGTAACACCAAAACTCAGGAACTTTGTAGGATATTGCAGAAACGTCTAAAAAGCAGTAAAGACAATAATGTAAGCATCTTGGAACACAAGGGTATAATATACAACGATCCCCAGGTTATAAGTGAACTCCTCAGTGAGTGGTTTTGCAATGACACCAGAGTGCACACGACCCCAAATTTCCAAATGACCTGCAAAAGTAACCACAAATTAGGAGAAATAGATTTTAATATACAAAATATAGGCTCAGCGATTAAGACATTGAAGTCAAATGACAGTACTGGAACAGACGACATACCATCTGTCATATACAAAAATGGTAGCACGGAAATGGTAGTCTTGTTACTTAGAATATTTACTCTGTCACTGGAAACTGGAACTTATCCCGAAGTGTGGAAAACCACATACATATTACCTAAGCACAAAGCAGGGGCCAAAACCAGTGCATGCAACTATAGACCTATTAGTATAACACCGGTAATATCACGAATAATGGAGAAAGTGGTTAAAGACCAAGTGTCAGACAACTTACTAGAACATGAACTTATCAACCCATCACAACATGGATTCCCCAAAAAGAGATCATGTGCGACCTGTCACATAGACTTTTTCAACGAAGTTACACGAAGCAGGGACAACAGAGAACTAGTAATTGTGCTATATTTCGATACAACAAAAGCCTTGGATAGAGTCCCCCATAATCTGCTAGTCAGCAGGTTATAATAATAATAATAATAATTTTTATTTCTGTAACAGAAACCAGCCAGTTTTACAGGCATGAACATATGTACATTTATGAAAACTTATAGAATATATAATATGATTTGTTAATTTAGAAATAAGTTGAATACTGGTAAATGTGAGAGAAACATTTAAAATGAAGTGTACAAATAAGGAAATAGATATAGCGTCAAATCTAAACTGTGATTGAAAAAAAAATACATGTCAATTTCACGCGTTAACCATAAATGGTTGCGTTAGTTGAGGAAGGTAAGTGGCATTTCTGTACAGGTGCTGACGTATTACATAAGAGATGCAGAATAAACAATAACTATCAGTAAATCATTCAGAAAGAGTTTTAAAGTCTATTAAACTTTAAATTTACCCGTAAGTACATCATATTTGTGACATTTCCAGTTGTTTATGAGACCCACTTTGAACTTGTCAGCAGATTTTATAATACCGATGATCCCGTTATTCACCAGGTGAGCTAGCAATATCACGAATAAGTAGAGAAAGCAGTATGTTTGAAAAGAGAAGAAGACACAAGAAAACCAGCAGACAGGTGCAGATCTGCACCTTCAGTATTTAAAAGGTGTTAATAATTCAAAATATATAACAGGCATGGGGTTCATCGTTTTTTATTGTTTTTCTTTTCAGGAAATATTATTTTCCCGATATTTTACAGTCTTTTCTGCGAACAATTAGTTTAAAGTGAAAGACAGGTGATAATCTCACCTACTTACGAGGTTTAAAAGGAGTAAAACACAAAAGTCAGAGTGCGTGAGCTATGTAAAAGAAAAGCGAGGGCCTAGTAATGTATGTTTTTCTGAAGTATACAGTTAGGTGTCCTTCTGAAGTAGCGGACTCATACCATTTACTTTCATTTGGGAGTTTGCGTCTAAACTTCGACTCTAGGCAATTTTCAACTTCTTTTTCTTTATTTTTCATTATTTTTTTAATTTTTAGTTTTTGTTTATTCTCATTTTGAAGAAGCCATCCGAACTCAGGAGCCATAGCAATAGAGTGCTGTCCTACAGACAAGGGTGGTTCACATATGTCCCCACCATCATATCCGCTGACTAGCAGTCACCACCCTCCCACCTTTTTTGTGCAAGGCCCTGTCGGAATGCTTCATTTTTTTTAAAATTATTTATTTTTTTTTAAATTTCTGTTGCAAAATGCCACAAACTTTTTGTTTGTCCAACTATTTATTCGTCGACTTACTCAAACTTATGGTATGAATGACTACTTTCAGAAGAACATCATGTATGTTTCATCTTTTACAGCATTTTGAAGACGAAAAATGTAAGAAAGAAAGGCTATTTGAGACTTCATTTTAGATATAAACAAATGTAGTTTAGAAAATCAGGGAATAATCGTGCAGCATTGAGCAAATAAGCAGTGGTAAGTTATGATATGTTGTTCTAGAAAATTTGAACATACAGGGTTATAGTAATAGAATAGTAAGGTAAGATTCATTGTAGATATAAACAAATGTAGTTTAGAAAATCAGGGAATAATCGTGCAGCATTGAGCAAATAAGCAGTGGTAAGTTATGATATGTTGTTCTAGAAAATTTGAACATACAGGATTATAGTAATAGAATAGTAAGATAAGATTCATTTTAGATATAAACAAATGTAGTTTAGAAAATCAGGGAGTATGTGACCCTCTCCTGAGCTGGATAAAATCATTTCTCTGTGTCCGAAGTCAGATAACGAAAGTTGGCTCGATAATCTCAAGGCCTAAACCTGTAAGTAGTGGTGTAATCCAGGGAAGTGTATTAGGCCCACTCTTGTTCATAATATATATATATACAGTATCTGTGAATGCTTTAGTGTTGGTAAACCAATACTATATGCAGATGACTTAAAAGTGACCTATAAATGCAAAAACACAGATCTCGGAATAACAGTGAACGCCATACAGCAAGAATTAGAAAAAATGGATAGATGGTGTGACACCTATCAACTCCAGTTTAATGTCGACAAATGTGGCTGGCTCTGCATAGGTTGCAACAATTTAGAACTTGACCTGACAATTCAAGGCCATGCACTTTTACGACTGGAATGTGTATTGGACCTAGGACTGAAATACTCACATGACTTATCATTTTCTGAACATATCTCCAAACAAGTGTCAAAGTCACGCAGACTTATCGGCTTTCTACTCAGGAACTTTTACAGAAATGAGTCCAGAATTCTGTTGTACAAGGTTTGTGTGCGTCCTTTATTTGATTACTGTTCATTCATGTATGGTAGTATACGCATGGAGGACAAATTGAAAGTCGAGGGAGTGCAGAGGTACTTCACGTCAAAATTACTCGGAACCGAAAATGGTGCGAACTACTCCACTAGATGTGACACCCTAGGATTAGAAACACTATGGCTAAGACGCCTGAGACTAAACTTAACACTTTACTATAAGCTTCTAAACCACTTAGTTTTTACCTCTGCTAATGGCATTCGACTTTCAGATGACAGTGGCTACAAACTAAGACACACTAAGGGTACAGTAGCTATCGAACGATGTAAAACAGCTACCAGACAAGAGTTTTACTTGATTAGGTATGCACAGATATGGAATAAACTACCAATGGAAATGCGTCAAGCAGGTACATTGGCCTCATTCAATAAAGTGCTTAACGACAAACTACAAGAGTTTGCAAACGATAGTAGTCCTAGTTCCTATCTGAGAGCCTTCGAAATTATAGGTCCATTTAATGTATAAGCTTAAATACTACACCTGTTGTTTTTTGCCTATATTTATAATTTTAGATAAAACATTAACGATTAAGATACTTACTCTCAAACAGACAAGAAGTTTCGTTTGTAAAACTTCTACCCAACAAAACAAGTGGAATAAAACGGGCATAAACCGACAACATGAAAAAGATATAACTCACCACAACATCACATGGACAGATGTACGCTCGTCGGGCACCATATATGCCTCGCCAGCTACAACCCAACTTTCCTAAGATAATGTGATGAACTTATATCCGTAATGTTGCTGAGCAGTCAATATCCACAACTCATGTCGGAACAACTAAAATTCAAAAACCTTCCTCATGAGAAGTAAATACGCACAAGCAGTAGAAATCCATTAATTAATGCGTCTAAAGCTTATGTATTTTGCTCCCAACAATGACATTGCAGATCAAATGAGATAAGCAAATCACTGATTTCCATATAACACAACAATGAACTATAATTCAAGAATTCTGTACACAACAAAATTACGTATGAAAACTGACTTCAAGCTTTATTTTTTTTCCCAGGCACTTATAACCCATCCACCAAAGACCTGGTTTTTTTTGTTAATGCGAAGACAATACTTCTGTATTTCCTGATGTGTTGCACTCACCGACAATCTAGCGGATTTTTCCAACTATGCACAGAAACGATTGTACATAAGTGAAAAGGATGTTTTATACTATTGGGATTAACATTCATCAAGTGTATGTATAATCTCCAGTGTACATGTTAAATATATTTTGCTATCGACTGTAAATTGTGACTGAATAATATGGTCCTATTTCTGTAACAATTTGATGATGCCTCTAAACTGGCGTCCCTCATGTACTGTACCATGAGAATCAATCTATTCATTTATTTATCAACATTCAATTAAATATACTTTTACTGTCTGAATACATCACCAAAGGCCCCTCCCTCAGAAATCTTTTACTGCACTGAAACCCTTCGAAGCGGCTGAATCCATAGTCTGTATTTCCACTGCTGTGAGTTTCCTGCGTGCTTTTCAACCCTCCTTCATACGAATTTTTCCAAGTAATTGCTTGCATACTTATATGTTTTATATTGCAACTATAACAGTACTGGCCATTTTTATTTTTAGGCATAGCGTATAAATTGTGCAGACTGCAGGAATCCGTTTTTTAACCGTTTTTCCGATTTCTTCCAGGTAACATGAGCTCTAAGAGTTCTCTGTCAAGCATCACTAACACACTAAATGACAGCAGACCACCAGCTTATTTCGAACCATAACTTTGAATAACAAAAGTGGTGACAGAAGAGAAAGAAAGCGAAAGACAGGGGGTGGAAAGGAACAACGGTTATGAAAAATATCTTTAAAAAGACCTACGTCTATTGAATGCCAATCGCAGCACATCATTTTCCTGCATCATTTGTACTAACAGTTTATTCGTTTGTTCAAGTTCACATTCAAGTTGAGCAAATTTGTAAAGTAATTCATTATGAGACCAGTTTAAATTAGACGTCATAGATGATAAGCGACTAACAAGATACTTACCGCTTCAATTGGGATATGAGGTGAATGTGCAGTTTCTTCCAGTTTCTCTGTATCAACGGCTTCAGGATGACGACTAGACGTATCTATCGGCATCGTAGGTATACTTTCATTATCTTTTAATATTGAAGAAAAAGTGTAGTGGAAACTATTAACAGCTCGATATTGGAACATCTGGTGCAAACAGGACACAAAGCCAGCATAGATGAATCCTTCTCTATATTAAACCGGGAGCCAAATAAATTACCAAAAACATCGAAGCACCGCAGGCTCCAAACATCAGAGGCTGTTGCGATTCGCCTCAAACAACCAGCACTCTGTGTCCAAAAGAAGCAAGTTCAGCCCCTACTATTGCCCTGGCCTTCAGTAGAAGCTATAAACTCATGAATTTGTACTATTATCTTTCCTAATGTTTCTGACACTCAGCTTATTCTATGTTGATGCGTTTCAGCTGTAATCAATCAATATTATTGATTTGATGTTGTTTAAACATCAATGTCGTTTATAACACTAACTCATTCATTCACTATAATGTATGTATAAATGTAGATCGTGATGATGAATTTATCCAAAAGAGTACTCTTTGTTGAGTATCCATTCGTTTGAATATCAAAATGTTATAATAAATTTCGTATAAGCATTGCATTTCCATCGAATAATTATCAATTATTGTATAGTACTGGATTACCAGATTTAAATTTGCGTGTATTCGATATATTGTCGACATCAGGTCAACAGAAACAACAACAACAAAACCTGTCACATGTTTATCACTGGTGGATGAACAACACTGTTATCTAAGTATTGATGTCGCTTCAAGAACGCATATTCTTGCAACTGGTTAAGTAAATGGTTTTGTATGGTTATATAATGTACACAATATGTCTACACCAATTCATTGTATCTCTATTGGATCAGGTAATCCTTCTCATTCGTCTACTTTCATTTCCATCCACTTTACGAGCTGATCTAAATGACGTAGACTTTAATAATAATAATATGTCAAAGGGGGTGGCATTATGCAATTTATCAATTTCTCGAATAACCAAAGAAAATTCTTACAGTACATCAACGAACAGTACTCACCAAACATGTAGTAATAGTCAAATTCGTCAACAGTCTAGATTTGTGATTTAGACAGTTCTGTTTTTCCCCTTTGTTTTTGTAGTATGGTATTAGTCAATTCGCCTAAAAGTTGGCGAATTTGACTATTACTACATGTTCGGAGAGTACATTGAGCAGAGGTGTGAGACAAAGGAGGAGTAATAACGAAGAACAAAACAGTTTCATTGGAGATCATAAGTCACAAGGAGTGGATGCATCTGCGCCACTGAGAACGATCACTTTGAGCCATGTCACCAATTGTTTCCAACCATAGATTTTTACCGTCTCGAGGACCCCAGCCTGGAAGTCTACACCTTCCTACGTGGCTTAGACCAACTGTTGTGGATTTCATTGACTGGTGCCATGTTTTTGTTTGACCTCCGCTAGCTCATTTTCAGCTTGACCCTATATCAGCCAAAATTGCTCATCGAGGGAGGCGATGACTTGGCATACGCAACACATGTCCTAACCATCTCAGTCTTTGTAACTTCACTACTTCGTCGATTGATTTCCCCAGTTTCCCTAGAACTCGACACCTAACATCGGTTTTGCACCTATCATCAAAGACAGCTAGTGTTTTCATGTCTTCCACTCTCAGTGGCCAGGTCTCACAACCATTAAGGAGGACGGAGAGGACTGATGAGCAGTACACCCGCCCTTTGGTCGATAGTCGAACATCTCGTCTACGCCAGAGTCGGCGTAAACTGGCAAATGCGAAACGAGCGCCCTGTATTCGTGCTGAGATTTCGTCAGAAATCAACCCGTTGTCACTGGCTGATGGTACTTTCCAAGTAAGTGAAGCGGTTAATGTGCTCTACCACTTCACTTCCTATTTTTAAACTAGGCGTCGATGTAGTCCAGTCCTGTAACATCATCTTGCATTTGGCGGGAGCGAATCGCATGCCAAACATTCGTAGATTGCGGCTCAAGGTGTTTAGAAGACTCTGCATTTTGTCAGCGTCTTCGCCTAGGAGGACTATATCGTCTGCATATTCCAAGTCAACGAGATTATTCCCTGGTAGCAAGTCAATCCCTGAGTCGCTGAAGTCACTTAGGGTTAAGTCCATTAGTACATCTATGATGAAGTTGAATAGAAAAGGGGATAATGGGCATCCTTGACGGACACCACTAGTTGTCACCAGTTCAGATGACAGCTCGCCGTAAGCCCTCACCTGGCTGTATGAGTACGAGTAGAGTGCCTTAATCAGTGGAATGTATTTTCTCGGAATTCCCTTTACAGCCAAGCATCTCCAGAGAACTTCTGGGTCGACAGAGTCGAATGCTGCCTTTAGGTCAAGAAATATGATGACTGTTGGACGCCGGTAGGAATGCCTATGTTCTAGAATCTGTCGGAGGGTGAAGATATGATCAATACACCCTCTTCCTGGTCTAAAGCCTACCTGGCTCTCTCGTGTTTGTGCCTCACGAGCACCACTCAGTCTACGCATGATTATTGAGCCTAAGACTTCAGATACTATATTAGTCAAGCTAATCCCTCTGTGATTATCACAGGAAGACTTGTCTCCCTTCTTGTATATGGGGATAATCAGTGACTTACACCAACCCGATGGGACTTCTTCTGATTCCCAGACGCTGCCTAGTACCTCAGTTAATGCAGACAGTAAACTGTCTCCACCGTACTTAAATACCTCTGGAGTGATTCCATCAGGTCCCGCTGCTTTGCCCAGTTTCAGATTGGTGACAGCTTTAGTAACTTCAGTTAGGGATGGAGGACCTGTGTCTATATCCCATTCAGGGAGGTGTTGGATATTCGGAAGGATGAGCGTGGCTGTGGGCCAATTAAACTGCTCCTCATAATGCTCTTTCCAGCGATCCAGTCGTCTATCCTGGGAGCTAATTATAGTGCCATTTTTCTCCGAGATTGTTTCACTAATGATTTGTCTTCTCCTACCCGTTTCCCTGATGAGTCTAAATAGTTGACTGGTGTTGCCTATCCTCGAAGCTTTCTCCATCTCTTTCGCTTTTGTCACCCTTCACTGTTCACGGTCCTTGAGGAGACTTTTCGTAAGTTTCCTTTTGTGCAGCTTTCGCTCCTCATTGAATTCGGAGCTCGCCGGTATAAGCCTTCTAGCATCTATCAGTTCGGATGAGGTGGTGGAGATCCAGTGGTTTTTGCTCACCTTTGGGTTTAACAGACACGTCAATAATAGGGGAACTAATGAGACACTTGGTTCGCAATCCTGAGCATTTAGAGTCAAACCACATTGGTCCTGAAGTTAGCTTTCCTCATCATACTGATATTTATTGTTATAACCTTGCATTGTAATCTTTGGAAATAGACTGAACCACTGTAATGCGAACAGCGTGTTACTTATTACCAAAATCCCTGTCGGTTGAACGGGAACCGAAAAGACAGGTACAGTCTTTTATAACCGTCCAATCGAACTAACTCAAATTACAGAATATTCTGAATTCTAGTTGTTTAATAAAAAGAACTTTTACGTTTCAAATAGTGTCAATAAGCTCTCAAGAAAACGACATTATCACTGTGTCTATCGGTATTCTGAACTCAAAATTACCAACCTTATTTCTCCTAATGTCTGAAAATTCTTGCTGTGAACACAAAAGTGTACAACGACCATTCGCAAGTTTTTAACATGACTGTGATTGATAAGGAATTATTTGTCCGCCATGTGACCCACTTTTCCAACACTTGGCATTCACTTAATGAACTAAAGCCTTCACTCTAAATCCTTGAAATGTTAAGCAGAAAATCCAGAGTACCAACGAAGTGTTGTCTCGAAAATCATTTTCGCTCGTAATGATATGATCGACCTCTATCATCATAAGTTTGCAGAAGTAGTTGCAATTGATTGTGCTTATAAAACGAATAAGATGGGGTAAGTGGCAGTACAAGAAGGTATAATTTCTTCTCCTTATAATAGATTGTCCTAATATCGGTTTGTTGTGACTGACGGATTCGGAAGAGGACAGCGCATATAGTTTGCCATATGCCCATGTAGTTGCAGCTTTCTTGGATTCATATCTAAACAGTGGTATGTTCCATTTCCTTAAATGTTACTGTCAATCACGTCTCATAAACCGTTAATGCCCAGCTCTCGCTACGCTGGGGCCCAGGCTGTTCTTTGAAGATTTCAGAAACGCTTAGTTATAACGGACGAAAAAACCAAAACACCGATCTGCCGCTTGAGATTTCTTTATTGTTACACAAACATATAAATAGAATAAGCGAACTAAGGTCTGAAAACAAATATTACAATAATAAATCATTGTATTACTTCTGACGATGTTTCACTCTTCTTTCTGAACAGCGACCGATGAGACGATGACTGTCGTATTGATGCCTCCGCGAAAATATAGGGAAGTTGATTTTAAGCAAACAACCAAGAATTGATCGTTCAATCTTCAACTCCATTGACACTCCCCGGCAAAAAGGGGATCCAACCCTTTTTTCCTTCGCGACCAATGCACGTTGACTTGGATGCCATTGCGAGAACCCGGGTCACAGGGAGAGAAATGGAAAACAAACAGAAAAGCCAACACACCACAAGCAAACCCACAGCACAATCTCACACATCCATATAAAGGCCGACATGACGACATGCGCCTCCAGAAAGAGACCTATTCTTGACATCTTGCAACAAAATCGACACCTACTAGAATGACTCTTGCAGAATGCAAAGTGACCATGGCAGCACCTCACGATTCTCCACGCACATCCTGTTATCTACTCATTACCAATTACCACTGAAATCGCTTGTCACTCATTCTGCCTCAGTTCTAGTAGCGGTGACGCATGCGAGCCTCAGTCGTTTGCACTCTTTCTCCCCGGCGTGTCGGACCGCAGCTAACAATTATCTCCGTGTGCATTTCATTCTCAACAATAGCCTCCCCGGCGTATACGACCCATCTGCTGTCCTTAACATCAATCAATTCATTCATGGATGTAGAAGACTCGAAACAACTTCAGAAATAATCACGACGAAAAATTTAACAAAATTATGCAATAACAACAAGGTACGAAAACAACAAGTAAACACAATGAATCCAAAATACACCAATTGCTATGACACACCACACGTATATACAAACAGTACAAACAACCTCGCCGATCATGACTTGGTGGAATTCCTTTGAAGAATTGCAGGACTTACACCAGTACGCCTACAACCCTTCTCAGGTTGACGATTGTAATTTGTGGAATGTCCGTACACAAACAAGATTAGCCAACAATTACATCAATTGGAACTCACACAATTATTTAACACAAACATATGTACAATCAACACATCAAATGTTGTGGATTCCGGCATGAAAAGCTACCCTTGAAGAACTGTAGGACTTACAGCGGTACGCCTACATTCCTTCTCAGGTTGATGATCCAAGTGGAAGTCGTCCGGAGACAAACAGAATTACCAACAGATAGATGACAGATGATATCAATTCAGTATATGCAATATGAACATATGTACAAAATCACACACCAAGCACATCGGACTGCTCATTGATGCGCTACCCTTTGAAGAATTGTAGGACTTACAGCAGTACGCCTACAACCCTTCTCATGTTGACGCTCTAGTTCGGAAAATCGTTGCAGAGTTCATTTGCTGACCTCCTCCTATCAGCTATATCTTCAAATCCGAACGGAAACTCGCTCATGTCATTGTATCGTAGAATATAGATGACGAACAAACACACGACATATCTCATCAACCAAATGTAAAATCACAGTAATTTACACCAAAGATAATAACATTCAAATAGTAACTTGAAACTAGAAATGCCTTTATTCGTGCAAGTCAATTTAGCAATTACTCTCTCGTTTACACTTGGCTTATCCTCACTAAACTGACCATTGATATTCGTCCTTTCAAACGAACTGATACTAGCATAGTCATTGCACAAGATACTTGAGTTGATGGGCGTCTTTTTCATTGTGGATGACAATACCAACGATGACTGATTGATATCAGTTGATGAACTTAGCTCGACGTTCAGAAATTTGTCTACCTGCAAGACCACCACCACTGTTGTCTTTTACTATCAACTCCGCTTTAGGACTAGCATCTGATGATAGGTGGGCTACACGCTGATCAATCACACTGACGGTCTCACAAGTACGCATGCCTTCTGCAACTGCACCTGCATTTATTTCTACTTCACGTTCAAGTTCTACAGAACCTTTATTCAACTAAGCGGTAGTAGGCATATCCCTCATCTCATCATGATCAACCAAAGAGAAATCTGCACTATCATGATCATTACCACAAATATTCAATTTACCGTCAAGTTCATCATTTTCAAACTCTTTAATAACAGAAGTAGACAATTTTGGTTCCTCCTCAAAAATCCCTAAAGATTTTATACCTTCAGTCTGACTAGTAATACATTCTAAACTTGTGGGGTCAGAACTCCACTCTGAAGCAATAACTCTATTCTGTGACACTCTATTCAACAATGGCTTACCAGTTGCAACTACAGACTTCTTCACCGCACCGTTACCGTTACACAATTTGGAGTCAGACCTGGGGCTTACATTTAGCTTATCACTGAACTTGCTCACCGGTTCACAGTTCACTTCTGTATGCACCTCTTGCACACGTGTAAAACAAAACCGTGTTTGTCTTGCATCTTGTAACTTATCTGTTGAGGATGTACTACGAAACCTGTTACACTCACTAGGTCTATATGCATTACTATACAACATGGAGTCTTCTCGATATCCACCTCTCTGAGGCCTACTCGTCATCAATGATTGCATTTTGATCTCAGACTGCTCTATTCTAGGGGTGAGATTAAATATACTGGTAAACTTGCTCATAAAGAGATTGAAAATATCTTTTACTAGTTTCAGGATATCATCAAATTATGGCTCGATACCCTCATCTTCCATACGGGAGCTTATCTTCACCCACTTCCTTTGCAGTCGAGTAGGTAGACGTCTTGCTATTACTTCTAGTATAAAACTCGAGTTGAGGTCACTCATGGAATTCATCGAAAACAATGAATTCTTGTAAATCAGTAAATTATCTAAAAACTCAGTGAGTGCCTGAGAGTCATCCTGTAATTGACCACCATTACCCTTAACAGCCTCGAATAATTTCCCTGCAATCATCGAAGGTCTTCCAAACCTTTGACGTTGTATGCTCATAGCCTCATCGTAGCCCTCTTTTGGCTTCATAAACTTACAACACTGTATAGCTCTTGCAGCATCTCCAGTGCAATATCTCATCAAATACATTAACTTCAATACCCCCTCTTGATAGAAAACTACTCAACATGATCTCAAACTCCTTTACAAATTGTAAATAATCAGCCGGGTTTCCATCAAAACACCGTGGTTCAAATTTAGGGAGTTTGATGTTCCTATTATCCCTGAACGGAGAAACAATAACATCAACCATGTCATGCTTAACATCAGACACATCGTTACAAAATTCAGACAAGTCACCATGACTTACTTTCCTGTTTGCATCCAAGACACTCTGTCCCTTCTTTGACCCAGGCATTGTTGAACTTGACCCAATTCCAAAAAAGTTCCAGATATTGCTTGTTCAAAGAGGACTTGACCGGCACCAGGAGAGATGAACGGCGACTATCCAAACTTTCACCAACTGTTTGAATCCGCCAGATCTGTTTCTATCGTCAGAAACTGTCAATCACGTCTCATAAACCGTTAATGCCCAGCTCTCGCTACGCTGGGGCCCAGGCTGTTCTTTGAAGATTTCAGAAACGCTTAGTTATAACGGACGAAAAAACCAAAACACCGATCTGCCGCTTGAGATTTCTTTATTGTTACACAAACCTATAAATAGAATAAGCGAACTAAGGTCTGAAAACAAATATTACAATAATAAATCATTGTATTACTTCTGACGATGTTTCACTCTTCTTTCTGAACAGCGACCGATGAGACGATGACTGTCGTATTGATGCCTCCGCGAAAATATAGGGAAGTTGATTTTAAGCAAACAACCAAGAATTGATCGTTCAATCTTCAACTCCATTAACAGCTTCCTTGGTGATTCTTTCAAGTATTTTTGTTTAACTCGCTGGTGAGACTGATAGGCCTGTAGCCTGAAACACGCTGTCCTGATTCTCCTTTGTTGATGCGTCGTACTATGGCGCAGGGCAACACTCTATTCAGGAGGGTTTGACGATAGTATTCATTGGGCCGGTTGTGTGAGCTGCAACCTCCATGAGGAGCTTTAGGCGAAGGTCATCGGGGCCTATCGATCTACCTGATTCTGGTTTCCTCTTACACCCTCTTTTTCACCCTACATAGATATTTTAAGTTGTTTAAACGTGTAGTTACAGCAAACTACAATTATAAATTTTAATATTATTGGAACTAGATGATTAACATTTCTACACAGGACAGTAATAATATTAGTTTACACATAATATAAAAGTTAGCATAACGGGACTAGTTAGTTTGTGTACCAAAATAACCACAGTTACTAAACAGAATATATATGTATATATTTATTAATCACTCCTTAAGGACTCCCGTTGCTTTCTTTTGCGTTGCTGTTGTTTGTCTTCTTTTTTCTCTCACCATTTCAGCTTCCATTTGACTTTTTGAATGAGATTGAATAATGTGGATATTTGACCATTTACAATGACAAATGATCTGCAAACATTATTGGTCCCGTATCTTTCAGTTGCCTGGTTAATAACGAATTAACTTTCTCCACGACGCAACCTGGATTACATTTGTGGAATATACTCTTATACCAATGGAAAAGTATCAATTTGTAATACAACTTCACGATTGTAGCTTATAACATAACTGATCGTATCTGTAAAAATAGCTTCCTTATTATCCAATTTGGATATAAATCAAATCAAAAATGAGATTCGGATTTGTACACACCCAAGTTATATTGAGGAATTACTTCAAGCTTTATTTTTTCCCAAGTATTTTTAATCCATCCAAAACTTACTTGGGTTTTTTTGTTAATGCGAAGACAATATTCCTATATTTCATGATGTGCTCCATTGAATGACTTGTTATATTGTGGAATAACTTCAAGCTTTATTTTTTCCCAAGTATTTTTAATCCATCCAAAACTTACTTGGGTTTTTTTGTTAATGCGAAGTCAATATTCCTATATTTCATGATGTGCTCCATTGAATGACTGGTTATCATATTGTTCCCACAGACCTAAAAAAATGGCATGCATTTTCATGTAAATTTATATGTTTATATGAGAATATACATTATTATAATTATTATTAAAACAAAAACGCCAGCAACCATGTAACTTAACCATAAACCGAATTTATGAAATTTAATTAATGCTTATCCATGCCTGTAT
Organism: Trichobilharzia regenti; assembly: GCA_944472135.2. Lineage (NCBI taxonomy): Eukaryota > Metazoa > Platyhelminthes > Trematoda > Strigeidida > Schistosomatidae > Trichobilharzia > Trichobilharzia regenti. Next base: position 37,075,536 of record OX235270.1, on the reverse strand, counting down.
ATTTGGTGTGTCCTACACAAGTAGGAAAAAATGTGTACTTTATTAAAACATTATTATTAATTACGATTGCTAATCGTATATGTAATTTATCATATTGATGATGCCTGTAAACTGGCGTCTCTCATGTACAAAATGAGAATATACTATTATTATTATTATTATTATTATTATTATTATTATTAAAATGCGATGTCGAGGCCAATGTCAAGGGAACATAATTGGCATTTCTCTGATGCAGCCGGAGAAGATGGTATGCAGTGTCTTCACAATCGGGTGGGGTCTCCGTAAAAATAGTTTTGCCTCTTCCTTTTCCTAGCCGCTTAGATTGTGTCATTATCAGCAGTCAGCGCTGGGCCCCCGTTGGATTTCTTATCCTTCCATTTTCCATTATCTACGTAGTTGCATTTTGGGCTTTAAGCGTCAAGTCATCATTCTTGATTGATTGGTTACATTTCCTTTACGTAATTTGCTAAGGCCAGTATCAATGTAGTTGAAGATTGAACGATCAATTCATGGTTGTTTGCTCAAAACCAACGTCCCTATATTTTCGCGGAGACATCCATACACCAGTCATCGTCTCATCGGTCGCTGTTCAGAAAGAAGTCAGGCCAAAACTGTCAGAAACCTTAGTTAAAACATAATTGTAAAGCTTCCTATATGTTGGTGTTACAATAAAGAATTCTCGAGTAGCCAATCGGTGTTTTGGTTTTGCGTCCGTTATTACTAAGCGTTTCTGAGAAATTTCAAGGAACAGCGTGAGTCCCAGTGTAGCAAGAAAAGTAAGGCATGGTGACTTGTCTGTTACTTGTAACGATGTGTCTGATGTTAAGCATGACATGGTTGATGTTACTGTTTCACCGTTCAGGGATAATAGGAACATCGAACTCCTTAAATTTGAACCACGGTGTTTCGATGGAAACCCAGCTGATTATTTAAGGTTGTAAAAGAATTTGAAATCATGTTAAGTGGCATTTTATTAAGCGAGGAAATGAAGTTAATGTATTTGATGAGATATTGCACTGGAGATGCTTCAAGAGCTATACAGTGTTGTAAGTTTATGAAGCCAAAAGAGGGCTACGATGAGGCTATGAGCATACAACGTCAAAGGTTTGGAAGACCTTCAATGGATGTAAGGAACGTATACGAAGCTGTCAAAGGTAACGGCAGTCAAATTCAAGATGACTCCAAGGCACTTACTGAGTTTATGGATAATCTGTTGATTTACAAGAATGCTTTGATTTCTATGAATTGCATGAGTGACCTCAACTCGAGTTTTATACTAGAAGTAATAGCAATAGAAAGTGGTCTGGAATACCATGTGCGATGTGAAAGACTAAGATTAGAACCCCTCTGGAACAGACGTCTTAAGCTAAACCTTATCTTTTACTACAAGCTAACTAATCTTCTCTTGCATTCCTCCGAGCCAATAACTAAACCTACCGCTGTCATCAGTTACAATCTTAGAAATCATCACAACCTAGCTACTATGGAGCACTGTCAGACTTGCGTGCGGTACAACTTCTTCTTAAATAAGTTTTCAGTCATTTGGAATAGACTACCAGCTAATGTGCGTGATGCAAACACACTTCCAGTGTTCATCTCCTCAGTCACCAGACTGCTCAAAGATGACAATGCACTTTTGCGCCTGACTCTTACACCTTCTTTTTCACCCTACATAGATATTTTAAGTTCTTTAAACGTGTAGTTACAACAAACTACAATTGTAAATTTTAATATTATTGGAACTAGATGATAAACATTTCTACACAGGACAGTAATATTAGTTCACACATAATATAAAAGTTAGCATAACGGGACTAGTTAGTTTGTGTACCAAAATAACCACAGTTACTAAACAGAATATATATGTATATATTTATTAATAACTCCTTAAGGACTCCCGTTGCTTTCTTTTGCGTTGCTCTTGTTTGTCTTCTTTTTTCTCTCACCATTTCAGCTTCCATTTGACTTTTTGAATGAGAATGAATAATGTGGATATCTGACCATTTACAATGACAAATGATCTGCAAACATTATTGGTCCCGTATCTTTCAGTTGCCTGGTTAATAACGAATTAACTTTCTCCACGACGCAACCTGGATTACATTTGTGGAATATACTCCTATACCAATGGAAAAGTATCTATTTGTAATACAACGTCACGATTGTAGCTTATAACATAACTGATCGTATCTGTAAAATAGCTTCCTTATTACCCAATTTGGATATAAATCAAATCAAAAATAAGATTCGGATTTGTACACACCCAAGTTATATTGAGGAATTACTTCAAGCTTTATTTTTTCCCAAGTATTTTTAATCCATCCAAAACTTACTTGGGTTTTTTTGTTAATGCGAAGTTAATATTCCTATATTTCATGACGTGCTCCATTGAATGACTGGTTATCATATTGTTCCCACAGACCTAAGACAAAATCGCTAGCAACCATGTAACTTAACCATAAACCGAATTTATGAAATTTAAATAATGCTTACCCATGCCTGTATATTTGGTGTGTCCTACACAAGTAGGAAAAAATGTGTATTTTATTAAAACATTATTACTAATTATGATTGCTAATCGTATATGTAATTTATCATATTGATGATGCCTGTAAACTGGCGTCTCTCATGTACAAAATGAGAATATACTATTATTATTATTATGTATTTGATGAGGTATTGCACTGGAGATGCTTCAAGAGCTATACAGTGTTGTAAGTTTATGAAGCCAAAAGAGGGCTACGATGAGGCTATGAGCATACAACGTCAAAGGTTTGGAAGACCTTCAATGGATGTAAGGAACGTATACGAAGCTGTCAAAGGTAACGGCAGTCAAATTCAAGATGACTCCAAGGCACTTACTGAGTTTATGGATAATCTGTTGATTTACAAGAATGCTTTGATTTCTATGAATTGCATGAGTGACCTCAACTCGAGTTTTATACTAGAAGTAATAGCAAGACGCCTACCTACTCGACTGCAAAGGAAGTGGGTGAAGATAAGCTCCCGTATGGAAGATGAGGGTATCGAGCCAAAATTTGATGATATCCTGAAACTAGTAAAAGATATTTTCAATCTATCTATGAGCAAGTTTACCAGTATATTTAATCTCACCCCTAGAATAGAGCAGTCTGAGATCAAAATGCAATCATTGATGACGAGTAGGCCTCAGAGAGGTGGATATCGAGAAGACTCCATGTTGTATAGTAATGCATATAGACCTAGTGAGTGTAACAGGTTTCGTAGTACATCCTCAACAGATAAGTTACAAGATGCAAGACAAACACGGTTTTGTTTTACACGTGTGCAAGAGGTGCATACAGAAGTGAACTGTGAACCGGTGAGCAAGTTCAGTGATAAGCTAAATGTAAGCCCCAGGTCTGACTCCAAATTGTGTAACGGTAACGGTGCGGTGAAGAAGTCTGTAGTTGCAACTGGTAAGCCATTGTTGAATAGAGTGTCACAGAATAGAGTTATTGCTTCAGAGTGGAGTTCTGACCCCACAAGTTTAGAATGTATTACTAGTCAGACTGAAGGTATAAAATCTTTAGGGATTTTTGAGGAGGAACCAAAATTGTCTACTTCTGTTATTAAAGAGTTTGAAAATGATGAACTTGACGGTAAATTGAATATTTGTGGTAATGATCATGATAGTGCAGATTTCTCTTTGGTTGATCATGATGAGATGAGGGATATGCCTACTACCGCTTAGTTGAATAAAGGTTCTGTAGAACTTGAACGTGAAGTAGAAATAAATGCAGGTGCAGTTGCAGAAGGCATGCGTACTTGTGAGACCGTCAGTGTGATTGATCAGCGTGTAGCCCACCTATCATCAGATGCTAGTCCTAAAGCGGAGCTGATAATAAAAGACAACAGTGGTGGTGGTCTTGCAGTTAGAGAATTTTCTGAAATCCGAACAACGACAGCTTCTGATCCACTGTTAAGTTCATCGACCGGTATCAATCAGTCGTCGTTGGTATTGTCATCCACAACGAGAAGGACGCCCATCAACTCAAGTATCTTGTGCAATGACTATGCTAGTATCAGTTCGTTTGAAAGGACGAATATCAATGGTCAGTTTAGTGAGGATAAGCCAAGTGTAAACGAGAGAGTAATTGTTAAATTGACTTGCATGAATAAAGGCATTTCTAGTTTCAAGTTACTATTTGAATGCTATTATCTTTGCTGTAAATTATTCTGTGCCCACGCCTGGTTGGTCAAATACGTCGTGTGTTTTTTAGTCATCTATATTCTACAATACAATGACATGAGCGTGTTACCGTTCAGATTTGTAGATATAGCTGATAGAAGGAAATCAGCAAATGAACTCTGCAACGATTTTCCGAACTAGGGCGTCAACCTGAGAAGGGTTGTAGGCGCACTGCTGTAAGTCCTACAATTCTTCAAAGGGTAGCGCATCAATGAGCAGTCCGATGTGCTTGGTGCGTGATTTTGTACATATGTTCATATTGCATATACTGAATTGATATCATCTGTCATCTATCTGTTGGTAATTCTGTTTGTCTCCGGACGACTTCCACTTGGATCATCAACCTGAGAAGGAATGTAGGCGTACCGCTGTAAGTCCTACAGTTCTTCAAGGGTAGCTTTTCATGCCGGAATCCACAACATTTGATGTGTTGATTGTACATATGTTTGTGTTAAATAATTGTGTGAGTTCCAATTGATGTAATTGTTGGCTAATCTTGTTTGTGTACGGACATTCCACAAATTACAATCGTCAACCTGAGAAGGGTTGTAGGCGTACTGGTGTAAGTCCTGCAATTCTTCAAAGGAATTCCACCAAGTCATGATCGGCGAGGTTGTTTGTACTGTTTGTATATACGTGTGGTGTGTCATAGCAATTGGTGTATTTTGGATTCATTGTGTTTACTTGTTGTTTTCGTACCTTGTTGTTATTGCATAATTTTGTTAAAATTTTCGTCGTGATTACTTCTGAAGGTGTTTCGAGTCTTCTACATCCATGAATGAATTGATTGATGTTAAGGACAGCAGATGGGTCGTATACGCCGGGGAGGCTATTGTTGAGAATGAAATGCACACGGAGATAATGATTAGCTGTGATCCCACACGCCGGGGAGCGGGAGTGTAGACGGCTTAGGCTCGCATGCGTCACCGTTACTAGAACTGAGGCAGAATGAGTGACAAGCGATTTCAGTGGTAATTGGTAGTGAGTAGATACGAGGACGTGCTTGGAGTATCATGAGGTGGTGCTGTGGTCACGTCGCGTTCTTCAAGAGTCATTCTAGCAAGTGGTGATTTCGTTGCAAGTCAAGAGGAGGCCTTTATCTGGATGTGCGAGATTGTGCTGTGGGTTTGCTTGTGGTGTGTTGGCTTTTCTGTTTGTTTTCCATTTCAGCTCTGTCCGAGTGACCCAGGTTCTCGCAATGGCATCCAAGTCAACGTGTATTGGTCGTGAAGGAAAAAAGGGTTGGATCCCTTTTTTGCCGGGGAGTGTCAATGTAGTTGAAGATTGAACGATCAATTCATGGTTGTTTGCTCAAAACCAACGTCCCTATATTTTCGCGGAGACATCCATACACCAGTCATCGTCTCATCGGTCGCTGTTCAGAAAGAAGTCAGGCCAAAACTGTCAGAAACCTTAGTTAAAACATAATTGTAAAGCTTCCTATATGTTGGTGTTACAATAAAGAATTCTCGAGTAGCCAATCGGTGTTTTGGTTTTGCGTCCGTTATTACTAAGCGTTTCTGAGAAATTTCAAGGAACAGCGTGAGTCCCAGTGTAGCAATAGCTGGGGATTGACGGTTTACGAGACGTGGCTGACACCCAACGTTGAGCTCACGAGGCGAAGGTTTTTTACTGCATGGGAACCTTCACCTGTCGACTAATACATTATATGTTCAAACATATTTTTTGAACGAACTTGTAATATTAGGGGCGGCAAAAATGAGTATGAGTGGAACATTAAGCCAAGCACAACATATTATAGCACTACCAGCAATAAATTGATGAGATGCTTCAACACATATGAAAAACGTGGCACTGTATTAGTAAGTAATTTCATATTAGTTTGCTTATTAGATGTATCACACAGTGAAACAGTATCATTTACTGGATCTCGTAAATAACACTTCCACTGTGTGATATTTCAAATAAACGAACTAATATGGGATAAGACTCTTCCTCGATTTCATGGACCTGGTTTTATTGACGCCACCCTAACTACTGCTAATTTTTCTTGGTTTGTTACTCCCCACGAAGCATACTTTTGAAAAGGACAATAGGCATGATAAATCACGTAATTTGCATTCTGAACCGCTGTAAATTTATGGTTGTTGGTAGTCGGTAAAAAGCCCTGGACTTAAGTTTCGTGCTTGATGGAATTCGTTGGCAAGGCGTCGTTGCAAACTTGAAGGAACCCATATCGCCTATGGGATGTGAACCCGTTTTACCCAGTGCTGCAGTCAGTGACGTTGCCATTGACTTATCTGGGCTGGCGATGAGCCTTCAGTAGGATTGAGTTGGATACTTTTATTGGAAACTGGGTAGTCACTAATGTCCCTAGTCTAGCCCTTTGTTTAGTGCAGATGGATTCCTATCTGTCAAGCAATTTTCAGCCACCGCAAGCTGGGCTTGTTATCCGATAAGTTTATGGTTGCTCCACTATATTCCGTCCTTGTTCAAACCTTCGTTTGCAAGTGCGATCGGCGGTGTCAGCTAAGCCATGTTCATATCATCATCCACAGAAACTGGATATTGCTGCACCAGAGTAGTAACTCCATTATGGATGCCAGAGGAGGTAGTCAGAGCAGCCACAGATGATGGAGTAATCTTGTCTTAACATATGTGTATATATTTATTTCATTTTCCATAGCTTGATTCCACACAGTATTTTGGCACAACTATGCAATTTTCAGCATGTGATATCGGTAGCCCAAATTTAGCAGACGGACAATTCAAATCAGTTGTGTGTCAGCAGAGGATCAAAGCCCGTCTGAATCCGTCAGAAACTCTCAGCCACGACTCGTAACCCGGACCATGTACATGGTCGGTGAGACTCCAGCAGTAACGGATAATCGCCTCGCAAAATGAAGCTCCAATGACCAAGAAGCACTGCGTAGTCTTAAAATCAGGTGTGTTGTTGGGAATCTTTCAGTTCCTCAAATGTAATATGTAATGCTGTGGTACATGAAGTTAAATATATTATCGCAGTGTTCATCGTTTGTGACTTGATTAATGCTCATTGATTTATGTAGATCCAAATGAAGCAGTGTCACCTGTCGACAGATTCGACATTTTTCTCGCACCTGCCCTTGACATTACCTTCCCCAATAATGCTTCTACGTGTACATTCTGCATAATATTAATATTGTGCTTAGACAACAGCAATGAATGATGGTTAATATATAGAGGAAGCATAGTAACTACAGGAGACAAGAGCCAAACAACAGACCGTTTATTGAGAAAATCAACAGATATTTATAGATTTTTCGAACATTATCACAGGCTATTGCTGACAGAGAAATAGCGTTTCCGATTGGTCGTTTTCTCACTGAAAGTTAATCTGCCATCCCTTTACAGCCGTTTCTTCGAAGGTCAAACCATAGATCTGAGAATCGTTTTCGCCCACGCAAAGCCTTCATTCTTGTTTTTCTCATGACCAAGATTTGGGAAGTAAACGTTGACGTAAATTACTAACTACCAATTTCGGTGAGCAGACAGCTCTCACCACAGCACCACCTAGAATGAAAGGGGTCTGAAAATTAGGGCCTCGCATGGTGGGACTAAAGTCCGAGCATTTGATTTTCACGTGGACGACGCATATTAAGTGACTATCACCGACGTTAACTGTGCATCCAGTGAGATATCACATACTGGGAATTTGAAGGGGTTGCGCCTGAGGCTTGCACACTTCGCTATGGTTTCAGCCTACAGAAGGTGTATGATGAATGTCAACAGTAACTAATATTGCTGAGACTGCCTGATGCTTTAATGCAGAAGGTAACAAGTAGTCATGTCTGTGTCTCTAGGACTCCTTACAATAGATAGTTCCAGAAAAGTTCCAGATAATACTTGTCCAAAGAAGGATGGCAGACACCAGAAAAGACGAACTGAAACTATCAGAAATTGTCAGTCAATTCTCATGAACTGTCAATGACCAGCTCTTACTACGCTGGACCTCACACTGTCCCTCGAAGACTTTCAGAAACACTTTGTATTAAACAACGCGAAAACCAGAACACAGATTGGCGACTCGAGAATCCTTTATTCTTACGCCAATATGTAACCAACAACAAGGTTATTACACACAAGATCTAAGAATAAATGTTATAACAATAAATCACGATAATACTTCTGACAGTTTTCTATCTTCCACTGAACAGCGAACGATGAGACGATGACTGCTGGGTCGATGACTCCCGCGAAAAATATGGAGGAGTGGGGATTGAGCAAACAACCATGAATTGATCGTTCAATCTCCAACTTTATTGACTCGACCGTTTAAAACGATCAAGGTGTTGCTGCAATTGGCTAAGTATGAAAATACCCTTGATGGTTTGTATCCTTGATGAAGTCACTAGTACAAATTCAGTCGATGGTGAATCTCTTAATATTTTATTTTTAAGAATAGCTTGATTCCACGCCGCATTTTTGGCACAAATATGGAATTTTCAGCATGTGATATCGGTAGCCCAAATTTCGTAGGCCGACCATTGATATCAGGTGTGCTTCTGCAGGGGATTAAACTGTGGACCATGTGCATGGTTGGCTAGATTCCTAACCCCTGTGCCACCGATGCACGTCAAAACATTTAGTAGATGGCATAACAACTGGACATTTGTACGCGTGATTGGGTAGAAAGGTTAATACAGTCATTTTCACTAACGAGATTTTAGAAGAGATACAGAAATTCCAATACCCCTACAAGAAGTTCCATACTTGAGTGTAAGCTTAGCATTATATCAGTTGTTAATCGCGACGGATAGATAGACAGTTTGACAGACAGCTAATCGATCCTATGTGACCCTCTTGTCGCGATAATTGGCTAACTTAATGTGACTCTAACCACCTGATGTGACCTTGAGTGTTCTTTATTTCCTGTCACTCTGTTGTGTGTATATGTAATTAATTAACTGTTCATTTTGTCCGTTCCTTCGATACTGTTCGGTATGTTTTTGTCTTTTATTGAGTGACAATGGATTTGTGCTTATCTTGGTGTAATTGTATGCTTTATTTTATGTTTTAGAAACAGACAAAGTTTAAGTCAAGTTACTCTGTTTTTAACCATAGTTAAGCCAGGATTCTCTATCGTCAGTACTGAGGACGGACTAAATCTGTAGGCAGGACTAATCCTACAAAGTTTCGAACAGTAATGGCAGGCGAAAAATATGAGGCTATGCAGACGTCAACTCCAAAGTCAGAAAGGAATGGTGATATTTATGCCCGTGGAAGCAACGATTATAAGTCACGCTATATGGTAGAATTGGAGCTAGCGGACCGGAACTGCGCATAGTCCAAATATAAAAAGAAATTGAATTGGAGAGTTTACGACAGGCTAACCGCAAATGTTCTGGTCCCAATAAGTCGCCTGACAAACCCCCTACTTCTCATGCAGAGCTTATGGCTATGTTCAGAGAAAAATCACGTCTTATTAACCTTAAGCTTAAATTTGTCCAGTTTCTACGCCAAGTTGACGGGATACATTTCTGGATACGTGAAAAAGAAACTTACGTAACATCAGAGGATTCCGGTCAGGACTTGGAACATGCTGAAACACTTCAAAAAAGTTTGATGAGTTTACAAAGGATCTCCAGTATCAAGAAAGTCGTGCCAAAGACATCTATTGGAAGGGAGATGAACTTCTAAAAGAGGAATTCCCTGAGGATGCCCTAGTCATAGAAAAGTCCAGAGAGGTCCGCGAAGCTCTAGAGCGTCTTAAGGATCTGGGTAAGAAACGACAAGAAAAGCTTCTGGAAGCCCATGAGATACAGCGCTTCTTTCGAGACACAGATAAAGCTATATCGTGGGTGGATGAAAGGTCCATTCCTTTATTCATTGAGGACTGCGGTCGTGATCTTGCCCCAGTCCAAGCATTACAAAGGAATCACGAAGCATTAGAAATGGATTTGACCGCCCTAGATGAAAAGATTGTTGAACTTGAAGATGATACTAAGGCGCTTGCACAGAAGCATCCTGAGTCGCAAGACATTACACAAGGCAAGTATGACGCCTTAATTACTACATGGGAGAAGCTCAAAGGTCAGGCTGTAGATAGGAGGGGTAAACTGGAAGAGTCATTCAAGATGCATCGCTTTTTGGCTGACTGGAGAGACGTGAGTACCCAAACGAATGACACGAAAACGTTAATATCTGCGGATGATCTGGCAAAGGACGTAGCTGGTGCTGAAGCCCAAGTAGAGCGACATAAGGAATACACCACTGAGATAAATTCTCGAGCTGACAGTTTAGATACATGCATGCAAGAAGATCAGGCATTAATAAGTGTTGGCCATCCCTGTAGTGGAGAGATAGCTACTAAACTTGAAAGAGAGAGAACCTCTCTGATGCAGTTGTGTGGGGAAAGACGCGAACAGATAAAACAGTGTATGGGCTTCCAGTATTTTTACCGCGACGCTGAACAGTCGGAATCTTGGATTGGTAAGTAAGAGGTCCTCTCAGAAATAAGAGTAAAGATTGAACAACTGGGTAAACATGGTCTCATCTCATAAATGCCATGGGAGACAAGAAGAAAAATTTAGATCAAGCAAATAGGCAACAACAGTTCGTTCGCAACGTAGATGTTGTCATTCGAGTTGAGGTAATTTCAAACATCATTTTGCTGCCTGGTAAAGTTCTGAATTTCCAGGAGCTTTTTATCAAATTGGATAGATAACTGACAACACAAACTATTACAGCTCAGGAGAGAAATGATATAGCAGTGGATTTATTTGCTACATTCAATCAATTTATGGCACATGGAGATGTAAGGACTTCTCAGGAGTGTCAAGAATGCAAACAATGTTCTGAAGAGGTAACAACTCCACGCAAATGCAATTATCGCTTGACCATTGTTTTCAGAGATCCTTAAATAAGTATAATATACACAGTGGTCTGGTTAATCATGATAAAAACGGCATGGTTGATGTAGCATATACGTATACTTATGCATATGTAGGTAAACCTAGATAAACTGTGTTCTTTTCACGAAGATCGGAAAGCAGGTACCAGATGTCTCAGTAAGCAGTGTAATACATGTAAGCTACAGGTTTTTATTTGAAATAAACTGGATCTCCACTCACTTTCAGAATTAATCTTGAATTCAGTTAGAATAAGCTAATTGAGCACATCAGTATTGAGAGAATACAGTGAAAGTAAGTAAACACATGCTTCTTAAGATTAAGTGATACATTTATTTGATATGTTTGTATCATTATCAGTTGTCTATCTAAGTTAATGATGAATTCGTTGCGATAATAATACCTATTATTGTTTTTATAGTCACTATGAACATGAATGTTATTATTATTGCTGTCAAGACCTATTATTTGTCACAAAGCCGTTGTCAATTTTGCTAAAATCTTTGTACAAGCTCTGGAAACTACTGCATAACTTGTCGTTAAATAATTTTATCATTTCATGATGCTTCGATGGACCTACTAGATACCGACCAATGATAAATTGCGAAGTCCCTTAAGTTTAGTGAAAACTATTCGACTGCTTATACACCACATATATTGTTTGTAAAGTGATTACTTGTAAATGCTTATCAGGAAAACAATTTTATTCAGATCACACATGTAATACCCAATTTAATTATTATTTTCTTGAACCTTTTCAGACTTATGGAAAAACATATATGTGCCGTGTACGCAGATGGAACTTACTGACGGTAACTACTCATCTGAATTGTCTGTATATTTGAAATCTGACTTTTGTTTAATAAACAATTTTTCAATGAATCTGTGTCCCTTCTGTTGTAGTGCGATTGTGTTTCAGTAACATGAGTAGCACGTGCTAAGTTAGACGCTGGCGAACATCCTGTAAATGAGTATTCATGATCTGAAATGAAGAAGCAACTTGTTTTCAAACAGTTCTCAACATTTTACTGAACTTACGAATACAGTCCGCCATGCAGACTCGAATGGCGCAAATGGAGGATTCTGCAATCGAACTCGGCACCATTTGATTCATTAAAACAACTCAACATGACCTCATCTAGTTTTCACATCCGCGATCAAATTTCTTTCCTGTTATAAAACTACGATAAGACTGCTGAAAAATGGAATAAATATATCACTGATCTCAATATAATACATCAATAAACTTTAAGCCAAGGGTACTGTTCACAACAAAGTTATATAGGAGAATGGACTTCAACCTTTTTTCCCCAGATATCCGTATTACATTCATGTGATGTCTGGGTTTTTTGTTAATGCGAAGACAATATTTCTATATCTCTTCATGTGCTACACTAACAGACTTTATGGCAGACTGTTCCGACTGACAGTAATGCCAGAAAGAACAACCAAAACGCCTAAAACATCCTTGTCCTATACTCTTTAGTTTCGACAGCTACATAACAGCTGAAACTTTTAAGATGGCCGAAGATCTTCTGGCTACTTCCACTAAATTCAAGACTAATAAAGTAGTCTCGGATAAAACATCAAACCAAAGGCAAGCAACCAAGAACCCCTTCGATAAAAAGTTGGCAACACTGAGAAATACATCTGGTATCAGTGCTAAAGTGTGACACTGAAGCACTGCAAGTCACGTGTATATTGTTAGGAGAAAAAACGACAAGTAAGAGCGACCCAAAACTCAGTCAGAGCAGTGCCACTGGGTGCAATCTTAGAGTGCACGAGAGCACATCTCGAAAACCTGCTGACCTACATAAGGTTGACATAGACGCACAAACTATGGCTGACCAGAATCTACTGGCAGACCACTCTCAATCTGGATCCAAGCCAGAGAGTCCCTCAGTAGAAACCGCAAAAAAGACCACAAAACCCAGGGTCTCACCCTAGACTTCGACATACCTCCCTCGTAATAAGTCTAATAAGCAGCGGGCCAGTCTAAAAAATGACAAAGCATGGGTAACGAAGCACATTCCCCAAAACGTTACGCAGCATGTGAGAAGGAATACTCCTTCCCGAACCAGAAGTAACATGCCTAGCAACGCACGTAACTTGGGAGTGCAACGCAGAACAGATCCTCAAGATATATGGAGCACTAAACGGGACTCATATAGGCACCATATTAACGAAAATTCTCGTCCAAATTCCCGTACCATCTATAATAAACCTCATCAACATAATGAGAATAGGTCAACACTTGATCCCCTCAATAACTTCACTCACACACGTGACGTGAGCCAATATGCATACGGCTATGAAAGCTCCATGAGGTACAACTACCAAGGTAATCTTAACACAGGGTACCCAGGTCCAGCAAACTACAACCCAAATTGCAGGACAGACCATATATCACCAGTAGATGAACGCAGATGCTGACCCATGGATGCTAATAGTCAAAATATGCAACAGGATTATTTTTGGCTGCAGCAAACAATAGCCCCACTCGCTGCACAGTTCATCCAGGAAATAGTACACACACTGACTCTGTCTCATCTCAGAGCCCCTCCAAACATAACGTATGGATAGTGACAAGTAACCGTGTTAACCTTTACCCCAATAACTCTGGTTTACTAACAATTATTCTCCTGAATGCTAGATCTCTCCTTAATAAAATAACAACGCTTCGCTGCCTGGCATACATAGAACGGCCAACACTAATAATGGTGACTGAAACCTGGCTTACTACTGATATACCTGACACAAAGCTAGTAATAGACAACTACGACATCTATAGGAACGATAGAGTTGACAAAAGAGGAGGCGGTTGCTTAATATATGCCTATAAATCCACTAACTCCAATACTTTCAATAACCCAAATACTGACAAACTCCCAGAATCTAAGTGGATAAGCATCCACACAAACGAAAGTAAAATTCTCGTGGGATGTATATACAGACCCCCCAATAGCCCTGAAATGACTGATATAACTATTGCAGAAATACTAGAGCATGTAGCTACGCTGGACTTCGACTACAAAGTAGTATGTGGAGATTTCAACTTACCTGGAGTAAACTGGGATACCTGTGCAGGACCTAGAATCCATGAAGAGCTACTACAAGCTATAGACATAGGAGGATGGAAGCAGTGCGTACGCCTACCTACAAGGAACCAAAATACTCTGTCATAACATAGAGCCCATCTCGATAGAGGTGGGAAATAAACTCGATAACAGTGATCACGACATATTGTACTGCACGCTACCCCTCCGACTAATAAATACACACCTAAAATTTCCCTGGTGCGTTATCAATATAGGGACTATAAGAATGCTGATTGGGAATTCCTATCAGATCTGTTGAAGAGTTCTGACTGGGAAGAATACTTCATCAACAATAACTTAGAAGTATCGCTTGAGATTTTCTACAAAACAGTTGGTTCAGTAAGAGACACAATCGCGCCCCTAAAATCTGCCCTAAAGACACCAACTACATTTATTGACCGGAAAACGCGACTGAAACTAAAGAAATTGGAAAGGAAATACCATGTATTTAAGGAATTTAATGCGTTAAACCTAATACATGAAACTCTTAAACTGCTTGAAGAGAAACACAAAATAAAGTCACAACATGAGGAAAATAAAGCGCTAATGGGTAACACCAAAACTCAGGAACTTTGTAGGATATTGCAGAAACGTCTAAAAAGCAGTAAAGACAATAATGTAAGCATCTTGGAACACAAGGGTATAATATACAACGATCCCCAGGTTATAAGTGAACTCCTCAGTGAGTGGTTTTGCAATGATACCAGAGTGCACACGACCCCAAATTTCCAAATGACCTGCAAAAGTAACCACAAATTAGGAGAAATAGATTTTAATATACAAAATATAGACTCAGCGATTAAGACATTGAAGTCAAATGGCAGTACTGGAACAGACGACATACCATCTGTCATATACAAAAATGGTAGCACGGAAATGGTAGTCTTGTTACTTAGAATATTTACTCTGTCACTGGAAACTGGAACTTATCCCGAAGTGTGGAAAACCACATACATATTACCTAAGCACAAAGCAGGGGCCAAAACCAGTGCATGCAACTATAGACCTATTAGTATAACACCGGTAATATCACGAATAATGGAGAAAGTGGTTAAAGACCAAGTGTCAGACAACTTATTAGAACATGAACTTATCAACCCATCACAACATGGATTCCCCAAAATGAGATCATGTGCGACCTGTCACATAGACTTTTTCAACGAAGTTACACGAAGCAGGGACAACAGAGAACTAGTAATTGTGCTATATTTCGATACAACAAAAGCCTTGGATAGAGTCCCCCATAATCTGCTAGTCAGCAGGTTATGCTCTCTAGGGATATGTGACCCTCTCCTGAGCTGGATAAAATCATTTCTCTGTGGCCGAAGTCAGATAACGAAAGTTGGCTCGATAATCTCAAGGCCTAAACCTGTAAGTAGTGGTGTAATCCAGGGAAGTGTATTAGGCCCACTCCTGTTCATAATATATATATAAACAGTATCTGTGAATGCTTTAGTGTTGGTAAACCAATACTATATGCAGATGACTTAAAAGTGACCTATAAATGCAAGAACACAGATCTCGGAATAACAGTGAACGCCATACAGCAAGAATTAGAAAAAATGGATAGATGGTGTGACACCTGTCAACTCCAGTTTAATGTCGACAAATGTGGCTGGCTCTGCATAGGTTGCAACAATTTAGAACTTGACCTGACAATTCAAGGCCATGCACTTTTACGACTGGAATGTGTATTGGACCTAGGACTGAAATACTCACATGACTCATCATTTTCTGAACATATCTCCAAACAAGTGTCAAAGTCACGCAGACTTATCGGCTTTCTACTCAGGAACTTTTACAGAAATGAGTCCAGAATTCTGTTGTACAAGGTTTGTGTGCGTCCTTTATTTGATTACTGTTCATTCATGTATGGTAGTATACGCATAGAGGACAAATTGAAAGTCGAGGGAGTGCAGAGGTACTTCACGTCAAAATTACTCGGAACCGAAAATGGTGCGAACTACTCCACTAGATGTGACACCCTAGGATTAGAAACACTATGGCTAAGACGCCTGAGACTAAACTTAACACTTTACTATAAGCTTCTAAACCACTTAACCTCGCCAGATGCTAGCTTGCTAGGCTATTAGCTTACTAGTTTTCTAGCCGGTCCTAAGCCCGGGTAAAGAGGGAGGGTTAGGGCATGGTGCTAGCAACTCCACCCCTGTAAAACAACCAAATCGCTACAGAAAATTCAACGAATAAATATATTAAAAATTCTAAAAACATAAACAATAGCCTTACTTTTCTCTGATATCGGGGAAGTGAAATGACGCAGGCTGGTGTAAGCCTTCGGGAAGCCAGTCAGCTGATGTCCCTTCCTTCTTTCGATGAAAGATAAAGTAGGATGGGTACCTGGAATGTTCGTACAATGTACGAAACTGGAAAGGCTGCCCAGATAGCCGCTGAAATGAGAAGGTACAGAATAGAAGTGCTGAGAATCTGCGAAAGCAGATGGAACGGAACTGGAAGGTGCAAACTACCTACTGGAGAGACAGTAATCTTTTCCGGCCACCCAGAGGACAACCATGAACACACCGAGGGAGTGGCCATCATGATGTCACCAACAGCAACCAAAGCTCTCATGCAGTGGGAACCAATCTCCTCCAGGATAATGACAGCCAGGTTCAACTCAAAAGGAAGGAAAGTTACAGTCATTCAACGTTATGCGCCTACAAACGTCTCAGAACAAGAGAAGAAGGAGGCGTTCTACAGACAACTACAAACGGTAATGGACAACGTCCCAAATGGCGATATCAAAATCCTGATGAGCGATATGAACGAGAAGCTGGGAGGAGACAACACAGGAAAAGAACTCACCATGGGTCGTGAGGCCCCCGGCGAGATGAACGACAATGGCGAACTCTTCTCAGACTTCTGCGCCTTCAATGATTTGGTGATTGGTGGTAGTGTGTTCAAACACAAGGATATACACAAGACGACATGGATTTCACCAGATGGAAACACCAAGAATCAAATAGACTTCATCTCAATTTCAAGAAAGTGGAGACGGAGCCTACTGGACACAAGGTCAAGGAGAGGAGCAGATGTGGGTTCAGACCACTATCTAGTAGAAGGGACTTTGAAGGTGAAACTAAAAGCCTCGAGGATAGCTGAAGATAGGCCACAATGCAAGTTCAACACTCGATTACTGAAGGACACAACCACAAAATACACCTTCACTGCAACTGTCAGAGCAAAGCAGGAAACACTACGCGACAGCACTGAAGATTCATGCGTGGAAGAACATTGGAAGTCTCTGAAGGCGATTCTCAACGAAACGTGTTAAACGGTTCTAGGAAGAAAGAAGAGACAAGACAAGGAATGGCTCTCAACGGACACTTGGAAATTAATAGAAGAGAGGAGAGTGATAAAAGAGAAAATGATTCAATGCAAGGACGGACAGGAGAAAGAGACGATGAGCTCAGCTCAACGTACACAGCACTGGACAAAGAAGTGAAGAAAAGTGCTAGGAAGGACAAAAGACGATTCTACGACAACCTGGCCACTGAAGCTGAGAAGGCAGCAGGCAAAAGGGACCTGAGGACACTATATCACATAACCAAATCTCTATCCGGGAAGAGACCAACACAAGCGAAACCTATAAAAGACAGCCAAGGGGAGCCCATTACCAAGGAAGAGAAACAGATTAAACAATGGGCGGATCACTTCAAAGGACTCTTGAACCGACCACCACCTGCAACCCGTCCGGAAATACCAACAACAGCGCACACACAACTGCAAGTTGACACCAATCCTCCAACGAAAGCTAAAGTCTTGAATGCAATCAAACTACTGAAAGCTGGAAAAACAGCCGGACCAGATGGAATACCCCCTGAAGCACTGAAAGCAGACCCAGAGACGACAGCAGACATGCTGACTCCATTGTTGCAAAAGGTCTGGAAGGAGGGAAAGGTGCCTACTGACTGGAGGAAAGGTCACCTCGTGAAACTACCAAAGAAGGGCGACTTACGCCTCACTCTGCAAGAACTGGCGAGGAATCATGCTCCTATCGACGCCAAGTAAAATCCTGAGTCGCATCATCCTGGAGAGATTAAAGGACGCACTGCAGACAGAACTCCGACCAGAACAAGCTGGATTCAGGAATGTTGTTGTCAAATAAAGTAAATACGCCTAAACCATAGAGGTGGTATTGAGATTATAAAGCGTTTCGAGTTATCTATTGTCTTAGCAGAATACATATACTGATTCGCAATTCATAGTCACAAAGTGAGAATAAACCTACCTGAGATAGTTTGCTTGTGATTTCCGCATGTCGCAATGTACCATAAAGAGAGACTATACCTATGCTGTTAGATGTACAACTCAGTGCAACTACGGTTATCGTAATAATTAAAAACAGAATGCATAGGGTTCTCAGCCACGGAACACGATACATTGCTATCTGCTCATATAATCACGTAAACAAAAGTTTTCCAGACGCCGCATTTACTCCTAAAATTTTCCCCTCAACTGATATATATATTTCTTCCCGATCATGCAGGAACATACCAGTTTTACAGGCATGAATAAGTTATTACATAAATTACACATAATTTGACGTGTGATGAATTTACAGTTTGGTTGTTCTTTCTGGCATTACTGTCAGTCGGAACAGTCTGCCATAAAGTCTGTTAGTGTAGCACATGAAGAGATATAGAAATATTGTCTTCGCATTAACAAAAAACCCAGACATCACATGAATGTAATACGGATATCTGGGGAAAAAAGGTTGAAGTCCATTCTCCTATATAACTTTGTTGTGAACAGCACCCTTGGCTTAAAGTTTATTGATGTATTATGTTGAGACCAGTGATATATTTATTCCATTTTTCAGCAGTCTTATCGTAGTTTTAACAGGAAAGAAATTTGATCGCGGATGTGAAAACTAGATGAGGTCATGTTGAGTTGTTTTAATGAATCAAATGGTGCCGAGTTCGATTGCAGAATTCTCCATTTGCGCCATTTGTGTCTGCATGGCGGACTGCATTCGTAAGATCGGTAAAATGTTGAGAACTGTTTGAAAACAAGTTGCTTCTTCAGTTCAGATAAATAAATTCTCATGAAGCAGTACATGAGGGACGCCAGTTTAGAGGCATCATCAAATTGTTACAGAAATAGGACCATATTATTCAGTCACAATTTACAGTCGATAGCAAAATATATTTAACATGTACACTGGAGATTATACATACACTTGATAAATGTTAATCCCAATAGTATAAAACATCCTTTTCACTTATGTACAATCGTTTCTGTGCATAGTTGGAAAAATCCGCTAGATTGTCGGTGAGTGCAACACATCAGGAAATACAGAAGTATTGTCTTCGCATTAACAAAAAAAACCAGGTCTTTGGTGGATGGGTTATAAGTGCCTGGGAAAAAAAATAAAGCTTGAAGTCAATTTTCGTACAATACTTTGTTGTGTGCAGAATCCTTGAATTATAGTTCATTGATGTGTTATATGGAAATCAGTGATTTGCTTATCTCATTTGATCTGCAATGTCATTGTTGGGAGCAAAATACATAAGCTTTAGACGCATTGATTAATGGATTTCTACTGCTTGTGCGTATTTACTTCTCATGAGGAGGGTTTTTGAATTTTAGTTGTTCCGACATGAGTTGTGGATATTGACTGCTCAGCAACATTACGGATATAAGTTCATCACATTATCTTAGGAAAGTTGGGTTGTAGCTGGCGAGGCATATATGGTGCCCGACGAGCGTACATCTGTCCATGTGATGTTGTGGTGAGTTATATCTTTTTCATGTTGTCGGTTTATGCCCGTTTTATTCCACTTATTGTGTTGGGTAGAAGTTTTACAAACAAAACTTCTTGTCTGTTTGAGAGTAAGTATCTTAATCGTTAATGTTTTATCTAAAATTATAAATATAGGCGAAAAACAACAGGTGTAGTATTTAAGCTCATACATTAAATCGACCTATAATTTCGAAGGCTCTCAGATAGGAAATAAGAATACTTTTGTCAATGGAGTTGAAGATTGAACGATCAATTCTTGGTTGTTTGCTTAAAATCAACTTCCCCAATTTTCGCGGAGGCATCAATACGACAGTCATCGTGTCATCGGTCGCTGTTCAGAAAGAAGAGTGAAACATCGTCAGAAGTAATACAGAGATTTATTATTGTAATATTTGTTTTCAGACCTTAGTTTACTTAGTTCGCTTATTCCTTTTATATGTTGGTGTAACAATACAGAAATATCAAACGGCAGATCGGTGTTTTGGTTTTTTCGTCCGTTATAACTAAGCGTTTCTGAAATATTCGAGAACAGCGTGGGCCCGAGCGTAGCGAGAGCTGGGCATTAACGGTTTATGAGACGTGATTGACAGTTTCTGACGATTGAAAACAGATCTGGCGGATTCAAACAGTTGGTGAAAGTTTGGGTAGTCGCGACGATGAGGCTGTGAGCATTTTACGTCAAAGGTTTGGAAGACCTTCGATGATTGCAGGGAAATTATTCGAGGCTGTTAAGGGTAATTGTGGTCAATTACAGGATGACTCCCAGGCACTCACTGAGTTTTTAGATAATTTGCTAATTTACAAGAATGGAATGATTTCGATGAATCGCATGAGTGACCTCAACTCGAGTTTTATACTAGAAGTAATAGCAAGACGTCTACCTACTCGACTGCAAAGGAAGTGGGTGAAGATAGCTCCCGTATGGAGGATGAGGGTATCGAGCCAAAGTTTGATGATATCCTGAAACTGGTAAATACTAGTGTCAATCAATCTATGAGCAAGTTCGCCAGTCTGTTAGATCTCACCCATAGAATAGAGCAGTCTGAGGGTAAAACGCACTCATTGATGACGAATAAGCCTCAGAGAGGTGGATATCGAGAAGCTCGATGATGTCTAGTAATGCATATAGATCTAGTGAGTGTAACAGCTTTCGTAGTACATCCTCAACAGATAAGTTGCAAGATGCAAGACAATCACGGTTGTGTTGTACTCGTTTGCAAGAGGTGCATACAAAGGTGAGCTGTGAACCGGTGAGCAAGTTCAGTGATAAGCTAAATGTAAACTCCAGATCTGACTCCAATTTGTGTGACGATAACGGTGCTGTGAAGAAGTCTGTAGTTGCAACTGGTAAGCCGTTGTTGAATAGAGTGTCACAGAATAGAGTTATTGCTTCAGAGTGCAGTTCTGACCCTACAAGTTTACAAGGTATTACTAGACAGATTGAAGATACAGAACCTTTAATGATTTGTGAGGAGGAACCAAAATTGTCTACTTCTGTTATTATTGAGTTTGAAAATGATGAAGTTGACGGTAAAGTGAATATTCGTGATAATGATCATGATACTTCACAGTTGTCTTTGGTTGATCATGATGAGATGAGGGATATGCCTACTACTGCTAAGTTGAACAAGGGTTCTGTACAACTTGAACGTGAAGTAGAAATAAATGCAGATTCAGTTCCAGAAGGCACGCATACTTGTGCGACTGTCAGTGTGATTGATCAGCATGTAGCCCACCTATCATCAGATGCCAGGGCTAAACCTGAGCTGATAGTAAAAGACAGCAGTGGTGGTGGTCTTGCAGGTAGACAACTTTCTGAAAGTCGAGCAACAACAGCTTTTGATCCACCGCTAACTTCATCAACTGATATCAATCAGTCGTCGTTGGTGCTGTCATCCACAATGAAACAGACACCCATCAACTCAAGTATCTTGTGCAATGACTATGGTAGTATCAGTTCGTTTGAAAGGACGAATATCAATGGTCAGTTTAGTGTGGATAAGCCAAGTGTAAAGGAGAGAGTAATTGTTAAATTGACTTGCACGAATAAAGGCATTTCTAGTTTCAAGTTACTATTTGAATGTTATTATCTTTGGTGTAAATTACTCTGTTTCTATACTTGGTTGATGAGATATGTCGTGTGTTTGTTCGTCATCTATATTCTACGATACAATGACATGGGCGTGTTTCCGTTCAGATTTGAGGATATAGCTCATAGGAGGAAGTTAGCAAATGAACTCTGCGACGATTTTCCAACCTAGGGCGTCAACCTGAGAAGGGTTGTAGGCGTACTGCTGTAAGTCCTACGGTTCTTCAAAGGGTAGCGCATCAATGAGCAGTCCAATAAGCTTGGTGCGTGATTTTGTACATATGTTCATATTGTATATTTTGAATTGATATCATCTGTCATCTATCTGTTGGTAATTCTGTTTGTGTCCGGACGACTTCCACTTGGATCATCAACCTGAGAAGGAATGTAGGCGTACTGCTGTAAGTCCTACAGTTCTTCAAGGGTAGTTTGTCGTGCCAGAATCCACAACATTTGATGTGTTGATCGTACATATGTTTGTGTTAAATAGTTGTGTGAGTTCCAATTGATGTAATTGTTGGTTAATCTTGTTTGTGTCCGGACATTCCACAACTTACAATCGTCAACCTGTGAAGGTTTGTAGGCGTACTGGTGTAAGTCCTCCAATTATTCAAAATAATTCCACCAAGACATGATCCGCGAGGTTATTTGTATTGTTTGTGTATATGTGTGGTGTGTCTTCGCAATTTGTGATTTTGGATCAGTTGTGTTTACTCGTTGTTTTCGTGCCTTGTTTTTATTGCATAATTTTGTTAAGATTTTCGTCGTGATTACTTCTGAAGTTGTTTCGAGTCTTCTACATCCGTGAATGAATTGATTGATGTTAGAGACAGCAGATGGGTCGCATACGCCGGGGAGGCTAGGCTATTGCTGAGAATGAAATGCACACGGAGATAATTGTTAGCTGCGGTCCGACACGCCGGGGAGAAAGAGTGTAAACGACTGAGGCTCGCATGCGTCACCGCTACTAGAACTGATGCAGAATGAGTGACAAGCGATTTCAGTGGTAATTGGTAGTGAGTAATTAAGAGGATGTGCGTAGAGTATCGCGAGGTCCTGCCATGGTCACTTTGCATTCTGCAAGAGTCATTCTAGCAAGCGGCGATTGTGTTGCAAGATGTCAAGAGGAGGTCTCTGTCTGGAGGCGCAGGTCGTCATTGATGTGTGAGATTGTGCTGTGAGTATGCTTGTGGTGTGTTGGCTTTTCTGTTTGTTTTCCATTTCAGCTCTGTCCGTCTGACCCAGGTTCTCGCAATGGCATCCAAGTCGACGTGCATTGGTCTTGAAGGAAAAAAGGGTTGGATCCCTTTTTGCCGGGGAGTGTCAATGGAGTTGAAGATTGAACGATCAATTCTTGGTTGTTTGCTTAAAATCAACTTCCCCAATTTTCGCGGAGGCATCAATACGACAGTCATCGTCTCATCGGTCGCTGTTCAGAAAGAAGAGTGAAACATCGTCAGAAGTAATACAGAGATTTATTATTGTAATATTTGTTTTCAGACCTTAGTTTACTTAGTTCGCTTATTCCTTTTATATGTTGGTGTAACAATACAGAAATATCAAACGGCAGATCGGTGTTTTGGTTTTTTCGTCCGTTATAACTAAGCGTTTCTGAAATCTTCGAAGAACAGCGTGGGCCCGAGCGTAGCGAGAGCTGGGCATTAACGGTTTATGAGACGTGATTGACAACTATCGTTTGCAAACTCTTGTAGTTTGTCGTTAAGCACTTTATTGAATGAGGCCAATGTACCTGCTTGACGCATTTCCATTGGTAGTTTATTCCATATCTGTGCATACCTAATCAAGTAAAACTCTTGTCTGGTAGCTGTTTTACATCGTTCGATAGCTACTGTACCCTTAGTGTGTCTTAGTTTGTAGCCACTGTCATCTGAAAGTCGAATGCCATTAGTAGAGGTAAAAACTAAGAAGTTTAGATTATTATTACTATTGCTCCCTTGGGTTCCTAGTGGAACATAGGGCTTGAACTGCACGTCTCCATTTTCTTCTGTCTTCTGCTATACTTTTCGTCTGCATCCATGTTAGTCCATACTGTTTCAGCTCCTCTTCACACGATCTCCTCCATGTCACCCTTGGACGTCCCACACGCCGATTCCCTTTCGGGTTCCACTCGAGGGCTTGGCGTGCGATGTCACCTAGTGGGCTTCTCAGCGAGTGTCCGATCCATCTCCACTTTCTCCTGCATATTTGTTGGGCGATTGGTTCTTGCCTTGTTTGTTCCCATAATTCCTTGTTGGTGATTCTTTCCGGCCATCTGATCTTCAGTATTGAGCGAAGACAGTTGTTAATAAAGGTCTGCAGCCTTTTGGAAATATTCTTTGTGACCAGCCCGCCAAGTTTCTGATCCGTATAGAAGAACTGACTGACTTGACGTTTGTATTGAAAATCCGAATTTTGTTGGTGATGCTGAGTGACGAAGATTTCCAGATTGATTTCAGGCTGATGAGTGTGTTTCTCGCCTTCTCGATTCTCGCTCGAATTGACATCCTCGTCCGCTCGTCCTGTAGTTGAGACAATGCTCCCTAGATAAGTGAATGAAGTAGCCTCTTTCAAATCCCTCCCGTTGATGGTGATTGACGTTGGATGTTGTTGCTGTTGTTGGTTGGTTATTTTCATAACCTCCGTCTTGTCTATGTTTACCTGGAGTCCTGTCTTTGCTGCTTCTTCGACCAGTTTGTCGGTTTTCGCTTGTAAGTCTTCGATTGTGTGACATCAAACATAAGTCATCCGCGAAATCCAGGTCTTCTAGGTTCTTCACGTCAGTCCAGGATATTCCTGTCTTCTCGTTTCCCACAGTCTGACGCATAATCCAGTCCACCACAATTAGGAATATCATTGGTGATAGTAAGCACCCTTGTCTGACTCCTGTGTTTACTCCAAACGCCTCGCTGAGTCTTTCGTTGTGGATCACTTGGCAGGTGCCGTTGTCGTACAGCTGTTGAATAAGGTTGATGAATATTTGGGGTACGCCGTAGTACTCGAGTAATTTCCAAATTACTTCGCGGTCAACGCTGTCAACGGCCTTCTCAAAGTCTATAAAGTTGAGGTAGAGGTTTGATTGCCATTCCATGCTTTGTTCTCTGATGATGATGCGTAGAGTTGCAATTTGGTCAGTACATGATTTGCCTTTCCTGAATCCAGCTTGTTCTGGTCGGAGTTCTGTCTGCAGTGCGTCCTTTAATCTCTCCAGGATGATGCGACTCAGGATTTTACTTGGCGTCGATAGGAGCATGATTCCTCGCCAGTTCTTGCAGAGTGAGGCGTAAGTCGCCCTTCTTTGGTAGTTTCACGAGGTAACCTTTCCTCCAGTCAGTAGGCACCTTTCCCTCCTTCCAGACCTTTTGCAACAATGGAGTCAGCATGTCTGCTGTCGTCTCTGGGTCTGCTTTCAGTGCTTCAGGGGGTATTCCATCTGGTCCGGCTGTTTTTCCAGCTTTCAGAAGTTTGATTGCATTCAAGACTTCAGCTTTCGTTGGAGGATTGGTGTCAACTTGCAGTTGTGTGTGCGCTGTTGTTGGTATTTCTGGACGGGTTGCAGGTGGTGGTCGGTTCAAGAGTCCTTTGAAGTGATCCGCCCATTGTTTAATCTGTTTCTCTTCCTTGGTAATGGGCTTCCCTTGGCTGTCTTTTATAGGTTTCGCTTGTGTTGGTCTCTTCCCGGATAGAGATTTGGTTATCTGATATAGTGTCCTCAGGTCCCTTTTGCCTGCTGCCTTCTCAGCTTCAGTGGCCAGGTTGTCGTAGAATCGTCTTTTGTCCTTCCTAGCACTTTTCTTCACTTCTTTGTCCAGTGCTGTGTACGTTGAGCTGAGCTCATCGTCTCTTTCTCCTGTCCGTCCTTGCATTGAATCATTTTCTCTTTTATCACTCTCCTCTCTTCTATTAATTTCCAAGTGTCCGTTGAGAGCCATTCCTTGTCTTGTCTCTTCTTTCTTCCTAGAACCGTTGAACACGTTTCGTTGAGAATCGCCTTCAGAGACTTCCAATGTTCTTCCACGCATGATTCTTCAGTGCTGTCGCGTAGTGTTTCCTGCTTTGCTCTGACAGTTGCAGTGAAGGTGTATTTTGTGGTTGTGTCCTTCAGTAATCGAGTGTTGAACTTGCATTGTGGCCTATCTTCAGCTATCCTCGAGGCTTTTAGTTTCACCTTGAAAGTCCCTTCTACTAGATAGTGGTCTGAACCCACATCTGCTCCTCTCCTTGACCTTGTGTCCAGTAGGCTCCGTCTCCACTTTCTTGAAATTGAGATGAAGTCTATTTGATTCTTGGTGTTTCCATCTGGTGAAATCCATGTCGTCTTGTGTATATCCTTGTGTTTGAACACACTACCACCAATCACCAAATCATTGAAGGCGCAGAAGTCTGAGAAGAGTTCACCATTGTCGTTCATCTCGCCGAGGGCCTCACGACCCATGGTGAGTTCTCTTCCTGTGTTGTCTCCTCCCAGCTTCTCGTTCATATCGCTCATCAGGATTTTGATATCGCCATTTGGGACGTTGTCCATTACCGTTTGTAGTTGTCTGTAGAACGCCTCCTTCTTCTCTTGTTCTGAGACGTTTGTAGGCGCATAACGTTGAATGACTGTAACTTTCCTTCCTTTTGAGTTGAACCTGGCTGTCATTATCCTGGAGGAGATTGGTTCCCACTGCATGAGAGCTTTGGTTGCTGTTGGTGACATCATGATGGCCACTCCCTCGGTGTGCTCATGGTTGTCCTCTGGGTGGCCGGAAAAGATTACTGTCTCTCCAGTAGGTAGTTGGCACCTTCCAGTTCCGTTCCATCTGCTTTCGCAGATTCCCAACACTTCTATTCTGTACCTTCTCATTTCAGCGGCTATCTGGGCAGCCTTTCCAGTTTCGTACATTGTACGAACATTCCAGGTACCCATCCTTACTTTTGCTTTCATCGAAAGAAGGCAGGGACATCGGCTGACTGGCTTCCCGAAGGCTTTCACCAGCCTGCGTCATTTCACTTCCCCGATTCCAGCGAAAAGTAAGGCTATTGTTTATGTTTTTAGAATTTTTAATATATTTATTCGTTGAATTTTCTGTAGCGATTTGGTTGTTTTACAGGGGTGGAGTTGCTAGCACCACGCCCTAACCCTCCCTCTTTACCCGGGCTTAGGACCGGCTAGAAAACTAGTAAGCTAATAGCCTAGCAAGCTAGCATCTGGCGAGGTTAAGTGGTTTAGAAGCTTATAGTAAAGTGTTAAGTTTAGTCTCAGGCGTCTTAGCCATAGTGTTTCTAATCCTAGGGTGTCACATCTAGTGGAGTAGTTCGCACCATTTTCGGTTCCGAGTAATTTTGACGTGAAGTACCTCTGCACTCCCTCGACTTTCAATTTGTCCTCTATGCGTATACTACCATACATGAATGAACAGTAATCAAATAAAGGACGCACACAAACCTTGTACAACAGAATTCTGGACTCATTTCTGTAAAAGTTCCTGAGTAGAAAGCCGATAAGTCTGCGTGACTTTGACACTTGTTTGGAGATATGTTCAGAAAATGATGAGTCATGTGAGTATTTCAGTCCTAGGTCCAATACACATTCCAGTCGTAAAAGTGCATGGCCTTGAATTGTCAGGTCAAGTTCTAAATTGTTGCAACCTATGCAGAGCCAGCCACATTTGTCGACATTAAACTGGAGTTGACAGGTGTCACACCATCTATCCACTTTTTCTAATTCTTGCTGTATGGCGTTCACTGTTATTCCGAGATCTGTGTTCTTGCATTTATAGGTCACTTTTAAGTCATCTGCATATAGTATTGGTTTACCAACACTAAAGCATTCACAGATACTGTATATATATATATTA
The DNA here is from genome assembly GCA_944472135.2 of Trichobilharzia regenti. NCBI lineage: Eukaryota > Metazoa > Platyhelminthes > Trematoda > Strigeidida > Schistosomatidae > Trichobilharzia > Trichobilharzia regenti. Next base: position 37,047,684 of record OX235270.1, on the reverse strand, counting down.
TGAACAGGAGTGGGCCTAATACACTTCCCTGGATTACACCACTACTTACAGGTTTAGGCCTTGAGATTATCGAGCCAACTTTCGTTATCTGACTTTCGGCACAGAGAAATGATTTTATCCAGCTCAGGAGAGGGTCACATATCCCTAGAGAGCATAACCTGCTGACTAGCAGATTATGGGGGACTCTATCCAAGGCTTTTGTTGTATCGAAATATAGCACAATTACTAGTTCTCTGTTGTCCCTGCTTCGTGTAACTTCGTCGAAAAAGTCTGTGTGACAGGTCGCACATGATCACTTTTTGAGGAATCCGTGTTGTGATGGGTTGATTAGTTCATGTTCTAGTAAGTTGTCTGACACTTGGTCTTTAACCACTTTCTCCATTATTCGTGATATTACCGGTGTTATATTAATAGGTCTATAGTTGAATGCACTGGTTTTGGCCCCTGCTTTGTGCTTAGGTAATATGTGTGTGGTTTTCCACACTTCGGGATAAGTTCCAGTTTCCAGTGACAGAGTAAATATTCTAAGTAACAAGACTACCATTTCCGTGCTACCATTTTTGTATATGACAGATGGTATGTCGTCTGTTCCAGTACTGTCATTTGACTTCAATGTCTTAATCGCTGAGCCTATATTTTGTATATTAAAATCTATTTCTCTTAATTTGTGGTTACTTTTGCAGGTCATTTGGAAATTTGGGGTCGTGTGCACTCTGGTGTCATTGCAAAACCACTCACTGAGGAGTTCACTTATAACCTGGGGATCGTTGTATATTATACCCTTGTGTTCCAAGATGCTTACATTATTGTCTTTACTGCTTTTTAGACGTTTCTGCAATATCCTACAAAGTTCCTGAGTTTTGGTGTTACCCATTAGTGCTTTATCTTCCTCATGTTGTGACTTTATTTTGTGTTTCTCTTCAAGCAGTTTAAGAGTTTCATGTATTAGGTTTAACGCATTAAATTCCTTAAATACATGGTATTTCCTTTCCAATTTCTTTAGTTTCAGTCGCGTTTTCCGGTCAATAAATGTAGTTGGTGTCTTTAGGGCAGATTTTAGGGGCGCGATTGTGTCTCTTACTGAGCCAACTGTTTTGTAGAAATTCTCAAGTGATACTTCTAAGTTATTGTTGATGAAGTATTCTTCCCAGTCAGAACTTCTCAACAGATTTGATAGGAATTCCCAATCAGCATTCTTATAATCCCTTTATTGATAGCGGACCGGGGAATTTTTAGGTGTATATTTATTAGTCGGAGGGGTAGCGTGCAGTACAATATGTCGTGATCACTGTTATCGAGTTTATTTCCCACCTCTATCGAGATGGGCTCTATGTTATGACAGAGTATTTTGGTTCCTTGTAGGTAGGCGTACGCACTGCTTCCATCCTCCTATGTTTATAGCTTGTAGTAGCTCTTCATGGATTCTAGGTCCTGCACAGTTATCCTAGTTTACTCCAGGTAAGTTGAAATCTCCACATACTACTTTGTAGTCGAAGTCCAGCGTAGCTACATGCTCTAGTATTTCTGCAATAGTTATATCAGTCATTTCAGGGCTATTGGGGGGTCTGTATATACATCCCACGAGAATTTTACTTTCGTTTGTGTGGATGCTTATCCACTTAGATTCTGGGAGTTTGTCAGTATTTGGGTTATTGAAAGTATTGGAGTTAGTGGATTTATAGTCATATATTAAGCAACCGCCTCCTCTTTTGTCAACTCTATCGTTCCTATAGATGTCGTAGTTGTCTATTACTAGCTTTGTGTCAGGTATATCAGTAGTAAGCCAGGTTTCAGTCACCATTATTAGTGTTGGCCGTTCTATGTATGCCAGGCAGCGAAGCGTTGTTATTTTATTAAGGAGAGATCTAGCATTCAGGAGCATAATTGTTAGTAAACCAGAGTTATTGGAGGAGAGGTTAACACGGTTACTTGTCACTATCCATACGTTATGTTTGGTGGGGCTCTGAGATGAGACAGAGTCAGTGTGTGTACTGGATGAACTGTGCAGCGAGTGGAGCTATTGTTTGCTACAGCCTAAAATGATCCTGTTGCATATTTTGACTATTAGCATCCATGGGTCGGCATCTGCGTTCATCTACTGGTGATATATGGTCTGTCCTGCAATTTGGGTTGTAGTTTGCTGGACCTGGGTACCCTGTGTTAAGATTACCTTGGTAGTTGTACCTCATGGAGCTTTCATAGCCGTATGCATATTGGCTCACGTCACGTGTGTGAGTGAAGTTATTGAGGGGATCAAGTGTCGACTTGTTCTCATTATGTTGATGAGGTTTAACATATATAGTGCGGGAGTCTGGACGAGAATTTTCGTTAATATGGTGCCTATATGAGTCCCGTTTAGTGCTCCATATATCTTGAGGATCCGTTCTGCGTTACACTCCCAAGTTACGTGCGTTGCTAGGCATGTTACTTCTGGTTCGGGAAGGAGTATTCCTTCTCACATGCTGCGTAACGTTTTGGGGAATGTGCTTCGTTACCCATGCTTTGTCATTTTTTAGACTGGCCCGCTGCTTATTAGACTTATTACGAGGGAGGTATGTCGAAGTCTGGGTTGAGACCCTGGGTTTTGTGGTCTTTTTTGCGGTTTCTACTGAGGGACTCTCTGGCTTGGATCCAGATTGAGAGTGGTCTGCCAGTAGATTCTAGTCAGCCATAGTTTGTGCGTCTATGTCAACCTTATGTAGGTCAGCAGGTTTTCGAGATGTGCTCTCGTGCACTCTAAGATTGCACCCAGTGGCACTGCTCTGACTGAGTTTTGGGTCGCTCTTACTTGTCGTTTTTTCTCCTAACAATATACACGTGACTTGCTGTGCTTCAGTGTCCGTCGACACTTTAGCACTGATACCAGATGTATTTCTCAGTGTTGCCAACTTTTTATCGAAAGGTTCTTGGTTGCTTGCCTTTGGTTTGATGTTTTATCCGAGACTACTTTATTAGTCTTGAATTTAGTGGAAGTAGCCAGAAGATCTTCGGCCATCTTAAAAGTTTCAGCTGTTATGTAGCTGTCGAAACTAAAGAGTATAGGACAAGCATGTTTTAGGCGTTTTGGTTGTTCTTTCTGGCATTACTGTCAGTCGGAACAGTTTGCCATAAAGTCTGTTAGTGTAGCACATGAAGAGATATAGAAATATTGTCTTCGCATTAACAAAAAACCCAGACATCACATGAATGTAATACGGATATCTGGGGAAAAAAGGTTGAAGTCCATTCTCCTATATAACTTTGTTGTGAACAGCACCCTTGGCTTAAAGTTTATTGATGTATTATGTTGAGACCAGTGATATATTTATTCCATTTTTCAGCAGTCTTATCGTAGTTTTCTAACAGGAAAGAAATTTGATCGCGGATGTGAAAACTAGATGAGGTCATGTTGAGTTGTTTTAATGAATCAAATGAATCATCAACCAAGTATAGGAACAGAGTAATTTACACCAAAGATAATAACATTCAAATAGTAACTTGAAACTAGAAATGCCTTTATTCGTGCAAGTCAATTTAACAATTACTCTCTCCTTTACACTTGGCTTATCCACACTAAACTGACCATTGATATTCGTCCTTTCAAACGAACTGATACTACCATAGTCATTGCACAAGATACTTGAGTTGATGGGCGTCCTTCTCATTGTGGATGACAGCACCAACGATGACTGAGTGACACAAGGTGATGAACTTAGTGGTGGATCAGAAGCTGTTCTTGTTCGGCTCTCAGATAGTTGTCCAACTGCAAGATTACCACCACTGCTGTCTTTCACTACTAGTTCGGGTTTAGCACTATCATCTGATGATAGGTGGGCTACACGCTGATCAATTACACTGACTGTCTCACAAGTATGCACACCTTTTGTAACTGCATCTGCGTTCAATTCTACTTCACGTTGTAGTTGTACAGAACCTTTATTTAACTTAGCAGTAGTAGGCATATCTCTCATCTCATAATGATCAACCAAAGACAAATCTGCACTATCATGATCATTATCACGAATATTCACTTTACCGTCAACTTCATCATTTTCAAACTCTTTACTAACAGAAGTAGACAATTTTGGTTCCTCCTCACAAATCATTAAAGGTTTTATAACTTCACTTTGACTAGTAATACCTTGTAAACTTGTAGGGTCAGAACTGCACTCTGAAGCAATAACTCTATTCTGTGACACTCTATTCAACAACGGCTTACCAGTTGCAACTACAGACTTCTTCACAGCACCGTTATCGTCACACAATTCGGAGTCAGATCTGGAGTTTACATTTAGCTTATCACTGAACTTGCTCACTGGTTCACAGTTCACTTCTGTATGCACCTCTTGCACACGTGTAAAACAAAACCGTGCTTGTCTTGCATCTTGCAACTTATCTGTTGAGGATGTACTACGAAAGCTGTTACACTCACTAGATCTATATGCATTACTAGACATCATCGAGGCTTCTCGATATCCACCTCTCTGAGGATTATTCGTCATCATTGAGTGCGTTTTACCCTCAGACTGCTCTATCCCATGGGTGAGATCTAACAGACTGGCGAACTTGCTCATAGATTGATTGACACTAGTATTTACCAGTTTCAGGATATCATCAAACTTTGGCTCGATACCCTCATCCTCCATACGGGAGCTCATCTTCACCCACTTCCTTTGCAGTCGAGTAGGTAGACGTCTTGCTATTACTTCTAGTATAAAACTCGAGTTGAGGTCACTCATGCGATTCATCGAAATCATTCCATTCTTGTAAATTAGCAAATTATCTAAAAACTCAGTGAGTGCCTTGGAGTCATCTCGAAGTTGACTGCCATTACCTTTGACAGTATCGTATACGTTCCTTACAATCATCGAAGGTCTTCCAAACCTTTGACGTAATATGCTCATAGCCTCGTAGTAGCCCTCTTTTGGCTTCATAAACTTACAGCACTGTATAGCTCTTGCAGCATCTCCAGTGCAATATCTCATCAAATACATCAATTTCCATTCATCATTTAATAAAAAACCACTCAACATGATCTCAAACTCCTTTACAAACTGTAAATAATCAGCCGGGTTTCCATCAAAACACCGTGGTTCAAATTTAAGGAGTTTGATGTTCCTATTATCCCTGTTTGGTGAAACAGTAACATCAACCATGTCATGCTTAACATCAGACACATCGTTACAATTAACAGACAAGTCACCATGACTTACTTTCCTGTTTGCATCCAAGACACTCTGTTCCTTCTTTGACCCAGGCATTGTTGAACTTGACCAAATTCCAAAAAAGTTCCAGATATTGCTTGTTCAAAGAGGACTTGACCGGCACCAGGAAAAATGAACGGCGACTATCCAAACTTTCACCAACTGTTTGAATCCGGCAGGTCTGTTTCCACCGTCAGAAACTGTCAATCACGTCTCATAAACCGTTAATGCCCAGCTCTCGCTACGCTCGGGCCCACGCTGTTCCTCGAATATTTCAGAAACGCTTAGTTATAACGGACGAAAAAACCAAAACACCGATCTGCCGTTTGATATTTCTGTATTGTTACACCAACATATAAAAGGAATAAGCGAACTAAGCAAACTAAGGTCTGAAAACAAATATTACAATAATAAATCTCTGTATTACTTCTGACGATGTTTCACTCTTCTTTCTGAACAGCGACCGATGAGACGATGACTGTCGTATTGATGCCTCCGCGAAAATTGGGGAAGTTGATTTTGAGCAAACAACCAAGAATTGATCGTTCAATCTTCAATTCCATTGACAACCGTCGACAGGTTGCTCTCTTTGTGCGTTCATCACACCTCTTAGATCATGACCGTCGTCCTCTGATGCTATCTGAGCTTCAACATCACTCAACTATTACTCAACATCTTCGTCGCGAACGAACTGTTGTTTCCTATTTGCTTGATCTAAATTTTTCTTCTTGTCTCCCATGGCATTTATGAGATGAGACCATATTTCACCCAGTTGTTCAATCTTTACTCTTATTTCTGAGAGGACCTGTTACTTACCAATCCAAGATCCCGACTGTTCAGCGTCGCGGTAAAAATACTGGAGGCCTATACACTGTTTTATCTGTTCGCGTCTTTCCCCACACAACTGCATCAGAGAGGCTCTCTCTCTTTTAAGTTTAGTAGCTATCTCTCCACTACAGGGATGGCCAACACTTATTAATGCCTGACCTTCTTGCATGCATGTATCTAAACTGTCAGCTCGAGAATTTATCTCAGTGGTGTATTCCTTATGTCGCTCTACTTGGGCTTCAGCACCAGCTACGTCCTTTGCCAGATCATCCGCAGATATTAACGTTTTCGTGTCATTCGTTTAGATACTCACGTCTCTCCAGTCAGCCAAAAAGCGATGCATCTTGAATGACTCTTCCAGTTTACCTCTCCTATCTACAGCCTGACCTTTGAGCTTCTCCCATGTAGTAATTAAGGCGTCATACTTGCCTTGTATAGTGTCTTGCGACTCAGGATGCTTCTGTGCAAGCGCCTTAGTATCATCTTCAAGTTCAACAATCTTTTCATCTAGGGCGGTCAAATCCGTTTCTAATGCTTCGTGATTCCTTTGTAATGCTTGGACTGGGGCAAGATCACGACCGCAGTCCTCAATGAATAAAGGAATTGACCTTTCATCCACCCACGATATAGCTTTATCTGTGTCTCGAAAGGAGCGCTGTATCTCATGAGCTTCCAGAAGCTTTTCTTGTCGTTTCTTACCCAGATCCTTAAGACGCTCTAGAGCTTCGCGGACCTCTCTGGACTTTTCTATGACTAGGGCATCCTCAGGGAATTCCTCTTTTAGAAGTTCATCTCCCTTCCAATAGATGTCTTTGGCACGACTTTCTTGATACTGGAGATCCTTTGTAAACTCGTCAAACTTTTTTGAAGTGTTTCAGCATGTTCCAAGTCCTGACCGGAATCCTCTGATGTTACGTAAGTTTCTTTTTCACGTATCCAGAAATGTATCCCATCAACTTGGCGTAGAAACTGGACAAATTTAGGCTTAAGGTTAATAAGACGTGATTTTTCTCTGAACATAGCCATAAGCTCTGCATGAGAAGTAGGGGTTTTGTCAGGCGACTTATTGGGACCAGAACATTTGCGGTTAGCCTGTCGTAAACTCTCCAATTCAATTTCTTTTTATATTTGGACTATGCGCAGTTCCGGTCCGCTAGCTCCAATTCTACCATATAGCGTGACTTATAATCGTTGCTTCCACGGGCATAAATATCACCATTCCTTTCTGACTTTGGAGTTGACGTCTGCATAACCTCATATTTTTCGCCTGCCATTACTGTTCGAAACTTTGTAGGATTAGTCCTGCCTACAGATTTAGTCCGTCCTCAGTACTGACGATAGAGAATCCTGGCTTAACTATGGTTAAAAACAGAGTAACTTGACTTAAACTTTGTCTGTTTCTAAAACATAAAATAAAGCATACAATTACACCAAGATAAGCACAAATCCATTGTCACTCAATAAAAGACAAAAACATACCGAACAGTATCGAAGGAACGGACAAAATGAACAGTTAATTAATTACATATACACACAACAGAGTGACAGGAAATAAAGAACACTCAAGGTCACATCAGGTGGTTAGAGTCACATTAAGTTAGCCAATTATCGCGACAAGAGGGTCACATAGGATCGATTAGCTGTCTGTCAAACTGTCTATCTATCCATCGCGATTAACAACTTATATAATGCTAAGCTTACACTCAAGTATGGAACTTCTTGTAGGGGTATTGGGATTTCTGTATCTCTTCTAAAATCTCGTTAGTGAAAATGACTGTATTAACCTTTCTACCTAATCACGCGTACAAATGTCCAGTTGTTATGCCATCTACTAAATGTTTTGACGTGCATCGGTGGCACAGGGGTTAGTAATCTAGCCAACCATGCACATGGTCCACGGTTTAATCCCCTGCAGAAGCACACCTGATATCAATGGTCGGCCTACGAAATTTGGGCTACCGATATCACATGCTGAAAATTCCATATTTGTGCCAAAAATGCGGCGTGGAATCAAGCTATTCTTAAAAATAAAATATTAAGAGATTCACCATCGACTGAATTTGTACTAGTGACTTCATCAAGGATACAAACCATCAAGGGTATTTTCATACTTAGCCAATTGCAGCAACACCTTGATCGTTTTAAACGGTCGAGTCAATAAAGTTGGAGATTGAACGATCAATTCATGGTTGTTTGCTCAATCCCCACTCCTCCATATTTTTCGCGGGAGTCATCGTTTTTTTTTTTTTTTTCTCATCGTTCGCTGTTCAGTGGAAGATAGAAAACTGTCAGAAGTATTATCGTGATTTATTGTTATAACATTTATTCTTAGATCTTGTGTGTAATAACCTTGTTGTTGGTTACATATTGGCGTAAGAATAAAGGATTCTCGAGTCGCCAATCTGTGTTCTGGTTTTCGCGTTGTTTAATACAAAGTGTTTCTGAAAGTCTTCGAGGGACAGTGTGAGGTCCAGCGTAGTAAGAGCTGGTCATTGACAGTTCATGAGAATTGACTGACAATTTCTGATAGTTTCAGTTCGTCTTTTCTGGTGTCTGCCATCCTTCTTTGGACAAGTATTATCTGGAACTTTTCTGGAACTATCTATTGTAAGGAGTCCTAGAGACACAGACATGACTACTTGTTACCTTCTGCATTAAAGCATCAGGCAGTCTCAGCAATATTAGTTACTGTTGACATTCATCATACACCTTCTGTAGGCTGAAACCATAGCGAAGTGTGCAAGCCTCAGGCGCAACCCCTTCAAATTCCCAGTATGTGATATCTCACTGGATGCACAGTTAACGTCGGTGATAGTCACTTAATATGCGTCGTCCACGTGAAAATCAAATGCTCGGACTTTAGTCCCACCATGCGAGGCCCTAATTTTCAGACCCCTTTCATCCTAGGTGGTGCTGTGGTGAGAGCTGTCTGCTCACCGAAATTGGTAGTTAGTAATTTACGTCAACGTTTACTTCCCAAATCTTGGTCATGAGAAAAACAAGAATGAAGGCTTTGCGTGGGCGAAAACGATTCTCAGATCTATGGTTTGACCTTCGAAGAAACGGCTGCAAAGGGATGGCAGATTAACTTTCAGTGAGAAAACGTCCAATCGGAAACGCTATTTCTCTGTCAGCAATAGCCTGTGATAATGTTCGAAAAATCTATAAATATCTGTTGATTTTCTCAATAAACGGTCTGTTGTTTGGCTCTTGTCTCCTGTAGTTACTATGCTTCCTCTATATATTAACCATCATTCATTGCTGTTGTCTAAGCACAATATTAATATTATGCAGAATGTACACGTAGAAGCATTATTGGGGAAGGTAATGTCAAGGGCAGGTGCGAGAAAAATGTCGAATCTGTCGACAGGTGACACTGCTTCATTTGGATCTACATAAATCAATGAGCATTAATCAAGTCACAAACGATGAACACTGCGATAATATATTTAACTTCATGTACCACAGCATTACATATTACATTTGAGGAACTGAAAGATTCCCAACAACACACCTGATTTTAAGACTACGCAGTGCTTCTTGGTCATTGGAGCTTCATTTTGCGAGGCGATTATCCGTTACTGCTGGAGTCTCACCGACCATGTACATGGTCCGGGTTACGAGTCGTGGCTGAGAGTTTCTGACGGATTCAGACGGGCTTTGATCCTCTGCTGACACACAACTGATTTGAATTGTCCGTCTGCTAAATTTGGGCTACCGATATCACATGCTGAAAATTGCATAGTTGTGCCAAAATACTGTGTGGAATCAAGCTATGGAAAATGAAATAAATATATACACATATGTTAAGACAAGATTACTCCATCATCTGTGGCTGCTCTGACTACCTCCTCTGGCATCCATAATGGAGTTACTACTCTGGTGCAGCAATATCCAGTTTCTGTGGATGATGATATGAACATGGCTTAGCTGACACCGCCGATCGCACTTGCAAACGAAGGTTTGAACAAGGACGGAATATAGTGGAGCAACCATAAACTTATCGGATAACAAGCCCAGCTTGCGGTGGCTGAAAATTGCTTGACAGATAGGAATCCATCTGCACTAAACAAAGGGCTAGACTAGGGACATTAGTGACTACCCAGTTTCCAATAAAAGTATCCAACTCAATCCTACTGAAGGCTCATCGCCAGCCCAGATAAGTCAATGGCAACGTCACTGACTGCAGCACTGGGTAAAACGGGTTCACATCCCATAGGCGATATGGGTTCCTTCAAGTTTGCAACGACGCCTTGCCAACGAATTCCATCAAGCACGAAACTTAAGTCCAGGGCTTTTTACCGACTACCAACAACCATAAATTTACAGCGGTTCAGAATGCAAATTACGTGATTTATCATGCCTATTGTCCTTTTCAAAAGTATGCTTCGTGGGGAGTAACAAACCAAGAAAAATTAGCAGTAGTTAGGGTGGCGTCAATAAAACCAGGTCCATGAAATCGAGGAAGAGTCTTATCCCATATTAGTTCGTTTATTTGAAATATCACACAGTGGAAGTGTTATTTACGAGATCCAGTAAATGATACTGTTTCACTGTGTGATACATCTAATAAGCAAACTAATATGAAATTACTTACTAATACAGTGCCACGTTTTTCATATGTGTTGAAGCATCTCATCAATTTATTGCTGGTAGTGCTATAATATGTTGTGCTTGGCTTAATGTTCCACTCATACTCACTTTTGCCGCCCCTAATATTACAAGTTCGTTCAAAAAATATGTTTGAACATATAATGTATTAGTCGACAGGTGAAGGTTCCCATGCAGTAAAAAACCTTCGCCTCGTGAGCTCAACGTTGGGTGTCAGCCACGTCTCGTAAACCGTCAATCCCCAGCTATCGCTACACTGGGACTCACGCTGTTCCTTGAAATTTCTCAGAAACGCTTAGTAATAACGGACGCAAAACCAAAACACCGATTGGCTACTCGAGAATTCTTTATTGTAACACCAACATATAGGAAGCTTTACAATTATGTTTTAACTAAGGTTTCTGACAGTTTTGGCCTGACTTCTTTCTGAACAGCGACCGATGAGACGATGACTGGTGTATGGATGTCTCCGCGAAAATATAGGGACGTTGGTTTTGAGCAAACAACCATGAATTGATCGTTCAATCTTCAACTAAATTGACACTCCCCGGCAAAAAAGGGATCCAACCCTTTTTTCCTTCACGACCAATACACGTTGACTTGGATGCCATTGCGAGAACCTGGGTCACTCGGACAGAGCTGAAATGGAAAACAAACAGAAAAGCCAACATACCACAAGCATACTCACAGCACAATCTCGCACATCCAGATAAAGGCCTCCTCTTGACTTGCAACAAAATCACCACTTGCTAGAATGACTCTTGAAGAACGCGACGTGACCACAGCACCACCTCATGATACTCCAAGCACGTCCTCGTATCTACTCACTACCAATTACCACTGAAATCGCTTGTCACTCATTCTGCCTCAGTTCTAGTAACGGTGACTCATGCGAGCCTAAGCCGTCTACACTCCCGCTCCCCGGCGTGTGGGATCACAGCTAATCATTATCTCCGTGTGCATTTCATTCTCAACAATAGCCTCCCCGGCGTATACGACCCATCTGCTGTCCTTAACATCAATCAATTCATTCATGGATGTAGAAGACTCGAAACACCTTCAGAAGTAATCACGACGAAAATTTTAACAAAATTATGCAATAACAACAAGGTACGAGAACAACGAGTAAACACAATGAATCCAAAATACACCAATTGCTATGACACACCACACGTATATACAAACAGTACAAACAACCTCGCCGATCATGACTTGGTGGAATTACTTTGAAGAATTGCAGGACTTACACCAGTACGCCTGCAACCCTTCTCAGGTTGACGATTGTAAGTTGTGGAATGTCCAGACACAAACAAGATTAACCAACAATTACATCAATTGGAAATCACACAACTATTTAACACAAACATATGTACAATCAACACATCAAATGTTGTGGATTCCGGCATGAAAAGCTACCCTTGAAGAACTGTAGGACTTACAGCAGTACGCCTACATTCCTTCTCAGGTTGATGATCCAAGTGGAAGTCGTCCAGACACAAACAGAATTACCAACAGCTAGATGACAGATGATATCAATTCAGTATATACAATATGAACATATGTACAAAATCACGCACCAAGCACATCGGACTGCTCATTGATGCGCTACCCTTTGAAGAATTGTAGGACTTACAGCAGTGCTCCTACAACCCTTCTCAGGTTGACGCCCTAGTTCGGAAAATCGTTGCAGAGTTCATTTGCTGATTTCCGACTGACTCTAATGTCAGAAAGAACAACCAAACTGTAAGTCCATTATACATCAAATTATGTGTAATTTATATAATAACTTATCCATGCCTGTACAATAGGTATGTTCCTGCATAAACGGGAAGGGATATATTATTATTATTAAAACAATATCTATGCATGCCTATACAATTGGTGTACCCTACATAGCTAGGGAAAAAAATGTACCTTATTATATTATCTTTACTAAATATGCTTATTAATATTACGTGTAAATTATCGAATTGATGATGCCTGTAAACTGGCGTCCCTCATGTAAAAAATGAGAATATATATTATTATTATCTTCAAATCTGAACGGTGACACGCTCATGTCATTGTATTGTAGAATATAGATGACTAACAAACACACGACGTATTTGACCAACCAGGCGTGGGCACAGAATAATTTACAGCAAAGATAATAGCATTCAAATAGTAACTTGAAACTAGAAATGCCTTTATTCATGCAAGTCAATTTAACAATTACTCTCTCGTTTACACTTGGCTTATCCTCACTAAACTGACCATTGATATTCGTCCTTTCAAACGAACTGATACTACCATAGTCATTGCACAAGATACTTGAGTTGATGGGCGTCCTTCTCGTTGTGGATGACAATACCAACGACGACTGATTGATACCGGTCGATGAACTTAACAGTGGATCAGAAGCTGTCGTTGTTCGGATTTCAGAAAATTCTCTAACTGCAAGATAACCACCACTGTTGTCTTTTACTATCAGCTCCGCTTTAGGACTAGCATCTGATGATAGGTGGGCTACACGCTGATCAATCACACTGACGGTCTCACAAGTACGCATGCCCTCTGCAACTGCACCTGCATTTATTTCTACTTCACGTTCAAGTTCTACAGAACCTTTATTCAACTAAGCGGTAGTAGGCATATCCCTCATCTCATCATGATCAACCAAAGAGAAATCTGCACTATCATGATCATTACCACAAATATTCAATTTACCGTCAAGTTCATCATTTTCAAACTCTTTAATAACAGAAGTAGACAATTTTGGTTCCTCCTCAAAAATCCCTAAAGATTTTATACCTTCAGTCTGACTAGTAATACATTCTAAACTTGTGGGGTCAGAACTCCACTCTGAAGCAATAACTCTATTCTGTGACACTCTATTCAACAATGGCTTACCAGTTGCAACTACAGACTTCTTCACCGCACCGTTACCGTTACACAATTTGGAGTCAGACCTGGGGCTTACATTTAGCTTATCACTGAACTTGCTCACTGGTTCACAGTTCACTTCTGTATGCACCTCTTGCACACGTGTAAAACAAAACCGTGTTTGTCTTGCATCTTGCAACTTATCTGTTGAGGATGTACTACGAAACCTGTTACACTCACTAGATCTATATGCATTACTAGACATCATCGAGGCTTCTCGATATCCACCTCTCTGAGGCCTACTCGTCATCAATGATTGCATTTTGATCTCAGACTGCTCTATTCTAGGGGTGAGATTAAATATACTGGTAAACTTGCTCATAAAGAGATTGAAAATATCTTTTACTAGTTTCAGGATATCATCAAATTTTGGCTCGATACCCTCATCTTCCATACGGGAGCTTATCTTCACCCACTTCCTTTGCAGTCGAGTAGGTAGACGTCTTGCTATTACTTCTAGTATAAAACTCGAGTTGAGGTCACTCATGCAATTCATAGAAATCAAAGCATTCTTGTAAATCAACAGATTATCCATAAACTCAGTAAGTGCCTTGGAGTCATCTTGAAGTTGACTGCCGTTACATTTGACAGCTTCGTATACGTTCCTTACATCCATTGAAGGTCTTCCAAACCTTTGACGTTGTATGCTCATAGCCTCATCGTAGCCCTCTTTTGGCTTCATAAACTTACAACACTGTATAGCTCTTGAAGCATCTCCAGTGCAATACCTCATCAAATACATAATAATAATAATAGTATATTCTCATTTTGTACATGAGAGACGCCAGTTTACAGGCATCATCAATATGATAAATTACATATACGATTAGCAATCATAATTAGTAATAATGTTTTAATAAAATACACATTTTTTCCTACTTGTGTAGGACACACCAAATATACAGGCATGGGTAAGCATTATTTAAATTTCATAAATTCGGTTTATGGTTAAGTTACATGGTTGCTAGCGTTTTTGTCTTAGGTCTGTGGGAACAATATGATAACCAGTCATTCAATGGAGCACGTCATGAAATATAGGAATATTAACTTCGCATTAACAAAAAAACCCAAGTAAGTTTTGGATGGATTAAAAATACTTGGGAAAAAATAAAGCTTGAAGTAATTCCTCAATATAACTTGGGTGTGTACAAATCCGAATCTTATTTTTGATTTGATTTATATCCAAATTGGGTAATAAGGAAGCTATTTTACAGATACGATCAGTTATGTTATAAGCTACAATCGTGACGTTGTATTACAAATAGATACTTTTCCATTGGTATAGGAGTATATTCCACAAATGTAATCCAGGTTGCGTCATGGAGAAAGTTAATTCGTTATTAACCAGGCAACTGAAAGATACGGGACCAATAATGTTTGCAGATCATTTGTCATTGTAAATGGTCAGATATCCACATTATTCATTCTCATTCAAAAAGTCAAATGGAAGCTGAAATGGTGAGAGAAAAAAGAAGACAAACAACAGCAACGCAAAAGAAAGCAACGGGAGTCCTTAAGGAGTTATTAATAAATATATACATATATATTCTGTTTAGTAACTGTGGTTATTTTGGTACACAAACTAACTAGTCCCGTTATGCTAACTTTTATATTATGTGTGAACTAATATTACTGTCCTGTGTAGAAATGTTTATCATCTAGTTCCAATAATATTAAAATTTACAATTGTAGTTTGTTGTAACTACACGTTTAAAGAACTTAAAATATCTATGTAGGGTGAAAAAGAAGGTGTAAGAGTCAGGCGCAAAAGTGCATTGTCATCTTTGAGCAGTCTGGTGACTGAGGAGATGAACACTGGAAGTGTGTTTGCATCACGCACATTAGCTGGTAGTCTATTCCAAATGACTGAAAACTTATTTAAGAAGAAGTTGTACCGCACGCAAGTCTGACAGTGCTCCATAGTAGCTAGGTTGTGATGATTTCTAAGATTGTAACTGATGACAGCGGTAGGTTTAGTTATTGGCTCGGAGGAATGCAAGAGAAGATTAGTTAGCTTGTAGTAAAAGATAAGGTTTAGCTTAAGACGTCTGTTCCAGAGGGGTTCTAATCTTAGTCTTTCACATCGCACATGGTATTCCAGACCACTTTCTATTGCTATTACTTCTAGTATAAAACTCGAGTTGAGGTCACTCATGCAATTCATAGAAATCAAAGCATTCTTGTAAATCAACAGATTATCCATAAACTCAGTAAGTGCCTTGGAGTCATCTTGAATTTGACTGCCGTTACCTTTGACAGCTTCGTATACGTTCCTTACATCCATTGAAGGTCTTCCAAACCTTTGACGTTGTATGCTCATAGCCTCATCGTAGCCCTCTTTTGGCTTCATAAACTTACAACACTGTATAGCTCTTGAAGCATCTCCAGTGCAATATCTCATCAAATACATTAACTTCATTTCCTCGCTTAATAAAATGCCACTTAACATGATTTCAAATTCTTTTACAACCTTAAATAATCAGCTGGGTTTCCATCGAAACACCGTGGTTCAAATTTAAGGAGTTCGATGTTCCTATTATCCCTGAACGGTGAAACAGTAACATCAACCATGTCATGCTTAACATCAGACACATCGTTACAAGTAACAGACAAGTCACCATGCCTTACTTTTCTTGCTACACTGGGACTCACGCTGTTCCTTGAAATTTCTCAGAAACGCTTAGTAATAACGGACGCAAAACCAAAACACCGATTGGCTACTCGAGAATTCTTTATTGTAACACCAACATATAGGAAGCTTTACAATTATGTTTTAACTAAGGTTTCTGACAGTTTTGGCCTGACTTCTTTCTGAACAGCGACCGATGAGACGATGACTGGTGTATGGATGTCTCCGCGAAAATATAGGGACGTTGGTTTTGAGCAAACAACCATGAATTGATCGTTCAATCTTCAACTACATTGATACTGGCCTTAGCAAATTACGTAAAGGAAATGTAACCAATCAATCAAGAATGATGACTTGACGCTTAAAGCCCAAAATGCAACTACGTAGATAATGGAAAATGGAAGGATAAGAAATCCAACGGGGGCCCAGCGCTGACTGCTGATAATGACACAATCTAAGCGGCTAGGAAAAGGAAGAGGCAAAACTATTTTTACGGAGACCCCACCCGATTGTCAAGACACTGCATACCATCTTCTCCGGCTGCATCAGAGAAATGCCAATTAAGTTCCCTTGACATTGGCCTCGACATCGCATTTTAATCTCTGAGGAAACCAGAATCAGGTAGATCGACAGGCCCCGATGACCTTCGCCTAAAGCTCCTCATGGAGGTTGCAGCTCACACAACCGGCCCAATGAATACTATCGTCAAACCCTCCTGAATAGAGTGTTGCCCTGCGCCATAGTACGACGCATCCACAAAGGAGAATCAGGACAGCGTGTTTCAGACTACAGGCCTATCAGTCTCACCAGCGAGTTAAACAAAAATACTTGAAAGAATCACCAAGGAAGCTGTTAATGGAGTTGAAGATTGAACGATCAATTCTTGGTTGTTTGCTCAAAATCAACTTCCCCAATTTTCGCGGAGGCATCAATACGACAGTCATCGTGTCATCGGTCGCTGTTCAGAAAGAAGAGTGAAACATCGTCAGAAGTAATACAATGATTTATTATTGTAATATTTGTTTTCAGACCTTAGTTCGCTTATTCTATTTATATGTTTGTGTAACAATAAAGAAATCTCAAGCGGCAGATCGGTGTTTTGGTTTTTTCGTCCGTTATAATTAAGCGTTTCTGAAATCTTCGAAGAACAGCGTGGGCCCAGCGCAGCGAGAGCTGGGCATTAACGGTTTATGAGACGTGATTGACAGTTTCTGACGGTGGAAACAGATCTGGCGGATTCAAACAGTTGGTGAAAGTTTGGATAGTCGCCGTTCATTTTTCCTGGTGCCGGTCAAGTCCTCTTTGAACAAGCAATATCTGGAACTTTTTTGGAATTTGGTCAAGTTCAACAATGCCTGGGTCAAAGAAGGGACAGAGTGTCTTGGATGCAAACAGGAAAGTAAGTCATGGTGACTTGTCTGTTAATTGTAACGATGTGTCTGATGTTAAGCATGACATGGTTGATGTTACTGTTTCGCCGTTCAGGGATGATAGGAACATCAAACTCCTTAAATTTGAACCACGGTGTTTTGATGGAAACCCGGCTGATTATTTACAATTTGTAAAGGAGTTTGAGATCATGTTGAGTGGTTTTTTATTAAATGATGAATCGAAGTTAATATATTTGATGAGATATTGCACTGGAGATGCTGCAAGAGCTATACAGTGCTGTAAGTTTATGAAGCCAAAAGAGGGCTACTACGAGGCTATGAGCATATTACGTCAAAGGTTTGGAAGACCTTCGATGATTGCAGGGAAATTATTCGAGGCTGTTAAGGGTAATGGTGGTCAATTACAGGATGACTCCCAGGCACTCACTGAGTTTTTAGATAATTTGCTAATTTACAAGAATGGAATGATTTCGATGAATTGCATGAGTGACCTCAACTCGAGTTTTATACTAGAAGTAATAGCAAGACGTCTACCTACTCGACTGCAAAGGAAGTGGGTGAAGATGAGCTCCCGTATGGAGGATGAGGGTATCGAGCCAAAGTTTGATGATATCCTGAAACTGGTAAATACTAGTGTCAATCAATCTATGAGCAAGTTCGCCAGTCTGTTAGATCTCACCCATAGAATAGAGCAGTCTGAGATCAAGATGCAATCATTGATGACGAGTAGGCCTCAGAGAGGTGGTTATCGAGAAAGCTCCATGATGTCTAGTAATGCATATAGACCTAGTGAGTTTACAGTTTACAATTTATTTAGGATAGTAGGCTATATGCCTGTGTTAATCCTTTCGATTTATTGCATACAGGAGGTCCAATCTCGCCTTGAATGAATCAACGGATGGCGCTGATACGACGTGTTCCGGTAGGGAGTTCCAATGGTTCACAATTCGATGCGAAAAACGGATTTCCAGACGCAGACGATTCGACCGTGGTTTTTGAACCTTGAGGTGATGTCCTCGCAATTGGTTGGTGCTAGAAGGAAGAAATAATTTAGATAAATTAGCTCCAAAATCATTTCTTAGGATACGGTATGCTAGTATTAGGTCACCCCTAAGTCGTCTGTATGACAGTGGAAATAAACCCAGTCGACTTAACCTCTCCTCATATGACAGGGTTGAGAAACCCTTTATTAGCTTAGTTCCTACTCTTTGCACCCTTTCTAATAAGTCTATTTCGTATTTGAAACACGGGCTCGCTGCCTGGATCCCATATTCCAAATGAGGTCTGATATAAGTCGGATATAATATACGAAATATATCAGCGTCAAAGTTCGCAAAAGCCTTGCGTATGGCCCATAACATTCGAAAACCCTTAGTGGCTGCAGTTCTACAGTTTGTTGCTGTTTTCAAGTCATGCTGCACAACCACTCCCAAGTCCTTGTACTCAGTGACCACTGGGAGAGTAATGCCATTCATTGAGTAATTGTGCACGTGACTATGGGATACATGCATAACTACACTCTTGCTTAAGTTAATCTCCAAGGCCCAGTGCTTACACCAATCACTTAACAAGTTTAAATCTTCCTGCAAAGCAAGTTGATCACTGTCATCGTGCAAAGCCCTCCATATCTTGATGTCATCAGCAAACAGTAAGCAGGATGACTTAACTACCGATGGAATCTCATTAACATAAATCAGGAAAAGAAGTGGGCCTAGAATTGTACCCTGAGGAACGCCACTCTTAACCGATTCCCATGTTGATAAAACCCCGTTAACTCGTACTCTTTGTCTTCTGTCCTTTAGAAAGTCTTGAATCCAGTCGGTAACCACTTTATTGATTCCCAGACTACCTAACTTTACTAGAAGACCTGAATGAGAAACCCTGTCAAACGCCTTGCTAAGGTCTATGAATATGGCATCCACCGGTATATTAGCATCAGCTGAGCTTGCCCAACTTTCTCTGGCCAAAAGAAGGTTGGTCAAGCAAGAATGACCTGCTCTAAAACCGTGCTGTTCCACAGCGAAAAGTTTGTTCCCTTCAATGAACTGAATGATAGCATCACGAATTATTCTTTCTAGTAGTTTAACAACAATACTGGTCAAACTAACAGGACGATAGTTCTGAACTAAGTTTCTAGATCCGGTTTTGAAGACCGGACTAATGATGGCATCTTTCCAGTCTCTTGGACATTTAGACTGGTCCAGAGACATATTGAAGATTACCGACAATGGCTCGGCTATGCTTTCAGCCAATGCTGTTAATATACGTGGGTGGAGTTCATCAGGGCCACTGGACTTACCAGGATTGAGCCTTAGAAGCCACTTTAGGACAGTATCCTTTCCAATGTATAAGGGTGCCATTTTCAAGTTACCTTCTGGAAAATTTACAAAGCTGGTATCAATATTATCAGAGAATACTTGACTAAAGTGCTTGGACAAAGCCTCAGCCTTGGTCAAGTTATCCTCAGCCATGTTTGTCTGGTCATCTTCAAGCATAAGAGGTGGGATAGCATCACTCTTACGTGTTCTTCTCTTGATATATGAGAAGAGTCTTTTTGGGCAGCCTGGTGAACTTTTAACTAACTGGGTTTCGTAAGCTATCCTTGACTGGTGGATCAAAGTTTTACACTGGTTTCTGGTTTCACAGTATTTCAGCCGGAACTGCTGTAGCCCAGTAGAAACAAAGAGATTCCAGAACCTTTTTCTCCGTCTCAGGAGTGTTATAGCTTGTCTATTTATCCATGGTGGCCGATTTGTTGGCCTTTTAGGAACCCTCCAGGGGATGAGATCAGTGGTAACCCTCTCAAGTGTATTCTTAAATCTATCCCATTCATCTTCAATGGATGAGACAATGTTGACTGACCAGTCGGCAGTTGAAGCACGCTCCTTTATAGCCACTATGTCAGCATGCCAAACACTAGGCCGGGATTTGGGTTGAAAACTGACTAAATTGCCAGCCCTTAAGTTAAAATCTAACACCCCATGATCACTGTTTGCTAGAGGTGGATGAATAACTAGACCATCCACGTCGTCGTTGTCATGAGTAAGCACTAAGTCCAGCAAGGAAGATCCTTGGGTAGAACCGAATCTTGTACTACCTAAGACATGTTGTGTCAGGGCATTTTCCATGGTTGTCAAGAGTAACCGGCTGTCAAACTTATCAGCGGATCCTGGAGATGTGACAGCTACCCAGTCTATATGAGGTGCATTAAAATCACCTAGAATAAGACAGCTACTGTGTTTACTCCATTGTTTGAGGTGATCTAAAATGAAGTCATCACACTGACAATAGGGACTTCTATACAGAACTCCAATGAGTAGAGTGCCGGTTGCAAAGCTTACTTCACAGCTAATTACCTCACCTGTCCCACTGTCATGAGCTTCAGATTTCACGGAACGAACATGTAGGGAGTTGTTGATGTACAGAGCAACCCCGCCACCTCTACGACCCTTAACTCTGTCGCTGCGCAAGCAACTAAATCCGCATAGCTCAGGTGTGTCATCTAATCCCGAAACCAGCCATGTTTCAGTAATGGCCACAATACCTGGGCTAAGGTCTTCTACTAATACACCTAGCTCGTGAAATTTGTTCCCGATACTACGTATATTAGTGTACACTACCTTCAGGCTTCCTATGCGGTCTGGCTTATCCACACAGGTCTTGGAAGCATACGTTTCCAAGACCTGACTATTTGAAAACCCACCAGTTTAAGGTTAGTCTCACCATTTTTACGTCTTGTTTCTAGCTGGGACAAAACTTCTTTTCGTTTAAGTCTGTCTTCAAGAGATAAATCAGGTCTGGCTGAAATTCCTGACCCGGCAAGGTTGTGTACATTAGCCAGTAGATGATTCCGTTCATCAGGAGAACCTAAGACTACTTTAAGCAACCTACGCTGACTAGAACATTCATCATCTCTTTTGCCTATTCTAATCAGCTTTTTAATCGATACTCCAGGGAAATTTGCTGGGAGCATCTTCCTTATAATACTACTCACTAATTTAAGGTCGTGATCGTGCCTTTTCACGGGATCAGATTCTTTGGACTCTTCCAAATTTCCAACAATTATGTTGGAGTCTAAGGAGAGCTTGTCGTATTTAGCAGTGGCTACGTCCTTTCTCACCACTATTGATGCAGCCTGGCTACAGGTGACAGACGTTTGCCTACCATCAATATTACTATATTTCTTCCGACTGCTTATTTTTGTTACCCATTTATCATCTGCCTGCAGTTGCTTCTCAGGGCTGCTGCAGTTTTTGATGGTACAATCAAGATCAGTGTCTGCGCCACCTTCATGGTGAACTTCGCTTACGGTGTTCTCTGGTTCTGAGATGCTGTTTACAGCTTCCGTTTTGTTACCTTTTCGCTTACTAAGACGCTTCGAACGCCTAGTAGGTTTTACTACCGGGGTAACTGGGATAGTAACCGCCGGTGTGATGACATTCATGATGGCACTTACTGCTTCATCTTCAGACGGGCAGTCCGTGTCACTCTTACTAGCCACGCTATCATCAGGAAGTTCCATGGCTTTAGACAGCAGTTCGTGAGCCTCCCTTATTAAGGTCATCTTTGGGGAGCAACACATTCTGCACATCCAGTGGGATGTTGGAGCAGTACAACGTTTGTATGCAGCTGGACGTAATCCAGTACACATCTTATGATACCACTTTTCACAGCTATTACACTGTATTCCATCATCTACC
Source organism: Trichobilharzia regenti (assembly GCA_944472135.2). Lineage (NCBI taxonomy): Eukaryota > Metazoa > Platyhelminthes > Trematoda > Strigeidida > Schistosomatidae > Trichobilharzia > Trichobilharzia regenti. The sequence goes on along the minus strand of OX235270.1, from coordinate 37,025,420 downwards.
AAAAAGTAACACTCCGCCCTATTACATTTATGTGGTACTTTTGACATAATGAACTTCTACTAGAAACAGCCAAGACAATTTACCCAATATGGACTATATAATTGGTTAAAATCAAAACTTAACAGACAAAAGTCAAGTTAAAGTTTTTTTTAAATGTTCTTGAAGTGAATAACACAACAAAACAGCGATTTGTCAAAAACGTGAAATACGTGAAAAAAGCACTCCCTTTTCAAACAGCACGCGCAAAAATCAATGAGTGTAACAGGTTTCGTAGTACATGCTCAACAGACAAGTTACAAGATGCAAGACAAGCACGGTTGTGTTTCACACGTTTGCAAGAGGTGCATACAAAGGCGAACTGTGAACCAGTGAGCAAGTTCAGTGATAAGCTAAATGTAAACTCCAGGCATGACTCCGAATTGTGTGACGATAACGGTGCTGTGAAGAAGTCTGTAGTTGCAACTGGTAAGCCAATGTTGAATAGAGTGTCACAGAAGAGAGTTACTGCTTCAGAGTGGAGTTCTGACTCCACAAGTTTACAAAGTATAACTAGTCAGAGTGAAGATATAAAACCTTTAATGATTTGTGAGGAGGAACCAAAATTGTCTACTTCTGTTAGTAAAGAGTTTGAAAATGATGAAGTTGACGGTAAAGTGAATATTCGTGACAATGATCATGATACTTCACAGTTGTCTTTGGTTGATCATTATGAGATGAGGGATATGCCTACTACTGCTAAGTTAAATAAAGTTTCTGTACAACTACAACGTGAAGTAGAATTGAACGCAGATGCAGTTCCAAAAGGCACGCATACTTGTGAGACAGTCAGTGAAATTGATCAGCGTGTAGCCCACCTATCATCAGATGATAGTGCTAAACCCGAACTAGTAGTGAAAGACAGCAGTGGTGGTAATCTTGCAGTTGGACAACTATCTGAGAGCCGAACAAGAACAGCTTCTGATCCACCACTAAGTTCATCACCTTGTGTCACTCAGTCATCGTTGGTGCTGTCATCCACAATGAGAAGGACGCCCATCAACTCAAGTATCTTGTGCAATGACTATGGTAGTATCAGTTCGTTTGAAAGGACGAATATCAATGGTCAGTTTAGTGAGGATAAGCCAAGTGTAAAGGAGAGAGTAATTGTTAAATTGACTTGCACGAATAAAGGCATTTCTAGTTTCAAGTTACTATTTGAATGTTATTATCTTTGGTGTAAATTACTCTGTTTCTATACTTGGTTGATGAGATATGTCGTGTGTTTGTTCGTCATCTATATTCTACGATACAATGACATGGGCGTGTTTCCGTTCAGATTTGAGGATATAGCTCATAGGAGGAAGTTAGCAAATGAACTCTGCGACGATTTTCCAACCTAGAGCGTCAACCTGAGAAGGAATGTAGGCGTACTGGTGTAAGTCCTACAATTCTTCAAAGGGTAGCGCATCAACGAGCAGTAGAATGTGCTTGGTGTATGATCTTGTACATATGTTCATATTGTGTATACTGAATTGATATCATCTGTCATCTATCTGTTGGTAATTCTGTTTGTGTCCGGACAACTTACATTTGGATCATCAACCTGAGAAGGAATGTAGGCGTACTGCTGTAAGTCTACAGTTCTTCATGGATAGTTCGTCATGGCAGAATCCACAACATTTGATGTGTTGATTGTACATATGTTTGTGTTAAATAATTGTGTGAGTTCCAATTGATGTAATTGTTGGTTAATCTTGTTTGTGTCCGTACATTCCACAAATTACAATCGTCAACCTGAGAAGGGTTGCAGGCGTACTGGTGTAAGTCCTGCAATTCTTCAAAGGAATTCCACCAAGACATGATCGACGAGTTTGTTTGTACTATTTGTATATACGTGTGGTGTGTCATATCAATTGGTGTATTTTGGATTCATTGTGTTTACTTGTTGTTTTCGTATCTTGTTGTTATTGCGTAATTTTGTTAAAATTTTCGTCGTGATTACTTCCAAAGTTGTGTCCACTCTTCTACATCCGTGAATGAATTGATTGATGTTAGAGACAGCAGATGGGTCGTATACGCCGGGGAGGCTAGGCTATTGCTGAGAATGAAATGCACACGGAGATAATTGTTAGCTGCGGTCCGACACGCCGGGGAGAAAGAGTGTAAACGACTGAGGCTCGCATGCGTCACCGCTACTAGAACTGAGGCAGAATGAGTGACAAGCGATTTCAGTGGTAATTGGTAGTGAGTAGATACGAGGACGTGCGTGGAGTATCATGAGGTGGTGCTATGGTCACGTTGCATTCTGCAAGAGTCATTCTAGCAAGCGGCGATTGTGTTGCAAGATGTCAAGAGGAGGTCTCTGTCTGGAGGCGCAGGTCGTCAGCGATGTGTGAGATTGTGCTGTGAGTATGCTTGTGGTGTGTTGGCTTTTCTGTTTGTTTTCCATTTCAGCTCTGTCCGTCTGACCCAGGTTCTCGCAATGGCATCCAAGTCAACGTGCATTGGTCGCGAAGGAAAAAGGGTTGGATCCGTATTTTGCCGGGGAGTGTCAATGGAGTTGAAGATTGAACGATCAATTCTTGGTTGTTTGCTTAAAATCAACTTCCCCAATTTTCGCGGAGGCATCAATACGACAGTCATCGTCTCATCGGTCGCTGTTCAGAAAGAAGAGTGAAACATCGTCAGAAGTAATACAGAGATTTATTATTGTAATATTTGTTTTCAGACCTTAGTTCTCTTATTCCTTTTATATGTTGGTGTAACGATAAACAAATAACACGCGGCAGATCGGTGTTTTGGTTTTTGCGTCCGTTATAACTAAGCGTTTCCGAAATATTCGAAGAACAGCGTGGGCCCGAGCGCAGCGGGAGCTGGGCATTAACGGTTTATGAGACGTGATTTACTGTAACATTTAAGGAAATGGAACATACCACTCTTTAGATATGAATCCAATAAAGCTGCAACTACATGGGCATATGGCAAACTATATGCGCTGTCCTCTTCCGAATCCGTCAGTCACAACAAACCGATATTAGGACAATCTATTATAAGGAGAAGAAATTATACCTTCTTGTACTGCCACTTACCCCATCTTATTCGTTTTATAAGCACAATCAATTGCAACTACTTCTGCAAACTTATGATGATAGAGGTCGATCATATCATTACGAGCGAAAATGATTTTCGAGACAACACTTCGTTGGTACTCTGGATTTTCTGCTTAACATTTCAAGGATTTAGAGTGAGGGCTTTAGTTCATTAAGTGAATGCCAAGTGTTGGAAAAGTGGGTCACATGGCGGACAAATAACTCCTTATCAATCACAGTCATGTTAAAAACTTGCGAATGGTCGTTGTACACTTTTGTGTTCACAGCAAGAATTTTCAGACATTAGGAGAAATAAGGTTGGTAATTTTGAGTTCAGAATACCGATAGACACAGTGATAATGTCGTTTTCTTGAGAGCTTATTGACACTATTTGAAACGTAAAAGTTCTTTTTATTAAACAACTAGAATTCAGAATATTCTGTAATTTGAGTTAGTTCGATTGGACGGTTATAAAAGACTGTACCTGTCTTTTCGGTTCCCGTTCAACCGACAGGGATTTTGGTAATAAGTAACACGCTGTTCGCATTACAGTGGTTCAGTCTATTTCCAAAGATTACAATGCAAGGTTATAACAATAAATATCAGTATGATGAGGAAAGCTAACTTCAGGACCAATGTGGTTTGACTCTAAATGCTCAGGATTGCGAACCAAGTGTCTCATTAGTTCCCCTATTATTGACGTGTCTGTTAAACCCAAAGGTGAGCAAAAACCACTGGATCTCCACCACCTCATCCGAACTGATAGATGCTAGAAGGCTTATACCGGCGAGCTCCGAATTCAATGAGGAGCGAAAGCTGCACAAAAGGAAACTTACGAAAAGTCTCCTCAAGGACCGTGAACAGTGAAGGGTGACAAAAGCGAAAGAGATGGAGAAAGCTTCGAGGATAGGCAACACCAGTCAACTATTTAGACTCATCAGGGAAACGGGTAGGAGAAGACAAATCATTAGTGAAACAATCTCGGAGAAAAATGGCACTATAATTAGCTCCCAGGATAGACGACTGGATCGCTGGAAAGAGCATTATGAGGAGCAGTTTAATTGGCCCACAGCCACGCTCATCCTTCCGAACATCCAACACCTCCCTGAATGGGATATAGACACAGGTCCTCCATCCCTAACTGAAGTTACTAAAGCTGTCACCAATCTGAAACTGGGCAAAGCAGCGGGACCTGATGGAATCACTCCAGAGGTATTTAAGTACGGTGGAGACAGTTTACTGTCTGCATTAACTGAGGTACTAGGTAGCGTCTGGGAATCAGAAGAAGTCCCATCGGGTTGGTGTAAGTCACTGATTATCCTCATATACAAGAAGGGAGACAAGTCTTCCTGTGATAATCACAGAGGGATTAGCTTGACTAATATAGTATCTGAAGTCTTAGGCTCAATAATCATGCGCAGAATGAGTGGTGCTCGGGAGGCACAAACACGAGAGAACCAGGCAGGCTTTAGACCAGGAAGAGGGTGTATTAATCATATCTTCACCCTCCAACAGATTCTAGAACATAGGAATTCCTACCGGCGTCAAACAGTCATTATATTTCTTGACCTAAAGGCAGCATTCGACTCTGTCGACCCAGAAGTTCTCTGGAGATGCTTGGCTGTAAAGGGAATTCCGAGAAAATACATTCCACTGATTAAGGCACTCTACTCGTACTCATACAGCCAGGTGAGGGCTTACGGCGAGCTGTCATCTGAACTGGTGACAACTAGTGGTGTCCGTCAAGGATACCCATTATCCCCTTTTCTATTCAACTTCATCATAGATGTACTAATGGACTTAACCCTAAGTGACTTCAGCGACTCAGGGATTGACTTGCTACCAGGGAATAATCTCGTTGACTTAGAATATGCAGACGATATAGTCCTCCTAGGCGAAGACGCTGACAAAATGCAGAGTCTTCTAAACACCTTGAGTCGCAATCTACGAATGTTTGGCATGCGATTCGCTCCCGCCAAATGCAAGATGATGTTACAGGACTGGACTACATCGACTCCTAGATTAGAAATAGGGAGTGAAGTGGTAGAGCACATTAACCGCTTCACTTATTTGGGAAGTACCATCAGCCAGTGACAACGGGTTGATTTCTGACGAAATCTCAGCACGAATACAGGGCGCTCGTTTCGCATTTGCCAGTTTACGCCGACTCTGGCGTAGACGAGATGTTCGACTATCGACCAAAGGGCGGGTGTACTGCTCATCAGTCCGCTCCGTCCTCCTTAATGGTTGTGAGACCTGGCCACTGAGAGTGGAAGACATGAAAACACTAGCTGTCTTTGATCATAGGTGCCTGCGCTCTATTTCCTGTGTAAAGTGGCATAATAAGGTGAGCAAAACTGAAGTTAGGCGTCGAGTTCTAGGTAAACTGGGGAAATCAATCGACGAAGTAGTGAAGTTACAAAGACTGAGATGGTTAGGACATGTGTTGCGTATGCCAAGTCACCGCCTTCCTCGACGAGCAATTTTGGCTGATATAGGGTCAAGCTGAAAAAGAGCTAGCGGAGGTCAAACAAAAACATGGCATCATCAGTCAATGAAATCCACAACAGTTGGTCTAAGTCACGTAGGAAGGTGTAGACTTCCAGGCTGGGGTCCTCGAGACGGTAAAAATCTATGGTTGGAAACAATTGGTGACATGGCTCAAAGTGATCGTTCTCAGTGGCGCAGATGCATCCACTCCTTGTGACTTATGATCTCCAATGAAACTGTTTTGTTCTTCGTTATTACTCCTCCTTCGTCTCACACCTCTGCTCAATGTACTCACCGAACATGTAGTAACAGTCAAATTCGCCAAACTTTAGGCGAATTGACTAATACCATACTACAAAAACAAAGGGGAAAAACAGAACTGTCTAAATCACAAATCTAGACTGTTGACGAATTTGACTATTACTACATGTTTGGTGAGTACTGTTCGTTGATGTACTGTAAGAATTTTCTTTGGTTATTCGAGAAATTGATAAATTGCATAATGCCACCCCCTTTGACATATTATTATTATTAAAGTCTACGTCATTTAGATCAGCTCGTAAAGTGGATGGAAATGAAAGTAGACGAATGAGAAGGATTACCTGATCCAATAGAGATACAATGAATTGGTGTAGACATATTGTGTACATTATATAACCATACAAAACCATTTACTTAACCAGTTGCAAGAATATGCGTTCTTGAAGCGACATCAATACTTAGATAACAATGTTGTTCATCCACCAGTGATAAACATGTGACAGGTTTTGTTGTTGTTGTTTCTGTTGACCTGATGTCGACAATATATAGAATACACGCAAATTTAAATCTGGTAATCCAGTACTATACAATAATTGATAATTATTCGATGGAAATGCAATGCTTATACGAACTTTATTATAACATTTTGATATTCAAACGAATGGATACTCAAAAAAGAGTACTCTTTTGGATAAATTCATCATCAGGATCTACATTTATACATACATTATAGTGAATGAATGAGTTAGTGTTATAAACGACATTGATGTTTAAACAACATCAAATCAATAATATTGATTGATTACAGCTGAAACGCATCAACATAGAATAAGCTGAGTGTCAGAAACATTAGGAAAGATAATAGTACAAATTCATGAGTTTATAGCTTCTACTGAAGGCCAGGGCAATAGTAGGGGCTGAACTTGCTTCTTTTGGACACAGAGTGCTGGTTGTTTGAGGCGAATCGCAACAGCCTCTGATGTTTGGAGCCTGCGGTGCTTCGATGTTTTTGGTAATTTATTTGGCTCCCGGTTTAATATAGAGAAGGATTCATCTATGCTGGCTTTGTGTCCTGTTTGCACCAGATGTTCCAATATCGAGCTGTTAATAGTTTCCACTACACTTTTCCTTCAATATTAAAAGATAATGAAAGTATACCTACGATGCCGATAGATACGTCTAGTCGTCATCCTCAAGCCGTTGATACAGAGAAACTGGAAGAAACTGCACATTCACCTCATATCCCAATTGAAGCGGTAAGTATCTTGCTAGTCACTTATCATCTATGACATCTAATTTAAACTGGTCTCATAATGAATTACTTTACAAATTTGCTCAACTTGAATGTGAACTTGAACAAACGAATAAACTGTTAGTACAAATGATGCTGGAAAATGATGTGCTGCGATTGGCATTCAATAGACGTAGGTCTTTTTAAAGATATTTTTCATAACCGTTGTTCCTTTCCACCCCCTGTCTTTCGCTTTCTTTCTCTTCTGTCACCACTTTTGTTATTCAAAGTTATGGTTCGAAATAAGCTGGTGGTCTGCTGTCATTTAGTGTGTTAGTGATGCTTGACAGAGAACTCTTAGAGCTCATGTTACCTGGAAGAAATCGGAAAAACGGTTAAAAAACGGATTCCTGCAGTCTGCACAATTTATACGCTATGCCTAAAAATAAAAATGGCCAGTACTGTTATAGTTGCAATATAAAACATATAAGCATGCAAGCAATTACTTGGAAAAATTCGTATGAAGGAGGGTTGAAAAGCACGCAGGAAACTCACAGCAGTGGAAATACAGACTGTGGATTCAGCCGCTTCGAAGGGTTTCAGTGCAGTAAAAGATTTCTGAGGGAGGGGCCTTTGGTGATGCATTCAGACAGTAAAAGTATATTTAATTGAATGTTGATAAATAAATAAATAGATTGATTCTCATGGTACAGTACATGAGGGACGCCAGTTTAGAGGCATCATCAAGTTGTTACAGAAATAGGACCATATTATTCAGTCACAATTTACAGTCGATAGCAAAATATATTTAACATGTACACTGGAGATTATACATACACTTGATGAATGTTAATCCCAATAGTATAAAACATCCTTTTCACTTATGTACAATCGTTTCTGTGCATAGTTGGAAAAATCCGCTAGATTGTCGGTGAGTGCAACACATCAGGAAATACAGAAGTATTGTCTTCGCATTAACAAAAAAACCAGGTCTTTGGTGGATGGGTTATAAGTGCCTGGGAAAAAAAATAAAGCTTGAAGTCAGTTTTCATACGTAATTTTGTTGTGTACAGAATTCTTGAATTATAGTTCATTGTTGTGTTATATGGAAATCAGTGATTTGCTTATCTCATTTGATCTGCAATGTCATTGTTGGGAGCAAAATACATAAGCTTTAGACGCATTGATTAATGGATTTCTACTGCTTGTGCGTATTTACTTCTCATGAGGAGGGTTTTTGAATTTTAGTTGTTCCGACATGAGTTGTGGATATTGACTGCTCAGCAACATTACGGATATAAGTTCATCACATTATCTTAGGAAAGTTGGGTTGTAGCTGGCGAGGCATATATGGTGCCCGACGAGCGTACATCTGTCCATGTGATGTTGTGGTGAGTTATATCTTTTTCATGTTGTCGGTTTATGCCCGTTTTATTCCACTTGTTTTGTTGGGTAGAAGTTTTACAAACGAAACTTCTTGTCTGTTTGAGAGTAAGTATCTTAATCGTTAATGTTTTATCTAAAATTATAAATATAGGCAAAAAACAACAGGTGTAGTATTTAAGCTTATACATTAAATGGACCTATAATTTCGAAGGCTCTCAGATAGGAACTAGGACTACTATCGTTTGCAAACTCTTGTAGTTTGTCGTTAAGCACTTTATTGAATGAGGCCAATGTACCTGCTTGACGCATTTCCATTGGTAGTTTATTCCATATCTGTGCATACCTAATCAAGTAAAACTCTTGTCTGGTAGCTGTTTTACATCGTTCGATAGCTACTGTACCCTTAGTGTGTCTTAGTTTGTAGCCACTGTTATCTGAAAGTCGAATGCCATTAGCAGAGATAAAAACTAAGTGGTTTAGAAGCTGATAGTAAAGTGTTAAGTTTAGTCTCAGGCGTCTTAGCCATAGTGTTTCTAATCCTAGGGTGTCACATCTAGTGGAGTAGTTCGCACCATTTTCGGTTCCGAGTAATTTTGACGTGAAGTACCTCTGCACTCCCTCGACTTTCAATTTGTCCTCCATGCGTATACTACCATACATGAATGAACAGTAATCAAATAAAGGACGCACACAAACCTTGTACAACAGAATTCTGGACTCATTTCTGTAAAAGTTCCTGAGTGGAAAGCCGGTAAGTCTGCGTGACTTTGACACTTGTTTGGAGATATGTTCAGAAAATGATGAGTCATGTGAGTATTTCAGTCCTAGGTCCAATACACATTCCAGTCGTAAAAGTGCATGGCCTTGAATTGTCAGGTCAAGTTCTAAATTGTTGCAACCTATGCAGAGCCAGCCACATTTGTCGACATTAAACTGGAGTTGACAGGTGTCACAATCTCTCCATATAACGTGGAAATATCTTTTCGAATTCTGGAATATCGTGGTCTATATTTGACTACTATATAATTATAGCTGATATTGGTTGCACCTCCGGTAGCTAAATATCCAAATTTATCACCTCCAGAATACTGTTTGGATCCAGTCAGATTCGTGTTAATAAAGAGCAATCTATCACAAAAGAACTATAGAGAAGTCCTTAGTTTTGTTGTTTATAACTGTCAGAGTTAACTCGTTTGATAGTGGTCTATTTTTAGTTCGTACTTCATACATTCATACCTGTTTATTGTTGTTTTTATCTACTTAGATAATATAACAGTATTTCACACACTTTTGTCAATTTTTGAGAAATTTTTATAATCTTTACCTCCATAATGGTCAAAGTTATTAAACGAGTTAGTACTGTTAAGAGACTAGCATCAAATAGTCAGCCGGTCACTAGAAACATTAGTCCTGACGATGAATTTGTACTAAGATCAATTGATACACCGAGAGTTGTAGTACCAAACTTAATGGAAGAACTAATCGATAACGTAGCCCGTAACACTAGTGATCTAAAGATCCTTCAGAAATCTATAACAGACCTGCAGGATAAGTTCGAAAGTATCACTCCTTTCCTCCAACTTTGTGATCCATCACAAGAAATTTGCTTAGATTCACTCCTCAAATCTGAGCGCCTGCTAGACTTTTTGACTGCTGAGGCTGTAAAGAGGGTCATGTCCTCATACAATGTTTTAGGATATAATATACCAGACAATGTACCTATTACCAAACTTAAAGCAATCTGTCTACAGGCATGCAACATTTCAGTATCTGACTGCCAGGTTCTGCGTCTTCGTAAGAAATCCGCAAACCACCCATGTCCTGTACTCTTCAAATTTAAGTCTATTGACCTAGCTAAGAAATTTTTGGAGTCTGGCAAAACTCTTGGCTCCTCAACACCCTACACCAATATCAGGATTGTACCTGATTTAACTTCTTGCCAAAGACGTTGCCGCGCAGGTAAACTGAGGGAAGACAACCCCAATAAGACAACCGATGTTAATACTTCCCTCGTTGTATTGCCTGATGACCAAGAGCACCAGATAATATCGCATACACAAACTAACAGTAGTCAAGCAACTGTTGAAGACTTAGCTCGAAATACTGAAATTTCAGACATAGAAATGTCAACAGATCACAGTATTGACGTGCATCCCTCGCACACTGGCACTAATGCCAAACCCTCGAAAAAGTCTAAGCTGAATTCAGTAGTACACTTTGAATCTCTCGGGAAGTCATATACCTCACAACCTCTTAGCCCGGCTACTGTGAAGCAGCAATCACATGTGGCCACCCAGGTAGGTGTAAATACAAGGCGTTATGATAAACGTCCTATTTCCGTTAGGAACACCAAAAAAACTGTTGAGACTATTCATCAGAAATCCAGTTTATTAGGAAATCCTACTAATCACCAGCAGCCCAAATTATACAGGCCGACTAATACGGATAAAGCTAAACCAAACGTTAGACCCGGAACACTAAAGCCCATAAGTAGGAAAGTTTCAAATGGGTCACTGGCTCATTCTACTGATAGACAATCATCTAAACTTAGTCATGTTCCTGAAGTTAGACGTAATTCACATACCGTAGGAGCTGAATCATTTCCGACTTCCACTACCAGTCCTATGATAAGAAATAACAATCGTCACATATCTCACCAAACACTTCGAAAACACGAAGTTGCTCAACCCCTCACGAATGCACCCTCAACCATGATGTACAGGAAACATCAGTTTGAGAATACAGACGTTAGTCCAAAAACGCGTATAGTGCCCTGTCATAATTCTCATGCATTCAGTAGGGGTCACATGCCAATTTCAGCACAATGCTCATCATGGCCTAGGAAGTACTCTAATCAGACACAGGGATCTAAGTCATATGCACACAACAACACGCCGATCACACATTTCGGTTATAACTATGCAGATTACACGACACTAGCCAATCCATATGACCAAAATTTTCTCCAGCGACAACTGGCAGAAACGCCTGGGATCATGCACATAGCACGCATGATATCAGACCAATTCCTTGCTGGTATAGCGAACACCTTACAACAGGGAAACTGCTTCTTCCCCGAAAGATAGCAAACATCTTATACACACCTAATACCAATAGTAATACCATAGATTATCATACTAGTATCTCCCATAGCACGCAATATCTAAACGACCAACTACTCACGAGTGACATTTCACAACCCATCCCTAACTATCAAATTAAAGAAACCGTCTCTAGTGATCAAAATGTTGTAATTAATGAATCCAATAACGACTGCACATATTCAGTTGATAACCATAGAGTATTTTATTATGATATTGCCCATACACTAAAACCACTTCGTCAAAGTCTATCCGTCATCCTCATAAATGCTAGATCAGTTCTTAACAAACATTTAGCATTATGTACGTTAGCCTCTATATGCAATCCGTCTCTGATCATGATCACTGAAGCCTGGTGCTCAAGTGACATTGTGGATGGTAGCTTATCAATTGATAAGTACAATCTTTTTCGAGGGGATAGGGAAACAGGTCGTGGGGGTGGAACACTCATATACGTTAAACAACCCATTTGTGCAACGCATTTTAGTCACCCTATTCTGTCACAACTTAATGATTCGGTGTGGGTCGAAATAAAAGTTCTCAGAAGTAAACCTATCCTTATAGGGTGCGTATACCGACCGCCATCATCCAACCGCGAATACGATAACGTACTCAGCAACATATTTAGTGTTGCATCCAATCTCCCCTTCAGTTATAATATAATTGGTGGTGACTTCAATTTGCCTGATATATCATGGCGTACACTTCGTGGACCCTCGAGGTATGATAATCTTCTTAATTCCATCATTACTGGAGGATGGACGCAACACATAAATGTACCCACTAGGTCCAATAACATTCTTGATCTTATATTCACGATCAACGTAGCACCATCTACAATTCATGTGGGACATGAATTCCCAGGTAGCGATCATAAAATAGTTGCATGTTCGTTTAACATTTCCCCAGAAACTATACACAGAAACGAAGTTAGTCGGACACCTATAAGACCATACACGCGGGTTGATTGGGACTTGTATCAGGACTTGATTAGATACTCTAATTGGGATTCCTACTTTACCAATGACTCCTTAGAGGAAGTCCTTAAAAACTTCTATGACAATATACAGTCGGTTAATGATGTCATAGCGCCTGTGAAACTGATTAAATTCAAAATCCCTCAAGGTGATTTTATTCCAATATCATTAAGAAGAAGTTTGCGGAAGCATTCATTAAGTTACTATAGACATGACGACTTATCGTCGTTAATCGCTATCAAATCAATCCTCATTAGAATCCATGAGTTAAAAAATCTAAGTCTTAGGAATAAAGAAACGCGGGCAATTCAGTCGCCACATAACACTGGAGAAATAGCCAAACTCTTCAAAAGTAGGTTAACTAACTCCAAATCAACATATCCAAAAATAATACACCTAGGTGGCATTACTCACGAAAGTGCTGAGGATATATGTGAGGTGTTTAGCACGCACTTTGCCAAACTGTACACTCTAGAAAATGACCAGGATATAGATTTCCCTCGTAAAACAGAAAAGTGTCTAAGCGATGTAGTCTTAAACGCCCAAGAAATCGATAAAGCTATCACAACTCCTAAGCTTACTAATACTCCCGGCCCAGATGGAATGTCTTCCGTCCTCTTAAAAAATGGTGGAAATGACATGAATCTACTTCTTCTCAAGATATTTTCAACTTCGATAAGGAGTGGAACATATCCAAATAGCTGGAAGAAATCCTACGTTGTACCCATTCACAAAACCGGACCTACAGCGGACATAGATAATTACCGCCCGATCAACATTACTTCCGTAGTTTCACGTGTGATGGAAAAGATTGTAAAGAAGCAAATTGTTCAGTATTTGCTCTCGAATGACTTAATATCCCCTTTCCAATACGGTTTCCTAAATAGAAGATCGTGCATTACGTGCCAGTTAGATTATTTCGACCACATTACTGAATGTGTTGAGTACGTAACAATGTGATTGTACACTTTTTAGGTACTTGTATAAATTCGAGATATTGTACATAATTTTTGTTTAAATCGCTTCTTGTTGAAATATACATAATTTCCGTGTACGATTGAAAAATACACTCTGCTGTTGGAGACTTCGTCTTCTCCCTGGTCACCTCTACTTACTTGCTCCACTCACACCGTGTTGTAACTTTGGATTTATTGTAGGAGCCTACTACTTTCATCCGAAGACATTTCTACAACCGGAACACAGCAGCTACAACAGACGCAGTCCAAACAGTTAACGTGCCTGTGGATTATATAATTAATTTGTAGCCGAGGACTTACACTTTATAACCAAGTAATCCTTTTTGTTGCTATAACTCGTCACTGTATTTTTGGTAATATATTGTGATTTAACACTCCACTGACTTGGATTATTACTTTTATACTTGGAATGTTAGTGAACTCTAATATTAGTCCCCTACAAATTAATTGGTGAGCCCGATAAGAACACGGATTATTTTGGCATATTTATATTCTTATTTTTGCTATTTTTATATTCATTGTGATTTTGTGTGTGGTTTATATTTGTATCCTAATTTGCACCAATAACCTCATATTATAATGTCATCACCTCAGTCCGGTACATCAAACGAGCAGACAACTAATAGCGAGACAAATGCCACAATAAATGCCATCACTGATTTTCGTTTACCCCAATACGGTTTCGCAGAACCAAGGATTTGGTTTGCGGTAATTGAACCGTTGCTAGAAGCACGGGGCATTAAGTCCCAAATAGCCAAATATGGTATGGTGCTGGCAGAACTCCCTCCGTCAGTATTGACAGAAATCAGCGATTTCATCGAAGATCCTCCGACGGAACATCAATTTGATAAACTTAAAGCCCTCCTCATACAACGTACCAGTTTGTCGGATGAGAAAAGAATCCAACAATTGCTCACAGGCTGTGAACTAGGCCCACGTAAACCATCCCAGCTGCTCAGGCACATGCGCCAGTTAATCGGACACCATAAAGTAGACGAGGTAGTGCTGAAACAGATGTGGTTGCAACGTTTACCTAGAAATGTCCAGCAAATTTTAATCATCTCAGGAAAGTCGTATGACTTAGACCAACTAAGTGACATGGCAGATAGTATTTTGGATGTTTTATCCGATAACACCATAAGTCACGTAGCATCTGATAGTGCCACACCGTGTCATTCCACACCCACGGCAGACACACCGATACTCGCCGCCATTGCAGACTTAGCGGCAAGGATTGACAATTTGGAAACTAATAAGTCTGATCGACAAGTCCGGAGACGGACTTCACAAAGAAGGTCACCATCACGACGACGATCCTTCTCACGACAGCGTTCTTACACGTCTTCTCGGGATAGCAATATATGCTGGTATCACTGGAAGTTTGGACGTCATGCCCTGAAATGTGTAAAACCGTGCAGCTTTAGCGAAGCCAACCAGGCTCAGGGAAACGCCTCAGCCAGACAGTGATGGCGACAGCTGTTACTGGCAAGCAAACAAGTCGCCTCTTCTATGTGAAGGATAAAACTTCAGACACTTTATTCCTGGTAGACACGGGAGCAGAAGTTAGCGTAATCCCTCCTTCACTATCCAGGCGATCTACACGGACACCCGGAAAACTGTCTCTCCGGGCAGCTAACCACACAAGCATACAGACGTATGGAGAGCAATCCCTCATACTGGATCTAGGTTTACGTCGGCGTTTCACATGGATTTTCATAGTAGCCGACGTCAGTCACGCCATCCTCGGAGCAGATTTCTTGAGTAATTTCAACCTGTTAGTTGACGTCAACAATAAAAAACTGATTGATAACAACACCCATCTAAAGATCCATGGAATTATCTCCAGCTATTCTGTCTATAATATCAGTATTGAAAGACCAGCAGATTGCCCTTTTTCCTCCCTACTTCACCGTTTCCCTAAAATTCTTAAGCCGTCGTACAACATCGAGGACGTCCCTCACACAGTTACTCACAAGATAGTTACTACGGGTCAACCAGTTCGTGCTCGTCCCCGTAGATTACCCCCGGACAAATTGGCAGCAGCCAAGGCAGAATTTGAACACATGATGCAGCTCGGCATCATCAGACCCTCCAATAGTCCTTGGTCTTCGCCCTTACACATGGTGCCTAAAGCTGATCATGATTGGAGGCCATGTGGGGATTACCGACATTTAAACAATGCCACAGTTCCCGACCGTTATCCTATTCCTCATCTTCATGATTTCTCCCTGACATTACACGGAAAAACCATTTTTTCTAAAGTAGACTTGGTCAGGGCCTATCACCAAATACCAGTTGCCCAAGAGGATATCGAAAAAACGGCCATCATCACACCTTTCGGTTTGTTTGAATTTCTCCGCATGCCATTTGGCCTAAAGAACGCAGCACAATCCTTCCAACGTTTCATGGATCAGGTCACACAAGGTTTGGACTTTGTATTTGTATATATCGATGACGTTTTAATTGCTAGCTCGTCGCCCGAAGAACATACTGATCACCTCACCATCTTATTTCAACGATTTGAGCAATATGGAGTCGTCATTAACCCCAAAAAGTGCATATTCGGTGTCTCCTCTATACAGTTTCTGGGACACCACATAACCACGAATGGTATTACGCCTACGGAGGAAAAGATAGAGTCCATCAAAAACTTCCCCGAACCAGATTCACTCAAGAAGGTCAGACGTTTTTTGGGGATGTTTAATTTCTATCGGCGTTTCATTCCTTCGTGTGCCTCCATCGTCCAGCCGTTAACCGACCTCCTTAAAAATGATCCTAAAAAGTTTCAGTGGTCAGCTGAAGCACGCGAATCATTTTGCAACGCAAAAGATGCCTTATCCAGAGTCACTATGCTATCCCATATCAACCCCGAAGCGTCGCTTATTTTGTGCACAGATGCCTCCCAAGTAGCTGTAGGGGCAGTATTACAACAAAAGATGAAGGGCGAAGTCACCCCACTCGCATTCTTTTCTAAGAAGTTGGAACCGGCTCAGACACGATACAGCACTTTTGGGAGAGAATTGCTGGCCATATATCTTGCAGTGAAGCATTTCAGTTACTTACTACAGGGCCGGCATTTCACTATTTTTACTGACCACAAGCCCCTGTGTCATGCTTTCACTACTTCACTTGATAAACACTCCCCTAGAGAAGCCAGACAGTTGGATTATATCTCCCAATTTTCAACCGACATTCAGTACATCAAAGGGGATGCGAACGTGGTAGCCGATTCTCTTTCAAGAAGTGACATTAACCAGCTCCAAACGTCGGTAGACATCAGTCTTGATCGTATGGCTCAATTACAAAGAGATGACGTTGAACTCCAAACCTGCCGCAGAAACTCTTCCTTACAACTCAAAGATGTGCCTATCCCCTTATCAGATGCAACCATAGTCTGCGATGTATCTACCGGCACTAATCGTCCATTTGTCCCTCTCAGTTGCCGAAAAGCATTGTTCGAACATTTACATTCGCTTTCCCACCCTGGAGTACGCGCCACGGTCAGACTGATCAGCGAACGCTTCGTGTGGCCTAAAATGAACTCTGACATTCGGAGATGGGCACGAGAATGTATCCAATGCCAATGCTCCAAAGTACACCGCCACACTATTACAACCCCGAAGACGTTTAAATTACCCGAAAGGAGATTTCAGCATATCCATATAGATATCGTGGGACCATTGCCAACATCAAGGGGATATACACATATCCTGACAGCGATTGATAGATTTACTCGTTGGGCTATTGCATGCCCCTTAAACGACATATCTGCTGAAAACGTTGCTTTAGTTTTTCTCGACCGTTGGGTGTCAAACTACGGTGTACCAACTACTATTACATCCGACCGCGGTCCTCAATTCCAATCGACACTCTTTCGCGAACTGACGAGACTTCTGGGAGTGAAACATATCTCCACAACAGCCTATCATCCGGCAGCGAATGGTCTAGTGGAAAGATTCCACAGACAACTGAAAAGCTCCCTGATGGCGCAGAATGATACATCTAAGTGGAGTGAATACTTACCTTTGATTTTACTTGGTATCCGATCTACTATCAAAGAAGATTTAGGATGTACACCGGCTCAACTTGTCTATGGCACCAACCTAACCTTGCCTGGACAGCTAGTCCCCTCAGCCGATTCCACAGACGTGAACATTGCCGACTTCACTAACCGATTAACTAGACAAATGCTTCAACTTCAACCAACAGCACCTCGACAATCTCCCCGACGAGATCAGATCAACAAACATCTACAAACTTGCAAATTCGTCTTCATTCGAGTCGACGCCATCAGAAAAGGATTGCAACCTCCATACGAAGGACCCTTTCAAGTTATTAAACGTTCAGACAAACACTTTACCGTGAACAAGAATGGAAAACGAGAGACTATTTCCATTGATCGAATCAAACCCGCATACACCGACAACGACTTCGAATCTACATCGGCAACTGCGCAATCAAATAATCAAACATCCGATTCCACTCCACCGGCACCAAGTCTTATCCTCCCTCCATATCAAACACGTAGTGGTCGGCAAATCAGTAAACCGGCTCGCTACGTTCATTTTGAGGACTAACAAAAGAAAAATAATTAAAAATTATTATTATCTTTTTCGTTTAGACATTATCATCATGACCGTTAGTATTTCGTCGTAAACTTTGATGTTACTATCACTATTATTTATTTATATGTACCTCACCAAAAAAACAGGTAGTGTCCTTTCCAAAAACTACTGATCTTTAATCCATATTTTTTTTAATGTTTCTTTCCCCTCCTTAATTACTGTGTATTTACATATTTTTCTTTATACATTAAAAATCTATGTTCATGGTTAGTGCAAATTTAAGTGACATGACTTTCTATTTCAATTTTTATTGCTGAACTTATTGTATATGCTTTCAGACTTTACATGATTCACATACCTTCTCGCGTTTATGCATGTTGTAATATATCCCTATTTTTATCCAAAAGTTGCTATTACTATTATTACTTACTTCATAGTTTTACGTATCATTTTCCGGTTGTCTCTCCGGACCTCTAGGGGGGAGCCGTGTTGAGTACGTAACAATGTGATTGTACACTTTTTAGGTACTTGTATAAATTCGAGATATTGTACATAATTTTTGTTTAAATCGCTTCTTGTTGAAATATACATAATTTCCGTGTACGATTGAAAAATACACTCTGCTGTTGGAGACTTCGTCTTCTCCCTGGTCACCTCTACTTACTTGCTCCACTCACACCGTGTTGTAACTTTGGATTTATTGTAGGAGCCTACTACTTTCATCCGAAGACATTTCTACAACCGGAACACAGCAGCTACAGCAGACGCAGTCCAAACAGTTAACGTGCCTGTGGATTATATAATTAATTTGTAGCCGAGGACTTACACTTTATAACCAAGTAATCCTTTTTGTTGCTATAACTCGTCACTGTATTTTTGGTAATATATTGTGATTTAACACTCCACTGACTTGGATTATTACTTTTATACTTGGAATGTTAGTGAACTCTAATATTAGTCCCCTACAAATGTGTAGACAAAGGTCGTTCGGCAGCAACATTATTTCTAGATGTTAGGAAAGCTTTTGATAAAGTCCCACATAAAAGACTCATACTGAAACTCCTATCTTATGGAATAAGTGGAAGGCTTCTTGAGTGGATAACTTCCTTTCTTACAGGAAGAGAACAGTTAGTTAAAGTCAACCATCACTTATCAACATCCAAACCGATAACCAGCGGCGTGATACAAGGTAGTGTTCTTGGCCCTACCCTATTCATTGTATTCATAAATGATATTGTCTCTATGATCAAGTATGGCAAGCCATACCTCTTTGCAGATGACCTCAAAGTTGTCTATGATTTTGACTATAATGATATGAATATTGTTAGTAAAATCCAAGAAGACCTAAATAGTCTATGTAATTGGAGTGAAAAGTGGCAGTTAACGTTCAATCCAGCTAAATCTGGGATAACATACTTCGGACGTTGGAAACCTAGCATGTGTCTATACATGTACGGTGACCTTGTCTCAAACACAAACACAGTCACAGATCTCGGGATAACATACTCAGATCTTACATTTACTGAACATGCAAATAAGGTGGTGTCTGATTGTAAACGTCTAACCGGCTTTGTGCTACGCAACTTTTATACTCCAGAAGCCAGATTAGCCATATATAAGATATGCATTCGCCCCAAACTTGAATACTGTGCCCACTTATACAGTAGCTTCAAGTCGGCAGACAGAAAAAAGGTTGAAAGTGTCCAAAGATTCCTTACGAAACGCATATTAGGCTATGGTCAGCAAATAGAATACCTTGACAGATGTATTCGACTGGACTTAGAGCCCTTATGGTTAAGGAGAGTGAAGTGCAATTTATTTCTCTTATTCAAAGTTATAAGAAAGCACTGTAACAGTAACTCGTCCATAACCTGGGCTAATCCTAAATCGTATGGACTACGCAACCACAACTACCTTCTCAAGGTTAATACCCATAAACTCAACACTAGAGCTAACTTCTTCACCAATAAATATTGCAAACTTTGGAACCAACTACCCTCTGAGATAAGATCCTGTGAAAGGCCTGACAGTTTCAAAAGGAGCCTAGAAAAACATATAAACATGTCCACCCTAGCCCGCCTCAAAGATCTCAACTGCTGGTAGAGTGGAGAGACAATGGCTTTTCAATATTTAACTACGGAAAGCACACTAGTCCCAATACCAATATAATAACACTTAGTAATTATGTAGGTTCAATACTTGAAATTCGATTGTCATTAAAATACTTAAAATGATTAAAATAGCTATGCGGCAAGTGTTCTCTTGCTTTACCATGCTTGTTTCCCTTATAACACTCAGTTATTGAGCCTAATGTATTCTTTGATAATACGAATTATGACACTGACTATGCTCTTATTATACATAGATTGATTTACTTTACGATTACCTGTAGTACTAACTACCCTTCTGTAGTATTGTTAAACAAATGCTGAAATTTTGTTGGTTCTGTTAATATCTTTTTATAATATGTTTAGACACGTTACTTTGCAATGTCAGATGTCTACTATATACAAGACTGTCACGATAATTTAGTACACTAAGTCCTGCCAACCGACCTTACCTTCAGTTCATACTACCTATATTGATCCCTAACTATATTGTTCTGCTGAATCTTGCTTCACTATTCACAAAACCTATTCTTTTTATTCTTTAAGGTTCTAACTTCTTGTAAAGTAATCTGTTCATTAGGACGCATGCATACATATATAATGTTCATAAAGATGTACGCGGAGACCTATTGGAAGCACTCATTAAGAAAGCTAGGGAGATGGAATATGAGGTACGAACATGTCTGGTACCAAGCAATATATTTGCGGTAGCCATAATAATCATAGTCTCAGAGCTTAACATCAAAAAAGGAGGGAGGGTGGCGTTAGCTGATCAGTAGATATGGTGGGGGTCACTAAGGTGAATCGCCCCATTCTGCAGGAACAGCAATACACAAATTAAAGGCTCGAGATATTTCTGATTTTTATGAGGGCTTAGATCTTTATCTTGAAAAAGATAATAATGAACGCCTTGACAGATCATGCTTCTACCTCTAAATATATACTATTCGCCCAGCCTATTGTTGAGATGCGACCATGTGGGATGTGCACAGTTTTATGGGGCATCTTATAAACTAACTTGCTGTCCATTGACTGATCTTTAAATACCACTTCACAATGTCTTATCTCATTCATTTTCCAATAACGTCTTTACTTGATCCTCATTATATTCCATTAAACCTAACATTTTACAGCTCTTTATGACTTATTATATTCCTACTCTCTGAAGGGTACGGTTGTACATTAAATGCACAAAAAGGTATAAAACAAAAACAACTGGCACAACTGAGGATAAATGTATTAAAACCAAAATTGGACATCATGATAGTACGAGGTATATGTGTTGCATTATACATTGCAAATGAACGTTGTCAGCCTAGGGAGTTTTCTTTTTTTAATGCATTTATTAATGATACTTGCACTTACCTATTTCATTACAATTTAATGATTCACCTCAGCACTTTTACTTTTCTAAAACAGCTTTCAATCCCTTGTAGAAGTTGTACTTACCTCAATATTGGTTGGTTATCGTATGCAGACAACCACGGGATGAAAACGAAACGAAGTCGATTTTCCCGCTCAACCTGGAGGACAACTGTACAATTCAATAACTATACAGCCTAGTTCAGACAATGTGTATTTATATATATATCAAATATTTGACTGTTGAAACATTATTAACTTGTAGACAATCTACGATTTGATATTATATCATACTTGATCGTGCCTGTAAAAATGGCATGCATTTTCATGTAAATTTATATGTTTATATGAGAATATACATTATTATTATTATTATCTATCCATTTTTTCTAATTCTTGCTGTATGGCGTTCACTGTTATTCCGAGATCTGTGTTCTTGCATTTATAGGTCACTTTTAAGTCATCTGCATATAGTATTGGTTTACCAACACTAAAGCATTCACAGATACTGTATATATATATTATGAATAGGAGTGGGCCTAATACACTTCCCTGGATTACACCACTACTTACAGGTTTAGGCCTTGAGATTATCGAGCCAACTTTCGTTATCTGACTTTGGCCACAGAGAAATGATTTTATCCAGTTCAAGAGAGGGTCACATATCCCTAGTGAGCATAACCTACTGACTAGCAGATTATGGGGGACTCTATCCAAGGCTTTTGTTATATCGAAATATGGCACAATTACTAGTTCTCTGTTGTCCCTGCTTCGTGTAACTTCGTTGAAAAAGTCTATGTGACAGGTCGCACATGATCTCTTCTTGGGGAATCCATGTTGTGATGGGTTGATAAGTTCATGTTCTAGTAAGTTGTCTGACACTTGGTCTTTAACCACTTTCTCCATTATTCGTGATATTACCGGTGTTATACTAATAGGTCTATAGTTGCATGCACTGATTTTGGCCCCTGCTTTGTGCTTAGGTAATATGTATGTGGTTTTCCACACTTCGGGATAAGTTCCAGTTTCCAGTGACAGAGTAAATATTCTAAGTAACAAGACTACCATTTCCGTACTACCATTTTTGTATATGACAGATGGTATGTCGTCTGTTCCAGTACTGTCATTTGACTTCAATGTCTTAATCGCTGAGTCTATATTTTGTATATTAAAATCTATTTCTCCTAATTTGTGGTTACTTTTGCAGGTCATTTGGAAATTTGGGGTCGTGTGCACTCTGGTGTCATTGCAAAACCACTCACTGAGGAGTTCACTTATAACCTGGGGATCGTTGTATATTATACCCTTGTGTTCCAAGATGCTTACATTATTGTCTTTACTGCTTTTTAGACGTTTCTGCAATATCCTACAAAGTTCCTGAGTTTTGGTGTTACCCATTAGTGCTTTATCTTCCTCATGTTGTGACTTTATTTTGTGTTTCTCTTCAAGCAGTTTAAGAGTTTCATGTATTAGGTTTAACGCATTAAATTCCTTAAATACATGGTATTTCCT
This sequence comes from Trichobilharzia regenti, assembly GCA_944472135.2. NCBI lineage: Eukaryota > Metazoa > Platyhelminthes > Trematoda > Strigeidida > Schistosomatidae > Trichobilharzia > Trichobilharzia regenti. The sequence goes on along the minus strand of OX235270.1, from coordinate 37,002,382 downwards.
TTCCAATTTCTTTAGTTTCAGTCGCGTTTTCCGGTCAATAAATGTAGTTGGTGTCTTTAGGGCAGATTTTAGGGGCGCGATTGTGTCTCTTACTGAGCCAACTGTTTTGTAGAAAATCTCAAGTGATACTTCTAAGTTATTGTTGATGAAGTATTCTTCCCAGTCAGAACTTCTCAACAGATTTGATAGGAATTCCCAATCAGCATTCTTATAATCCCTTTATTGATAGCGGACCGGGGAATTTTTAGGTGTATATTTATTAGTCGGAGGGGTAGCGTGCAGTACAATATGTCGTGATCACTGTTATCGAGTTTATTTCCCACCTCTATCGAGATGGGCTCTATGTTATGACAGAGTATTTTGGTTCCTTGTAGGTAGGCGTACGCACTGCTTCCATCCTCCTATGTTTATAGCTTGTAGTAGCTCTTCATGGATTCTAGGTCCTGCACAGGTATCCCAGTTTACTCCAGGTAAGTTGAAATCTCCACATACTACTTTGTAGTCGAAGTCCAGCGTAGCTACATGCTCTAGTATTTCTGCAATAGTTATATCAGTCATTTCAGGGCTATTGGGGGGTCTGTATATACATCCCACGAGAATTTTACTTTCGTTTGTGTGGATGCTTATCCACTTAGATTCTGGGAGTTTGTCAGTATTTGGGTTATTGAAAGTATTGGAGTTAGTGGATTTATAGGCATATATTAAGCAACCGCCTCCTCTTTTGTCAACTCTATCGTTCCTATAGATGTCGTAGTTGTCTATTACTAGCTTTGTGTCAGGTATATCAGTAGTAAGCCAGGTTTCAGTCACCATTATTAGTGTTGGCCGTTCTATGTATGCCAGGCAGCGAAGCGTTGTTATTTTATTAAGGAGAGATCTAGCATTCAGGAGCATAATTGTTAGTAAACCAGAGTTATTGGGGGAGAGGTTAACACGGTTACTTGTCACTATCCGTACGTTATGTTTGGAGGGGCTTAGAGGTGAGATAGAGTCAGTGTGTGTACTATTTCCTGGATGAACTGTGCAGCGAGTGGAGCTATTGTTTTCTGCAGCCGAAAATGATCCTGTTGCATATTTTGACTATTAGCATCCATGGGTCGGCATCTGCGTTCATCTACTGGTGATATATGGTCTGTCCTGCAATTTGGGTTGTAGTTTGCTGGACCTGGGTACCCTGTGTTAAGATTACCTTGGTAGTTGTACCTCATGGAGCTTTCATAGCCGTATGCATATTGGCTCACGTCACGTGTGTGAGTGAAGTTATTGAGGGGATAAAGTGTCGACTTGTTCTCATTATGTTGATGAGGTTTAACATATATAGTGCGGGAGTCTGGACGAGAATTTTCGTTAATATGGTGCCTATAATGAGTCTGAGCGTTTTAGTGTTCTAATGACTGATGCGTTTAAGAAATAAGTGATGGGTTCTGGTAGGGATAGTCATTGAGATAAAAGCTTATATAGAAAGCGTTTGAAGGTTACAATAGAGTGACAGGTCCTATTTCTAAGGGTAAACTAATCCTGTATGTTCCGTACTAAGTCTTTATGCATCCATGCTGCTAGTTTATTTATAGTTTTAGATTGCTAAGGGTGTTGAAGTGCGTCTTTTAGGTGCTGTAGTAGATTAGTAGTTGATTCGTTCTAGGAGTAAATAGTTTATTAATATAATCAGTAGAGTGAAACAGTCTGTATAGAGAGCGTTTGAAGCTTGTAACCGAAGAGCAAGTTCTGACATCTAGGGGAAGGCTATTCCATATTTTAGAATACATGACTGTGAAGAAGTTTTCACGGAGTGTTGACTTAAAAGAATGAGTTGTCACTGTGGAAGTTTGGTTACGCAGATCGTAAGAACCTTCCTGTGCGAATTGTATGTCCCTGTTACCTGAGAATGATATTTTGTGAAGGACCTTAAAGAAGAATATTAGGTTTATAATAAGTCGCCTTGTCCAAAGTGGGTCAAGTTTTAGGATCATGCACCGTGAGATGTAGTCTTTCTTACAATCGTAGCCAAGTAGTTTTGAGGTAAAATATCGTTGGATACTTTCCATCCTTAGCTTGTCACGTGTGCGAGTGCTGCTTATAATAAATGGACAGTATTCTAGTAGTGGTCTGACACATGTTTTGTACAGAATTAGCTTGGCTTCATTGTCGTGAAAGTTCCTGAGTATGCATCCTAAGAGCATCCTCGATTTTCTAGTCTGTGATGCTACTTGCTCAGAGAATGTCAAGTCACTAGAGTACCTCAGGCCTAGGTCAACGACACTTCGGAGTCTGGTTAGGTTAGCAGATTGAAGCGTTAATTTCAGGTCAATTGAGGGTGCACCGAAGCAGATCCAGCCACATTTGTTCAGATTAAATTGGAGATTCCATAGGGACGACCAAGCAGTCATTTTATCTAATTCCTTCTGCACTACATTCTCGAAGTTCCCTAAGTCATCACGTTGGAATGTATAAGCTACTTTTAGGTCATCTGCAAAGATGAATGGTTTCCCGTGCGTGAAGCAAGCGCATATGTCATTGATGTATAGTGTAAATAGGAGGGGTCCAATGACACTACCTTGTACTACACCAGAAGTGATAGGGCTAGGTTTGGAGGTTGCAGACCCGAGTTTAACTATTTGGGACCTATTGTTAAGGAATGATTTAAGCCATCCTAATAATGGGTCACGTATTCCTAAGGAGTTCAGTTTATTTGTTAGCAGTAAATGGTCAACACGGTCAAATGCCTTAGAAATGTCAAAGTAGATGACAAGTACTAGTTGCCGTCTGTCACGACTGCTGGTTACAAAATTGAAGAAGTCTAGGTGACATGTTAAACATGATCTGGATTTCAGGAATCCATGTTGGTTCGGACTTATAATATTGCAGCTAAGCATATGTTTGATTAAGTTATCTTTGACTAGTCTCTCCATGATTCTAGATGCTATAGGTGTGATATTGATCGGCCGGTAGTTACTGACTTCAGTTTTCGAGCCAGATTTGTGTTTAGGCATAATGAATGTTGTCTTCCATATGTCAGGGTAAGTTTGGGTTTCTAGGGACATTGTGAATATTTTAAGCAGCAGTAGAGGAATGTCAGGGCCACCATATTTATAGAAGTAAGATGATATACCGTCGGTACCGAAACCTTTTGAACTTTTGAGGGTTCTTATAGTTTGGTTAATATTAGCGTAAGTGAATTGAACAGTGCTAATTTGGTTTGGTGTGAGTGGAGGTGGAGTTTGTGCCATATTAGTAATAGGGTGTATATCGAGTAGCTGGACTGAGGGCTTAAGGTAGTTACCTGCAAACGTTTTGTTGAATAGTTCACATATGTCTGCAGAGTTAGTGCATAGCCTACCTTTGTCTATGAGGAGAGAAATGCTGTGATTTTTGCGATTCATTCGCTTCCTTAAGATTTCTGTGAGTGCATACACTCTAGCAGGACTGGCTACTGCGATGCGTTCTTCCTTTCTCATACGGAAATCTCGAGCTTGTGAGATGGAGCTAAGGGTGTTAAGTATTAGACCTAGAGTGCCAAAGTCGTGGTGTTTGAAGTAACTTGTTGAGAGTCTCTTCAGTTTCGTACGATCCTTTGGTTTTATGAATGACTTTCTGTGTGGGGAAACCTTTAGTGTTTGGAGTGGAATGACAGCATCTAAGCATGTGTTAGAGTTATGGTAGAAGATGGTTAGGGCTCTCGATAGGTCATCAGTAGTGAAGTATTCATCCCATTTGGAGGATCTTAGCATCGATTCAACTAAGGCCCAGTTTGCCTTACTATAGTTCCTATATTTTACTTGTTGTGAAGTGGAGGTATGAGATGCATTGCTACTCAGCGGAATTGGCAGTGCACACATCACTGTTTTGTGGTCGCTCCCTGGAAACTCAGAACCTACTAGCGTTGAAAGGGGGCTTATATTGTGGCAGAAGATTAAGTCTAGTACGTTATTACCTCTTGTGGGAGTAGTGACAGTTTGTTTCCAGCCAAGTATATCCAGTGTGTCTAAGAACTTATCAAATTTAGTTGGGCCTGTGGGTATATCCCAGTTGATTTCAGGTAAGTTAAAGTCCCCACATAGGATCTTATGATCGTATTGTAAGTCGGATAATTGCTCCAGAGTATTAATAAGTTGGGTCTCGTAATTACTAAAGGTGCCAGGTGCTCTGTAGGAGCATCCAATTAATGCTGTTACGTTATTTAAGTGTACATTAACCCATAGAGTCTCAGGCATGTTAAGTGTACTACTTTCTAGCTGTGATACAGTAAGTGCATTCAGAAAGTACATGAGACAACCCCCTCCCTTACCACCTTCCCTGTCACACCGAAAGTGTGTGTAGTTATCTAAGCTTATTTCTTCATCCAGGATGTTCGAATGACACCAAGATTCAGTGATGACAATTACAGGGGGTTTGTATATTACTGTGAGTGCTCTGAGCATCGGCAATTTATTTAGAACAGATCTAGCATTTATGAGGATTACGTAAAGATGAGAGTTGAAGTAGCATTTGAAGTATTTAAGTTCGTTAGTCAGCCCCGAATATGGTTCAGCACCCAGTAGTTCTGCTGGACATGACGATCCTATGTTAAGAGGAGTTCCAGCATCATGCTCACCTATGTCTATCGAGTTGGTGTGTGCTGTTTTCGGTGAAGAATTAGGAGTTGGAGTACTGGATTTGCTATAGACTAAGGAACTTTTATTTTTAGTTAGGTTACAGAAGTGGGTAGGGTTCTTTATTTGGCCTATACTTGTGCAAGTGTCAAGTGTGCCTAATGGATACGGGTGCACTAGACCGTTCCTGTTTTCATGCAAGGAGGGAGCCAGCACTAGTGGTTTAGGAGTGTTAACATCCCTACCAGCTGTTTTTTCAACGCTGACAGGGACGCGGGGGATAAAAAATGATTGGATCCTTGTGATGACCATGGCTTATTATTCCACCTATTGTTTGATGCTAGTTGTGTCCTTGTGTGGGTTTCGTGTGTACTGCATTGTGGGTTAGTTCCCAGCAGACTTGTACCATATATCCGGTCGAAATTTGTTTGTGTGCCATACTCTGAAGACCCTGAGTTGTTGGTAGCCGAGTTCTGACTATTACCACTTGTACTATTGAGGGTGACATTGTTGTGACATTGGATATTAGTGTGTGCCGTGGTGCGATTTAGCACGTTGTGAGTGCTAATACTATTAACCGTGGGGAGTGTGGGCTTATTTAAGCTGCCACTGTTTTTGTTGGTATGATTTAGGGGCATATTTTCCTTATCTTTAGCAATGGAGTTATGGCTAGGAGAGGACAAAGTCGAATTTCGGGGGGTTTGACTTTTTTTCTGGGGTTATTTAGTGGCATTTTAGATTCTGCGGTGATGGGTGGTATGGTTTTATTATTTATTTGGTTACAGTCTAGTGGCCTTTCGGCTGGTGTTGCACTCTGATGGGATAATTCTGTGTGTTTTGAGAGGGGTGATGCGGTGGGGTCTACTGTATCTTTCACAGGGTTGGGAATAATGGCTGCTTGCAATGTCCTATTACCTATTTCACAATTAGTCTTAGCGAGATAGTTGTATGCGCGCCTTTCTATGACTGTTTTGTCCACCCCGACCTTTATATGTTTGTAGTTTCTGGCTTGCGATAGGGTGTGTTGGGAGTGGATGAATTTTCTGGTCTCTGCCGGTGTTTCGAACTGAAAACGAATAGGACAACACTTTTCATGTTGACTCTTCTTCAGCCTATAGCACTTAGTCTTGGAGTTAGGCATTTTCGCTTCACTAAGTAAGATGCGCTGTACCTTTTTTAGTGCCTCATTGTCCGGAACGTTGTAGACAATAGCACTCAGTTTTGCGTCGAGTCGTTTTGTTACTTCTGTGGTAACAAAGTTAATGAGGTTATCTACCTTAGTTACCGATTCTGTGTCAAGCTTGTTAAGGTTTACAGTTTTCATGAGGATAGTTAGAGGTGTCAGTTCACAGACCTGCGATCTGATATCGCTGATCTGATCTGATAATTTGGATATCTCGGTATTGGTTTCGATGTTTCCAGCATTTACTGACTTACTGTTTTTTATTTCCCTTAACTCAGCCTTAAGTTCTCCTATAGACAACTTTAGAAGTTCTATTTCTGAAGATAGTACTGAAAAAGGGCTTGATGGCTGGAGTTTCTCGATAAGCACATAAGGTGAAGGGAGGGGTTCTGTATGAGCAGAGGGTATTTAATTTTTAGGAGTAGTGCTAATACTAGCTGTCAGTACAGTTTTATCCTCAGTTTCAGCTCGACGCTTACGGCATACAAGTGAGTTATGTGACTCACTATAGCCGTTTGTAGGGGGTGTGTTGCTTGATGTAGCAATCAAGGACGTTAAATTAGACACCAGTTTTACAGGGGATTGGGTTCGTTGCTTTTTACTTTGATTAACCATAACTATTAGAAATGAGAGTTAGTGGTTACAAGTATGGAAGTGGTATACTACTTGTGCAAGTACTACAACAAGATAAATTTTATGTAACGAATCACGTAAAAATGTAACGCAAACGTTGAACGTAACGCGATATTTATTTTTAAGGATAGCTTGATTCCACGCCGCATTTTTGGCACAAATATGGAATTTTCAGCATGTGATATCGGTAGCCCAAATTTCGTAGGCCGACCATTGATATCAGGTGTGCTTCTGCAGGGGATTAAACCGTGGAACATGTGCATGGTTGGCTAGATTCCTAACTCCTGTGCCACCGATGCACATCAAAACATTTAGTAGATGGCATAACAACTGGACATTTGTACGCGTGATTAGGTAGAAAGGTTAATACAGTCATTTTCACTAACGAGATTTTAGAAGAGATACAGAAATCCCAATACCCCTACAAGAAGTTCCATACTTGAGTGTAAGCTAAGCATTATATAAGTTGTTAATCGCGATGGATAGATAGACAGTTTGACAGACAGCTAATCGATCCTATGTGACCCTCTTGTCGCGATAATTGGCTAACTTAATGTGACTCTAACCACCTGATGTGACCTTGAGTGTTCTTTATTTCCTGTCACTCTGTTGTGTGTATATGTAATTAATTAACTGTTCATTTTGTCCGTTCCTTCGATACTGTTCGGTATGTTTTTGTCTTTTATTGAGTGACAATGGATTTGTGCTTATCTTGGTGTAATTGTATGCTTTATTTTATGTTTTAGAAACAGACAAAGTTTAAGTCAAGTTACTCTGTTTTTAACCATAGTTAAGCCAGGATTCTCTATCGTCAGTACTGAGGACGGACTAAATCTGTAGGCAGGACTAATCCTACAAAGTTTCGAACAGTAATGGCAGGCGAAAAATATGAGGTTATGCAGACGTCAACTCCAAAGTCAGAAAGGAATGGTGATATTTATGCCCGTGGAAGCAACGATTATAAGTCACGCTATATGGTAGAATTGGAGCTAGCGGACCGGAACTGCTCATAGTCCAAATATAAAAAGAAATTGAATTGGAGAGTTTACGACAGGCTAACCGCAAATGTTCTGGTCCCAATAAGTCGCCTGACAAACCCCCTACTTCTCATGCAGAGCTTATGGCTATGTTCAGAGAAAAATCACGTCTTATTAACCTTAAGCCTAAATTTGTCCAGTTTCTACGCCAAGTTGATGGGATACATTTCTGGATACGTGAAAAAGAAACTTACGTAACATCAGAGGATTCCGGTCAGGACTTGGAACATGCTGAAACACTTCAAAAAAGTTTGACGAGTTTACAAAGGATCTCCAGTATCAAGAAAGTCGTGCCAAAGACATCTATTGGAAGGGAGATGAACTTCTAAAAGAGGAATTCCCTGAGGATGCCCTAGTCATAGAAAAGTCCAGAGAGGTCCGCGAAGCTCTAGAGCGTCTTAAGGATCTGGGTAAGAAACGACAAGAAAAGCTTCTGGAAGCCCATGAGATACAGCGCTCCTTTCGAGACACAGATAAAGCTATATCGTGGGTGGATGAAAGGTCCATTCCTTTATTCATTGAGGACTGCGGTCGTGATCTTGCCCCAGTCCAAGCATTACAAAGGAATCACGAAGCATTAGAAACGGATTTGACCGCCCTAGATGAAAAGATTGTTGAACTTGAAGATGATACTAAGGCGCTTGCACAGAAGCATCCTGAGTCGCAAGACATTATACAAGGCAAGTATGACGCCTTAATTACTACATGGGAGAAGCTCAAAGGTCAGGCTGTAGATAGGAGGGGTAAACTGGAAGAGTCATTCAAGATGCATCGCTTTTTGGCTGACTGGAGAGACGTGAGTATCTAAACGAATGACACGAAAACGTTAATGTCTGCGGATGATCTGGCAAAGGACGTAGCTGGTGCTGAAGCCCAAGTAGAGCGACATAAGGAATACACCACTGAGATAAATTCTCGAGCTGACAGTTTAGATACATGCATGCAAGAAGGTCAAGCATTAATAAGTGTTGGCCATCCCTGTAGTGGAGAGATAGCTACTAAACTTGAAAGAGAGAGAACCTCTCTGATGCAGTTGTGTGGGGAAAGACGCGAACAGATAAAACAGTGTATGGGCCTCCAGTATTTTTACCGCGACGCTGAACAGTCGGAATCTTGGATTGGTAAGTAACAGGTCCTCTCAGAAATAAGAGTAAAGATTGAACAACTGGGTGAAATATGGTCTCATCTCATAAATGCCATGGGAGACAAGAAGAAAAATTTAGATCAAGCAAATAGGGAACAACAGTTCGTTCGCGACGAAGATGTTGAGTAATTGTTGAGTGGTGTTGAAGCTCAGATAGCCTCAGAGGACGACTGTCATGATCCAAGAGGTGTGATGAACGAATGAAGAGGGCAGCCTGTCGACAGTTGCCAATGGAGTTGAAGATTGAACGATCAATTCTTGGTTGTTTGCTCAAAATCAACTTCCCCAATTTTCGCGGAGGCATCAATACGACAGTCATCGTCTCATCGGTCGCTGTTCAGAAAGAAGAGTGAAACATCGTCAGAAGTAATACAGAGATTTATTATTGTAATATTTATTTAGAGACCTTAGTTCGTTTATTCCTTTTATATGTTGGTGTAACAATACAGAAATATCAAACGGCAGATCGGTGTTTTGGTTTTTGCGTCCGTTATAACTAAGCGTTTCTGAGAAATCTTCGAAGAACAGCGTGGGCCTGAGCGTAGCGAGAGCTGGGCATTAACGGTTTATGAGACGTGATTGACAGTTTCTGACGGTGGAAACAGACCTGGCGGATTCAAACAGTTGGTGAAAGTTTGGATAGTCGCCGTTCATTTTTCCTGGTGCCGGTCAAGTCCTCTTTGAACAAGCAATATCTGGAACTTTTTTGGAATTTGGTCAAGTTCAACAATGCCTGGGTCAAAGAAGGAACAGAGTGTCTTGGATGCAAACAGGAAAGTAAGTCATGTTGACTTGTCTGTTAATTGTAACGATGTGTCTGATGTTAAGCATGACATGGTTGATGTTACTGTTTCGCCGTTCAGGGATAATAGGAACATCAAACTCCCTAAATTAGAACCACGGTGTTTTGATGGAAACCCTGTCGATTATTTACAATTTGTAAAGGAGTTTGAGATCATGTTGAGTAGTTTTTTATTAAATGATGAATGGAAATTGATGTATTTGATGAGATATTGCACTGGAGATGCTGCAAGAGCTATACAGTGCTGTAAGTTTATGAAGCCAAAAGAGGGCTACTACGAGGCTATGAGCATATTACGTCAAAGGTTTGGAAGACCTTCGATGATTGCAGGGAAATTATTCGAGGCTGTTAAGGGTAATGGTGGTCAATTACAGGATGACTCCCAGGCACTCACTGAGTTTTTAGATAATTTGCTAATTTACAAGAATGGAATGATTTCGATGAATCGCGTGAGTGACCTCAACTCGAGTTTTATACTAGAAGTAATAGCAAGACGTCTACCTACTCGACTGCAAAGGAAGTGGGTGAAGATAAGCTCCCGTATGGAGGATGAGGGTATCGAGCCAAAGTTTGATGATATCCTGAAACTGGTAAATACTAGTGTCAATCAATCTATGAGCAAGTTCGCCAGTCTGTTAGATCTCACCCATAGAATAGAGCAGTCTGAGATCAAGATGCACTCATTGATGACGAATAATCCTCAGAGAGGTGGATATCGAGAAGCCTCGATGATGTCTAGTAATGCATATAGATCTAGTGAGTGTAACAGCTTTCGTAGTACATCCTCAACAGATAAGTTGCAAGATGCAAGACAAGCACGGTTTTGTTTTACACGTGTGCAAGAGGTGCATACAGAAGTGAACTGTGAACCGGTGAGCAAGTTCAGTGATAAGCTAAATGTAAACTCCAGATCTGACTCCGAATTGTGTGACGATAACGGTGCTGTGAAGAAGTCTGTAGTTGCAACTGGTAAGCCGTTGCTGAATAGAGTGTCACAGAATAGAGTTATTGCTTCAGAGTGCAGTTCTGACCCTACAAGTTTACAAGGTATAACTAGTCAGAGTGAAGTTATAAAACCTTTAATGATTTGTGAGGAGGAACCAAAATTGTCTACTTCTGTTATTAAAGAGTTTGAAAATGATGAAGTTGACGGTAAAGTGAATATTCGTGATAATGATCATGATACTTCACAGTTGTCTTTGGTTGATCATTATGAGATGAGGGATATGCCTACAACTGCTAAGTTAAATAAAGGTTCTGTACAACTACAACGTGAAGTAGAATTGAACGCAGATGCAGTTCCAAAAGGTGTGCATACTTGTGAGACAGTCAGTGTAATTGATCAGCGTGTAGCCCACCTATCATCAGATGATAGTGCTAAACCCGAACTAGTAGTGAAAGACAGCAGTGGTGGTAATCTTGCAGTTGGACAACTATCTGAGAGCCGAACAAGAACAGCTTCTGATCCACCACTAAGTTCATCACCTTGTGTCACTCAGTCGTCGCTGGTGCTGTCATCCACAATGAAACAGACACCCATCAACTCAAGTATCTTGTGCAATGACTATGGTAGTATCAGTTCGTTTGAAAGGACGAATATCAATGGTCAGTTTAGTGTGGATAAGCCAAGTGTAAAGGAGAGAGTAATTGTTAAATTGACTTGCACGAATAAAGGCATTTCTAGTTTCAAGTTACTATTTGAATGTTATTATCTTTGGTGTAAATTACTCTGTTTCTATACTTGGTTGATGAGATATGTCGTGTGTTTGTTCGTCATCTATATTCTACGATACAATGACATAGGCGTGTTTCCGTTCAGATTTGAGGATATAGCTCATGGGAGGAAGTTAGCAAATGAACTCTGCGACGATTTTCCAACCTAGAGCGTCAACCTGAGAAGGAATGTAGGCGTACTGGTGTAAGTCCTACAATTCTTCAAAGGGTAGCGCATCAACGAGCAGTAGAATGTGCTTGGTGTATGATCTTGTACATATGTTCATATTGTGTATACTGAATTGATATCATCTGTCATCTATCTGTTGGTAATTCTGTTTGTGTCCGGACAACTTACATTTGGATCATCAACCTGAGAAGGAATGTAGGCGTACTGCTGTAAGTCCTACAGTTCTTCATGGATAGTTCGTCATGGCAGAATCCACAACATTTGATGTGTTGATTGTACATATGTTTGTGTTAAATAATTGTGTGATTTCCAATTGATGTAATTGTTGGTTAATCTTGTTTGTGTCCGTACATTCCACAAATTACAATCGTCAACCTGAGAAGGGTTGCAGGCGTACTGGTGTAAGTCCTGCAATTCTTCAAAGTAATTCCACCAAGACATGATCCGCGAGGTTATTTGTACTATTTGTATATATGTGTGGTGTGTCATATCAATTGGTGTATTTTGGATTCATTGTGTTTACTTGTTGTTTTCGTATCTTGTTGTTATTGCGTAATTTTGTTAAAATTTTCGTCGTGATTACTTCCAAAGTTGTGTCCACTCTTCTACATCCGTGAATGAATTTATTGATGTTAAGGACAGCAGATGGGTCGTATACGCCGGGGAGGCTATTGCTGAGAATGAAATGCACACGGAGATAATTGTTAGCTGCGGTCCGACACGCCGGGGAGAAAGAGTGTAAACGACTGAGGCTCGCATGCGTCACCGCTATTAGAACTGAGGCAGAATGAGTGACCAGCGATTTCAGTGGTAATTGGTAGTGAGTAGATACGAGGACGTGCGTAGAGTATCGTGAGGTGGTGCTATGGTCACATTGCATTCTGCAAGAGTCATTCTAGTAAGTGGCGATTGTGTTGCAAGATGTCAAGAGGAGGTCTCTGTCTGGAGGCGCAGGTCGTCAGCGATGTGTGAGATTGTGCTGTGAGTATGCTTGTGGTGTGTTGGCTTTTCTGTTTGTTTTCCATTTCAGCTCTGTCCGTCTGACCCAGGTTCTCGCAATGGCATCCAAGTCAACGTGCATTGATCGTGAAGGAAAAAGGGTTGGATCCGTATTTTGCCGGGGAGTGTCAATGGAGTTGAAGATTGAACGATCAATTCTTGGTTGTTTGCTCAAAATCAACTTCCCCAATTTTCGCGGAGGCATCAATACGACAGTCATCGTCTTATCGGTCGCTGTTCAGAAAGAAGAGTGAAACATCGTCAGAAGTAATACAGAGATTTATTATTGTAATATTTATTTAGAGACCTTAGTTCGTTTATTCCTTTTATATGTTGGTGTAACAATACAGAAATATCAAACGGCAGATCGGTGTTTTGGTTTTTGCGTCCGTTATAACTAAGCGTTTCTGAGAAATCTTCGAAGAACAGCGTGGGCCCGAGCGTAGCGAGAGCTGGGCATTAACGGTTTATGAGACGTGATTGACACATGCTTCTTAATATTAAGTGATACATTTATTTGATATGATTGTATTATTATCCGTTGTCTATCTAAGTTAATGTTGAATTCGTTGCGATAATAATACCTATTATTGTTTTTATAGTCACTATGAACATGAATGTTATTATTATTGCTGTCAAGACCTATTATTTGTCGCAGAGCCGTTGTCAATTTTGCTAAAATCTTTGTACAAGCTCTGGAAACTACTGCATAACTTGTTGTTAAATAATTTTATCATTTCATGATGCTTCGATGGACCTACTAGATACCGACCAATGATAAATTGCGAAGTCCCTTAAGTTTAGTGAAAACTGTTCGACTGCTTATACACATATATTGTTTGTAAAGTGATTACTTGTAAATGCTTATCAGGAAAACAATTTTATTCAGATCATACATGTAATACCCAATTTAATTATTATTTTCTTGAACCTTTTCAGACTTATGGAAAAACATATATGTGCCGTGTACGCAGATGGAACTTACTGACGGTAACTACTCATCTGAATTGTCTGTATATTTGAAATCTGACTTTACTTTAATAAACAATTTTTCAATGAATCTGTGTTCCTTCTGTTGTAGTGCGATTGTGTTTCGGTAACATGAGTAGCACGTGCTAAGTTAGACGCTGGCGAACATCCTGTAAATGAGTATTCATGATCTGGAATGAAGAAGCAACTGGTTTTCAAACAGTTTTCAACATTTTACTCAACTTACAAATACAGTCCGCCATGCAGACACAAATGGCGCAAATGGAGAATTCTGCAATCGAACTCAGCACCATTTGATTCAGTAAAACAACTCAACATGACCTCATCTAGTTTTCACATCCACGATCAAATTTCTTTCCTGTTACAAAACTACGATAAGACTGCTGAAAAATGGAATAAATATATCACTGATCTCAACATAATACATCAATAAACTTTAAGCCAAGGGTGCTGTTCACAACAAAGTTATATAGGAGAACGAACTTCAACCTTTTTTCCCCAGATATCCGTATTACATTCATGTGATGTCTGGGTTTTTTGTTAATGCGAAGACAATATTTCTATATCTCTTCATGTGCTACACTAACAGACTTTATGGCAGACTGTTCCGACTGACAGTAATGCCAGAAAGAACAACCAAACTGTAAATTCATCACACGTCAAATTATGTGTAATTTATGTAATAACTTATTCATGCCTGTAAAACTGGTATGTTCCTGCATGATCGGGAAGAAATATATATATCAGTTGAGGGGAAAATTTTAGGAGTAAATGCGGCGTCTGGAAAACTTTTGTTTACGTGATTATATGAGCAGATAGCAATGTATCGTGTTCCGTGGCTGAGAACCCTATGCATTCTGTTTTTAATTATTACGATAACCGTAGTTGCACTGAGTTGTACATCTAACAGCATGGGTATAGTCTCTCCTTATGGTACATTGCGACATGCGGAAATCACAAGCAAACTATCTCAGGTAGGTTTATTCTCACTTTGTGACTATGAATTGCGAATCAGTATATGTATTCTGCTAAGACAATAGATAACTCGAAACGCTTTATAATCTCAATACCACCTCTATGGTTTAGGCGTATTTACTTTATTTGACAACAACATAATCTTTTACCAACAGGCTTCTCCAAAGATCTGCTCCTACTTAGTATTTCAAAGATAGCCTCATATACCCTATACCTCACAAATTACGCAAGGGCTAATATTTTTTAATTTATTTTATTTTTGATTACAGCTTGATTCCACACTGTATTTTTGGTACAAGTTTGGAATTTTCAGCATGGATATCGGTAGCCCAAATTTTGCAGGCCGACCATAGATATCAAGTGTGCGTCGGCGTGGGCTCGAACCACGGACCATGTGCGTAGTCGGCGAGAGTCCTAACCACTGTGCCACCGACGCACCAATATTCGGTCTTATCAAGTAGAATAAACAAACGAATAACGAAGAATACATTCATTAATAATGAATTAACGTGTAATACAAAATCGACAACAGTGCGGGTATCTTTTTCTTTATCCCCCAAATCCGTGAAATTCCCGAAAGTAGATATTATCTGAAAGAGGACATAAGAATTATACAGATGTAGACATTGTTATCAGCGTAAACACAATAATTAACCATTAAATATGTCTAAAATGACGAAATAATTAGTTGAATTGTATACAATTACGTCAGTCAACATTTTTCAATAATACAAAATCGATATTGCATCTGCCTGAAAACGTCAAGTTTATGCCATAAAATAAGGAAATACTATGCGTATAGAATTTCCAAGTATTTCTGCTGATTTTTCTTAAAGAAATACATGTGGAGGAGCCTTGACAGCAATAGGAAAAGTACACAACAAAGTGAATGAAATAATTACCAAAACGAGCTATCCCACCTCGTCATGTCTATGTGTGATCCATTAAACTGCAAAAAAGTCACAAAATGCAGTTATAACATGTGTCTTCAAGTAATTCGACATTTTCTGAACGGAAAAGTACGTATTTTTAACAAACTGTAAACTGGCTGTAAGCTACGGCCGGATAAGGACACCATCACTTGCTGTTTCTGCTAAATACGGCGTATTTCATCAACTTTTAGCAGGAATATAAGTAAAAAAGTGTATAAAACAACGAAAAATGACATAACCTTGAGGTTTTTTCAATAAATAAAGCCAGTATCCATCAGCTGATCAAATGACCTACGGCCATCTACAGGCTGCCCACAAAGGCGGCACATCTTGCTTGAATCTGATGTAGCTGCTCATCGTGAACCTATAAATGCATTCAAAGTCCAGGCTGACACGTTTGCTGTAGAAGGTCATTTCGATGCTCCTATTATCCAAGAAAATCGGAGACAGCTTGCACAACGTTACCATGACCTGCATAAAGAGTATACCAATTTAATGTCTCAGTATATTGAAAGAGGCTTCGCTAAAATTGTCGAAGAGGATCACGTTAATGGACAGGTTTGCCACTTGCCACACCGTCACGGTTTTACTCTTGTGATTTATTGCATGGTTTACCTCTATCCACTTCAGTCCATCTTCCGGCCTGCAGCACATTACTTTAGTTCTGTTAATAATTAATAATTAGTTTATTGAGGACATTAAAGCAAGCTGTTCTTTTTCGTATTGAGAACGTGAAAAAGATTATGTCTTCAGCTGCACACAAGCATCATGGGTTGGTGGTCTGATTGGTTTAATTCAAGCATCCCCAGAATCTGCTGGAATATTCCTATTTATTTATCGATTCTTCAGGTCTCGAGATGTGCATTCATTCACTGAAGAAGCGAAAAAGAAGAACTTTTCTAAGGAGGAGATAAACCACTTGCTATCGTACCTTGCATCGGTTCTGGGCAACTTTGGAAATTACTTGTTTTTTGGAGCTACTAAGTTCGTTTCAGCCATTACAGAAATCCAAGCTCTTAACAGGATCGTCTAAAAATACAGGTTAACTACACTGTGAGTCGCAAGTATTAACGCATTTTATTTTGCTGTTATGCTATAATAACACTCTGTAGTCGTATTCTTCTGAACTATCTATTATAACTAACTACTGTCTCTTAACTACACTGTGAATCCTAAGTATCAACGGATTTTATTTTACTGTTATGCTATCATAACACTCTGTAGTCGTATTCTTCTGAGGTATCTTTTATGACTGACTACTTTCTTTCTATGTAGATATATACATAACTATGTAGCTTTATGTATTTTTCTCCTTCGTAACATTTCATATTTCCTCTTCGTTGCTATGCTTATAACTAAAATCTTGAAATTAGCCTGCAAATCTCTGATTCCCTTACCTTTTTATTGTATGTAAACATTTTTAAAATGCTGTTAGTGACGATGCATACAAAATGACTGACTGAAAGTAGTCGTTCATACCATGAGTATCGTTGAGTTAGCTTGTGAATGCAAAATCTGTCCATATGACACGTAGCAATAATAAAAGATTTTTTTCTGAAAACAAAAAAGGAGTATTTCGCCAGGGCCTAGCAGATTCAAAGGTGGGAGAGTGGTGACTGCTATTCAGCGGATATGATGGTGGGGACCTAAGAGAACCACCCTTATCTGTGGGAATGCACGATACAGCTAAGGCTCCTGAGGATGAATTACTTCAGAAAAAAAATTATTAATAAATAAAATAAAAATAAATGCTGCCTGTATGTCACAGCTTGCGTACAAACTCTTTGAAAAAATGGCTCATGGTACGATTTCTCTACTTCAGGAGGACATCTAACTGTATAAATCAGAAAAACAGCATAGATCAGTATTAATATACTTCCTCTTTTCTTTTAAATAACTTATGTACCTTATATTCTATTCTAGTAAAGTTTTCTATTCATCTTCCAATTTTTAATTTCATAAAACAGTGTTCAATTTCAGACTGCACTTGTCTAATATGATCATGCATGTACAAACGGTATGTGAATCATGTAAATGCTTAATTTATGTGAAATATATATATATATATACATTTATAGAGTCATGCTGTGATCCCTTTGGCGTTCGTGCAGAGTTTGAATCACTTGTAGCTGTTGTAAATAGATCAGTGTCTACAAAATTCCAACGACTTGTACATAATGCTGAAAGGTTGTTAACAAATTTACCATGGCCTTCTACATTTGAAAAAGTTAATTTCTTGCAGCCAGACTTTACTAGTTTGGATGTAGTGACGTTCGCAACTTCTGGAATTCCTGTTGGAACTAATATTCCTAACTATGATGATGTACGACAAGTTGATGGATTCAAAGATGTTTCTTTGGGTAATGTACATTACCCGTAATTAGTGCTCGTTTCACGGATCCTAAATCAGAATTTCTACGTAATGAAGACAAACAAATGTGCGTGAGACATGCTGGAAGTTCCTTTGAATTACAAGTTGGACTTCATGAACTGCTGGGATATGGTTCTGGTAAACTGTTTCGGCGTGATTGTTATGGAAAACGAAATTTCCACAGGAAAACTACTGAAGATATCATTAATGGAGATCCTGTAAAAGGTTGGTATGAAAAAGGAGAAACGTATGACAGCAAGTTTTCAAACCTTTCCTCTGCTATAGATAAGTGTCGAGCTGAGTGAGTTGGAATTGATTTATCTGATTTTCCTCTTGCTCTGGTTCAGTTCGGTTTGAATACTGACTTTGCTCAAGGCGATGTCCGAGAAGTAGTTTATATTAATTGGTTGTCAATGCTTCCTTCAGTTGTAACTTCCATGGAATTTTATTCTCCAGTGGAAAATGCCGATGACATTGGATCATGGTGTCAAGCACATTATTGTGCTTGTTATGCAACTCTTCGAGTTTTGATTGAAGCTGACGATTCTACGGTACGTACAGATGAAGTGGTCGGTGAGGACCATGCACCTGATTCATGTACTTTCTTTGGTCGTAGAAGGCTTTTAACTGAGACTCGTTCAGCAATTGGTGAATTCCTGAGAAAATCACGACATAAAAAAGGTAAAGCGAATGCTTTCTTCCAACAATACAGTCAACTACTACCACAAAATTTGACTGATTTATTCTGGCACAGATGGCCACGTGAATATCTTCCTTCCTTCGATACTGTTCGGTATGTTTTTGTCTTTTATTGAGTGACAATGGATTTGTGCTTATCTTGGTGTAATTGTGTGCTTTATTTTATGTTTTAGAAACAAATAAATTACTGCCTCATGTAAATGGAAATTTCAGAAGAAATTCATCTCCCCTATTGGTGGCGAAAAACATTACAGTATTAAGTTTACAGTGCCAGTGGGAATGGTATAACAGACGGCAGATCATTAATAATAGAGCTAACTAGATTCAAATCTCGTAATCAACACAAACACACATGTAGTTGTGCCTCAATATTCTGGCTCATTCCATAGCTGTCTTCGACGACTTCGGATGCTAGCTTGTTTCCTTCTCCTAATTTCTTAGCCAACATCTTGGGCAACACATATCCGATAGCCCCTTGATTAAGATTGTCCCCAGAATTACTTCAGAAGCTGCACGATCACAAAGCTAATGGCTTCATACCTCTCCCACAAATCAAAAGTTTTAAGCCAGTTCAAACTTCACGAAGCTGACTGTTTACTTCTTTAACTAGCTCCATCCTTTTTGTGTTGTATTTGTTCTCAAAGGCAGATAAATAAACACTTGTTCACTACTGACAACTAGGTAGAAGCTCACCTCACGAACGCGTTGTTGAATTGCCTGTTCGCGGCAGTTCCTCAATTAGTTTCTAACTCAACTTAACTAAGTTTTGACTTCTTCCCACCTAGTTGTCGTCTCCTTGTGGCGAGTTAAACTTTCAAGCTAGCATGTGGGCATCAGCAATAATTGTACTTTGCACACCTTTGGCATAATTCCTACTGTGCATGCGGATAAGTTCCTTTGGTTAATTTCATCTATACTTTAAGTAAACTGGATGCAACGTTGCGATAAATGCTGAAAATTCTATGTTTTACTGAAAGTGCTGTTTTTTAATAAAGCAGATCGTTATCATTACCGCTATTCCGAGATGGAACACACAGAAAGTCGAACGAAGTATAGCAGGTGGTCAGCTTTAGTAGTGAGCATTACCATGGCACCAGCATAGAGTATCAGAGATCGGTGAAACATAAGATTGTCATAAGGTCGAGACGTTCATGGTGTGAATCACCGATTCTGATGGCTAGAGGAATTTATCATTCATACCGTTTTCTCATGTATATCTGTTCACCATGCGTATGAACTGTAATAGCAGATGCATATGAGAGATTGCCAGAAAGTTATGGGCTTATACCAACGATCGAGAAAGTTCTTCTAACTGATATAGATGAACGTACTCATGGTAGAAAATGTTGACTCCAGATGTTTACTAGTGGGTAGCAGTCAGACTAGAAGGCAACCGATGACAGTCTGGTGAGGCAATTTCAATAGAAATGGTTAGTGAACTAAGTTGACGAATGGCATTATTCGTAAGTTACTAGATGAATAAACTTAAACTGTCCCATGTCGATGCGCTACACATAACTGGCATGTTGAAGAGGTTCAGAGTAACTGTCCATCAACTGATTTCATCGCTTCGAAGGCACTCGATGGGTAACCCTAAACATACCCATTCAAAAATGAGCAAGTTAAACGGCCATCCTTAGCGAATTTCGTCCTACGGAGAGGGGGTCTGATGTAAGCCTCTACAACATGGCATGCTATAGCCACTCAGATAGAGTATGCTGCTGATAAATTCAGAAGAATAGAGCGAGAAACCATGCTGGGGCTATACTTTCTATATGATTTCGAGGCTTTCTGTATCCATTGGTTAATGAATACCTTCCTGTTTGTTTGACTACGTATCCCCTGCTTTCGGATATCAAGGTTGTCGGACGGTAGTGTGAATAGTCGGTTTGATTTTTGGTTTTTAAATGGGAATACCTGTATAGTATTAGGTGACTTCTATGCGCCACATATTATTCGAGTTGGGTCAACATTAATGATCTTGCAGGTATACATGCATACTTGTTTCAACAGTGCTTGAATGTGCACTTGTGCATGAACCCTGTCATGATCCATCTACTCTGGACTTAGTAGGAACACCAGAAAGTTGTAGGTGGCATAACGTGCCTCCCGTTGTTACTCATCAATGTCCGTGTTGATACTTTTAAGATTCATGTCATCATGCACGATATAGACGCGTATGTCAACACCTGCCTACTCGGAGAATGCACATGGACAACGCTGGCTGGACGTGGAATTTTGACCACTGAAGAAGTGAATAAAATGCAACCTAATTTACTCATTGTCCACATCGCAAGCTTCCTTCCCGTTTACAAATGTCACGAAAAATTCTCACTTTCCAGTTATTCCCATCCTACCCACGCCGCTAACGAAAAAATACCCATCTTTTAATATATCCCTGTTAGCGAACGATTTGCTCATACACTGGCACCTTTAACGGTGATAACTAATTTCGATATTCCCTTAGTTACAAGTGTAAAGACTGCTCTCCTTACATATTAATATCTCCACAGCTGTGGTATAAATAAGGCTAATGTAGTATGCGAATATTGTATTTTGTACAATTAAATGCAGGTTTCATAAATATAGTAACAGGTGAGGAAGTTAAAAAGTGCTTTCATAAGTCATTTTGGGGATAGTGATTGTCTGGTACCAGGTTGACCGACGTGGGTTAGTTAGTATACAATGTTCTGTGTGTTAAAAGTCAACATATCAATTTTCAGCTGGGGAAGTGTGTAGACGTGTAGAGCAATCTTGTCCTGAGTGCGCATGTAAGTCATCAGTCCTTCCAAGCTTTTAAGAGTGGACTGCAACCAGCAGCGAACGGGTAGGTTTCGCGTTATTTTGCACCTTGAATGGAAGTTGGCACGACTAAAACGTAGTTTTTGAGGAAACTGGATTGAAATCCCTAACTATGTGGTCGAAATACTTAGTTTGCGTTTAGAAATATGCAGTCTAGCTAATGATTTGACCAATAACTTCAAATTGTGTTCGTAATCATCAATAATGACTTCATAGATAGTTGCATGCATGAAGCTGATACGTTGAAGGATTTTCGTTTGCACTTCAGGATAGACGACTGGAGTGTTGAAAAGAACACTTAGATGAGCGATTCAACTGATCAACAGCCACGCTCAACTTAACCAGCATCCCAGACCATCCTGAATGGGGATGTAAACACAGGTCCTCGGTCCCTAACTCAGATTACTAGTCTGAAGCGAGGCAAAGCTGCAGGACCTGATGGAATCCCTCCAGAGGCTCAAAATCGTTGTCAATGACTGGCACAGATGCATTCACTACTTGTGACTTATATACCCAATAGAACTATATTTTTCTCTGTTATTACTATTCTTTTTGCCTCATATCTCTGTCTACTGTCTCTACTTTGCATTCCTGCTTACTTTCTTCTCTGGCTTTGTGTGCTGAGTGAATTGTGGCGACTCGAACTGCTGCACACCGGTGCAAATTTCTATGTTGAATCCAGTCAGTCAGCTGGAATTACAGTGGTTATGAATAATGACAATACCGTACTTCAGGATTTGAATGGTAGTAAAGGAAACAAAATCAATGCATCCAAAATATAAGCATTATAATTTTTTGTTTAATCACCATCAGTTTACATGTTTTGAAAATAGAATAGGGGAGGTGTGTGAGAAGGAACAGAAAAATTCTAACACTGTTAGCTTGTAGGTTTATATAGTAACTAACGAAGTGTATAGTTCATAGAATTGAAAACATGCTCAGTGTGCTGAAATCACTAATATCGATGACTGGTCGTAAGTCATTCATTCCGGTAGTGTTTTGGCGAACTCAGCTGAATTATAATTGTTTGCTTTTGAGATGAACCACTAGAAACACTGGGTGTATTATTGAGTAATCTTAAATAAATGCACTTCGCAGTTCCTAGTACTGTGGTGTTATTTCTTATGTTTGGTTGTTTTGTATAACGACAGTAACTAGTACATTTCGGTTGTTTTATAACCTTAATTAATTGATTTAAAAATATTGCATTGCTTAATTTTTTGAGCTCCTTTCCGACGGTATTATTCGGAGTATAAACTTAATTCATACACGATGTGGGTGCAGTTTTCGCTAGAATGTGTTCATAAATAGTTTCAGCTCTAAATAAATTCAACTCCCAGGTATTATAGAAGTATTTCACTGATTTGGTTCTAATTTTTGAAAAGTAAAATAGTAAGTTTTATGCCGAACATCCGGAGGGTTTTAATGTAGTCACTGTAATAAAATGTGTATCCTTTTTATTTCAGCTGAAAATATCTGTATTTGATTGTGAAACGATGGTTTCTTTTTGTTGATGCGTATGTACTGTCAAACAATCATCTTCTCTTCAGGTGTCTTAACTGTTTGATTGCAGTGGAATATTTTTTTCTCTAGGGTGCATATCATGGAACTTATGTTCGGCGAAGTTGATGAATCACACAATGTTTTTCTCGAGAGATCAAGTCCTGTGACGGAGGTCAATAACTGTGTTAGTCAAACAAAGAATAACGAAATCAAGGTGCCCGATAATAATGATAATGAAACTTCAGGAGGAAGCAATAGTGTATTACCCCATAAAGAAAGTGGGATACAGCCTTCTACTTATCATGGTAAAAATTTGCTGTCAAATGAAGCCAGACCAAGTGAAACTTATTCTTATGATTCTGAGCAACAGCATAGTAATCTCAGACCGTGGAAGCCTGTGGACCAGCGATTTACTGCTTTGAAATATGCATGCGATAAGCTGTTAGGTGATAACTGTGCGCTTTATGAATATGGTCCTAGATGGCATGTTGATGTAGACGAAGCATCGAAAAGTAATGGGGTGAGTTGGTCTTAACAATGTTGTAATTATAAGTTGCAGTGGTATTCTGATTTCTTAAATACTTTACTGATAGACACGAATAAGGCTAATTTACGGTAGTTTTAGTTGGGCTTATTGATATCTCAAGATTCTAGGATGAATGTCGTTGAAAATGAAGTAGAAGGCTATCCTTTTCTCACAAAAAGTTTGGAAGTCCACTTGGACAAAGGGTTTTGATAGAGCATATGACATTATTATTTTTGGGGGAAGACCGAAGTCTGTCTACCCTCGGCTGTACCAGGTCGTTTATGGAGGCCATATATCAGTTGCGTCAAACGATTTTTTTTTTATTCAGTATGCCGAACCAGTCATAACAGATCAGTTTCTTGATTGCTTGCCCTGCGTAGCGAACAGTTGATTGAGAGTACGATTATTCCCCCCTCGCTGAATTTTCAGGCTGATACTATATCTTATATGGTTTTAGCACCAACTCTTTCTTATAAGATTCGCAATGTTTATCTTGTCATCACTGACATTTTATTGTGTGTTAGTGTATGCCTACATGAACGACAAAGTCACATGTATCGTCGTAACGTCACTGATAACGTTACTGAAATTCAATATGTTAGCGACTGTATTCAGTAACCGTGTTCCTTTAGCTGATGCAATGATGAATGGGGAATCATTTGGATTATTGCGCATCCTCGTAAGCACCTCAGTGCTTTTCTTGACAATAAATAGCTCTTGCGATACCCAGATGGTCAGTCTAATGGTACTTCTGGTCGAATTTAAAGGGCATTTAGTTAGTGTCATTTAACTGCTAAGATTCCATGTACAACTCTTAGTTGCTCATTTTCGTAGTATCGTCTGATAAGTTACGAAATAGATCATATGAGGGACATTGTTTTCATTCACAGAAAAGCTTTTTATAGAAGAAAGGCTTATTGATGAACTCACCATTTTTCGAAGTATGCATAGGACAGTAAGTGTCGGAAATAACATAGGATGTTAACAGCTCATTTGGTTAGGTTGTGTGAGCTGAATGACTTGAAACCCTCTCTCCTGAATTTTTAACTCAAAGGTAATGAGGTATTTGGACGAATTAAATGAATCAATGATGCATGCCGAAGGACTTGTCTTGCTATCAGGTTAGTCACGTTCTACTGAATAGTTATTCACTGAGGCAGTCTAATGTTGAAAAGTCATAAGCGCATTTAATTTCAATGGTATATACGCCAATTAACATACGTATGCTCTGGGATATATATCGAATCAACAAGACAACGAATAATAACTGCATGTCTGGGTATATTTCAAGGATCTTGTGACTGAAATGTGCAAAAGTCTTTAGGAGTGCAGTCGCTCGTCATGTAATAGATAGTACCCCGCGAAATGGATATTTTAAAATCCTTTTAGATAATTGAGTTACAGGTTAGCTTCAGTTTACTGAGTATCTCCGAAGACGTGGTTATTAAGCGACTAAAAACCACCTTCTCACTCGGCGCCCAAATATTATAGAACTATTCTGTCAAATCTTGACTACAGTTCATTTGAACCACCTGTGTGCTTTGGATGTAGTGGGTGTGTGGGTGGGTGACACTGTTGTTAATATTTCCATACCATTGGGAGAGAACTTCATTTTTATTTCTTTAAATTTGGTTGGTTTTGACAGTGTCATTTCACACTGCTTAATTTATTATTTGCTTTCACTCTTACTCTCGACGTAAATATTTGACCCCTAATGAGGTCTATGGACTAACAAGCATACCGAGAACTGTAGTTCCGTTCTTTTAATTCTTCTTGTGTTTAGTTGGCATGTTCAAACCAAACAATTAGAATATGTGGCGATTATTTTGTACATTGAAACTGTTTTAAGTTGTGTGCAGTTGGCCAGAGCTGACAGAGTAAAATTGATATATTATCATGCTGAACTTGTTGTTTTCTCTTTGTTGACTCTCATCAAGGAAAAAGATGTGTTAACTTCCTTAGTTTTAATCCCACAGCTTAAAGATGTGAGGTGTTTTCACTTGTATTATTAGAAACTTTAGTTCGATTTCAGGTACTGAAAGTCTCAGCATAATCTGTCAGTCATCCGAAAGTTGTTCAGTTTAGTCGAATGTTTCGTGTGGTCTATCTTTCCATGTATATATTTGCAGAATAAGTGAGAAGAAGGAGAGATAGTGATACGAAAAAAATGAAGACATCAGCAATATGTAATACCTGTCAGCTATTTAGGATCATTAGGGGGACGAGCTCTAAGAAACCTATGGAGAATGAAGTGATCTCTAAGGATGGAAGTTTAAACTAAGTGGAGCTCTGAAAAAACGAACTCGAGGAAACCAAGCACCCAGCCTTGGAACCTAGACGAGTGCGTATTGATCATATCTCAACCCTTTCGAGATCTGTTGGAGTATAGATTTCTCCATATTACCCTTCTATTTTTTAAACAAAAACTCTCCGTCTCTCTGAGTTACCTCGTCATGAACCCTGTGATTGTAAACGGTCCAAATGGCATTTGTCCAACCTCTTTTTTCTTTATCCACGGCAAGTACTGTTTAACTTTATTTAGTTTCTTCTTTAGGTAGGTACCACTAATAGAACTGCAAACATTTTAGCTTGTAGTATGCAGGCAGGCGGCTTGATATTTGTGCTATAGTTTGTACTAAATATGGTGTTAACTCGAATATACTGTTTTGACCACTTCGCTGAGAAAACCAAAGTAATTCTACCTTGTAATATATCTCTTACTTTTCTGTCTACCCTGTCACTTCTAAATGTATGGGTTGTGACTGTCATCATTCCATGGATCTCCACACTGATCTCGTCTCACCTGATCAAAGTACCTCTAACAACTAAGTGTCCTGGTGTGCTTTATGATCAACTGGCTGATTTAGAGTTTTTATTGTTTCCCCTTCTCTGTTCTTTTGTATCGTAAACGGGACATATTTGGTCCTCACCTTTTGGGCTTCAATATTTGACTGTAGCTTTAAGAAGGCCTGCTGAGAATGTTGCTTACTGTGGTCTCTTAGCTATGGTGGACGAGTTACGCATTTCATGTTTGCTGCAAGAATCGAGGCTACTTGATATTGATGGCTGCTATAATTGTCTTGCCTGTATCGTGTTGAGTTAGCCGGTCGAAAGGGTATGAAATCGATTTTCTGTCAACTAAACTGGGTGTTGTATTTTCTGACTTAGATAGCCAAGAAATTCAAGTTCGAATAGGTGTTATCATAATTTTAAAATGCATCCCTATTTTAGCCTGTTCGTACAACCCCTTCTCTCAACAGAAGTGGTAATTTTGGTGTTGATTTGTTGAAACCACAGTGTTGGCAACCTACAGCTGAAACATACAATAAGTGGAGAGCGAGGGTTCGTGCTTTGGGTAATTATGCAAAATGGCACCAAGGGGAGTTATTTATACACAACTTTGGACCCAGCGATCGTCAGTTGTTTAATGATGCAGTTATGAAGTAAGTTGCAAAATTTTTTCCCACATGCTTCTATTATTGATGCAAAATGTGTGTGTGTGTGTGTCGTGTGAAATTGCTCAGCACACGGATATAACTGTGGATAACAATGTGTTTAAAGTCGTGATAAAGACTAATGATGATTAGTCTAAGAAACAATTCTTTCAGTTGCTTTCTATTATGTGATGAAGTTGAATTTCCTCATCTGATAAGTACATTATTAAAATTGGAATTTTTAGGTTAAACATAGTATTGTAGTGATAAATAGTAATGGTAATAATAACAATGATTACTAACTACTACGTGCGTCGGTGGTACAGCGGTAGAATGCTCGCCAACCACATTTGAGGTTTGGGGTCCTATCCCCGGAGAATGCACTACTTTACCTCACTGAGTTGGTTATAAGACTGGTATAGAGGGAAGGCTGGACATGTGGCTAGCAACCCCATCCCGTTAAAGTAAACACCACTGCTACCGAAACTTCAAAGCTCTGACTTGAAGCCCTATGTAAAGCAATGTAATAATTAAAAAAATACTAACACTACCACTATAAATGGTAAACTTAACAGTAAGAATAGCCGTATTCTAAAACATACGCTAACACACTGCAGCATTCTCAACGGATGAAATGGCAACATCTCTACTCTTGGTATAGAGTCCTCAAGTAAAATATTACTTGACGGAATATCATGTGACACTGTTGTTCCAGTTAATGCGAGTCCCAGTCCTTTACGACATTTTTTCATTTCCTTCCAGAAGTGCTCAGCATTAAGTTGAAAGCTTACTTAAAAGGGTGTAGGAGTTTATGCAACAATTCAGGATGGTTCTTAACAATAATCTAATGGTTAAAAGACCGTAACAGAATGTATGTATGGGTCAAGTTCCCGAGATGAGCACATATTCATGCCTCCGAAATTGTCCTCCTTAGTTGGCACTTTCCATTCTTTGACGAACAGCTAGCTTCGAGTGATAAGATTCTTCAAGTTGTCTGATTGTCTTTGCTTGGTGTTAAGGGGATCAATCATTGATGGTATTTGATATCCTTTATTAGTGTTGGTTGAAAATGGTGTACCCATTAGTTCGAGTCTAGAGTGGTTCATTAATAAACACTTTCATGAAATGACGTTATGGTTTTGTGCTCTCACTTTTAGTTAGCACTTCACCAAATACAATTATCTGTTCCGTTCGTCATGGAAGTCACAATATACTGAAATGTCTTTTGGTTGTTTTTTTTTGATGGTGAATTAAGCAAGTTTTATTGATCTCTTACAAACTTAATAAATTACTCGAAACTTACTTGACTTTACTTCGGCTATCTCCTACGGGAGGATGAGCCGGCTTCATGAACGTCTCGAATCATCGCTGCCTAGGCGCGGCAATTTGTAAGTGAGTTCATGAAGTTTCATGGGAATTTGGTACGAGTGATGTTCCCAGCATCGCTCGGCCTTTTGTTTGAGAGTGCAGCTCTAGCCTTTACACAGCCAAGTGTGACCTACAAGGCAGTAGGAGTGGAGTAAGGAGTCCACTATCCATTGGCAGCCGGTGACCGGAGTTCGGTTCATACGCCTTTTTGAATGGGGCCAGACATCCAGGACATCCAACAAGCCCTTTGTCCATACGTCTGCAGGTGAGCTCCAGTGAGCTTCATACGCCAGTCGTTGGAGGTTTGGAATCAGGGTTTAGCCACCTCCCCTAGACCGTCATCCAATGGACAGTCAACTCGGTGGAGAGCGCCGGGCATCCGCTTTCGCCCTCTCACTTTGGTGAGAAACACCTCCGCCACGTGAAGGCAGTGAGTAGGACTTCCTCAGGAGAGGCTATGTAAGACGCCCGGTCATATGGGAGCATTTCAAGAGGTGTGCGGAGGGGTGGCCAACCCGCAGCGCAAGGCACCCACCCCCGACCATCCTGAGGTCGAGAACCTCATTCAAACTTGTCTTTAATATATCTAGGCTATTTTTCTTAAATTCCTTCAATTATTTCAGTTACACTTTCTAAGTAACAATTCTGAGTGGCAGTTGATGAAAAGCCTTTGATACTTTTTTAATTAAATTAGTTCATAAAGAGATTGTCATTTGTGGACGTTAAAAAGCTTTGGCAACTTTTGTTTTATTCGACAACTTCCTAATTGCATAACATAAAAAGAATAGATTTTGATTATTAATATGGCTGCGACGTTTGATCCGGCTATAATTCCCAACAACCTTTCTTCAATACATTTTTTAAACTTATCACTTCACTTTTCAGTTTATGCGTTGCTTAGTTTCATCACCAACAAATTACCGATTGTTTTTGTTGTTTTTTTTTTTTTGAAAACGATAGATTTGGTCTTCCACCACCTGGTATTATTCCGCCCCGAAATTGGCTTCCATCAGCTTTACATCATAAATCTCACCTTCATCTCTTTGGTTATGTGGACTTATACATGAAGCATCTATGTGATGACCGATATGCTTTAGATGATTCGAAAGACACGTAAACATTGAGATTTTTATTGATTGTTGGATGACTTTTTCTATCGCTGGTTACCAATTACACACAGATAACTACTGTTTTCTTGTACCTCAGACTAATATAGTGCAGTGAAACTAGTTACTCGACTTTACCGAGCATCGGAAATATTATGTGTCTTCCTGTAGTGTGAATTTTTGTTTTACTGAATCAAAATCTGTCATTCCATTTGTTAATCATATATGAATTATATTGCACAGAACAGTAGGAGTGTTGTGTAAGTTTATTTACTGGGTCTGTCTGTCTGTCTGTCTGTTTTCGATATAGAACTTTGCACAAATATGCGGAAGTTCAAGTCGCCACACTCCGTGTAGCACGCGAAGCAAGAGAAGAAAGTGCAAGAAAAGCATAATAGAGACAGTGAGCAGAGGTGTGAGACAAAGGAGGAGTAATAACGAAGAACAAAACAGTTTCATTGGAGATCATAAGTCACAAGGAGTGGATGCATCTGCGCCACTGAGAACGATCACTTTGAGCCATGTCACCAATTGTTTCCAACCATAGATTTTTACCGTCTCGAGGACCCCAGCCTGGTGGAAGTCTACACCTTCCTACGTGACTTAGACCAACTGTTGTGGATTTCATTGACTGATGATGCCATGTTTTTGTTTGACCTCCGCTAGCTCTTTTTCAGCTTGACCCTATATCAGCCAAAATTGCTCGTCGAGGAAGGCGGTGACTTGGCATACGCAACACATGTCCTAACCATCTCAGTCTTTGTAACTTCACTACTTCGTCGATTGATTTCCCCAGTTTACCTAGAACTCGACGCCTAACTTCAGTGTTGCTCACCTTATTATGCCACTTTACACAGGAAATAGAGCGCAGGCACCTATGATCAAAGACAGCTAGTGTTTTCATGTCTTCCACTCTCAGTGGCCAGGTCTCACAACCATAAAGGAGGACGGAGCGGACTGATGAGCAGTACACCCGCCCTTTGGTCGATAGTCGAACATCTCGTCTACGCCAGAGTCGGCGTAAACTGGCAAATGCGAAACGAGCGCCCTGTATTCGTGCTGAGATTTCGTCAGAGATCAACCCGTTGTCACTGGCTGATGGTACTTCCCAAATAAGTGAAGCGGTTAATGTGCTCTACCACTTCACTACCTATTTCTAATCTAGGAGTCGGTGTAGTCCAGTCCTGTAACATCATCTTGCATTTGGCGGGAGCGAATCGCATGCCAAACATTCGTAGATTGCGGCTCAAGGTGTTTAGAAGACTCTGCATTTTGTCAGCGTCTTCGCCTAGGAGGACTATATCGTCTGCATATTCTAAGTCAACGAGATTATTCCCTGGTAGCAAGTCAATCCCTGAGTCGCTGAAGTCACTTAGGGTTAAGTCCATTAGTACATCTATGATGAAGTTGAATAGAAAAGGGGATAATGGGTATCCTTGACGGACACCACTAGTTGTCACCAGTTCAGACGACAGCTCGCCGTAAGCCCTCACCTGGCTGTATGAGTACGAGTAGAGTGCCTTAATCAGTGGAATGTATTTTCTCGGAATTCCCTTTACAGCCAAGCATCTCCAGAGAACTTCTGGGTCGACAGAGTCGAATGCTGCCTTTAGGTCAAGAAATATAATGACTGTTGGACGCCGGTAGGAATTCCTATGTTCTAGAATCTGTTGGAGGGTGAAGATATGATCAATACACCCTCTTCCTGGTCTAAAGCCTACCTGGCTCTCTCGTGTTTGTGCCTCCCGAGCACCACTCAGTCTGCGCATGATTATTGAGCCTAAGACTTCAGATACTATATTAGTCAAGCTAATCCCTCTGTGATTATCACAGGAAGACTTGTCTCCCTTCTTGTATATGGGGATAATCAGTGACTTACACCAACCCGATGGGACTTCTTCTGATTCCCAGACGCTGCCTAGTACCTCAGTTAATGCAGACAGTAAACTGTCTCCACCGTACTTAAATACCTCTGGAGTGATTCCATCAGGTCCCGCTGCTTTGCCCAGTTTCAGATTGATGACAGCTTTAGTAACCTCAGTTAGGGATGGAGGACCTGTGTCTATATCCCATTCAGGGAGGTGTTGGATGTTCGGAAGGATGAGCGTGGCTGTGGGCCAATTAAACTGCTCCTCATAATGCTCTTTCCAGCGATCCAGTCGTCTATCCTGGGAGCTAATTATAGTGCCATTTTTCTCCGAGATTGTTTCACTAATGATTTGTCTTCTCCTACCCGTTTCCCTGATGAGTCTAAATAGTTGACTGGTGTTGCCTATCCTCGAAGCTTTCTCCATCTCTTTCGCTTTTGTCACCCTTCACTGTTCACGGTCCTTGAGGAGACTTTTCGTAAGTTTCCTTTTGTGCAGCTTTCGCTCCTCATTGAATTCGGAGCTCGCCGGTATAAGCCTTCTAGCATCTATCAGTTCGGATGAGGCGGTGGAGATCCAGTGGTTTTTGCTCACCTTTGGGTTTAACTTATTCACAGCTTTTACAGCTGTATCTATGGCTGCCTGGATATTCTTCCAAGCTTCTTCAGGGTGAGCACAGCTGTCGAACACAGATATGTGTTTAGCTAGTTCTTCCTCAAATACGGATTTAGTTTCCTGATCGAGCTGGAGACGTGATGGTTTTACCGCCAGCTGTTTCCTACGTCCGTTCAGTCGTAAGCACACCCGAGCGCGGACCAGTGCGTGGTCGGTATCTACACACGTGTTCCAGAAGGAGCGACAATCTCCTACCGACCCACGCCAACGATAGCTTATTGCTATGTGGTCTATTTGTGTCCAGCGTTGGTTAGATGAAGGGGGTCTCCAAGTCAAACAGTGTCTCTTCTTGTGTTTGAAGTTAGTGCTTACAAGAAACAAATGATTATCAGAACAGAACTGTAGGAGACGGTCACCGTTGTCAGTTCGCTGGCACGGAACTCCATAGGTGCCACCGACATCCTTCTCAGATTGACACAATTTCCCTACTTGAGCGTTAAAGTCACGGGCTAGAACGACTATGTCTGAGCGTTTAGCCTTTCGCACCAAACTAGACAGCTTTTGGTAGAACTCATCCTTCGTTTCATCTGAACTGCAGTCAGTGGGGGCGTAGGCGGAGATTACGAAAAGGCATCGGCGAGTAGTGCAGTCCTTCCTCCTTTTTACTGACCCGTTCAGACGGACAGCACACATTCGGCTATCTACCGGGATCCAGTCAAGCAATGTCTTTTCTGCCCTAGTACTCAAAGCTATCCCTACACCAGCTAATCCACGTGAACTAGCTGTGGCATCTCCTGACACCCTCAAGGTGAATTTTGCAGATTCAACCTGTTGGCCAGGTGGGGTTAGGTGAATAACCACACTTGGGTCTTGTATGCGTGTTTCTGAAACACAGCATACATCAATGGCTCGGGATGCCAGGGTTTTGGCTAGTGATGCTTGTTGTCCTATTTGGCAAAGTGTCCTAACATTAAAAGTTCCTATATGAAATTGGTGGCGTGGCTTTAGGAGGCTGTTGGTGGTGGTATTTTGGCTTCCATCGTTTTTAGTGGACGCAGAGTGGAGAGGAAGTGGAGAGCTATCGAGCCAAGGAGTTGCATCAGTGGAAGGAAGCAAGATGATAGAGATGAAGATGAAGACAAAGATGAGTGAGTATTAGAGAGGTTTCGTGTGCATTTCAGATTGTGAGGGCGATTGTTACTTCCCGGCTACCCACACCGTGGAAGTTGGTTGCGTGACCGCAGAGCCCAGGGGACAACTGCTTGAGGCCGGTCACACGCGGCCTGTTTTTGTTTCCTCTTTATTGTTTGGTGTGTCTCAGTAGCATATTTATCACTCCTGCCCTGTGACACAGCAGCAGGAAACGTGGTCGTTGTTAATCCGGGCCACGGCCGATCCGGCATGAAATTTTGTAATTTTGTTTGTATCATAATGGTGGATTGGGTAGCTGCTTTTTGTTTTAACCGCTATCCAAACAACCTTTCTGGCATGGTAGGACATCAAGAGACATAAGTCTCAGCCAGTATAGCTTGATTAGGTCATTGCGGTATTCAAGCCCGACCACCACGTCAAGGTAGCAGCTTTCGGTCGGGTTATTTACTGGGTGGTAAAGTATGTATGTACGGTCATTCTGTAGAAACCTACTTTAGTATGTGAAATGATCAGATATGTCTACTACACTTCCTAAGTCCTGGTATATTGACTAAAAGAAGCTTTTTCATGAATTACTCACATAACCTGTCATCATTTGAAAGCACAGCAAAACAGATGCAAGTCTTAACCTATTATACAAGTCTGAGTTGTAAGACTTCTTTCACTTACTTTTTGACTAACGTATTTTAATTGAAAATACTCAACCATTGAAATTGTTATGTACCATAGAGTAGTAAACATAGCATTGATATCTGCTATCCCTTTCTTCTAGAAAAAGATGTATTCTTCAGACTTCTGTAAATTTATCATGGAAACGCATTGATAATCAGGGATACGATGAATTCTGCTTCTAGCTTCCGCATTACTGGCTGTACGCGTGGTGGATACACTAACCACCTAATCACTTGCAACAGGCGTAAGACTAAAATGTGTCCTAATGTATTTAGCCGCTTAAATTTCTGTGTGGCAAGATATATATAAATAGGGTGGACTTAATAATATTCTTTTAAAGCAAGGTCTACGAGAAACTTCAAAGTGATTTCCGAAACATATTCAGTTGTCTGGTCTTGTTGAGGCTTTAAACAGGCTTCTCAGAATGATAAACTGGGAGCAGATAATTCAGGAAGATAACTCATCATCGAGCTAGAGGCGAGATGCATGATAACGGAGAACCCTTCTCAGACTTCTTCGCCTTCAATGATTAGGTGATTGGCATAAGTAGAGAAGGAAGATTTCTACAGATAACCGCAAACAGTAATGCACCAGTCCCCAAATAGCGACATCAGACTTCTAATGGATGATATGAATGCTAAACTAAGAGCGGCCAACACAGGAAAAGAGGTCATCACGTGTGGGAACACTCCTGGAAAATGATTGAGGACGAGGATGATAATGATACATTTGACATTTTGGATAGTTGATATTTAAAAGGATTGTCTCGTCGCTTGTCAGTTTTCACTATCACCGTCCTATAAACTTTCAAATTGGTCAGGTATTCTCATAATATTAACTTTGATTTGTAGAAGAAAATTATTTTTAATTTCATTTTTATATATTAATTTAAAATAATTTTTGTTTAGATGGTCCGATGGTTTACCTAAGGAACACCTGTGCGTCCCTGCTGTACTATCACGTGTTGCAATGCTGGTTCTTATTAGAAATAAAGTATTAGAATATGAAGATATTAACGGTGCAAGAAGTATTGCTACTGATGTAAGTCCTGTTTCTCTCATTACCACTGATTAAAATTGGCTCTCTACAATGTGGACTATGGTTTCTTTTTATTTTATAGTAATAATAATAAAAATACTCATGCTTATTTTATTATTATTATTATTCCAGCCGGAATTATAATCTGTTTACATATTGTCCTGTGGTATATCTTAGCTGCGTGTCAGCTATCCGGTAGTGAAATATGGTTTAGGCTTGCGAGTGTGTAACCGGTTGAAAACAAAAAGTTGTGATCGCATTGGGGAAAATGTCTGATAAAACTTATATGAAATGATAAACACCTCTGTTGTTTTCTCCTATCAACAAATATATATATATATATATATATATATATTTTACATAAACACCTTTGCTTTTTGTCTATTGATAGGATGAATATTCTGAATTTAAATTTAACATAGATGAAGGTGGCTTATCATTATTGCGTTCTATGTGGAATGATGAATGTGCACAAATCAACAATATCCGTGAAACAATTTGCTCCCAATCACAGATGGCTGGAGACTCTGAAATGATACTAAAGAGTCAAAGAATTTGGCATTCACGTCATGATTATTGGTTGCTTGCTGGTATACTTGTTCATGGATATGCCAATTGGGATGATATACTGGCCGATCCACGTTTCGTTATAGTAAAATTTGGAGTGTCTGGTGTACTAGACGCTATGAATAGACTTATGAATTCTGAATTAAGTAAGTAATAGTTTAATGTGTACTTCTTTTTATTCCCTTGTTCCGGTAATGTAGCATGATATGATGCGTTGGATAGCCGCCATATAAACCAGATGAGTGATATTTTCTGTCAGAATTTACCACTTAGTAAATTTTTTGATTTTGTCTAGTACCTGAACAAAGTTCTGGTTTTTTGAACTCTGGAAGGTTGTTGTAATTAGATCGATAAATTTCCTTACCGCCAGGAGGGTCATGTGTGTTGCGTTTTTTATGTGGACAACCTGAATGCCATTCTCTGGGATGATAATGTTGCGGATATAAGTTTTATTTTGGGAATGAAATGTATCTCATGAATAATTTCTATGTAAGATGAAGTGTATATTTAATCCTATCTGAAGTCATTTGTTTGTTATGCAAGCCGTTATAGCGACGTATACTGTCACTTTAACCAACAGATATATTAATTTTAAGCTACTAAGGCGCGGAATAAGCAGTTTTTCAGTAACTAATTAGATGCCTCCAATGCCTCAGGATGGTCGGGGGTGGGTGCCTTGCGCTGCGGGTTGGCCACCCCTCCGCACACCTCTTGAAATGCTCCCATATGACCGGGTGTCTTACATAGCCTCTCCTGAGGAAGTCCTACTCACTGCCTTCACGTGGCGGAGGTGTTTCTCACCAAAGTGAGAGGGCGAAAGCGGATGCCCGGCGCTCTCCACCGGGTTGACTGTCCATTGGATGACGGTCTAGGGGAGATGGCTAAACCCTGATTCCAAACCTCCAACGACTGGCGTATGAAGCTCACTGGAGCTCACCGGCAGACGTATGGACAAAGGGCTTGTTGGATGTCCTGGATGTCTGGCCCCATTCAAAAAGGCGTATGAACCGAACTCCGGTCACCGGCTGCCAATGGATAGTGGACTCCTTACTCCACTCCTACTGCCTTGTAGGTCACACTTGGCTGTGTGAAGGCTAGAGCTGCACTCTCAAACAAAAGGCCGGGCGATGCTGGGGACATCACTCGTACCAAATTCCCATGAAACTTCATGAACTCTCTTACAAATTGCCGCGCCTGGGCAGCGATGATTCGAGACGTTCATGAAGCCGGCTCATCCTCCCGTAGGAGATAGCCGAAGTAAAGTAAAGTAAGTAAAGTAACTAATTAGATGTTGTTGTTTTTTTGTTTTGTTTTAAAAATTGACAATGTTGTTTCTCTAACTCGTTTCCATTCCGTTCCTGATTGTATATGCCAGTTGAATATTAATTTGACTAACACTGAGGACGTTTTTGTGAAAAAAGCACGTTTTCAACCGTTACAGAACAAGAAATAATTCAAATACTACTATGATAATGTAGTTTCGTGATACATTATTTGTATACTCTGGCATTTAGTTGTTAAAAGTGTTTGTTAGATAACTTTTCCAACATACTTTGTTGCTTATAACCATGAATTGCAATACTGTGATGAATCGAGGATGTATGCTGCCTGACTGAAACAGATCATCTTGCAAGCATGCGTCGGTGGCACAGTGGTTAGGACTCTCACCGACCAGGGGTTTGATGCCCTGCCGACGCATACCTGATATTAGTTGTCGGTCTACAAAGTTTGGGCTACCGTTATTGCATGCTGAGAATTCCATACTTCTACCGAAAATACGATGTGGAATCAAGCTGTAATGGAAAAAATTCTTACGCCAAAAAATATCTAGTTGAAAGCAGTTAGATTAAAGTCAGCTACCATTGAAAATAAGTTATTTGCAATGCGAAAGGTTTCTAGTGACAACCGGCTTATAAGTATGTACTATTAGCAGTGAGTTTTCTGCGGAAGACCACAGAAGAGGCATTTATTCTGTCTTCCCGCCTTTAAAAGGTGACCATAGAAAATATTTGCGGAGAAGAAGTAAATTACCACGGTACAATCAATCATTAAACATCCGTGCTATCGTCAATATCAAGATTGGTTGGTAAATCTATAATGCACGGGTTGGTATCAATTTTCATTGTGCTAATCAAACAGTATGTTTGGATAAGATAACCTGACGATACTTTTATGATTTTCAAAGGCAATTAAGTGGAAAACATTGTAAGAAGGAGAAATGATAACTGACTATTCTTCATCATTGCAGTATGCAGTAAATCTACTTACATAGAACAAATTTTAAGCATCAGCAGCAATGTCGCTTGCAATCGTTATGTTTAAAATACTCTTTAGCACATTCAGCACAACGAAAATCTGAAGGACAGTAAATTCTTAAGATGTTTAGAGTGAATTGTTGTCTCCATATATGTGTTTATCGACAGAAAAAAAAATCTACTAGCATCTCAAATGAACATTTAGAATATTCTAGGTCAAGTATACCTCAGAGGCAACCAACAAAAAGAGTACTTCGCTAATTTACGATTGAAATGGAGTGTAGACCAACAAAGCCTATTGTGCAAGGTGGAAGAATAATAATGACTAATTGACTGCAGGGAGTTTCACCACTACACGAAAACAAAGAGTGTTGGACTTTGTGTGAACCAGTGGAATTTCACGGCCAAAGTTGTTATATAACCGAAAACTCTTCGATTGCGGTTGGACTAAAGTTAGAGAAGATGAGATGGCAATAAGTTATTGCTAAAGATGGTGTTACAAAGCTTAGTTATCACGCCTCTACGATCAAACGTTAAATCTTGCAGTAACTTTTCTCTCATTTTCGGCTTTAAGGCCTAACTAAGATTTAGCAGTTCATTGTCTCTGGCTGTCTTATTTTAAAGAAGGAGCAATGAGAAAACCCTACCACCTACAGTACAACTCATATATCAGTGTTAATTGAAGATGGTTGGAAAAGATTTTAAGGTATTCAAATTATAACACAGTGTCAATGCATAAATTCATTTATGTTTTGTACATCTGAGCTGCATAAAAAACTTTTGTCAGTGACTTTTTATCAATAATTCTCGAATCTCAATCGTTTATTGAATGCTGTTATCATAACATTAATACAGACTTTGAATTCATCCCTTAACCTTTTTGGATGAATTCAAATTCCACTTTTTTTTATTCACGTTTAGCAACTGTGCCTGTACGTATTCCCTCAGACTATACCGAATTTCATGCCTTTTTAACGGATCGTTTAAAATTGATTGAGCAAGCTTTAGTTATCGAACAATCTTTATATGAAGTTGCTGAAGTTGCTGTTACCAGAAGCACAGACCAGACATCATTAGATTCAGGTCGTATTAAAGATGCAGCTGTTAATTTATCTAACAAATTAATTCTATCGGATACCAATAAATGTATTGTTTTACCTAAGGATTCAAAAGCAAAAGAAGCAACACGTGCAGGTTTGTTGAGTAGTAGTGTTCAATAATTTTGCCTAACATAGATAGATTCTCTGTAATGTATACAATATTTTATTGTGCTTCTTGTAAATGATGTATGTGATGATAAGAGTTTTACTTTCTCAATCTTTCCTAAGAGTAAATATTGTCATCTATAGCATCATGACTGAAACTCACATACCCTGACGCCTGAGAGAGAGAAAAAGAAAAAAACCTAGGCGTACAGAGAACAAAACTGGCTCATCAACCAGTCACAGCAGACTTATTGATATAAGTATAAAACTTCGGCACTGTGGTGGAGTATACCTCCATTATAGATAAATTTGATAAACACACACTGTTATACAGTAATATTTACTGATGGCCACGTTTCGAGCACAAACTATTGCTACTCATAATCATATCATGTCACTCAGACAACTTTTTACTTCATTTATATACATGAGTGAAATTGATCAGACATTTGAATAAAAATTATTATATCATAATGTACATCCAGATATCAAATACAATCAGATGGGGAATAAGACGAGTGTTTTTATAGTCATAATAAGTCACTTGTTGGAATGTTGTGATGTGCTTGAATTGAAATAGAATTTTAAAATTCTTTATTATCCTCCTCTGATTTGACTGGTGGTAATAATATCTTCCATATCTCTGGTATTTGCACAGCAGACTTAGTGTGTGCAAATGCGATTCGCAGATGTATAGCTTAACTTTCTGAGAAATGGCCACAAGTAGTACATAATAACTCTCAGCAAGAAAACAACCAGTCAGAAGACAATGCCTCACCATTGACAATAATGCACATAAAATTCTATACATATCTCTTGATTATCTCAATAAACGATCTGTTGTCTGGCCCTTGTCTTCTGACGTTACACAAGTATTTCCAGTGTAATTTTTGTTTCTACGTTGATGTTAATGTCTCTGGTCTAGTGTGTTTGTAACGACACTGCTTTCTTCTGACATAATATTGCATTTGTATGATGACAAACATAGTGAAACCCACTTTTTTTGTGAAAGTATTCCCTTTTTATTTAGTATTGTTATAGTTATATCTCGAACACGTTTTTCTGAGATTAATGTATTGAAGAGAACTGGATCACTCAATTTGTTTCTCTTCATTTTCAGCGGTTCGTAATCTTCAGGATCTACTTGAAGATATGTATGCAGATCTTCCTGGTATGCCAGCCTCATTAATAATCATAGATGGATGTAACAGCGATTCCAAAGCGAAAAACGCGCCAAATCTATCGAATGAAAGTAGGAATGGTATGATTGCTGACACCTCATCGCATTTATCAAACAATATACAAACGGATGCCTATAATAATGGTGACCATAGTGTGACTAGTGACAATGAATTAATTTCAGGCGAACTAACTCGTTCTTGTAATGAAAGAGGTGTTGTTGATTGTCCAAAACTTCTGTCGGAAACATTCCACCATAGTTGTGAAGCTGATAAACTTCAAAGCACATCTCTGTCCGATGAGCCCATAGTTATTGTATTGTCCGACGACGAAGATAGTGTGCAACAAAATTCTATTGAGAGTCAAGCGACTGATCGTTTCAATCCGGAAAACGACACTACCAATAAAAATAATGCTGGCGAAGTTTGTGTATTTTCAAACCTACCTAAAACAGTCAGTGGTGGTGGTAACTCTCTGTACTTCACTAGTTGATCTTTGTATGAATTCTTTTGTACGAAGCCCTTTCATTTGTTGTATTTTTTCAAAGAAAATATATATGTATATATATTCGTTACATGATTGTTTTATTTTTTTACGTGATTCGTTACATAAAATTTATCTTGTTGTAGTACTTGCACAAGTAGTATACCACTTCCATACTTGTAACCACTAACTCATTTCTAATAGTTATGGTTAATCAAAGTAAAAGGCAACGAACCCAATCTCCTGTAAAACTGGTGTCTAATTTAACGTCCTTGATTTCTACACCAAGCAACACACCCCCTACAAACGGCTATAGTGAGTCACATAACTCACTTGTATGCCGTAAGCGTCGAGCTGAAACTGAGGATAAAACTGTACTGACAGCTAGTATTAGCACTACTCCTAAAAATTAAATACCCTCTGCTCATACAGAACCCCTCCCTTCACCTTATGTGCTTATCGAGAAACTCCAGCCATCAAGCCCTTTTTCAGTACTATCTTCAGAACTAGAACTTCTAAAGATGTCTATAGGAGAACTTAAGGCTGAGTCAAGGGAAATAAAAAACAGGATGAAACAGCAGCTGTCAAGTACTCCCTGGTTTTCAATGGTTCTCTAACTGATATCAATACGTGATCAACCCGTAAAACATAACTAATCCTTACACACCAAACTATAAAAAACAGTAAGCCAGTAAATGCTGGAAACATCGAAACCAATACCGAGATATCCAAATTATCAGATCAGATCAGCGATATCAGATCGCAGGTCTGTGAACTGACACCTCTAACTATCCTCATGAAAACTGTAAACCTTAACAAGCTTGACACAGAATCGATAACTAAGGTAGATAACCTCATTTACTTTGTTACCACAGAAGTAACAAAACGACTCGACGCAAAACTGAGTGCTATTGTCTACAACGTTCCGGACAATGAGGCACTAAAAAAGCCAGAAACTACAAACATATAAAGGTCGGGGTGGACAAAACAGTCATAGAAAGGCGCGCATACAACTATCTCGCTAAGACTAATTGTGAAATAGGTAATAGGACATTGCAAGCAGCCATTATTCACAACCCTGTGAAAGATACAGTAGACCCCACCGCATCACCCCTCTCAAAACACACAGAAATATCCCATCAGAGTGCAACACCAGCCGAAAGGCCACTAGACTGTAACTAAATAAATAATAAAACCATACCACCTATCGCCGTAGAATCTAAAATTCCACTAAATAACCCAAGAAAAAAAGTCAAACGCCCTGTCAATGGAGTTGAAGATGGAACGATCAATTCATGGTTGTTTGCTCAAAATCAACTTCCCCAATTTTCGCGGAGGCATCAATACGACAGTCATCGTCTCATCGGTCGCTGTTCAGAAAGAAGAGTGAAACATCGTCAGAAGTAATACAATGATTTATTATTGTAATATTTGTTTTCAGACCTTAGTTCACTTATTCTTTTTATATGTTGGTGTAACAATACAGAAATATCAAGCGGCAGATCGGTGTTTTGGTATTTTCGTCCGTTATAACTAAGCGTTTCTGAAATCTTCGAGGAACAGCGTGGGCCCGAGCGT
The DNA here is from genome assembly GCA_944472135.2 of Trichobilharzia regenti. Taxonomy (NCBI): domain Eukaryota; kingdom Metazoa; phylum Platyhelminthes; class Trematoda; order Strigeidida; family Schistosomatidae; genus Trichobilharzia; species Trichobilharzia regenti. Next base: position 36,960,774 of record OX235270.1, on the reverse strand, counting down.
AGCGAGAGCTGGGCATTAACGGTTTATGAGACGTGATTGACACCCCCCGAAATTCGACATTGTCCTCTCCTAGCCATAACTCCATTGCTAAAGATAAGGAAAATATGCCCCTAAATCATACCAACAAAAACAGTGGCAGCTTAAATAAGCCCACACTCCCCACGGTTAATAGTATTAGCACTCACAACGTGCTAAATCGCACCACGGCACACACTAATATCCAATGTCACAACGATGTCACCCTCAATAGTACAAGTGGTAATAGTCAGAACTCGGCTACCAACAACTCAGGGTCTTCAGAGTATGGCACACAAACAAATTTCGACCGGATATATGGTACAAGTCTGCTGGGAACTAACCCACAATGCAGTACACACGAAACCCACACAAGGACACAACTAGCATCAAACAATAGGTGGAATAATAAGCCATGGTCATCACAAGGATCCAATCATTTTTTATCCCCCGCGTCCCTGTCAGCGTTGAAAAAACAGCTGGTAGGGATGTTAACACTCCTAAACCACTAGTGCTGGCTCCCTCCTTGCATGAAAACAGGAACGGTCTAGTGCACCCGTATCCATTAGGCACACTTGACACTTGCACAAGTATAGGCCAAATAAAGAACCCTACCCACTTCTGTAACCTAACTAAAAATAAAAGTTCCTTAGTCTATAGCAAATCCAGTACTCCAACTCCTAATTCTTCACCGAAAACAGCACACACAACTCGATAGACATAGGTGAGCATGATGCTGGAACTCCTCTTAACATAGGATCGTCATGTCCAGCAGAACTACTGGGTGCTGAACCATATTCGGGGCTGACTAACGAACTTAAATACTTCAAATGCTACTTCAACTCTCATCTTTACGTAATCCTCATAAATGCTAGATCTGTTCTAAATAAATTGCCGATGCTCAGAGCACTCACAGTAATATACAAACCCCCTGTAATTGTCATCACTGAATCTTGGTGTCATTCGAACATCCTGGATGAAGAAATAAGCTTAGATAACTACACACACTTTCGGTGTGACAGGGAAGGTGGTAAGGGAGGGGGTTGTCTCATGTACTTTCTGAATGCACTTACTGTATCACAGCTAGAAAGTAGTACACTTAACATGCCTGAGACTCTATGGGTTAATGTACACTTAAATAACGTAACAGCATTAATTGGATGCTCCTACAGAGCACCTGGCACCTTTAGTAATTACGAGACCCAACTTATTAATACTCTGGAGCAATTATCCGACTTACAATACGATCATAAGATCCTATGTGGGGACTTTAACTTACCTGAAATCAACTGGGATATACCCACAGGCCCAACTAAATTTGATAAGTTCTTAGACACACTGGATATACTTGGCTGGAAACAAACTGTCACTACTCCCACAAGAGGTAACAACGTACTAGACTTAATCTTCTGCCACAATATAAGCCCCCTTTCAACGCTAGTAGGTTCTGAGTTTCCAGGGAGCGACCACAAAACAGTAATGTGTGCACTGCCAATTCCGCTGAGTAGCAATGCATCTCATACCTCCACTTCACAACAAGTAATATATAGGAACTATAGTAAGGCAAACTGGGCCTTAGTTGAATCGATGCTAAGATCCTCCAAATGGGATGAATACTTCACTACTGATGACCTATCGAGAGCCCTAACCATCTTCTACCATAACTCAAACACATGCTTAGATGCTGTCATTCCACTCCAAACACTAAAGGTTTCCCCACACAGAAAGTCATTCATAAAACCAAAGGATCGTACGAAACTGAAGAAACTCTCAACAAGTTACTTCAAACACCACGACTTTGGCACTCTAGGTCTAAATTAAAACCCTTAGCTCCATCTCACAAGCTCAAGATTTCCGTATGAGAAAGGAAGAACGCATCGCAGTAGCCAGTCCTGCTAGAGTGTATGCACTCACAGAAATCTTAAGGAAGCGAATGAATCGCAAAAATCACAGCATTTCTCTCCTCATAGACAAAGGCAGGCTATGCACTAACTCTGCAGACATATGTGAACTATTCAACAAAACGTTTGCAGGTAACTACCTTAAGCCCTCAGTCCAGCTACTCGATATACACCCTATTACTAAAATGGCACAAACTCCATCTCCACTCACACCAAACCAAATTAGCACTGTTGAATTCACTTACGCTAATATTAACCAAACTATAAGAACCCTCAAAAGTTCAAAAGGTTTCGGTACCGACGGTATATCATCTTACTTCTATAAATATGGTGGCCCTGACATTCCTCTACTGCTGCTTAAAATATTCACAATGTCCCTAGAAACCCAAACTTACCCTGACATATGGAAGACAACATTCATTATGCCTAAACACAAATCTGGCTCGAAAACTGAAGTCAGTAACTACCGGCCAATCAATATCACACCTATAGCATCTAGAATCATGGAGAGACTAGTCAAAGATAACTTAATCAAACATATGCTTAGCTGCAACATTATAAGTCCGAACCAACATGGATTCCTGAAATCCAGATCATGTTTAACATGTCACCTAGACTTCTTCAATTTTGTAACCAGCAGTCGTGACAGACGGCAACTAGTACTTGTCATCTACTTTGACATTTCTAAGGCATTTGACCGTGTTGACCATTTACTGCTAACAAATAAACTGAACTCCTTAGGAATACGTGACCCATTATTAGGATGGCTTAAATCATTCCTTAACAATAGGTCCCAAATAGTTAAACTCGGGTCTGCAACCTCCAAACCTAGCCCTATCACTTCTGGTGTAGTACAAGGTAGTGTCATTGGACCCCTCCTATTTACACTATACATCAATGACATATGCGCTTGCTTCACGCACGGGAAACCATTCATCTTTGCAGATGACCTAAAAGTAGCTTATACATTCCAACGTGATGACTTAGGGAACTTCGAGAATGTAGTGCAGAAGGAATTAGATAAAATGACTGCTTGGTCGTCCCTATGGAATCTCCAATTTAATCTGAACAAATGTGGCTGGATCTGCTTCGGTGCACCCTCAATTGACCTGAAATTAACGCTCCAATCTGCTAACCTAACAAGACTCCGAAGTGTCGTTGACCTAGGCCTGAGGTACTCTAGTGACTTGACATTCTCTGAGCAAGTAGCATCACAGACTAGAAAATCGAGGATGCTCTTAGGATGCATACTCAGGAACTTTCACGACAATGAAGCCAAGCTAATTCTGTACAAAACATGTGTCAGACCACTACTAGAATACTGTCCATTTATTATAAGCAGCACTCGCACACGTGACAAGCTAAGGATGGAAAGTATCCAACGATATTTTACCTCAAAACTGCTTGGCTACGATTGTAAGAAAGACTACATCTCACGGTGCATGATCCTAAAACTCGACCCACTTTGGACAAGGCGACTTATTATAAACCTAATATTCTTCTTTAAGGTCCTTCACAAAATATCTTTCTCAGGTAACAGGGACATACAATTCGCACAGGAAGGTTCTTACGATCTGCGTAACCAAACTTCCACAGTGACAACTCATTCTTTTAAGTCAACACTCCGTGAAAACTTCTTCACAGTCATGTATTCTAAAATATGGAATAGCCTACCCCTAGATGTCAGAACTTGCTCTTCGGTTACAAGCTTCAAACGCTCTCTATACAGACTGTTTCACTCTACTGATTATATTAATAAACTATTTACTCCTAGAACGAATCAACTACTAATCTACTACAGCACCTAAAAGACGCACTTCAACACCCTTAGCAATCTTAAAACTATAAATAAACTAGCAGCATGGATGCATAAAGACTTAGTACGGAACATACAGGATTAGTTTACCCTTAGAAATAGGACCTATCCCTCATTGTAACCTTCAAACGCTTGCTATATAAACTTTTATCTCAATGACTATCCCTACCAGAACCCATCACTTATTTCTAAAACGCATCAGTCATTAGAACACTAAAACGCTCAGACTCATTAATACACATTATGACATTAAATAAACTCTAAGACTTCGCATAAATACGTGAAAACAAATACAATATAGAAAAATGTTTACTTAAGTTAATACAATTAAGATAAACATTTATATGTGCATAATATATAAATGTCCTTTTCATGTTCACATACTTTCTCTCTCTGGTTTTTTGCTGCTCCTATTCATCTTCTGGTCGAGGTCGAACAACCCTGCATCTAAACTGAAATGAGGATTAATTCCAAACCGTCTATCTCATAACCACTCAAATTCCATGAACGATCCAATTCTACCATTTGAAGACGCTGGCGAACATGCTGTAAATGAGTATTCATGATCTGAAATGAAGAAGCAACTGGTTTTCAAACAGTTTTCAACATTTTACTCAACTTACGAATACAGTCCGCCATGCAGACACAAATGGCGCAAATGGAGAATTCTGGAATCGACCTCGGCACCATTTGATGCAGTAAAACAACTCAACATGACCTTATCTAGTTTTCGTATCCACGATCAAATTTCTTTCCTGTTATAAAACTACGATAAGACTGCTGAAAAATGGAATAAATATATCACTGATCTCAACATAATACATCAATAATCTTTAAGCCAAGGGTGCTGTTCACAACAAAGTTTAGAGGAGAATGAACTTCAAGCTTTTTTCCCCAGATATCCGTATTACATTCATGTGATGTCTGGGTTTTTTGTTAATGCGAAGACAATATTTCTATATCTCTTTATGTGCTACACTAACAAACTTTATAGCAGACTGTTCCGACTGACAGTAATGCCAGAAAGAACAACCAAACTGTAAATCCATTATACATCAAATTTTGTGTAATTTATATAATAAATTATCCGTTCCTGTACAATTGGTATGTTCCTGCATAAACAGGAAGAAATATATTATTATTATTATGTCCATGTGTGATCTATTGAACTGCAAAGAAAGTCACAAAATGCAGTTATAACATGTGTCTTCAAGTAATTCGACATTTTCTGAACGGAAAAGTACGTATTTTTAACAAACTGTAAACTGGCTGTAAGCTACGGCCGGATAAGGACACCATCACTTGCTGTTTCTGCTAAATACGGCGTATTTCATCAACTTTTAGCAGGAATATAAGTAAAAAAGTGTATAAAACAACGAAAAATGACATAACCTTGAGGTTTTTTCAATAAATAAAGCCAGTATCCATCAGCTGATCAAATGACCTACGGCCATCTACAGGCTGCCCACAAAGGCGGCACATCTTGCTTGAATCTGATGTAGCTGCTCATCGTGAACCTATAAATGCATTCAAAGTCCAGGCTGACACGTTTGCTATAGAAGGTCATTTCGATGCTCCTATTATCCAAGAAAATCGGAGACAGCTTGCACAACGTTATCATGACCTGCATAAAGAGTATACCAATTTAATGTCTCAGTATATTGAAAGAGGCTTCGCTAAAATTGTCGAAGAGGATCACGTTAATGGACAGGTTTGCCACTTGCCACACCGTCACGGTTTTACTCTTGTGATTTATTGCATGGTTTACCTCTATCCACTTCAGTCCATATTCCGGCCTGCAGCACATTACTTTAGTTCTGTTAATAATTAATAATTAGTTTATTGAGGACATTAAAGCAAGCTGTTCTTTTTCGTATTGAGAACGTGAAAAAGATTATGTCTTCAGCTGCACACAAGCATCATGGGTTGGTGGTCTGATTGGTTTAATTCAAGCATCCCCAGAATCTGCTGGAATATTCCTATTTATTTATCGATTCTTCAGGTCTCGAGATGTGCATTCATTTACTGAAGAAGCGAAAAAGAAGAACTTTTCTAAGGAGGAGATAAACCACTTGCTATCGTACCTTGCATCGGTTCTGGGCAACTTTGGAAATTACTTGTTTTTTGGAGCTACTAAGTTCGTTTCAGCCATTACAGAAATCCAAGCTCTTAACAGGATCGTCTAAAAATACAGGTTAACTACACTGTGAGTCGCAAGTATTAACGCATTTTATTTTGCTGTTATGCTATAATAACACTCTGTAGTCGTATTCTTCTGAACTATCTATTATAACTAACTACTGTCTCTTAACTACACTGTGAATCCTAAGTATCAACGGATTTTATTTTACTGTTATGCTATCATAACACTCTGTAGTCGTATTCTTCTGAGGTATCTTTTATGACTGACTACTTTCTTTCTATGTAGATATATACATAACTATGTAGCTTTATGTATTTTTCTCCTTCGTAACATTTCATATTTCCTCTTCGTTGCTATGCTTATAACTAAAATCTTGAAATTAGCCTGCAAATCTCTGATTCCCTTACCTTTTTATTGTATGTAAACATTTTTAAAATGCTGTTAGTGACGATGCATACAAAATGACTGACTGAAAGTAGTCGTTCATACCATGAGTATCGTTGAGTTAGCTTGTGAATGCAAAATCTGTCCATATGACACGTAGCAATAATAAAAGATTTTTTTCTGAAAACAAAAAAGGAGTATTTCGCCAGGGCCTAGCAGATTCAAAGGTGGGAGAGTGGTGACTGCTATTCAGCGGATATGATGGTGGGGACCTAAGAGAACCACCCATATCTGTGGGAATGCACGATACCGCTAAGGCTCCTGAGGATGAATTACTTCAGAAAAAAATTATTAATAAATAAAATAAAAATAAATGCTGCCTGTATGTCACAGCTTGCGTACAAACTCTTTGAAAAAATGGCTCATGGTACGATTTCTCTACTTCAGGAGGACATCTAACTGTATAAATCAGAACAACAGCATAGATCAGTATTAATATACTTCCTCTTTTCTTTTAAATAACTTATGTACCTTATATTCTATTCTAGTAAAGTTTTCTATTCATCTTCCAATTTTTAATTTCATAAAACAGTGTTCAATTTCAGACTGCACTTGTCTAATATGATCATGCATGTACAAACGGTATGTGAATCATGTAAATGCTTAATTTATGTGAAATATATATATACATTTATAGAGTCATGCTGTGATCCCTTTGGCGTTCGTGCAGAGTTTGAATCACTTGTAGCTGTTGTAAATAGATCAGTGTCTACAAAATTCCAACGACTTGTACATAATGCTGAAAGGTTGTTAACAAATTTACCATGGCCTTCTACATTTGAAAAAGTTAATTTCTTGCAGCCAGACTTTACTAGTTTGGATGTAGTGACGTTCGCAACTTCTGGAATTCCTGTTGGAACTAATATTCCTAACTATGATGATGTACGACAAGTTGATGGATTCAAAGATGTTTCTTTGGGTAATGTACATTACCCGTAATTAGTGCTCGTTTCACGGATCCTAAATCAGAATTTCTACGTAATGAAGACAAACAAATGTGCATGAGACATGCTGGAAGTTCCTTTGAATTACAAGTTGGACTTCATGAACTGCTGGGATATGGTTCTGGTAAACTGTTTCGGCGTGATTGTTATGGAAAACGAAATTTCCACAGGAAAACTACTGAAGATATCATTAATGGAGATCCTGTAAAAGGTTGGTATGAAAAAGGAGAAACGTATGACAGCAAGTTTTCAAACCTTTCCTCTGCTATAGATAAGTGTCGAGCTGAGTGAGTTGGAATTGATTTATCTGATTTTCCTCTTGCTCTGGTTCAGTTCGGTTTGAATACTGACTTTGCTCAAGGCGATGTCCGAGATGTAGTTTATATTAATTGGTTGTCAATGCTTCCTTCAGTTGTAACTTCCATGGAATTTTATTCTCCAGTGGAAAATGCCGATGACATTGGATCATGGTGTCAAGCACATTATTGTGCTTGTTATGCAACTCTTCGAGTTTTGATTGAAGCTGACGATTCTACGGTACGTACAGATGAAGTGGTCGGTGAGGACGATGCACCTGATTCATGTACTTTCTTTGGTCATAGAAGGCTTTTAACTGAGACTCGTTCAGCAATTGGTGAATTCCTGAGAAAATCACGACATAACAAGGGTAAAGCGAATGCTTTCTTCCAACAATACAGTCAACTACTACCACAAAATTTGACTGATTTATTCTGGCACAGATGGCCACGTGAATATCTTCCTATGCTGCAAGGAAGATCTAAATGATTGGATATAAAGCGTAAACTACAACATGGTGATCTCGCCCTAGTTTACAGTACTAACACACAGAGAGGTCTCTGGCAAAAGGCTATAGTTAAGCAGGTGTACTATGACCAAGATGGCCGCGTCAGGATGGTGCGTTTGAACACTGCAACTCAAGAAGTCGAACGGGATATAAGAAGCGTATGTTTGTTGGAAGAAGCAGACAATTTGAAGGTTCCAGATACGACAAGTCAACGTGGTGATCGTTCGCGGGGAGTGATAATCGCGACAGACAGATAGACAGTTTGACAGACAGCTAATCGATCCTATGTGACCCTCTTGTCGCGATAATTGGCTAACTTAATGTGACTCTAACCACCTGATGTGACCTTGAGTGTTCTTTATTTCCTGTCACTCTGTTGTGTGTATATGTAATTAATTAACTGTTCATTTCGTCCGTTCCTTCGATACTGTTCGGTATGTTTTTGTCTTTTATTGAGTGACAATGGATTTGTGCTTATCTTGGTGTAATTGTATGCTTTATTTTATGTTTTAGAAACAGATAAATTACTGCCTCATGTAAATGGAAATTTCAGAAGAAATTCATCTCCCCTATTGGTGACGGAAAACATTACAGTATTAAGTTTACAGTGCCAGTGGGAATGGTATAACAGACGGCAGATCATTAATAATAGAGCTAACTAGATTCAAATCTCGTAATCAACACAAACACACATGTAGTTGTGCCTCAATATTCTGGCTCATTCCATAGCTGTCTTCGACGACTTCGGATGCTAGCTTGTTTCCTTCTCCTAATTTCTTAGCCAACATCTTGGGCAACACATATTCGATAGCCCCTTGATTAAGATTGTCCCCAGAATTACTTCAGAAGCTGCACGATCACAAAGCTAATGGCTTCATACCTCTCCCACAAATCAAAAGTTTTAAGCCAGTTCAAACTTCACGAAGCTGACTGTTTACTTCTTTAACTAGCTCCATCCTCTTCGTGTTGTATTTGTTCTCAAAGGCAGATAAATAAACACTTGTTCACTACTGACAACTAGGTAGAAGCTCACCTCACGAACGCGTTGTTGAATTGCCTGTTCGCGGCAGTTCCTCAATTAGTTTCTAACTCAACTTAACTAAGTTTTGACTTCTTCCCACCTAGTTGTCGTCTCCTTGTGGCGAGTTAAACTTTCAAGCTAGCATGTGGGCATCAGCAATAATTGTACTTTGCACACCTTTGGCATAATTCCTACTGTGCATGCGGATAAGTTCCTTTGGTTAATTTCATCTATACTTTAAGTAAACTGGATGCAACGTTGCGATAAATGCTGAAAATTCTATGTTTTACTGAAAGTGCTGTTTTTTAATAAAGCAGATCGTTATCATTACCGCTATTCCGAGATGGAACACACAGAAAGTCGAACGAAGTATAGCAGGTGGTCAGCTTTAGTAGTGAGCATTACCATGGCACCAGCATAGAGTATCAGAGATCGGTGAAACATAAGATTGTCATAAGGTCGAGACGTTCATGGTGTGAATCACCGATTCTGATGGCTAGAGGAATTCATCACTCATACCGTTTTCTCATGTATATCTGTTCACCATGCGTATGAACTGTAATAGCAGATGCATATGAGAGATTGCCAGAAAGTTATGGGCTTATACCAACGATCGAGAAAGTTCTTCTAACTGATATAGATGAACGTACTCATGGTAGAAAATGTTGACTCCAGATGTTTACTAGTGGGTAGCAGTCAGACTAGAAGGCAACCGATGACAGTCTGGTGAGGCAATTTCAATAGAAATGGTTAGTGAACTAAGTTGACGAATGGCATTATTCGTAAGTTACTAGATGAATAAACTTAAACTGTCCCATGTCGATGCGCTACACATAACTGGCATGTTGAAGAGGTTCAGAGTAACTGTCCATCAACTGATTTCGTCGCTTCGAAGGCACTCGATGGGTAACCCTAAACATACCCATAAAAAAATGAGCAAGTCAAACGGCCATCCTTAGCGAATTTCGTCCTACGGAGAGGGGGTCTGATGTAAGCCTCTACAACATGGCATGCTATAGCCACTCAGATAGAGTATGCTGCTGATAAATTCAGAAGAATAGAGCGAGAAACCATGCTGGGGCTATACTTTCTATATGATTTCGAGGCTTTCTGTATCCATTGGTTAATGAATACCTTCCTGTTTGTTTGACTACGTACCCACTGCTTTCGGATATCAAGGTTGTCGGACGGTAGTGTGAATAGTCGGTTTGATTTTTGGTTTTTAAATGGGAATACCTGTATAGTATTAGGTGACTTCTATGCGCCACATATTATTCGAGTTGGGTCAACATTAATGATCCTGCAGGTATACATGCATACTTGTTTCAACAGTGCTTGAATGTGCACTTGTGCATGAACCCTGTCATGATCCATCTACTCTGGACTTAGTAGGAACACCAGAAAGTTGTAGGCGGCATAACGTGCCTCCCGTTGTTACTCATCAATGTCCGTGTTGATACTTCTAAGATTCATGTCATCATGCACGATATAGACGCGTATGTCAACACCTGCCTACTCGGAGAATGCACATGGACAACGCTGGCTGGACGTGGAATTTTGACCACTGAAGAAGTGAATAAAATGCAACCTAATTTACTCATTGTCCACATCGCAAGCTTCCTTCCCGTTTACAAATGTCCCGAAAAATTCTCACGTTCCAGTTATTCCCATCCTACCCACGCCGCTAACGAAAAAATACCCATCTTTTAATATATCCCTGTTAGCGAACGATTTGCTCATACACTGGCACCTTTAACGGTGATAACTAATTTCGATATTCCCTTAGTTACAAGTGTAAAGACTGCTCTCCTTACATATTAATATCTCCACAGCTGTGGTATAAATAAGGCTAATGTAGTATGCGAATATTGTATTTTGTACAATTAAATGCAGGTTTCATAAATATAGTAACAGGTGAGGAAGTTAAAAAGTGCTTTCATAAGTCATTTTGGGGACAGTGATTGTCTGGTACCAGGTTGACCGACGTGGGTTAGTTAGTATACAATGTTCTGTGTATTAAAAGTCAACATATCAATTTTCAGCTGGGGAAGTGTGTAGACGTGTAGAGCAATCTTGTCCTGAGTGCGCATGTAAGTCATCAGTCCTTCCAAGCTTTTAAGAGTGGACTGCAACCAGCAGCGAACGGGTAGGTTTCGCGTTATTTTGCACCTTGAATGGAAGTTGGCACGACTAAAACGTAGTTTTTGAGGAAACTGGATTGAAATCCCTAACTATGTGGTCGAAATACTTAGTTTGCGTTTAGAAATATGCAGTGTAGCTAATGATTTGACCAATAACTTCAAATTGTGTTCGTAATCATCAATAATGACTTCATAGATAGTTGCATGCATGAAGCTGATACGTTGAAGGATTTTCGTTTGCACTTCAGGATAGACGACTGGAGTGTTGAAAAGAACACTTAGATGAGCAATTCAACTGATCAACAGCCACGCTCAACTTAACCAGCATCCCAGACCATCCTGAATGGGGATGTAAACACAGGTCCTCGGTCCCTAACTCAGATTACTAATCTGAAGCGAGGCAAAGCTGCAGGACCTGATGGAATCCCTCCAGAGGCTCAAAATCGTTGTCAATGACTGGCACAGATGCATTCACTACTTGTGACTTATATACCCAATAGAACTATATTTTTCTCTGTTATTACTATTCTTTCTGCCTCATATCTCTGTCTACTGTCTCTACTTTGCATTCCTGCTTACTTTCTTCTCTGGCTTTGTGTGCTGAGTGAATTGTGGCGACTCGAACTGCTGCACACCGGTGCAAATTTCTATGTTGAATCCAGTCAGTCAGCCTGGAATTACAGTGGTTATGAATAATGACAATACCGTACTTCAGGATTTGAATGGTAGTAAAGGAAACAAAATCAATGCATCCAAAATATAAGCATTATAATTTTTTGTTTAATCACCATCAGTTTACATGTTTTGAAAATAGAATAGGGGAGGTGTGTGAGAAGGAACAGAAAAATTCTAACACTGTTAGCTTGTAGGTTTATATAGTAACTAACGAAGTGTATAGTTCATAGAATTGAAAACATGCTCAGTGTGCTGAAATCACTAATATCGATGACTGGTCGTAAGTCATTCATTCCGGTAGTGTTTTGGCGAACTCAGCTGAATTATAATTGTTTGCTTTTGAGATGAACCACTAGAAACACTGGGTGTATTATTGAGTAATCTTAAATAAATGCACTTCGCATTTCCTAGTACTGTGGTGTTATTTCTTATGTTTGGTTGTTTTGTATAACGACAGTAACTAGTACATTTCGGTTGTTTTATAACCTTAATTAATTGATTTAAAAATATTGCATTGCTTAATTTTTTGAGCTCCTTTCCGACGGTATTATTCGGAGTATAAACTTAATTCATACACGATGTGGGTGCAGTTTTCGCTAGAATGTGTTCATAAATAGTTTCAGCTCTAAATAAATTCAACTCCCAGGTATTATAGAAGTATTTCACTGATTTGGTTCTAATTTTTGAAAAGTAAAATAGTAAGTTTTATGCCGAACATCCGGAGGGTTTTAATGTAGTCACTGTAATAAAATGTGTATCCTTTTTATTTCAGCCGAAAATATCTGTATTTGATTGTGAAACGATGGTTTCTTTTTGTTGATGCGTATGTACTGTCAAACAATCATCTTCTCTTCAGGTGTCTTAACTGTTTGATTGCAGTGGAATATTTTTTTCTCTAGGGTGCATATCATGGAACTTATGTTCGGCGAAGTTGATGAATCACACAATGTTTTTCTCGAGAGGTCAAGTCCTGTGACGGAGGTCAATAACTGTGTTAGTCAAACAAAGAATAACGAAATTAAGGTGCCCGATAATAATGATAATGAAACTTCAGGAGGAAGCAATAGTGTATTACCCCATAAAGAAAGTGGGATACAGCCTTCTACTTATCATGGTAAAAATTTGCTGTCAAATGAAGCCAGACCAAGTGAAACTTATTCTTATGATTCTGAGCAACAGCATAGTAATCTCAGACCGTGGAAGCCTGTGGACCAGCGATTTACTGCTTTGAAATATGCATGCGATAAGCTGTTAGGTGATAACTGTGCGCTTTATGAATGTGGTCCTAGATGGCATGTTGATGTAGACGAAGCATCGAAAAGTAATGGGGTGAGTTGGTCTTAACAATGTTGTAATTATAAGTTGCAGTGGTATTCTGATTTCTTAAATACTTTACTGATAGACACGAATAAGGCTAATTTACGGTAGTTTTAGTTGGGCTTATTGATATCTCAAGATTCTAGGATGAATGTCGTTGAAAATGAAGTAGAAGGCTATCCTTTTCTCACAAAAAGTTTGGAAGTCCACTTGGACAAAGGGTTTTGATAGAGCATATGACATTATTATTTTTGGGGGAAGACCGAAGTCTATCTACCCTCGGCTGTACCAGGTCGTTTATGGAGGCCATATATCAGTTGCGTCAAACGATTTTTTTTTTATTCAGTATGCCGAACCAGTCATAACAGATCAGTTTCTTGATTGCTTGCCCTGCGTAGCGAACAGTTGATTGAGAGTACGATTATTCCCCCCTCGCTGAATTTTCAGGCTGATACTATATCTTATATGGTTTTAGCACCAACTCTTTCTTATAAGATTCGCAATGTTTATCTTGTCATCACTGACATTTTATTGTGTGTTAGTGTATGCCTACATGAACGACAAAGTCACATGTATCGTCGTAACGTCACTGATAACGTTACTGAAATTCAATATGTTAGCGACTGTATTCAGTAACCGTGTTCCTTTAGCTGATGCAATGATGAATGGGGAATCATTTGGATTATTGCGCATCCTCGTAAGCACCTCAGTGCTTTTCTTGACAATAAATAGCTCTTGCGATACCCAGATGGTCAGTCTAATGGTACTTCTGGTCGAATTTAAAGGGCATTTAGTTAGTGTCATTTAACTGCTAAGATTCCATGTACAACTCTTAGTTGCTCATTTTCGTAGTATCGTCTGATAAGTTACGAAATAGATCATATGAGGGACATTGTTTTCATTCACAGAAAAGCTTTTTATAGAAGAAAGGCTTATTGATGAACTCACCATTTTTCGAAGTATGCATAGGACAGTAAGTGTCGGAAATAACATAGGATGTTAACAGCTCATTTGGTTAGGTTGTGTGAGCTGAATGACTTGAAACCCTCTCTCCTGAATTTTTAACTCAAAGGTAATGAGGTATTTGGACGAATTAAATGAATCAATGATGCATGCCGAAGGACTTGTCTTGCTATCAGGTTAGTCACGTTCTACTGAATAGTTATTCACTGAGGCAGTCTAATGTTGAAAAGTCATAAGCGCATTTAATTTCAATGGTATATACGCCAATTAACATACGTATGCTCTGGGATATATATCGAATCAACAAGACAACGAATAATAACTGCATGTCTGGGTATATTTCAAGGATCTTGTGACTGGAATGTGCAAATGTCTTTAGGAGTGCAGTCGCTCGTCATGTAATAGATAGTACCCCGCGAAATGGATATTTTAAAATCCTTTTAGATAATTGAGTTACAGGTTAGCTTCAGTTTACTGAGTATCTCCGAGGACGTGGTTATTAAGCGACTAAAAACCACCTTCTCACTCGGCGCCCAAATATTATAGAACTATTCTGTCAAATCTTGACTACAGTTCATTTGAACCACCTGTGTGCTTTGGATGTAGTGGGTGTGTGGGTGGGTGACACTGTTGTTAATATTTCCATACCATTGGGAGAGAACTTCATTTTTATTTCTTTAAATTTGGTTGGTTTTGACAGTGTCATTTCACACTGCTTAATTTATTATTTGCTTTCAATCTTACTCTCGACGTAAATATTTGACCCCTAATGAGGTCTATGGACTAACAAGCATACCGACAACTGTAGTTCCGTTCTTTTAATTCTTCTTGTGTTTAGTTGGCATGTTCAAACCAAACAATTAGAATATGTGGCGATTATTTTGTACATTGAAACTGTTTTAAGTTGTGTGCAGTTGGCCAGAGCTGACAGAGTAAAATTGATATATTATCATGCTGAACTTGTTGTTTTCTCTTTGTTGACTCTCATCAAGGAAAAAGATGTGTTAACTTCCTTAGTTTTAATCCCACAGCTTAAAGATGTGAGGTGTTTTCACTTGTATTATTAGAAACTTTAGTTCGATTTCAGGTACTGAAAGTCTCAGCATAATCTGTCAGTCATCCGAAAGTTGTTCAGTTTAGTCGAATGTTTCGTGTGGTCTATCTTTCCATGTATATATTTGCAGAATAAGTGAGAAGAAGGAGAGATAGTGATACGAAAAAAATGAAGACATCAGCAATATGTAATACCTGTCAGCTATTTAGGATCATTAGGGGGACGAGCTCTAAGAAACCTATGGAGAATGAAGTGATCTCTAAGGATGGAAGTTTAAACTAAGTGGAGCTCTGAAAAAACGAACTCGAGGAAACCAAGCACCCAGCCTTGGAACCTAGACGAGTGCGTATTGATCATATCTCAACCCTTTCGAGATCTGTTGGAGTATAGATTTCTCCATATTACCCTTCTATTTTTTAAACAAAAACTCTCCGTCTCTCTGAGTTACCTCGTCATGAACCCTGTGATTGTAAACGGTCCAAATGGCATTTGTCCAACCTCTTTTTTCTTTATCCACGGCAAGTACTGTTTAACTTTATTTAGTTTCTTCTTTAGGTAGGTACCACTAATAGAACTGCAAACATTTTAGCTTGTAGTATGCAGGCAGGCGGCTTGATATTTGTGCTATAGTTTGTACTAAATATGGTGTTAACTCGAATATACTGTTTTGACCACTTCGCTGAGAAAACCAAAGTAATTCTACCTTGTAATATATCTCTTACTTTTCTGTCTACCCTGTCACTTCTAAATGTATGGGTTGTGACTGTCATCATTCCATGGATCTCCACACTGATCTCGTCTCACCTGATCAAAGTACCTCTAACAACTAAGTGTCCTGGTGTGCTTTATGATCAACTGGCTGATTTAGAGTTTTTATTGTTTCCCCTTCTCTGTTCTTTTGTATCGTAAACGGGACATATTTGGTCCTCACCTTTTGGGCTTCAATATTTGACTGTAGCTTTAAGAAGGCCTGCTGAGAATGTTGCTTACTGTGGTCTCTTAGCTATGGTGGACGAGTTACGCATTTCATGTTTGCTGCAAGAATCGAGGCTACTTGATATTGATGGCTGCTATAATTGTCTTGCCTGTATCGTGTTGAGTTAGCCGGTCGAAAGGGTATGAAATCGATTTTCTGTCAACTAAACTGGGTGTTGTATTTTCTGACTTAGATAGCCAAGAAATTCAAGTTCGAATAGGTGTTATCATAATTTTAAAATGCATCCCTATTTTAGCCTGTTCGTACAACCCCTTCTCTCAACAGAAGTGGTAATTTTGGTGTTGATTTGTTGAAACCACAATGTTGGCAACCTACAGCTGAAACATACAATAAGTGGAGAGCGAGGGTTCGTGCTTTGGGTAATTATGCAAAATGGCACCAAGGGGAGTTATTTATACACAACTTTGGACCCAGCGATCGTCAGTTGTTTAATGATGCAGTTATGAAGTAAGTTGCAAAATTTTTTCCCACATGCTTCTATTATTGATGCAAAATGTGTGTGTGTGTGTGTCGTGTGAAATTGCTCAGCACACGGATATAACTGTGGATAACAATGTGTTTAAAGTCGTGATAAAGACTAATGATGATTAGTCTAAGAAACAATTCTTTCAGTTGCTTTCTATTATGTGATGAAGTTGAATTTCCTCATCTGATAAGTACATTATTAAAATTGGAATTTTTAGGTTAAACACAGTATTGTAGTGATAAATAGTAATGGTAATAATAACAATGATTACTAACTACTACGTGCGTCGGTGGTACAGCGGTAGAATGCTCGCCAACCACATTTGAGGTTTGGGGTCCTATCCCCGGAGAATGCACTACTTTACCTCACTGAGTTGGTTATAAGACTGGTATAGAGGGAAGGCTGGACATGTGGCTAGCAACCCCATCCCGTTAAAGTAAACACCACTGCTACCGAAACTTCAAAGCTCTGACTTGAAGCCCTATGTAAAGCAATGTAATAATTAAAAAAATACTAACACTACCACTATAAATGGTAAACTTAACAGTAAGAATAGCCGTATTCTAAAACATACGCTAACACACTGCAGCATTCTCAACGGATGAAATGGCAACATCTCTACTCTTGGTATAGAGTCCTCAAGTAAAATATTACTTGACGGAATATCATGTGACACTGTTGTTCCAGTTAATGCGAGTCCCAGTCCTTTACGACATTTTTTCATTTCCTTCCAGAAGTGCTCAGCATTAAGTTGAAAGCTTACTTAAAAGGGTGTAGGAGTTTATGCAACAATTCAGGATGGTTCTTAACAATAATCTAATGGTTAAAAGACCGTAACAGAATGTATGTATGGGTCAAGTTCCCGAGATGAGCACATATTCATGCCTCCGAAATTGTCCTCCTTAGTTGGCACTTTCCATTCTTTGACGAACAGCTAGCTTCGAGTGATAAGATTCTTCAAGTTGTCTGATTGTCTTTGCTTGGTGTTAAGGGGATCAATCATTGATGGTATTTGATATCCTTTATTAGTGTTGGTTGAAAATGGTGTACCCATTAGTTCGAGTCTAGAGTGGTTCATTAATAAACACTTTCATGAAATGACGTTATGGTTTTGTGCTCTCACTTTTAGTTAGCACTTCACCAAATACAATTATCTGTTCCGTTCGTCATGGAAGTCACAATATACTGAAATGTCATTTGTCATTTGTGGACGTTAAAAAGCTTTGGCAACTTTTGTTTTATTCGACAACTTCCTAATTGCATAACATAAAAAGAATAGATTTTGATTATTAATATGGCTGCGACGTTTGATCCGGCTATAATTCCCAACAACCTTTCTTCAATACATTTTTTAAACTTATCACTTCACTTTTCAGTTTATGCGTTGCTTAGTTTCATCACCAACAAATTACCGATTGTTTTTGTTGTTTTTTTTTTTTTGAAAACGATAGATTTGGTCTTCCACCACCTGGTATTATTCCGCCCCGAAATTGGCTTCCATCAGCTTTACATCATAAATCTCACCTTCATCTCTTTGGTTATGTGGACTTATACATGAAGCATCTATGTGATGACCGATATGCTTTAGATGATTCGAAAGACACGTAAACATTGAGATTTTTATTGATTGTTGGATGACTTTTTCTATCGCTGGTTACCAATTACACACAGATAACTACTGTTTTCTTGTACCTCAGACTAATATAGTGCAGTGAAACTAGTTACTCGACTTTACCGAGCATCGGAAATATTATGTGTCTTCCTGTAGTGTGAATCTTTGTTTTACTGAATCAAAATCTGTCATTCCATTTGTTAATCATATATGAATTATATTGCACAGAACAGTAGGAGTGTTGTGTAAGTTTATTTACTGGGTCTGTCTGTCTGTCTGTCTGTTTTCGATATAGAACTTTGCACAAATATGCGGAAGTTCAAGTCGCCACACTCCGTGTAGCACGCGAAGCAAGAGAAGAAAGTGCAAGAAAGGCATAATAGAGACAGTGAGCAGAGGTGTGAGACAAAGGAGGAGTAATAACGAAGAACAAAACAGTTTCATTGGAGATCATAAGTCACAAGGAGTGGATGCATCTGCGCCACTGAGAACGATCACTTTGAGCCATGTCACCAATTGTTTCCAACCATAGATTTTTACCGTCTCGAGGACCCCAGCCTGGTGGAAGTCTACACCTTCCTACGTGACTTAGACCAACTGTTGTGGATTTCATTGACTGATGCCATGTTTTTGTTTGACCTCCGCTAGCTCTTTTTCAGCTTGACCCTATATCAGCCAAAATTGCTCGTCGAGGAAGGCGGTGACTTGGCATACGCAACACATGTCCTAACCATCTCAGTCTTTGTAACTTCACTACTTCGTCGATTGATTTCCCCAGTTTACCTAGAACTCGACGCCTAACTTCAGTTTTGCTCACCTTATTATGCCACTTTACACAGGAAATAGAGCGCAGGCACCTATGATCAAAGACAGCTAGTGTTTTCATGTCTTCCACTCTCAGTGGCCAGGTCTCACAACCATTAAGGAGGACGGAGCGGACTGATGAGCAGTACACCCGCCCTTTGGTCGATAGTCGAACATCTCGTCTACGCCAGAGTCGGCGTAAACTGGCAAATGCGAAACGAGCGCCCTGTATTCGTGCTGAGATTTCGTCAGAAATCAACCCGTTGTCACTGGCTGATGGTACTTTCCAAGTAAGTGAAGCGGTTAATGTGCTCTACCACTTCACTCCCTATTTCTAATCTAGGAGTCGATGTAGTCCAGTCCTGTAACATCATCTTGCATTTGGCGGGAGCGAATCGCATGCCAAACATTCGTAGATTGCGACTCAAGGTGTTTAGAAGACTCTGCATTTTGTCAGCGTCTTCGCCTAGGAGGACTATATCGTCTGCATATTCTAAGTCAACGAGGTCAATCCCTGAGTCGCTGAAGTCACTTAGGGTTAAGTCCATTAGTACATCTATGATGAAGTTGAATAGAAAAGGGGATAATGGGTATCCTTGACGGACACCACTAGTCACCAGTTCAGACGACAGCTCGCCGTAAGCCCTCACCTGGCTGTATGAGTACGAGTAGAGTGCCTTAATCAGTGGAATGTATTTTCTCGGAATTCCCTTTACAGCCAAGCATCTCCAGAGAACTTCTGGGTCGACAGAGTCGAATGCTGCCTTTAGGTCAAGAAATATAATGACTGTTGGACGCCGGTAGGAATGCCTATGTTCTAGAATCTGTCGGAGGGTGAAGATATGATCAATACACCCTCTTCCTGGTCTAAAGCCTACCTGGCTCTCTCGTGTTTGTGCCTCCCGAGCACCACTCAGTCTACGCATGATTATTGAGCCTAAGACTTCAGATACTATATTAGTCAAGCTAATCCCTCTGTGATTATCACAGGAAGACTTGTCTCCCTTCTTGTATATGGGGATAATCAGTGACTTACACCAACCCGATGGGACTTCTTCTGATTCCCAGACGCTGCCTAGTACCTCAGTTAATGCAGACAGTAAACTGTCTCCACCGTACTTAAATACCTCTGGAGTGATTCCATCAGGTCCCGCTGCTTTGCCCAGTTTCAGATTGATGACAGCTTTAGTAACCTCAGTTAGGGATGGAGGACCTGTGTCTATATCCCATTCAGGGAGGTGTTGGATGTTCGGAAGGATGAGCGTGGCTGTGGGCCAATTAAACTGCTCCTCATAATGCTCTTTCCAGCGATCCAGTCGTCTATCCTGGGAGCTAATTATAGTGCCATTTTTCTCCGAGATTGTTTCACTAATGATTTGTCTTCTCCTACCCGTTTCCCTGATGAGTCTAAATAGTTGACTGGTGTTGCCTATCCTCGAAGCTTTCTCCATCTCTTTCGCTTTTGTCACCCTTCACTGTTCACGGTCCTTGAGGAGACTTTTCGTAAGTTTCCTTTTGTGCAGCTTTCGCTCCTCATTGAATTCGGAGCTCGCCGGTATAAGCCTTCTAGCATCTATCAGTTCGGATGAGGCGGTGGAGATCCAGTGGTTTTTGCTCACCTTTGGGTTTAACTTATTCACAGCTTTTACAGCTGTATCTATGGCTGCCTGGATATTCTTCCAAGCTTCTTCAGGGTGAGCACAGCTGTCGAACACAGATATGTGTTTAGCTAGTTCTTCCTCAAATACGGATTTAGTTTCCTGATCGAGCTGGAGACGTGATGGTTTTACCGCCAGCTGTTTCCTACGTCCGTTCAGTCGTAAGCACACCCGAGCGCGGACCAGTGCGTGGTCGGTATCTACACACGTGTTCCAGAAGGAGCGACAATCTCCTACCGACCCACGCCAACGATAGCTTATTGCTATGTGGTCTATTTGTGTCCAGCGTTGGTTAGATGAAGGGGGTCTCCAAGTCAAACAGTGTCTCTTCTTGTGTTTGAAGTTAGTGCTTACAAGAAACAAATGATTATCAGAACAGAACTGTAGGAGACGGTCACCGTTGTCGGTTCGCTGGCACGGAACTCCATAGGTGCCACCGACATCCTTCTCAGATTGACACAATTTCCCCCTACTTGAGCGTTAAAGTCACGGGCTAGAACGACTATGTCTGAGCGTTTAGCCTTTCGCACCAAACTAGACAGCTTTTGGTAGAACTCATCCTTCGTTTCATCTGAACTGCAGTCAGTGGGGGCGTAGGCGGAGATTACGAAAAGGCATCGGCGAGTAGTGCAGTCCTTCCTCCTTTTTACTGACCCGTTCAGACGGACAGCACACATTCGGCTATCTACCGGGATCCAGTCAAGCAATGTCTTTTCTGCCCTAGTACTCAAAGCTATCCCTACACCAGCTAATCCACGTGAACTAGCTGTGGCATCTCCTGACACCCTCAAGGTGAATTTTGCAGATTCAACCTGTTGGCCAGGTGGGGTTAGGTGAATAACCACACTTGGGTCTTGTATGCGTGTTTCTGAAACACAGCATACATCAATGGCTCGGGATGCCAGGGTTTTGGCTAGTGATGCTTGTTGTCCTATTTGGCAAAGTGTCCTAACATTAAATGCTCCTATATGAAATTGGTGGCGTGGCTTTAGGAGGCTGTTGGTGGTGGTTTTTTGGCTTCCATCGTTTTTAGTGGACGCAGAGTGGAGAGGAAGTGGAGAGCTATCGAGCCAAGGAGTTGCATCAGTGGAAGGAAGCAAGATGATAGAGATGAAGATGAAGACAAAGATGAGTGAGTATTAGAGAGGTTTCGTGTGCATTTCAGATTGTGAGGGCGATTGTTACTTCCCGGCTACCCACACCGTGGAAGTTGGTTGCGTGACCGCAGAGCCCAGGGGACAACTGCTTGAGGCCGGTCACACGCGGCCTGTTTTTGTTTCCTCTTTATTGTTTGGTGTGTCTCAGTAGCATATTTATCACTCCTGCCCTGTGACACGGCAGCAGGAAACGTGGTCGTTGTTAATCCGGGCCACGGCCGATCCGGCATGAAATTTTGTAATTTTGTTTGTATCATAATGGTGGATTGGGTAGCTGCTTTTTGTTTTAACCGCTATCCAAACAACCTTTCTGGCATGGTAGGACATCAAGAGACATAAGTCTCAGCCAGTATAGCTTGATTAGGTCATTGCGGTATTCAAGCCCGACCACCACGTCAAGGTAGCAGCTTTCGGTCGGGTTATTTACTGGGTGGTAAAGTATGTATGTACGGTCATTCTGTAGAAACCTACTTTAGTATGTGAAATGATCAGATATGTCTACTACACTTCCTAAGTCCTGGTATATTGACTAAAAGAAGCTTTTTCATGAATTACTCACATAACCTGTCATCATTTGAAAGCACAGCAAAACAGATGCAAGTCTTAACCTATTATACAAGTCTGAGTTGTAAGACTTCTTTCACTTACTTTTTGACTAACGTATTTTAATTGAAAATACTCAACCATTGAAATTGTTATGTACCATAGAGTAGTAAACATAGCATTGATATCTGCTATCCCTTTCTTCTAGAAAAAGATGTATTCTTCAGACTTCTGTAAATTTATCATGGAAACGCATTGATAATCAGGGATACGATGAATTCTGCTTCTAGCTTCCGCATTACTGGCTGTACGCGTGGTGGATACACTAACCACCTAATCACTTGCAACAGGCGTAAGATTAAAATGTGTCCTAATGTATTTAGCCGCTTAAATTTCTGTGTGGCAAGATATATATAAATAGGGTGGACTTAATAATATTCTTTTAAAGCAAGGTCTACGAGAAACTTCAAAGTGATTTCCGAAACATATTCAGTTGTCTGGTCTTGTTGAGGCTTTAAACAGGCTTCTCAGAATGATAAACTG
The DNA here is from genome assembly GCA_944472135.2 of Trichobilharzia regenti. Lineage (NCBI taxonomy): Eukaryota > Metazoa > Platyhelminthes > Trematoda > Strigeidida > Schistosomatidae > Trichobilharzia > Trichobilharzia regenti. The sequence goes on along the minus strand of OX235270.1, from coordinate 36,937,755 downwards.
GGAGCAGATAATTCAGGAAGATAACTCATCATCGAGCTAGAGGCGAGATGCATGATAACGGAGAACCCTTCTCAGACTTCTTCGCCTTCAATGATTAGGTGATTGGCATAAGTAGAGAAGGAAGATTTCTACAGATAACCGCAAACAGTAATGCACCAGTCCCCAAATAGCGACATCAGACTTCTAATGGATGATATGAATGCTAAACTAAGAGCGGCCAACACAGGAAAAGAGGTCATCACGTGTGGGAACACTCCTGGAAAATGATTGAGGACGAGGATGATAATGATACATTTGACATTTTGGATAGTTGATATTTAAAAGGATTGTCTCGTCGCTTGTCAGTTTTCACTATCACCGTCCTATAAACTTTCAAATTGGTCAGGTATTCTCATAATATTAACTTTGATTTGTAGAAGAAAATTATTTTTAATTTCATTTTTATATATTAATTTAAAATAATTTTTGTTTAGATGGTCCGATGGTTTACCTAAGGAACACCTGTGCGTCCCTGCTGTACTATCACGTGTTGCAATGCTGGTTCTTATTAGAAATAAAGTATTAGAATATGAAGATATTAACGGTGCAAGAAGTATTGCTACTGATGTAAGTCCTGTTTCTCTCATTACCACTGATTAAAATTGGCTCTCTACAATGTGGACTATGATTTCTTTTTATTTTATAGTAATAATAATAAAAATACTCATGCTTATTTTATTATTATTATTATTCCAGCCGGAATTATAATCTGTTTACATATTGTCCTGTGGTATATCTTAGCTGCGTGTCAGCTATCCGGTAGTGAAATATGGTTTAGGCTTGCGAGTGTGTAACCGGTTGAAAACAAAAAGTTGTGATCGCATTGGGGAAAATGTCTGATAAAACTTATATGAAATGATAAACACCTCTGTTGTTTTCTCCTATCAACAAATATATATATATATATATATATATTTACATAAACGCCTTTGCTTTTTGTCTATTGATAGGATGAATATTCTGAATTTAAATTTAACATAGATGAAGGTGGCTTATCATTATTGCGTTCTATGTGGAATGATGAATGTGCACAAATCAACAATATCCGTGAAACAATTTGCTCCCAATCACAGATGGCTGGAGACTCTGAAATGATACTAAAGAGTCAAAGAATTTGGCATTCACGTCATGATTATTGGTTGCTTGCTGGTATACTTGTTCATGGATATGCCAATTGGGATGATATACTGGCCGATCCACGTTTCGTTATAGTAAAATTTGGAGTGTCTGGTGTACTAGACGCTATGAATAGACTTATGAATTCTGAATTAAGTAAGTAATAGTTTAATGTGTACTTCTTTTTATTCCCTTGTTCCGGTAATGTAGCATGATATGATGCGTTGGATAGCCGCCATATAAACCAGATGAGTGATATTTTCTGTCAGAATTTACCACTTAGTAAATTTTTTGATTTTGTCTAGTACCTGAACAAAGTTCTGGTTTTTTGAACTCTGGAAGGTTGTTGTAATTAGATCGATAAATTTCCTTACCGCCAGGAGGGTCATATGTGTTGCGTTTTTTATGTGGACAACCTGAATGCCATTCTCTGGGATGATAATGTTGCGGATATAAGTTTTATTTTGGGAATGAAATGTATCTCATGAATAATTTCTATGTAAGATGAAGTGTATATTTAATCCTATCTGAAGTCATTTGTTTGTTATGCAAGCCGTTATAGCGACGTATACTGTCACTTTAACCAACAGATATATTAATTTTAAGCTACTAAGGCGCGGAATAAGCAGTTTTTCAGTAACTAATTAGATGTTGTTGTTTTTTTGTTTTGTTTTAAAAATTGACAATGTTGTTTCTCTAACTCGTTTCCATTCCGTTCCTGATTGTATATGCCAGTTGAATATTAATTTGACTAACACTGAGGACGTTTTTGTGAAAAAAGCACGTTTTCAACCGTTACAGAACAAGAAATAATTCAAATACTACTATGATAATGTAGTTTCGTGATACATTATTTGTATACTCTGGCATTTAGTTGTTAAAAGTGTTTGTTAGATAACTTTTCCAACATACTTTGTTGCTTATAACCATGAATTGCAATACTGTGATGAATCGAGGATGTATGCTGCCTGACTGAAACAGATCATCTTGCAAGCATGCGTCGGTGGCACAGTGGTTAGGACTCTCACCGACCAGGGGTTTGATGCCCTGCCGACGCATACCTGATATTAGTTGTCGGTCTACAAAGTTTGGGCTACCGTTATTGCATGCTGAGAATTCCATACTTCTACCGAAAATACGATGTGGAATCAAGCTGTAATGGAAAAAATTCTTACGCCAAAAAATATCTAGTTGAAAGCAGTTAGATTAAAGTCAGCTACCATTGAAAATAAGTTATTTGCAATGCGAAAGGTTTCTAGTGACAACCGGCTTATAAGTATGTACTATTAGCAGTGAGTTTTCTGCGGAAGACCACAGAAGAGGCATTTATTCTGTCTTCCCGCCTTTAAAAGGTGACCATAGAAAATATTTGCGGAGAAGAAGTAAATTACCACGGTACAATCAATCATTAAACATCCGTGCTATCGTCAATATCAAGATTGGTTGGTAAATCTATAATGCACGGGTTGGTATCAATTTTCATTGTGCTAATCAAACAGTATGTTTGGATAAGATAACCTGACGATACTTTTATGATTTTCAAAGGCAATTAAGTGGAAAACATTGTAAGAAGGAGAAATGATAACTGACTATTCTTCATCATTGCAGTATGCAGTAAATCTACTTACATAGAACAAATTTTAAGCATCAGCAGCAATGTCGCTTGCAATCGTTATGTTTAAAATACTCTTTAGCACATTCAGCACAACGAAAATCTGAAGGACAGTAAATTCTTAAGATGTTTAGAGTGAATTGTTGTCTCCATATATGTGTTTATCGACAGAAAAAAAAATCTACTAGCATCTCAAATGAACATTTAGAATATTCTAGGTCAAGTATACCTCAGAGGCAACCAACAAAAAGAGTACTTCGCTAATTTACGATTGAAATGGAGTGTAGACCAACAAAGCCTATTGTGCAAGGTGGAAGAATAATAATGACTAATTGACTGCAGGGAGTTTCACCACTACACGAAACAAAGAGTGTTGGACTTTGTGTGAACCAGTGGAATTTCACGGCCAAAGTTGTTATATAACCGAAAACTCTTCGATTGCGGTTGGACTAAAGTTAGAGAAGATGAGATGGCAATAAGTTATTGCTAAAGATGGTGTTACAAAGCTTAGTTATCACGCCTCTACGATCAAACGTTAAATCTTGCAGTAACTTTTCTCTCATTTTCGGCTTTAAGGCCTAACTAAGATTTAGCAGTTCATTGTCTCTGGCTGTCTTATTTTAAAGAAGGAGCAATGAGAAAACCCTACCACCTACAGTACAACTCATATATCAGTGTTAATTGAAGATGGTTGGAAAAGATTTTAAGGTATTCAAATTATAACACAGTGTCAATGCATAAATTCATTTATGTTTTGTACATCTGAGCTGCATAAAAAACTTTTGTCAGTGACTTTTTATCAATAATTCTCGAATCTCAATCGTTTATTGAATGCTGTTATCATAACATTAATACAGACTTTGAATTCATCCCTTAACCTTTTTGGATGAATTCAAATTCCACTTTTTTTTATTCACGTTTAGCAACTGTGCCTGTACGTATTCCCTCAGACTATACCGAATTTCATGCCTTTTTAACGGATCGTTTAAAATTGATTGAGCAAGCTTTAGTTATCGAACAATCTTTATATGAAGTTGCTGAAGTTGCTGTTACCAGAAGCACAGACCAGACATCATTAGATTCAGGTCGTATTAAAGATGCAGCTGTTAATTTATCTAACAAATTAATTCTATCGGATACCAATAAATGTATTGTTTTACCTAAGGATTCAAAAGCAAAAGAAGCAACACGTGCAGGTTTGTTGAGTAGTAGTGTTCAATAATTTTGCCTAACATAGATAGATTCTCTGTAATGTATACAATATTTTATTGTGCTTCTTGTAAATGATGTATGTGATGATAAGAGTTTTACTTTCTCAATCTTTCCTAAGAGTAAATATTGTCATCTATAGCATCATGACTGAAGCTCACATACCCTGACGCCTGAGAGAGAGAAAAAGAAAAAAACCTAGGCGTACAGAGAACAAAACTGGCTCATCAACCAGTCACAGCAGACTTATTGATATAAGTATAAAACTTCGGCACTGTGGTGGAGTATACCTCCATTATAGATAAATTTGATAAACACACACTGTTATACAGTAATATTTACTGATGGCCACGTTTCGAGCACAAACTATTGCTACTCATAATCATATCATGTCACTCAGACAACTTTTTACTTCATTTATATACATGAGTGAAATTGATCAGACATTTGAATAAAAATTATTATATCATAATGTACATCCAGATATCAAATACAATCAGATGGGGAATAAGACGAGTGTTTTTATAGTCATAATAAGTCACTTGTTGGAATGTTGTGATGTGCTTGAATTGAAATAGAATTTTAAAATTCTTTATTATCCTCCTCTGATTTGACTGGTGGTAATAATATCTTCCATATCTCTGGTATTTGCACAGCAGACTTAGTGTGTGCAAATGCGATTCGCAGATGTATAGCTTAACTTTCTGAGAAATGGCCACAAGTGGTACATAATAACTCTCAGCAAGAAAACAACCAGTCAGAAGACAATACCTCACCATTGACAATAATGCACATAAAATTCTATACATATCTCTTGATTATCTCAATAAACGATCTGTTGTCTGGCCCTTGTCTTCTGACGTTACACAAGTATTTCCAGTGTAATTTTTGTTTCTACGTTGATGTTAATGTCTCTGGTCTAGTGTGTTTGTAACGACACTGCTTTCTTCTGACATAATATTGCATTTGTATGATGACAAACATAGTGAAACCCACTTTTTTTGTGAAAGTATTCCCTTTTTATTTAGTATTGTTATAGTTATATCTCGAACACGTTTTTCTGAGATTAATGTATTGAAGAGAACTGGATCACTCAATTTGTTTCTCTTCATTTTCAGCGGTTCGTAATCTTCAGGATCTACTTGAAGATATGTATGCAGATCTTCCTGGTATGCCAGCCTCATTAATAATCATAGATGGATGTAACAGCGATTCCAAAGCGAAAAACGCGCCAAATCTATCGAATGAAAGTAGGAATGGTATGATTGCTGACACCTCATCGCATTTATCAAACAATATACAAACGGATGCCTATAATAATGGTGACCATAGTGTGACTAGTGACAATGAATTAATTTCAGGCGAACTAACTCGTTCTTGTAATGAAAGAGGTGTTGTTGATTGTCCAAAACTTCTGTCGGAAACATTCCACCATAGTTGTGAAGCTGATAAACTTCAAAGCACATCTCTGTCCGATGAGCCCATAGTTATTGTATTGTCCGACGACGAAGATAGTGTGCAACAAAATTCTATTGAGAGTCAAGCGACTGATCGTTTCAATCCGGAAAACGACACTACCAATAAAAATAATGCTGGCGAAGTTTGTGTATTTTCAAACCTACCTAAAACAGTCAGTGGTGGTGGTAACTCTCTGTACTTCACTAGTTGATCTTTGTATGAATTCTTTTGTACGAAGCCCTTTCATTTGTTGTATTTTTTCAAAGAAAATATATATGTATATATATTCGTTACATGATTGTTTTATTTTGAATGTATTAATGTTGTGTCTTACAAATGTTTTATTTTAATGCCTTATAGAGCTGACGTGCTGTTAAATGTAAGATAGGTTATTCTGTGCATAATTAGTTTACGCTAAGATTGTATACTATTGTCATGACTAGCAGTGTACAGTTATTCCGTATAGAAATAATCGAATTTCGAAGAGTAGGTTTTCTGGCCTATTTTGCATAGATTGACATTTCATTAAAATTGACTCCATGGCCCGTTTGAGCGACAAGGAGACGTTTTGCAATAAGGGAAATAATTCATCTCCGCTTTCGAATTATATATTCGGCAAACATAGAGTCGGTTGTAGACTTTCAGATTTGGGGTTTTGGTACAAGGGAGTACATGGCATTCCTCACTTATGCACTTTTGCGACTTGTTGAGTAGTCTTCGAGTCTGTTTGTCATTCAGCCGTTAGGTCGAATATTGTAAAATTGGAACTAATTGTCAATACTCGAAGATACGCTACCGATTTGCGTTTATGGTCAAGTTAGCCACGTGGTATTCACCCATTTTTCCTGATTTTACTTAGTTCCTTGATGATAGAAAGATATTTAGACGGAAAAATAGTGTCATTTATAATTATAAAAAGATGCAATATAAGTTAGTATTTCGGATGAATGTCATTTATTTCCTTTAACTTATTTTTCGTTTGTTGTTTTCTAGCTTGATTCATCTTTGTTTTTCAGAATTTGAACATCAGTTTCAGTCAGTTTGATTCTATCAACATTTTTGAACAAATGGTGTACTCTTTTAATCCATTGGATGATTATATCTCTTAATGAACTGATTAACTGGCTTCATATCAGTCCTTTGGAGCTTTGCATTCACATAGTGGGAATCATCTGTAGCTTGATTGCAGCTGTTCTTTGGGATGAGGAAATTCTTGGTTTATTATTGAAAAGTAATGAAAGATTTTTACAATTCTGGTGGATCTTCTTGCCATTATGGTGTGCAGATATTTTAGTTCTTTACTTTAACCTTGTGGTATTTTTCAGACGTATACACTATCATAAAGTAAGTTGTATTTTAACACACTGGCATAATCTTTGTGTTTGTCGTTGTAACTAGACGTATTTATTGTTTTTTGTATAGGTTGTACGTCAAAGTCTTCGTTATTATGGATTTCGTCCTGATTATCTGCCACCGTCTCCCTGGTCATCTATAGTATTAGATACAACATACAAATTATTATTCAATATTTGCATATTTGCCTTCAAATTAGTTCTTTTTCAAAGATTCGTCTATTTAGATCAGAGTAATTTAACCTATAGTACAGTCTTTTCTCCAGTTATCTGTGTTATGCAGTTGATACTTTTGTCAGTGTGCATGAAAACTTGTGGGAATCGAATTTGATAATATATAAAATGTTGCCGTATACAAGTTGTTTTAATTTTTATTATAATTCATTGGCCGTTGGATCGGGTTCCATTGCCGATGCTGGGGACATCACTCGTACCCAATTCCCATGAAACTTCATCAACTCTCTTACAAACATTCGAGATGTTCATGAAGCCGGTTCACCCTCCCGTAGGAGATAGCCGAAGTAAAGTAAAGTAAGTAAGTTCCATTGCCTTAATTGTCTACGAGCTAACCTTGTAACCAGAAGGTCCTGGTTGGTGCGTACTGACGAAGTGTGTCCCAAACTAGGACGAAACAGCTTTCAAGTATTCCCAGCTGCTTTTCCAATAGTACTCTAACCGACGTCAGCTCATGATGAAATCCTCCAACCAATCGAACAAAATCCGCACAAACCAGTACTTGGAAATTAACATTATTAACATTAACGAGACAGAGTTGAAGTGGATGATTCACAAAAACTTTAAAGATAATTAATTGCTATAATGATTTTAAAAGTAGGTGGTTAAGTGTTGTCAAAAAATTGAAATTGTGATGATGACGATAACAATGGGAAGGCGTAGATGAAATTAGATGGAATGAATTAAGATCGAACAAAATAAAGACAACATTACTGTTGCAACAGTAGAAGGTAAGACATGGAAGCCAAGGTATATTTTCAAGTGACCGAACAGCTATCTTCAACCAATCACTGACCCTATGATTTTAGTTTAGATTAAACGGAATGTAATAAAGTGTTCAAATATACAAGATATTCTGTTGCTAACGCTGTAATGAACTGTGTGAATGGTATTCAGACGATAAAACCAACAAATGTAAGGATTGTTACTATGGGAATAATATTCCATTGGAACCAATTAACTGTATCACGCCAGCACACTGTGATCAAGATAAAAAAAGAAGTTAAACATAAATTTCTTGAATGCACAGTGTAGGTTTTTCTCCCTTTTGCTTTAGGTAGAGCCTAGGTTACACATAAGTGGAGAAAATGTAGAATTTAAGAATGATTGACGTTGGCATTGCAGATTATTTCAAGACATAAGCTACCTGCGACTCAATAATCTGACTCCAAATGCTTGCAAATCGAAGATTTTTGTCATCCTCTGCTCGTTTTTACCAACCAAACTGGGTAGTGTTAAGCTATACGTTTCGGAAGAAAACTTTTAAAACTTCCTAAGTAGACAGCATCACATATGCATGAGTCGATGCACATCGAGACGGATACAGCCACTAATTTATCCTTGGATCATTATTTCTATGGAAAATATTAAGCGTTAGTCCGTTTGTATTAAATACAGTAGTACGGCATTAGTATCACCTTTGGACGCAGAACTAATGAACTGTGTATTGTTTCGAGTAGTTTTGTTTTCCATGTTTCTCCCAAAAAACCTTCTGGGAAATCCATTGCGTAAGAGTATTGCATGAGATTACTCCAGTTTCCTATCAACCTTATCTTTAGGGAAGATTTCTGTAGCATAGAGAGTAGCTCAGTTTAGCATGCCCCACCATGTGTGCTTCTAAGAGGCACTATGAAAGTACACTTCACACTCAACAGCCTTTATTACAGACATGTTGACGGTATTGCCATGGATTCTCCGTTAGTTTCAATTTTAGAAGAGTTCTTTCTCGCTAGGTTTAAGAATGGTCGATTGCAAAAAGTAAAAGATAAAATGGATTCCCATTTTCGTTATGATGATACATTTATTACTCTTTATGAGAAAGCTGACAAGAAAGAAATGTGGTGAAAATTTGATGATGTATATCCATGGTTCATCTTCACTTGTGAAGAAGAATATTATGGTTGTTTGCACTTCCTCGATATTCAGTTGAGCAGAGGAAGAGGATGGTTCATTCAGAAAAACTACATCTGTAGGGTAATATACACATTTCTTCAGTTTTGTACCAATCCAATACAGTATTAATTTGGTCAGATGTCTCACAAGAAGAACAAGAGGATTCTGTATCGTTGACTCCGTAGAAAGTAAATTAGGACACATCGAAAATACGCTGGTCCAAATCCGTAATTCTACTGTGCGTAACAGAGAAGTCGACCATGGCTATTGTTCCTGAAGCTGCAATTCAATGTGGACGTGGCTGATGAAGTCCTACATCTAATTAATGTCAGTAAAACGTTTGAGCATTGTTAAAGAGATCAAATAAATTATAATTATATTTCAATAGTTTACACACAATGATACGATTTTTGTTTTTGGTAATATTTTGTGCAAAATTACTGCCCGTGATGACACCAACTGTTGGATTATCTAGCGCCATAAAAAAGACATTCTGATGCCACCCTTCGTTTGTCATTTTCCAGTTGACCAATTATGATTCCTCAAGCGAAAGATAAGCTGCTTAGCTGTCCCACTTCCATGTGCATTTATAAATGTATCCACTCCTGTGGGAAACAAGTAGACACCTCAGCAAACGCTTTACTGAACACCTTCCTTCATCGCTCGGAAAAGGCCTAATTAAATTCATAAGAAGTTCTCTTGTGTTTCATTTGATTGATAACAATCTGAAGCCACTGGTTGTCAGCGTCCCAAGGACCTGAAAAAGGCAATCTATACCTTACAACATGGTTCATTTGCCTTTGTCTACATTGCTTCTTCTTGTATTGGAATTAACAATGCTGCATAGTAGACTTGATTTTTTCATAAGACGTTGGAAGCAAGTCCTGTGTCCCCGAATGGCAAGATTTTTGAATTCCACCTTAGTGTTCAATTTGACAACTCTGGAAGAAATAGTTCAGATTTTAGGACCAGGAGATAGGATTTGCATCGGGATACCAGACAGAGGGGTATACTGGTGAATCAGGGAACTCCTAGTGTGATTCGGTTGTTTTGCAACTTCTTCCTAGCGTAACACTTACATCCTTGGATTTCCTCATTATCACATTAACATTTAAGTGAATTGAGTTTTACTGTTCTGTATCGTAACTTATTATAAGTGAATATAGTTAACAGTGTGAGTTACAAATAAATACTGTGTATTTTGTCATTGAAATGACTATTTTACCAACGCACTCCTAGGTTAGTGACTTGTGGCCTTGTCATTCATGGATCCAGTATTTTCTTTCGTTTAGTCCTAAGAGTCATGTTGTCTTTTCTGTGTTTAACGACCTGTAAATGTGAGTACGTTGACAAAATGAATTCGCTTTCAGTCTATGAAACGAAATTCCAGATGCTTTCACAGCTCAACGGATTTAGACGAAATGGCTGAGAAGCAGCTAACAAACAGGCTGAAAGAGCTGAGGAAAATTGGAGTATTCCCTGAGGCAGCCTATAACTTTCTTTAACCCACTGGAAGTAGAGCTTGACGATTATATAGTGTGTCGAAAGTACATAAACCTAGAATTCCTCTGCTCCCAGTCTTAGACATGTCTAATTTGACCTACTATGTAGTGGCAAACACGCTGGTTGAAGGCTTCCTACCGTTATTCTTATTTATACATTTATTCCCCTTAATGAATTTGAACAAAGCATGCCATGTAAGCAGCTGACGAGAAGGCAACGAAATAAAAGATGGTACCATTTTATTCTGCTAAAACTGTAGTTCTTGCTTTGTTCAAATTCTTATTTATGTTATGAGACCTATCTTTCAAATTTCTACTGCACCTAGATGCTTGTTGTTTTCTAGACGTCCTGAATACGTAACTACTTTACTATTGTATGCATGCATTCTCTTCTTCTAACTTAAACTGCCTTTCATTGTATGTGATGAAAACTCTTCAACTTCCGAACTTCTTAGAATATTTAGTGGTTCTCACCCATCTTTGCTTCTCACGGTCGAAGAAAAGTCGAATTCCTCGTTTCACTTCCTTGATGTTAAGCTAGATAGAAGTGAGAACGGATCGCTGTTAAGTTCGATTTACCGAAGGCCAACATTCACTGGGCAGTACACTAGCTTCAACAGTTGGGTACCTTTAGGGAGAAAGAGGAATCTTATTCATTCCTTATGCTTCAGAATTCGTAAAATCTGCTCTGCAGGGACAATCGATAGGGAACTAGATAACCTTAGATCAAATCTCCTTAACAATGGTTATCCTACCAGGTTCATTGAACGTAACATCAAGAAAGAATCCACCCTTAGACAAATCACACTTCCAAAGAGAAAACTGTTTACGGGTCTTGCATTCAAAGGTGGCACCATTTCGGAATTAATTAAAAATCTTTTATCTAAATGTTTTAAACGCACTTTTCCTGCAGCTGACTTGCAACTAGTTTTTACCAGCCGAAATATGATTAGACAATGCGTCAAGGATAGATTACCGCTTTTGTCCACATCTATGTGCATTTACTCTTTTACCTGATCTTGTGGAGCTGTTTATATTGGACGTTGTAAGCGTAATCTCCGAAAACGTGTAGCTGAACATTATCCGGTTCGCTTAATGAAAAGCGAACGTAGAACTACGAATTCGTCTATTTGTGATCACCTGTTAGAGTCTGGTCATTTAGCCCCACGTAATTCATCTTTCAAAGTTATCTGCATGGCAAAATCGAATCGATCCAAAAGTTTACGTTTTCTTCACTTATGCATAGCCGAAGTTTTAGCTATACGTGAACAGAAACCTAAATTATGTGTTCAAAAACGTTTTGTCAAACCCCTTTCTTTACCTTGGTCATAGTATGTTCTTTCTAGTTTTTATTTTATTTTACCACTTGAATTCTTTCCACTTCACTTCACATCTTCATTCTTATCGTAATCGTACTCCTAATTTTCAAAATTTTTAGACAACACATGACATTTTTGATATCAATTCACTTATGAAACAATCTTTAATAATTTTGTAATTTATCCACTTCAACTCTACCCCTTATAACATTTTAATTATCGTTATTCTTATCACATATATACGTACAATGACTGAGCAATTACGGAATATACACATTGGGTCATAGGAGTAAATAAGAAGACAGTTGCAGCGAAGAAAATTTTCTTTTCGACGAAGTCATCATCTGAGCAATTATTTAGTGCCACTTAATAACCTTTTCCTGTAATATAAATGCGACTGTACAGCTTGAAAATGAAGTCGTTGAAAAGAAATTTCTTCGCTGAACAAAAAAAATGTGTTTTTACTTATGAACATTAATGTTGTTTAAATAACATCGAATATCTAATAATAATTATAATATTAACTGATTACAACAGATCCTTGGTCACGTGTTTCTTGATGAAGTTTTCAGGATAGCTATCCTCAATGAGGGTGTCATGTGCAATCTTGAGTACATCTACAATTACTACGCCTGAATATATAGCTCTAACTTTGTAGCTGAGGGTCCTTACTAAATTTCTTTTGTACTGGAGAGGAACGAAGCTATGAAAATATGTATATTGTCCTGTTCATGTGCTTATCCTAAGTAAATTTATCTTTTTACTACCACCTAGTTTTCTTGGAAGCAGGACATCCATGAAGGAAATTCTATTTTGGGATTCATCTTCCCACGTGAATTTCATAGGAGAATGAACTTCATTGAATTGAGTTATTATTGTGTTCCAGAGGTATTTAAGTACGGTGGAGAAAGTTTACTGTCTGTGTTAACTAAGGTATAAGACAGCGTCTGGGAATCAGAGGAAGTCCCATCGGGTTGGTGTAAGTCACTGATTATCCCCATATACAAGAAGGGAGGCAAGTCTTCCTGTGATAATCACAGAGGGATTAGCTTGATCAATAGGTTGTCCAACATTCTAGGCTCAATAATCATGCGTAGACTATGTGGTGATCGGGGGCACAAACACGAGAGAGCCAGGTAGGCTTTAGACCAGGAAGAGGGTGTATTGATCATATCTTCACCCTTCGACAGATTCTAGAACTTAGGTATTTGTACCGGCGTCCAACAATCAATGTATTTCTTGAGCTGAAGGCGGGATTCGATTCTGTCGACCGAGAGGTACCCTGGTGATGTTTGCCTGTAAAGGAAATTCCGAGAAAATACATTGCACTGATCAAGGAACTCTACTCGAACTCATGCATCCAGGTGAGGGCTTACGGCGAGCTGTCATCTGAACTAGTGGTGTCCGACAGGGATGCCCACTGTCCTCATTTCTATTCAATCTCATCATAGATGTACTGATGGACTTAACCCTAACTCACTTCAGAGACTCAGAGGTAGACTTGTTATCGGGGAATAATAGTCTCGTTGACTTAGAATATGCAGACGATAAAGTCCTTCTAGGTGAAGATGATGACAAAATGCAGAGTCTTCTGAACACGTTGAGCTGCAATCTACGAATGTTTGACATGCGATTCGCTTCTGCTGTCAAATGTAAGATGACGTTACAGGACTGGACTACAGCGACTCCGAGTTTAGAAATAGGGAGTGAAGTGTGGTAGAGCGTGTTGACCATTTTACTTATTTGGGAAGTACTATCAGCCCCAACAGGATGATCTCCGGCGAAATTTCATCACGGATACAGAGGGCTAGTTTCTCATATGGCAGTTTACGCCGTCTCTGGCGTAGACGTGATATCCGGGTATCGACCAAAGGACGGGTGTACTGCTCAACAGTCCCCTCCGTCCTCAATTTATGGCTGTGAGGTATGGCTATTGAGACGGGAAGACATGAAAAGGCTGGTTGTCTTTGATGGTTATAGGTACCTGCGTTCTGTCTCCTGTGTGGAGTGGCATAATAGGGTGAGCAGTATTGAGGTGAGGCGTCGGTTGAGTGCTAGACAAGGGCGGGGTGTAGGGAATCAATCGACGAGACTGTGAAATTACATTGACTGAGATGGTTAGGACATGTGGTAGGTATGCCTAGCCATCGCTTTCCTCGACGAGCAATGTTGGCTGGCTGACATAGGGTCAGATTGGAAAAGAGCCAGTGGTGGTCAAACCAAAACATGGCTTCATCGGTCAATGAAATCGACAACAGTTAGTTTAAGCCAAGTAGGGAGGTGTAGACTTTCTGGTTGGGGTCCTCGGGACGGTAAAAAGCAATGGGTGGAGACAATTAGTGAAGTGGCTCAAAATCGTTGTCAATGACTGGCGGAGATACATCTTCTCCTTGTGACTTATAATACCCAATGAAACTATATTGTTCGTCGATATTACTATTCTTTTAGCCTCATATCTCTGTTTACTGTATCTATTTTGCGTTTCTCTTTACTTCCTTCCCTTGCTTTGTGTGCTACATGAAGTGTGACAACTCGAAGTGCTGCACGTCGGTGCAAAGCATCGGTTCTATGTTGAAACCAGTCAGTCAGGTGAAATTCTGAATGTTGTTCCTCGTATTGAGTACAGAAGATTTTCAAACTGGTTTCAGACTGATGAAGGCGTATCTTGCTTCTCTTGTTCCGGGTGACCCTGACAGATTTATGCATTCCATTTGCCTCAGTTTGGAACCGTGCTTCCTAGTTAAGTGTAGGAAGTAACGTCTTTCAAATTTCTCTCGTTGATAGTGGTTGTTGCTGGTTGGTTGGTTGGCTATCTTCATCACCTCCGTCTTCTCTCCCGGGGTCGTGTCTTCGCTGGCTGAAGAAGCAGCCAGTTTGTTGGTTTTGACTACAAGTCTTCGAGTAAATGTGACACTGAACATCGGTCATCTGCGAAATTCAGATCTTCTAGAGTCCCCTGATCGATCCAGCATATAGCTGTCTTCTCACTACCTGTGCACAGCCTGACGCATAATCCAGTTCACCACAATTAAGAATATCGTCTATGATAAAAGGTGGTCTTGTCCTTTTCCCGTATTCGCTTCGAAAGCTTCTCTGGGTTTCTTGTTGTGAATCACTTGACATTTGCCAGCATACAGCTGTTGAGTGAGGCTGATAAACGTTCGAATCATTGCACGCCTAAGTGTTGAAGTAGTTTCCAAAACACTTCTCTGTCAACGCCGCCTGTCGAAGGCCTTTTCGAAGTTGATGAAATTGAGATGAGTGTGGTATAACTGCCATTCTATGCCTTATTCGATGATGTCGATAAGCAGAGTTGCAATTTGATCAGCGCATGATTTTCCCTTCCTGAATCCAGCTTGTTCCGACGAGCGGAGTTCTGAATTCAGTGCATTATTTATTCTCTCCAAGATGACGTGACTCAGTATTTTACTTGGCGTGGATAAGAGCATTATTCCACACCAGTTGGTGCAGACGGAGGCCTGAATCGCCCGTCTCCGTCATTTTGAGAGGTTAAATTTTCTTCCAATCAGTTGATGCCATTCTTTCCTAATTTAAAGGTTGACG
The DNA here is from genome assembly GCA_944472135.2 of Trichobilharzia regenti. Lineage (NCBI taxonomy): Eukaryota > Metazoa > Platyhelminthes > Trematoda > Strigeidida > Schistosomatidae > Trichobilharzia > Trichobilharzia regenti. The sequence goes on along the minus strand of OX235270.1, from coordinate 36,922,457 downwards.
GATATCTCGTTCAGCAACTTCTAATTAATTTATTCTCGCGTACCAAAGACAAAGCAAAAGCCAATAATTGATCGTCCAAACTTCGTAATATATTGTGGGACCGAAACAAGCCGTCAGACGAACGCTTAACTAGCTAGTGATCGTGCACGTGACACGACGGGGTACCAAATGGCGGGGATGCTTGACCGGAAGCCTTCAGCTAAACAAATCGACTTAAACGGTGGTGGTCAGCATCCAATGAGTGATTGTTGTGGTCAATAATTTTGGGGAATTATTTACCGCTACAGCTCACTCCCCCCTAGTGGGGTCGTGAGGACCCTAAGACACAACCAGCCGGAAGTAAAAAAAATCGATGGTTCCCTTTCGGGTGAAAAAAATCTTCCGATCGGCTTGGTGGTATGCCTATTGGTTTGTCTGCCTATGCTAATAGGGTGTTTGTACATAGCTTCCTTGTTGTTGTTCGTTGGATTCCGTGCTTCGTTTGTTTCCTGTCCAGTACCCGTCGCACCTGGAAAAGAAAACAAGAACGCTAAGAACCATGTCGAGGAAAATGTACGAAATGAGCTTATTGGTTAAAAAAAATTGTGTGCATTTACTACACAGTAAAATAATGCCAAGTTCAGAACATCGAAAAAAAATACATCTAATTAATTTTTTTGTGTATGTTACATGAACCGTTGGAAAAAAAATTTTTTGTGTTCGGTGGTACTGTATATAAAAAAATTTGATACGTCAAAAAAAATAGTCAGTACCACAAACGAATGAGTTGCGTGAATCACACGACGTCGTTAAGTCAAATAAGTGTGCAGATATTTTGAGAACCTTACGGTGCGTCCAGAACGGGTTTTCTTGGGAGGCCCGATGGAAGGTTCGGTAGCTGTCGTTGTGCTAGTGACTTCATTGATGTCTAAACGATCTTCTGTTACTTGTGGATTTTGGGGTACGTTGAGCTCTATGCTAATAAGATTACCCTCCAAGTAAGCCGGTTTCAGACGGTCAATGCTGACGGTGTCCTCGCGGCCGTTTTTGTCCAAGACAAAGAATTTATCAGAACGTTTAATTACCTTATAAGGTCCGTCGTATGGCGGTTCCAGGGGTCTGCGCACAGAGTCGCGACGAACAAATACATGTGAAGAAGTTTTCAAACACGGATGAACGAAAACATCAATGGACTGTGGACGAAGGGGAGCAGGTTTAACTGAACGCATTGCGTTTGTAAGCCTGCTGACGTATGAAGCGTGATCTACCACTGGTGGGAAGCTCGAGGGAGAAACAAATTCACCAGGCAGTCGCAGTGTCGTGCCATATACTAGCTCGGCGCTAGTACAACCAGCATCGGTTTTCAAGGCGTTTCGTATCCCTAGGAGAACTAACGGAAGGGATTCAGTCCAATGGGTGGTGTTTGCAGCTGACAGACCAGCTTTCAGCTGTCTGTGTAGACGTTCTACCATACCATTAGCTTGAGGATGGTAGGCTGTTGTTCGAAATCGCATGCAACCTAATATTTTAGTCAGGGCAAAGAATAAGCCACTTTCGAATTGCCGCCCGCGATCAGTTGTTATGGAAGATGGGCATCCAAAGTTAGCAATCCATCTTTCTACGAAGACGCGTGCGACTGTTTCAGCAGATACATCCTTGATGGGTACTGCTTCCGGCCATCGTGTGAAGCGATCGATGCAAGTTAAAATATAAGTATATCCATGGGATTCAGGAAGGGGTCCAACCAAATCTATATGGACGTGTTCGAAACGAGCGTCAGGGAGAAGAAAGGTGCCAAGTGGGCTTTTGGTGTGTCTTATCACCTTGCACTTTTGACAAGCTAAGCACGTTTGTGCCCATTCCCTTACTTCTTTATTAATGCCAGGCCAACAAAACCGACTAGTTACGAGCTTGACAGTAGTTCGAATACCTGGGTGAGATAAGCCATGCAACGTATTGAAGACGTTACGGCGATAACTTTTAGGCACGATGGGGCGAGGAGTACTCGTGGAAATGTCGCATAGAATAGTATCTCTTCCCATACCTAAGGGTTTCTCAGCTAATTGTAGAGTTGTTTTCGACAACTCATGTTGAAGTTCGGTATCTTCTTTTTGAAGACGAGCCAGTTTTACTAGGTCTATGCCGTCGATTTGGGTGAGGGAACAAACGCGCGACAAGGCATCTGCCACAGTGTTGTTTACTCCGGATACATGGCGAATATCTGATGTAAACTGTGAGACGTAATCCAGTTGTCGTGATTCCCTGGGTGAATACTTATCTGAAGGTGAGTTCAGAGAGTACGTCAGAGGTTTGTGATCCGTAAAAATTATAAATTCACGACCCTCTACCGAATGTCTAAAATGTCGTATAGCACAGTACATAGCCAGAAGTTCTCTGCCGAATGTGCTGTACTTCGTTTCAGCTAATTGAAGGCGCCGGGAGAAAAAGGCAAGTGGTTGCCACTCATTGTCAACTAGCTGTTGTAGAACTGCGCCGATTGCAGTGTTTGATGCATCAACCGAGATACTTAACGGTGCCGTTGGATCCTGATACATCAGAAGTGTGGCATTCGCAATAGCTTTTTTAATCTGGGTAAAAGCATTTCGAGCAGACGCGTCAAGTTCTATGGACTTGTTATTCCCTCGAAGGAGGTCTGTCAATGGCTGAATCAAAGAGGCACAGTTGGGAATAAAGCGTCGATAATAACTTACTAAGCCGTTAAAAGTGCGGAGACTTTTCACCGTCTGTGGCTCTGGAAAGTTCAGTATAGCCTCGACCTTAGTAGCCAGTGGGCGAATGCCCTTGCAGTCAATAGTGTGACCCAGGAAGTCGAGTGAGTCAACACCGATTTGACACTTTTGAATATTAATGGTAACACCATGTTGGCGTAACCTGTCAAATGCCAAGTCCAAGTGCCTAAGGTGAGTTTCCTTGTCTGGACTGGCAATGAGGCAGTCGTCTAAGTATGCGTATACAAAGTCGAGACCGCGAAATACTTCGTCAATGAAGCGTTGGAATGTTTGGGCTGCATTCCGAGACCGAATGGCATACGTAGAAATTCAAAAAGTCCGAAAGGCGTAATGATAGCCGTTTTCGGGATATCTTCTGTTGCCATCGGGATTTGGTTATACGCTTTAACCAAGTCGATTTTGGAGAATATAGTCGCGCCGGATAAGGTTGCCGTCAAGTCGTGTATATGAGGCAACGGGTAGCAATCAGGGGTTGTTTTGGCATTCACTCGCCGGTAATCACCGGTGGGTCGCCAATCATTGCTATCCTTTTTCGGAACCATATGAAGTGGGGATGCCCATGGGCTATTCGAAGGTCGAATGATGCCAAGGGTAAGCATATGGTCAAATTCATTCCTGGCGATTCTCAGTTTGTCAGGAGCTAATCGTCGTGCTTTAGATGTCACAGGTTGTCCTGTGGTAATGATGTGGTGCATAACATTGCTGGTTATGCACGGTAGGTCGTTCGACGGGCAATTAAGTTCCGGATACTTGTCAACAATAGGTTGAAAAGTTGGATCAAGGATTGCCTTTATCTTAACGGGTGACAAACTAGGGCCTATGTAGCTGATGCCTTTGATAGACAGACTAGTAGTATTGTCAATCAGTCGTTTTCGGCGGACGTCTACGAGTAAATCATGATGATTAAGTAGGTCCGTGCCAATGATGGGCATTGTAACGTCAGCGAGAAGGAAAATCCACCGAATAGGTTTGCGTAAACCTACGTTCAGATAGACGTATTTCCTACCAAAGGTTGCGATTGGTTTTCCATTTGCAGCCTGTAAGTTGAAGGTAGGTTCCTTCTGTCGATCTGCTGCTGTAGCAGGAAGGACGCTGACTTCGGCGCCTGTGTCGACTAAGTATCGAGTCTGGCTTATCACATCATGGATGTAAAGTAGGCGGCTAGTGCCACCGGCGACGGTTGCCGCTAACGCGTGCCGGCGGGATAGTTTCCCACAGACTTTGAGACATTTCCGAAGTTACAAGGCTTACGGCAACACTTCGCTTCTTGGCCATAGGTGTTGTGGTACCAGCACCAGTCAGGGTTTTTCAGTGAACGTGGTTTGGACTTAGATCGACCACGTGAATTTCGCCGTTGAGGGGATTCAGGACGCCGGTCGGAGGAGTTAGAATGCATGTGTGACCTAAACATCTGTTGGATGGAGTTGCATAACTCTATCATTGCAGGATCCTTACTCGAAGTCTGCTTAGTCATCGAGCATATTTCGGGAACTGACCGTTTAGTTATTTCTAGAGTCTTATCAGCAGAAATAGCGAAGTCATCTATTACAACACCCTGAAGTGTCACAAGTGCGTTGTGCACAGACTGTGGCAGCTTGGATAAAAAGAGTTCTCTAAAAAATCATTATTTACCGCTACAATGGTATTTCTCGATGAGCTGCAAGTGACCGTCGATTCAAGACTGCTTTGAGGCGATCAGATCATTGTTTCACTACTTTTGGTTTCTCCCCTCTGGTAATTAGGTTCCCTAGACCACCTCTTATTGGTTTCATTATCTACGTTGATCTCTTCACGATAGAGACCTGGTTGTCTGGTATTGTGTTCTGAGGTCTGTTTTACCTGCGGCCTGACTGTTCTGCTTCAGTTCTCGGTGTGTCGCAGAATTACCTCCTGTCTTTCCTAGCACTCTTCTTCACGTCTTTTTTCAGTACGATGTTACTGAACTTCGCTTCCCCCTTCTGTTTTCTATCTATGCATTGAATTATCTTCTGTCTTACCATCCTCGTCTCCTTGACTAGCTTCCAGGCATCTGTGAAGAACCATTTCTTGTGTTTGCTCTTCTCTCTGCTTAAAACGCTTGTACCTCGCTAGTTTACTAGCTGGTCCCTGTCTTGCCGATTGAGGACAGTGGCCAGTCGCTGGTAGTTTGGGAAGGCAGCCTTTCTTCCAATGAGTAGGTACTGTAAGAGTTCTACTACGGCTTAGAGTGGACCTATACTCTAAACACCCTTACAAACTTCTTCACCGTTTTGGTGACCTACTAAGCTTAGCAGTACACTACTGGACGCGCAAATACTGACGAACTGTATCGTTGTAAAAAGACTTGATGTGACAAGAGTACCTGGGAGAATTATATTTTATTCGACGAAATATAAAATTCAATAAATAAAGAAGTCGTACAACTTATCTGCAGACGTTGCTGGAGGTAGGCTCGGAGAGTGTGCAGAAAGAGAGCACAACAAGAGAGCGAACCTATGAACGTACGGAAGACCCACAAGTCAAAAGGTAAAACGTGGATCACCGTGGGTGAGTCAGTTTAAACAAAAGTTCAAAGGTACAATGTGCACTACAGGTTATCCCCCCCCTAGAAGGTTGGTGGGAAACCAGCAAGCTTCGATATACAACAGTAGGATGGCTTGGCACAGTAGCAATGGGTGAATGAGAAGGTTTGAAAATAGCAATAGTAAAAAAAAAGAAATTTCACCGAAAGGAAAGAAAGCAAAAGAAAAGAGAAAAAAATTAAGATAAGTTGGAAGTGGTATGTACATGATTAGTGAAGTGAGACGAAATATGATAAGAAATGGCGCTGGTGCCTTGTGTGGTTGTAAGCTTCTGCGGTCTGATGTTTTTTATTTATTTTTTTTTTCATATTTTTATTAATCTTTTTTTTATTTATTTTTTTATTGTATCGATTCATTCTTTTTTTTTTTTAATTCCGCACTATTACAAGCTTACTTATGTGGAGGTTTGATGGTAAACCTCTGGCGCCGAGGCTGTCGTAGCAAGAAGGTGATTCATTATGTCTAACTTTCATATTAGACCAATGCTCCCTTCCTCCGCTTCAACAGAACCTAGCAGTCATGTTAAAGGCAATCATTATACCAGCGTATGATAAGGAGCAGGGTAAAAAAAAAACCAGAAGAAAATGGGAAAGAAAGGTTAAGATTTCAAAATCGGTGTAAAGGTACTACAAAAGCTTGTGCGAAATCAATGCGAGGAAAAGTGGTGCAACTTGGAAGTAGTACGTTAGAATGAGATAAAACAAAGGAAGTTTCTACCCTGTGAGAACTTATAAAATTACAGAGAAGTTAGTACATAACCCATAGCTATGAGTAGTTATCATTACCAAAATTACTTTGTTCATGTTGCTAAGTGCATAACTAAGATGATGCATAATGTTTATAAGTACGGTTCACAAAATAAATGAATTGCGGGAGGGCATAAACCCGAAGGAATATAGTACAGGCTGTGAAAATAAATTGAGCGAATTACTATGTACAGCATAGAAGTGAAGCATTTATGCGCAAAAAAAAAAAATATGTATATCTGTACATTTAACTATACAGTGGAAGTTTTTTTTTTTGTTTTTTTTATAATCTTTTTTTTATTTAAAAATAATTTTTTTTTGTTTATTTATTATTATTTTACATTTTTTTTACTTTTTTTTTTAAATATATTTTATAAAATTTTTTTTTTTTTTTTTTTTCCGACCGTACAAAATGTTTACTATACGATTAACATATTAACCGAACAAATCGAAGCCCATCGACCCGTCCGAATCGTCATCTGATACTGGCTTTTCTTCTTTAACAGGTTCCTTCGCCTTCTCAGGAGCCCCAGATGCAGTTGGGGCTGCAGTTGGTGCGGTAGCTGCTGGAGGCGCCGCCGAACCCATAGACATCAGCAGATCCTTGATGTTCTTTCCACTCAAAGCAGTTGCGAAAAGGTTAGGAAGATACGGCTCCACAAACTTGATATTGGCAGCCTTTAATATAGTATTGATTTTATCAGCTGTGACATCTATGTCGTCATCAGCTAGCATTAGGGCTGCGTAGACACAAGCTAGCTCGCTTTTCGACATCTTGCTAAACGTGAGCTGCAACCTGCCTTAGCCACGAGGGAGCACCACGAAATATAAAATTCAATAAATAAAGAAGTCGTACAACTTATCTGCAGACGTTGCTGGAGGTAGGCTCGGAGAGTGTGCAGAAAGAGAGCACAACAAGAGAGCGAACCTATGAACGTACGGAAGACCCACAAGTCAAAAGGTAAAACGTGGATCACCGTGGGTGAGTCAGTTTAAACAAAAGTTCAAAGGTACAATGTGCACTACAGTACCACTCCTTCTTTCCAAACTTTTTGCATTAGTGGCTTGAGCACATTTACTGTGATTTACGGATCTGTTTGCAGTACTTCAGAGGGAATTCCGTCCGGTCCTGCTGCTTTCGAGTTTTTATGGTATTCAAAACTGCTGTTTCCGTCCAACAATTTGCAGGTAGTGACCGATTAGGATGCTTTTATTTTTTCCTCTCTGATAATGAGGTTTCTTTCATTTCCCTTCATAGTTTTCTTCGCTATCCGAGTGACGATGTTCTTCTCTATTGTGGTGTTTTGAGACGCCTCCCTCTCCGGTTACCTATTCACCTTCACTTGCCTTTGCCGTGAAATTACTGTTTTTATTTAGCGCCTTTCACTCTTAGTTTAGTTTTCGATGTATGTCTTTCTACTGGTTCATCTTATGTATCTCTATTCGTCTGTCTCCTATTGGTTCCCCCACGTGCCTAAAAAGAGCCATTCCTTGTGTTGCAATTTTTAACCTCCCTAAGACTAGGATACAGGTTTACTTAAGCATCACTTCCAGAAAGTTTCCGAGTTCTTAAACGCAGGTTTCCTCAGCGATGCCACGTAGTGTTTCCGACTTTGCTCTGATGGTTTCAGAGAAGTTGCCTCTTGTGGTTGTTTCCTTAGTTTCTCAGTGTAGAAATTGAACTTTAGTCTACTCCTGTGTGCTTTGAAAGCTTTCAACTTGAGCCTGAGGGTTCCATGTAACAGATAATCATCTGTGCCCACATCTGGTCACTTCGATTATGTGTCTACCAGACTGCGTCCCACTTTCTTTAGATTGAGATGATGTTCTCTGATTTTAGTGTATCTGTTCGGCAGAACCCATATCGTTTTCGCATAATCTGATGCTTGCACACGACTCCTCCCATTCACCAAATCATTGAAACAACAGCATTCTGCGAAGAGACCCGCGTTCGCATAGAACTCTTTATCAATGTTAACTGGTGATTTAATTCATGCGATCACTTCTTCCTTACATCACTTGGTCACGACAATATTGTTAACTTTGCTGCCCGTCTTGGTAAAACACTAGATCTAGTGTTTATCAATGATGTTGGTATATATGAATCTCTCAAACGTGCTCCTTTACTTAATTCTGACCACTGCATCATACGTGTACTGCCTAAAATATATTCCAAATCACACAAAGGTGTCCTCTCTCACCTCTACAGTAAAGTTCAACGGAGATGGTACTCACAAGACAACCTAAACAAGCTCAGATGCATGTTAAAAGACACTAACTGGGACTTATTTACAGAACAAACATTAGATGACACAATCCAAAACACTACTGATTATCTTAAATTCTGTTTCGAAATATGTTGTCCTAAAGAAACATTATTCATTCGATTTGACAGTTTCTCTTCTCCATATCTCAAAAAGCTACGTAGAGATAAAGAACTGAAGTTCAATACAAATGATAAGTCAGGTGTAAAAAAGTTAAATGGTCTGATAAAACTCGAAATGCAAAGACTAAATGGTTTATATAATCAAAGATTTTTGTCATGTAAAACCCCTTCTAATTTGTGGAAACTTTTCAAAGAAATTACTAGAGGTAAGCGATGTACTTCTGTCCTATCTCTTAATGTTGACACTCTTTATATGCCTTTCATACGCTCTTCTGTCGATATCCTTCCTAATAATACAAACCATATAGACAATAATTTTAGTGGTTTTAATACCCTTGATGTGCTTAAATGTCTCCGGTCTCTTAACCTTTCACAAAGCCTTGGTCCTGATGGCGTACCTGCCATTGTCCTCAGGAATTGTGCTGATATTTTGTGTTACCCTCTTACCAACATTTTTAAGGCTTCCTTTTCCGGTAACGTTCTACCTTTTGCGTGGAAAAACATTAAAATTATCCCCATTCCTAAAACATCTTCTGGTACTGATATTAAATTTAGGCTTATTGCAATTACCTTACCTTTTTTAAAATTGATGGGAAAATTACTTTTACTTCGTCTTGAACCTTCACTGAAAACTTTTAATGATCCTAAACAATTCGCTTACAAACATTGTAGGAATACCTTGGATGCTGAGGTTGTCTTATATCACAATGTTGTTTCTTCCTCAGCAAATGTGCCAAATATGTTTATAGTGCTTTCCTAGACTACACTTCTGCTTTAGACTCTGTACCTAGGTGCCAGTTTGTCGTAAACCATCTTTAGTCTTTCACTGAACTTTTATCCAATAATTTGTTCAGTTCGCCGCCTAAGATGTCTATACGGGATTCTTCTATGTAGTTTTCTCAAAATTCCTGCACGCTTCCACAAGTTTCCCCAATGACTCTCACTTTACTTTGATAACTGCTGTGAAAGTTTTGTTTACAGCTTCCTCATTCAGTTGCTGAATGTCAAACTCACCAGCTACCTTTCAGGAGTTTCTAAATGAATCTTAAAGGCTCCTCACACTAGATAGTGAACTGAACCCACCTCTGCTTCTCCTCTCGACCCTGTGTACAATAAAATGTCTTCATATTCTTCAGGTTGACCTATTTATTTGATTTTGTGTCCATTTGGTGAAATCAACGTCTCATTTTGGTCCCAATAAACAACCAAGTACAACAGAGGATAGCAAGACTTCCGTCTTCCCCCAGAAATAACCTCATGTGGCCACGCGTCCATAACATCTATCAGCTAAGTACTATCCACTACCTTCATTCGGCCACATCGTCATCCTCACAAAACAAAAATTCAGAATTCCAACGTCTGGCGCCTACAATCCGATTGACTGGTGAACATCTCGATCTACACCCAAAACAGCTGGAAAACCATGATTCCAAACCTATGGTGCACATCCATGGGCTCCACAATCCAAAAGCATAGAATGGAAGTATGAACGTGTTTTGGTCACCGGAAACAACGGGGATGCTGCTCGACTGCCTTGTGGTGTGGACACTTCAAACAACCACTTGCTTCAGTCCTAGCGTCCAGGGGATATCCCCACTGGTGCAAAAACGACGGTATTCTCCTTTACTGTTCGCAGTTGTTCAAACTGTTATTTGGACAGTCGACATCCGTCCTATCTTCTCTTACAGATTATAAGCACTTCTATGCCATACATTTCGCATCACCATCTGATTTACCAATTTCAAACATGGCGCAGATATACTATGTCCCCAGTGTTACTCCTGCTTACACCGACAGAAAATACCCAAAGGAATAGTTCACGATTTTAATTTGCCAGCATCATCAAAATGAGTAATCTTTCCAATTCCAGCGGATTATTAGTTTGTTCCCTTGCTTTCGCTCCTCAGTGTTTATGGGTGCATTTTTTGCAGGTTCCTATCGCCAACCGTAAGTCTAACCTTCGTTCATTTCCAGACACAGGATTAACCAGTAAACTTGGGGCGGTATAAGAGGTATCACGGAAATGAAATGCGAGCAAATAACCAAAAGACAACTTGACCTGGAATCTTGTTTTGCATCACACCTTCGTTTCAGATTCCTTCATCACTAGCGTAATCTGCAAAGACAAGTGTTTCAGACGATCTCGTGAACACAGCTGCAGTATACACAGCTTCGAAGTTTCGGTAGTGATAGTGCTGCTTAGCTTAAGCCCAAAACACTTTCGGCCTATTAAACTAGATAAAGTTAATTCAAACAATACAAGACTTTCAATTACGTATTTATGATAATCCACTATAACTATATCAAAACGTAAGCACACTACAGTTTTATAGTATTAATAACAATTTACTACTTCACAAAACATTCAAACTTGTCATCTGAACAGACAAGTTGGACACAAAATATCAGTGCTTCGTTAGTGAATTAGGACTTTTCTAGTGACTAAAGTATCGATAATTCACAAAATCGATGGACATTTGCAATCAGTTTAACGTGCCTTACGACAATGTATGGATAAAATTGCTACTGATTTTCGACATGAATTGAAAACATGTATCAAATCTGCTTCAAGATGTGGGAAGAGAGGGACTTCGTCGTTAAGCAATCGATACATGGTTAAGATATGATCAATACACCCTCTTCCTGGTCTAAAGCCTACCTGGCTCTCTCGTGTTTGTGCCCCCGATCACCACATAGTCTACGCATGATTATTGAGCCTAGAATGTTGGACAACCTATTGATCAAGCTAATCCCTCTGTGATTACCACAGGAAGACTTGTCTCCCTTCTTGTATATGGGGATAATCAGTGACTTACACCAACCCGATGGGACTTCCTCTGATTCCCAGACGCTGTCTTATACCTTAGTTAACACAGACAGTAAACTTTCTCTACCGTCTTTTAACACCTCTGGAGTCATTCCATCAGGTCCCCTTGCTTTCCCTCGTTTCATACTAGATAGAGCTTTTGTAATCTCATTTATGGATTGAGGACCTGTGTTTATTTTCCATTCAGGAAGGTCTGGGATGCTGGTTAAGTTGAGCATGGCTGTTGACCAATTAAATTGCTCATCAAATTGTTCTTCTCAACGTTCCCGTCGTCTATCCTGAGAGGTAATTATGGTTCCACTTTTCTTGGAGATTGTTTCACTTATCATTTGCTTTTACCACCTGTTTCCATAATAAGTTTAAATAGTTGTCTGGTGTTACTAGTCGCCGACGCCTTTCCCATCTCTTTCGCTCTTGTCGCCCACCACAGTTCATGGTCATTGCGAAGACTTCTTGTTAGTTTCCGTTTGGGTAGCTTTCGCTCCTCATCATAATCGAAGCTCACCGGAATCAGTCCTATTGCGTCATTCAGTTCGGATGAGGTGGTAGAAATCCAATGCCTCTTACTAAATTTAAGTTTCAGCCTATTAACAGCTTTTACATCTGTGTCTACAGCTAGCTGTATGTTGTGCCAGGCTACCTCAGGGGAAGTGCTGCTTTTGACCTCAGACACACGTTTCGTCATTTCTTCCTTAAATAGGGATTCATAGTGTCAATCTAGTTGGGGAAGTAACTGTTTTGCTGCCAGCAATTTATTATGTCCATTTAGTCGTAAGCATAAACGTGCACGAACCAGTGTGTGATCAGAGTCTACGTACGTCTTCCAGAAGGAGCGACAGTCTTCTGCTGACCCTCGCCAACGATACCCTATGGCCGTCTTTCTTTCTTTCTTTTAACGGACCTATTCAGACGGACCGCACACATACGTCTATCTACTGCGATCCAGTCAGTAGGTGATTTTTCCGCCGTAACACTCAGTGTTATCCCTACACCTGTGAGTCTTCGAAAGCTAGCTGAGGGGTCTCCGGACACTCTTAAAGTGAATTTTTCAGATTCACCTTATGACCGGGTGAGGTTAAATGAATGACCACACTCGGGTCTTGTATGAGCGTCTCCGAGACACAACATGGATCCATGCGTCAGGAAGTTAAAGTTCTTGCTAGTCTTCCGACTTGGAAGAGGGTCCTGACGTTCAATGCTCCTATATGAAGTTGGCGATGTGGCTTTAAAAGGCTATCTATCTGGGGTGTTTCAATGGCTCTCATCGTTATTTGTGGTCACAGAGTCAATTGAAGATGACTCGCTAGCCTGCAGAATTCTACTAACTGTAGTAGGGGAATACGGTGATGTGGATAGAGGAGAATGTTGCTCAGGAAGGCTTCGTGTGCTTTTGGAAGTGTTTGGGCGGTTGTTACTTCCCGGCTGCCCACACCGTGGAAGTTGATTGATTCTTTGGGTATCTGAAACAGAAAGAGAGTTAGTGTTGCGTGACCACTGAGCCCAGGGGACAACTGCTTGAGGCCGGTCACACACGACCTGTATGAACTGGTTTCTTGGTTCGGTTCCATATTAGTAAACTTACCGCTGGTTACGGACCACCGTAGGGTAAGTCGAGATGTACAATTTTTGGGGTCTACCTTTTCTAACTCACTTTCTCCAGAGTGGAGAGACAGCATAGCTAGCATCCTGGTCATCTGAGGGAAACACCTTATTGCTGCTACATCCTTGTTCCCCAGCAGTACGACTTCGTCTTCAGACCCCCCAGCATAGTGTATGAAAGATTCTTACACAATGACGCTAACTGCTTTTAGTCTAATCGCTATCCTAACAACCTTCCTGGCTTGATAGGACCGGCAGGAACATTTGTTCAAGCCAGTGTAGCTTGTTGATGTGCAAGCCCCACCATCACGTCAACGTAGCAGCTATCGGTCGGGCAGACTGACGATGAATCCAACAAGAACCACGGAATCAATTCATGCAGCAATAATTCCATACTAGTTTCTTTATCAGATGTTTCACACAGTGAAATAGTATTATTTACCGGATGACGTTTTGAACAAATATTTATTGTTCATAATCATATCAACTATGCATAGGAATATACTACAGCACCGATGATCCAAGACTGCTAGGCTTTTCAGGAAGACTCGGATTCTGAATACAAACTACGTAACAATTTCGGTCATGACATCATGTCGACGGCAGTAATGAAAACATACAACTTAACAAGAGAAGTCTACAGAAGTATAATAACGTTGTCTGTCAAATAATTAACTATGAAGAAATATTTCTTCATCAGGAGGAAACTAGAGACAATTAGATATTACAGTTCAATTCAAGAATTACTGCCCACAGATTGCTCTATCTTCACAGCAGATTTGTCTTAATAAGAAAATATTGGTAATTCATACCATATGATTCACAGAGGTGATAGAAAACCTGAAGTAGCGTCACTGATACTCTACGACTTTCTAACTACTGTCAAACATTATCACATCATTTGAAGTGGATACGTGAAAATCACCGCTTGTTACAAAGTCATCATATAGAAACAAGATAAATTTCAAAGATAATTTCTATTATATTTGGAAGGATTTGAAATTTTTCATTGATATCTAAAAAATGGGAATAAAAAGGGTTTTTTGAAACATAATAGTGATAAAGGATTTTCAATACAATGGATAGGGTTGTTCGAAACAGTGAGGTAATCTGCAATTTCAGAGAAGATAGAGTTGATTTTTGAAAATAGAAGGAAATAAGGATTGATCACTGCTGAGAACTTTTTACACCATACAAAATGTGAAGAGATCGAAGATCATCGGAACAACCTCGAAAATGAGTCAAGCGCGTGTACGATCGTCGAACTTGTAGAAGAACTGGGGAAAAAATTTGAATAATGGTTAGGTTGAAAGTAACACCGTGAATTTATTAAAAAGCCTACTAAAAATCAATAGCACTCACTATCTACCAGATGATAATCTCATTACAAGTTTAGTGTAATGAAAATGAAACAAATATGCTCTTTCCACAGATAGTGAAACACCACCACTAGATTTCAAAATGAAATGGAATTACTCACGGCTGCATCAGGAATTCTTAACGCAAACTAATAACACGTGAATGAAGAACGAAGAACTTAGTGGTAACGTTTTGAGTGTAATTTATCGCTCATAATCATATCAAGTCACATAACTTTCCAACTTCCTTTATACGATTCCACTACTTCTCATCTCTTGATTTGATTGGTAGTAGAGGGATATTAAAACCTACAAACTCACTCAGAAACAAGCTCTGTAGGTTAAAGAACCCTGTCGACCCAATTAGACAGAATATTATATTGCACAAAATACCTTACAATCAATATGAGTTACGCCAACTACATAGGTCAAACTAGTAGATCGGGTGTAGTCAGATTGTCAGGACGTAAGAATTTAGCTGAGGTAAGAATGAGTCAATGGCATAGCGGTAAGGACGCTCGCCGACCATGCACATGGTCCGGGATGCGACCATAGGCCGACTCACTCCTTTACCTCTCTAAGCCAGAGATAATGCTGGTAAAGAGGAAAGGTTGGGTATGAGGCTAACAACCCCATCCTGTAAAATAAACACTTCTACAGAAACTTCAAGCCAATAGCTTGAAGCCCTATGTTCCACTGGGGAACGTAACAGTAACTTAAAAATAGTAAGCTGAAGACGATTCCAGGGAACAGGTAACGCTGAAATGAGTCAAAGAAAACACAAATCTCAATGCATTTCATTAGATCTGGTATTGCGGCTCCCTTGTGTTATGTACTCGTCGCTAAATTATTGTTATGGACTGGTCGAGAAATTAATAGTCCTGACGCGAGAAGGCGGAAATCAGAAGACCACTAGGTTTGCGATGATACTTCTATTGTCCAAACACAAGGAGACGAAAATAAAATGGTCTCACACCAAAGTGGTAAGTAAGTAAAGTAAAGTCACAAGATTGTGAATGCGAAATATATATGAATGTTCCAGACAAAGCGTGGGACAAATCATTAGACAGTCTTAACATGAATGGCTAATTATAATGGAGTGTCGATCCAAATATACATAGCGAATATAGCAGACATGTCAACAACCATATATGGATATATGTCACTAAGCAACGGACTGTCAACAAACACTCATATTATATATAATATAAATGGAATATACATTGTTAAAGGAGACAGGTTCATACAAGTGAAGTGGTCACAGACTAACCGAGCAAACAGAAAGAGAGACCAACATACACACACACATAAATATATATGTGGATACATATCACCTTGACAAAATCTCTGTCAAATATCGCACTCTGAACTACTACCACATTGGTGTTGACTCATCCAACAAATCTGATAGGAAAGCGAAAAATACTGCTCACCCTATTATGCCACTCCACACAGGAGACAGAACGCAGGTACCTATAATCATCAAAGACAACCAGCCTTTTCATGTCTTCCCGTCTCAATAGCCATACCTCACAGCCATAAATTGAGGACGGAGGGGACTGTTGAGCAGTACACCCGTCCTTTGGTCGATACCCGGATATCACGTCTACGCCAGAGACGGCGTAAACTGCCATATGAGAAACTAGCCCTCTGTATCCGTGATGAAATTTCGCCGGAGATCATCCTGTTGGGGCTGATAGTACTTCCCAAATAAGTAAAATGGTCAACACGCTCTACCACACTTCACTCCCTATTTCTAAACTCGGAGTCGCTGTAGTCCAGTCCTGTAACGTCATCTTACATTTGACAGCAGAAGCGAATCGCATGTCAAACATTCGTAGATTGCAGCTCAACGTGTTCAGAAGACTCTGCATTTTGTCATCATCTTCACCTAGAAGGACTTTATCGTCTGCATATTCTAAGTCAACGAGACTATTATTCCCCGATAACAAGTCTACCTCTGAGTCTCTGAAGTGAGTTAGGGTTAAGTCCATCAGTACATCTATGATGAGATTGAATAGAAATGAGGACAGTGGGCATCCCTGTCGGACACCATTAGTTGTCACTAGTTCAGATGACAGCTCGCCGTAAGCCCTCACCTGGATGCATGAGTTCGAGTAGAGTTCCTTGATCAGTGCAATGTATTTTCTCGGAATTTCCTTTACAGGCAAACATCACCAGGGTACCTCTCGGTCGACAGAATCGAATCCCGCCTTCAGCTCAAGAAATACATTGATTGTTGGACGCCGGTACAAATACCTAAGTTCTAGAATCTGTCGAAGGGTGAAGATATGATCAATACACCCTCTTCCTGGTCTAAAGCCTACCTGGCTCTCTCGTGTTTGTGCCCCCGATCACCACATAGTCTACGCATGATTATTGAGCCTAGAATGTTGGACAACCTATTGATCAAGCTAATCCCTCTGTGATTACCACAGGAAGACTTGTCTCCCTTCTTGTATATGGGGATAATCAGTGACTTACACCAACCCGATGGGACTTCCTCTGATTCCCAGACGCTGTCTTATACCTTAGTTAACACAGACAGTAAACTTTCTCTACCGTCTTTTAACACCTCTGGAGTCATTCCATCAGGTCCCCTTGCTTTCCCTCGTTTCATACTAGATAGAGCTTTTGTAATCTCATTTATGGATTGAGGACCTGTGTTTATTTTCCATTCAGGAAGGTCTGGGATGCTGGTTAAGTTGAGCATGGCTGTTGACCAATTAAATTACTCATCAAATTGTTCTTCTCAACGTTCCCGTCGTCTATCCTGAGAGGTAATTATGGTTCCACTTTTCTTGGAGATTGTTTCACTTATCATTTGCTTTTACCACCTGTTTCCATAATAAGTTTAAATAGTTGTCTGGTGTTACTAGTCGCCGATGCCTTTTCCATCTCTTTCGCTTTTGCCAGCCACGACTGTTCGCAACACAAATGTGCAGTCAGTCGAGGCTTCCATACAGGTCAGAAATTTGTACCGTGTGGTACGAAAAGGATATCTAATAGGTTGCAGGCTTTTGTCAGCGGCTAACTTTGTTGGCACGATACTGAATATCAAGTTGCCGGCAAGAATCAGCAACAAGAATACCT
Source organism: Trichobilharzia regenti (assembly GCA_944472135.2). Lineage (NCBI taxonomy): Eukaryota > Metazoa > Platyhelminthes > Trematoda > Strigeidida > Schistosomatidae > Trichobilharzia > Trichobilharzia regenti. The sequence continues at coordinate 36,905,158 of OX235270.1, read as the reverse complement.
GGCAACATACCAACCAAAAACCGGTCGCTCAACAAATATGTAAGAAGAAACGGAGATAGATCGGGCAACGTTGAGGAGGCAGTCGCATGACATCGCGCACGAGGTGTCTGAGTAGAGTCCCAATGGGAAGCGACCAATGGGTCGTCCTGGGGTGACGATGAGGAAATTGTGCGAGGAGATGAGATATTTTGGGCAATCCTGAACCCACTTGGATAGTATAATAGAAAACAGAACAAAATGGAAATGTGTTATTGAAGCTGTATGTTCCACTCGGAACTCAAGTGAATAGTAATACACTAAAACTCAGAAAGATAGTACTTGTCAGAAAGAAAAGCTTATTTTTGTCAAAAGAGTTCTTGAAACACAAACGCAAGTTTACAGAAAGTTGATTATCGAAGAGACATCCACGACTGTTATTTGTTAATAGTTGTGCATAAATATAAGCAAGATTATACTTAAAACTAAAGGAAACGATCACTTATGTAGCAACAAGAAACTTACCATTTATATAAAAAATATAATTAAAGACTTCTTCGCAAGTCATAATCAACGGTTACTGCAACACTAAAACATCCTGTGTGTTTTAAACTTTACGCCGAAGTTGCGAACGAAAGTACGAAAGAGAAGAGAAGACTTATTTTATATCTTTGTGTCCATTGATGATGACAGTGAATTAGACAAAAAAAGTTGGACTGATGGACTAAATGCATCAGATCTTTTTTCATTGAATGAAAATGCATGCATTCTTTATCTAATACAAGTACGCAGTGTAGCTATACAATCTATAGAATGATAAAGAATTTTTTTAACATTCTTTTTATGTTAAATTATTGTTTTCGTCCACAATCAAATTATCAACCTTCATCTCCTCTTCTGCATATAATAGGAAAGATAACAATACAACATAATATGTCTCGCTCTAGAGGTACACTCAATATAATCCTATTATATTCCTAGACATGGCAATAACCAATTTGCACAAATGAAAATGCTCCATTCAATGCAGCATACTAACAGGGAACTTAAAAGAATGAAATACAAACGACTGCTACGACTTAAGTTATGCACAAAACGCGTAAGTAGGCTTACTTCATCACAACATCTTGAAAATCAATAATTTGGTCTTGTGTTGCTTGAACCAAACCATCTGTACGCACTACTGATAAACGTGCCACTGCCATCTTTAACCAGTTTAGAAACATCTACGCACAAGGTAAAAAATAAAAAACCATAAGATGTGACATGAAATCCAAGCATACATTATTAGAATTACAGTTAAATAAGACAACTGGATAATACAATCAGAAGCCTGGCATACTTTACTATATACGATAAAATAAAAAACAATTAATTTCTCGACTCATAATTTTAATGTCGAAAACGCTGACTAACATGAGTACAGAAGTATTTGCTTTAAATGTATTGTGGCAACAAAAGGCAAGACACTGAAATCAAGGTGTATTTTACATTGAACGACGTGAAATAGAATGGTCAAGAATACATAGTATTCTGTTGCTAACGCAGTAGTGAACTGAGAGAATAATATTCTGACTCTAGCAACAAACAGAATGTGCAGATAGATAATATCGTATTGTGTTGTTAATGCCAGATTGAACTGCAGGAATATGTGAGAATTATATTCTGTTGGCACACACCGTCTGTATCCCACCACCACAATATAAACAAACGAATGATTGTTACATAACAAGTCATACCAGACAGACGGATAGACAGAATATTATTTCCTTCAAAACCACAAACAAGCCTTCCTGAAGTGTCCCAGAAAACACAGTCGGAATGTTGCCAACTGAATCTTTACACCTCCCATTAAATTCAAACACCGCATTTTGTGATCTTATCTAATGGACTGCTTTAACAAGAACTACACAGTAATATTGACTATCAAATAAGAATCATTTTGACCCAAACGGTATATCAACAAAAACCATGCATCAGTATACACAGCCAAATTTTTAACACTATCGTATAGACAATATAAATACAGAGCATGAATCTCCTTTCACTACGATCGAAAAGCCGTAGACTCCGTTAACACAAACTGATGACAGTGGGCTGAATGCAAGTACTGATACAACAACGTCAATTTTAAACAGTGTATTATTATAACGAAACTGCTGCAGTCTGTAATCGGAATCACCAGCATACCACAATAATTAGTCGTCTAGGTATCACAAGTTCTACTCATATAAATCCGGAAATTCGATCCACTATGATCAAAATGATCCATAAAAGTTAAAAATGATCATAATAGTGTTCAAGGACAAAAAGTGAGCAGACAGAACACTAATACTGTGTGAGAAACTAAAGTTAACTAACAGTAAAAATAAGCAGCCGAGTTCCAAAGCAGTATACGTATTTACCACATTGACCTGATTTATTGAAACGAAGAGGATACCGTAAAGTAGATAAGGGAGACCATGCAACATTTTGTTTTATAACTTACCAGTACTAGTACCGACCACAAAGTCTTAGGTACTACGTTAGTCACGTTGACCTTCCTGTGATGATCACAGGAAGCACATACCACATATAGTATGTTAATTGCTTTAGTCAACAATCCATAGTTAGAACAAGCACTGAAAATTGAGTGAGTTCGAAAAACCGCAAAGACTGCATTACCCGCACATTTTGTCAAATAAAAGTAACAGGCACTATAAAGTAAAGCATTCAAATGAAAAAAAGCAAAATACATGCTTACTTCATGATTTGTCATAACTTTAAGATGATGTAGGATATCGGCCATCTCATGAATTCTCTCATCCATCAACCCGAGACAACAAGCCTGAAGTAAAGCTGCAACCAATCTCTGACCACCGCAGTAATTGTCCATATCGCTAGGACTCGTGGAGTATGTAGGCTTAGAATACGTAAGCCATACGATGACGTTTTGAGCAGCCAGAGCAGGTTGACAAGATGGGGTTGGAAGTTGCCTGCCAGAAATCAAAGTCTGCGCAACTTCCATCGGTGTTTGCTCACAAGCTTCACTAGTGAATATAATTAGTTCTATGAAAAATCGAGCAGCAGCAGCTGAAGCGCTAGTGGAAGCTGATGTTGAACTTGATTCATCATCGTTAGATGTATTCAGGTCAGGAACGTCATCACTGGATGACCCAGCACCGGGGCCAGTACAACACAAATTTAATGACAAAACTGCAGTATCACACAATTCGTTTAAGCTGATTCTGTTACTAGTGAGAAAAACAGCAGCGCAATGTTGTACAAGTCGAGTACACAACCGAAATAAATCCTCCACGGTGTGAGGCTGTTGGCTGAGCCCTGGACCAGAAAGAGATTTCAGCGTTGGCGCGCTTAATGCCTAGAAACCATGACAGATAAAAGCAGTATAAAAACGAATACTATGCTCATAAAATGACTGACGCTGAATTCCACCTTAGTACAGGGGATGTCAAAAATCAGCTCTAATTGTAGCTCCTCAGGTCAGTGCACAAATCATATATATATATATATATATATATATATATATATATAAAAACCTGAATAGACTATATAGTAAAAGTAGCTAATGCTTCAACAGCAAATGTGTGTTCTTATGTGCTTCTGTTTATCGATAGAATACATAAGCCCACAGTCGATAAGGTTGACAGTTAATTTAACGCGTTTCTGAGCTCTTGAGACTTTGCATCAGTACTAAAAGGAGAGTAAATTAATAAAATGGATTCTTCAGTTGACAGACATTTGTTTGTTGTTAGATGATTTGAGGCAGTCGACAGGAAGCCTTGTATCTAGGTTTCGTGCTTCTTGGAACTCGTCAGCAAGGTACATTTGGCATCTTGAAGGCACTCATATTCAATCAAAGTCGTCATTCGCTTGTTGTTCGACACAAAAGAATATCGGAAAAATCTCAAAGCGAGTGTCACTTTACAATCTACTAAAAAAAATCATCCACTCATGTTTGTCTTAGTCCCATTATTTTATATACCCTCAATTGTGTGCTTTCTCGCAAGATGGTAAATTAAAATGATGTATTTATGTGCAGAGTCCCTTCTGAGTAAACTTTTCAGTAACATAAACTGAGGTTTCATGAGGAATACTGAAGCTTAAAGAATACCCAATCAGTTGTAGTGGGAATATGGTGATTCCAACTGTAAACATGTTCAGACAGTAATGTGAACTTGACCCATAGTAGTTGTCTACCACAATAGTTACTTAGACAGCTATTCATTTTCAAAAAGTTTTGATTTCAGAAAATAAATGAGATCTATTTATCTTATTTTTATTCAACTCAATTGCTACTACAGGTTAGAAATGAATTGCTTATGCTTCTCAAACACATAACTGGGCAATAAGTATGCGCTGACATAAATACAAGGGAACAATATGATTGCGATTGGAGAAAAACGTGTGAAACACATGATCATTCGAGTTTGCCGTAAAACAGGAAAGCACACTAAACATGACGCTGACATAGGGACTAAGAAGCTAAAAGAGAATGTTGACATCGGTGATAGTGATGAATGCAATGCAAAGTCATCAGTGAGGACTTACTGACTTGAACAAGTACGACAAGTAAATGCATCTGCGCCAGTGAGAAGGATTTTGAACCATTTTACTTACAATCTCGGCACCCAAAGGAACACAAAAACACAGTCTATACCTTCCAACATGGTTCAAACCAACAATCAAACACTTCTTGGATAGATACAAAGTCTGTGATGGATCACCCCTCATTTATTTTTACACCTAATCTTACGTCAGCTAACATTACTCAAAAAGGTAGGCAACAGATTGGCATGCGGAACACGTGTCCTGGCTGTCACTATCGATGCAGCTGCACAACTTAATCTATTGACTTTCCCCTTCCCCAAAAAGGCTCTAAGCCTAACATTGATATTATTCACCATACTATGACAGACACAATGCAAACACTTTTGTCAGTGACAGCAGGTTTGTTCAAGTCTTCCACTTTCAATAGCAGCGAATCGCATGTCAAACATATTAATACTTCTGCTCAAGGTGCAGGAGATTGAATTTTGTCAACAACTTCGCATCACCCGTGCACTCTAGATCTACGAGACTATCTCCTGGAAACGAGTGATTTGAGGTACTCCATTCATGGCTATAGAGTGCCACAGCACTACTCAGTCGACGGAGTCAAAAGCCAGTTCTAAGTCACGAAATACGACAAATGTTGACGTTGATAGGTATCTCTGTTCTAGAATATGTCCTTGGGCAAAGATATGATCAATAATCCTTTGGCCGCGGGTAAAACGCATATGGCTTTTACAGGTTTGTTTCTTCCAAGCACCACTCAATTTACGCAAGCCTACTATTGCTCATGGTGACTGCAGAGACTTAGTGCCGGCAGTAAAGACTATGTAAGGACAACAGCTTCAGAAATCGCTATCAGTCGTTCATGCAGCTGTGTGACTATACAAGACTAAATCACCTTCGCCTTCAGGCAGTTCCAAAATATGGACGGTCAGACAGTAACACACACTTTTATCACCATACAACATTCACCTGTTTTCCACTTAATCTCTTGATCTTCTCTACCCAAACATATATATGTTAATACAACTCCTTAAGACAATAGTTTCTTTCGAATAGAACCACTGCAAACGACTAAAGTTGGGCAAACTTTACCAAATGGATGCAACACACACTGACGTTTTCTCGGACTTTTAAGTGCGGAGATAAGATTATGCTTAACAGTATAAAACTCATTGCTCCACACAATCTGATAGTCATCTCTATACTGCTTGGCTGAATGAATCTACAAATATTAGATCTGGACATGCGTGTCAATGCCTTTCTATACAACCCATGATTTCAAGATAGAAGAGCTAAAAAATATATAATATAGCGACATAAACAGGTGAGGACCTTATTTCTCTTTAATTTTAATCAAGTATACTATTTTAGGTCGGATTATTTAAAGCAATATATTACACCTCTCCAGAAAAACGAACCATTACATAAACACCTTATGTGAAAAAACATAAGTTACCTCATATACATTTACCAAACCGACTCTACAATCCAATTCTTCTCCAAATTCATCAACAAGTACACTACACAAATAGAGAAAACTTGAATGTTGTCCTCCATTTGTGTAAGCAAGCACAATCTGAAATTAGTCAAGTAATATTTCATAAAGCTTAACGTGAATATGCGAAAAAAACTGAGTATAATGTATATAAATGATTCCATTGCATGTGAAATATATGTGCTGTTTTATCGATGCGCTGATATGATGCGCTGCATGATTTTAGGTCTTTGTATTAGGCAGTTGACTATTCTCCTTATTCTAGTTCATAAGGAGACAAAGTGAGGCGAAAACAGTGCCTTAGTCTACTTTTACAAGAGCAACAAAAAAACACCGTCACATATAAACAAAATAGTCGAAACAAACATCCTCAACTTGTTGTGACACTTCATTTTCTGGTTTTTTACTAGCTTGTGAAGAGTTAAATACACCGTATACTTAAGATATATTAAGTACATAATGTGAGGTAAATACCTGTGATATCACGAGATTATTCAAATGTGGCCCATTGGTGTAGACACGTCACTATGAACAGTTTGTTGAAAACTTACTTTACCTACTACTAACTAGTTCAATAGGGGCTATCTAAAGCTTGATTTAACCTAGTATATCATGTAATAAAACAGTTAGGGCGCATTACTTTGAACAAGGAATACACAGGAAAAGGAAATATTTATCTCAAATGTTTGGATCACTGATCCGCTTCCACTCAGGGTGAAATCTTACACAAGCAGTTACTGCAAGGCATTACCGTAATATGGAAATGGATAATCAACCGTCTGAAAACTCATCACTATGCAATCTACCTAACAAAGATGAGATATCAATTTTGGTCACAAATCCACTGAAGTTAGAGGCTGTTGGAAATCAGGAAGTACTGGACAGATTTTTCGCCCTTGTTTGGGGCTTTTCAGCAGTAATCGCCTATGAACCCATCAGAGGTCAAACCCAAGGGCCCTCAGGTTACAAGACAAGCACATAAACGATTCAGCCACTAGGACAGCACCAAATGGGACATCGATTCTAGCTCCTGCCAATTTGAGATAAAGCGTGATCGCCATTCACTGCTGTCGTTGAATATCTATCGTCACACCCAACTTGGCGGACCGCGTTGCTTATCATCAGAACTTCAGATGAAATAAAATTGTGCCAACAAGTCAACCTCCACTTCGAAAAAATGATGGAGACTTAATATTATGGGTAGAAACATTCAATTTTTCAAAGTATAATTATAATTTCCCACAGCACAATTGATGTGGAGCAACTGACAAATGTTAATAAAGCAGAATTTAATGAATTCATCACATTTCAGTATATATCCATCTGAATACTTTGCACGCTGGTGTTGTGTCTACTTTAATAAATTAACCACAATGAATCAGTTAAGGCAATTAATAATCAGGATAGCAATTACATGCATACTCCCAAAAATTACAATACCACGTCTAATTAATACCGAATGAAAAAGAACAGGACGAATTACCTTTTCAGCCAGTTCTGGGAGAAGATCCCTCAGATGTACGGAAAAACAGCGCACAATAAAACGGATGAGGCGACAAACATGTTCCATTGGTCGCATGCGTGAAGCATAATGTACCATAACTCGTGTGATAACTGGCCAGATTACTTCTTTAACCAATCGTAAGCATTCAGTTAAACAATTACGGGCAGAAAGTACCATTTCAGATGTTGTGCGATTGACAGACTCGCGTTCTGTTGCAGCACTCCACTGATTAGAATTTTGACAGCCCAAACGTCGTAAAAGACAATTGAATGTGCGAAACAAAGCTGCCAAATAGTCAAGCCAAACACGTGGATCACTAGGTGTATCTGAACCTTCAATGGAAACATTTTCATCCATCAACTAAGAGATCAATGGATAAAAAGAACTATGTACGAGCATTATTGAGGGAAGTATGAATCACTTATCAAATAAATATTGAGAAGGCAATGTGAAAATTGATTTTAAAGTTTGGACGAAGGGCATTAAAAAATTAATAATATTTAAAAACAATTGAGAGACACTTTTTGTATGCATTTTGAATCATTACCCTATGAAGCACAAATACACACTCCAACTGTTAAACTAAAGAGGTTGAATATTAGTGATAAAAAATAAAAACCGCTAACCCGAACTGGTGTAAACAGAACGGCAATACAACCGACGACTCCACAAGATTTAAATTTAATACTCATGTTTCACACCACCTTGTGATATTTTTCGGCCTGTAATCAATCAAAATAATGAAAGATATCAGGGCAAGGACAAGAAACTAATCGATCACATTCATGCTTAACTAATTTGCTTAAATTACTGCTAAAAACAAATGGTAACTAATTCCCTTGAGGAAAACCTAATTTAGTTGGATAGTTGAACTGCGGTGGTTGTAAATATTAACACCACGCCTCGAAATTATTTCTGTTCGCGCAATATACACAATTATTGGGTAAAGAACAAGAAGTTCAGCACACATATATTTTCGGCGATTTCTTTCTCAAAAGCAGCTGTACAATCGCATTTATATACATTAGTTTACATGGATTCCACATAGTAACGAAGGATATAATAATTTACAAATTGATATGAAAGTTTGAAGGTACGAATATAGATCACAATGGGCTTAGAAACAAGATTACAACATATGCAAAATCAATATTTGATAACTGGAGAAATAATTTTAAAGGCGAATGAAAGGTGATAATTATTTTCAACTTGATATAAGTATAAAACTTGGGCACTGTGGTAGAGTATAGCTCTATTAAGGATGAGATTTTATTTTGATAAATCAGTGTTATACAGTAATATTAACTGATGACATTTTGAGCACAAACTATTGCTCATAATCTTATCAAGTTGATATGATTATGAGTAATAAATTACTGGTGCGAGTGTCTAAGCTAAAAGAAAATTTGAGCAAAGAATATTTTCGATAACTTTCTCTTCCAGCTCTATAAATGTGTATACATACACAAAATATTCCAGAATAACCGCTATTAGTGTCTCCTCTTCTATGTGCATCTACTAATTTCACTGTTCCTGTGGAGCCAGTTACATGGACCGTACAATTAGGCGTGTTTATGGTGGGATTTCCGAACACCGGCTAGCATAGTGGTTAAGTAGGGGACAAACAAAATCCATTCATAGTCCTAAACTGTCTCACACAAAATTAATGTAAACAATGCCTCCAAAGTCATCTCTCATACACCAACTAGGCTTAATTTTACCTCAACACTTCGTCTACTACATAGTCCGATAGTCACTGAATGCACTTTTCATACTAAATATTATAGAAGAATAACAACAGTTACCTTAGATAAGCATTCTAAACTGACGCTGCATATCTGTGCAACTCTCATTGGGAAAGCTTGTCTGGACTGTAGAGGATCAAGTTCAACATTCCCACTACCTGTTCCTATTGAACATATAAGACCTCGTCCAATACCGGAGAAAAAATGAGTGGCATCATGTAGAGGAACCCAGGCAAGTCGTGGCAGATTGTATGCAACTCGGTTAACCAAATCCTGCCAGTGTTCATCAATTAGAGCGAGACGCGGAGGATCAGAGTTATTGGTTGGAGAAGATAAAACGTCCCCATTGGGTGTAGATGTCGGAGTTGTACGATAAATAGCACACAGAGAACCCAGAGCTGAGACAGCTGCTTCAACAGCAAGCTTTTGACCAGGCTAAAATACAAAAATAAAAATAACAAGCTAACAAGACGAAGAGCACATTTCTACAAGAATGATATTAGCCTAAGAGAAGATAGAAAACCTATGAGAGCAAATATTTTTAAAACAAGTTGAGGAAAAAAGATTTAGACTCAGTTGGAAGTTATCAGAAACATTTAAGAATCAATATCTTTATAACTTCTCACATAACTACTACTGAATGTTGTTACCACAAATATTTATTCCAGTTAAGTACATAACTACTAAAGTCAAAACCACGTAATTCATTGATACAGCGTAATTATTGCGATCAGGCAGAATTATTAATACAGTGCATACTGCATAAAACAGTTCACTTATCAAATGAGACTAATAAGTAGAATTCCTCCAAATTTATTGTTGAAATTAACTACATGTAACAACAAATGATATCAACATACAATGATAACTTTTAACTATGTATGCTTCCGTAAGAAAACAATAACTGATCAGAAACATTATTACTCAATATTCAATTCGTAATAGATGATAGTGGTAGTGGATTTTTCAGTGCACAGAAACGCTGTGAGCTGAAAACACCATACAATAAACTCTAAGATCCATACTAAGGGACAAAATAATTCAGAAATTTACCCAGGATACAATATTGTTGACTGCTTTCTTGAAGTTAGTCATTTCTTCTACCTGCACTAATGAGTACAATTTTTCCCCAAAAAGAGATCATGATTTCACAATCACAAAGTTTACTTCAATAAAAATGAAGATCAAATCACATTAAGTTAAATTGTGACCGTTTTGACGTGTGCACACGACAATTCATTAGAATAGAAACAATCAACACTAAAAAAAAACCAACTGTTGTAGAATTGTCCGCCCACGCACAAAAGATATGTATATATGCATATATATTATCCACACAGCTCGTGTACTTGTTCTGTGATATATACCGCCCTAGCGTATTATAATAAACATCAGTTTGCAGTCTGAGCAACTGACCTGTAAACACTGAGGTTCAACACCGGCAGCTTTTTCAATTATTTGTATTAGTTGGTTAACAATTTGACGACGAAGATTGGGATGACAGGCAGCCCAGTGAGCCAACTCCATATACAACATGCAACCAACTTCTTGAAGGGGAGGTGGACATGGTCCTGAAAGACCTGGGAGAACCAGCTTCGAGATAAGGTTTGATATATGTCCCTCAGGATCATGAGGAGATAGACGTTTGGCGACTGTAGTTAACATAAACAGACATGCCTCAGATTCACGAAGTACTTCATATGCTGACGCCTGTACATTCGCAGATACAGCTACCATTTGTAACTTTTGAACATAATTGTACAGCTAGAAACGGAAGATTGCATCATTACATTATCAGGTATATCCAATGAAATATACTTGCATATCAGATAAAATGACAGCAGAAATACAAAGACTGAACTGTGGGTAAACCACTAAAAGGTAGCTGTAAAATCAATGCAGAAGAAAGCATCATGACTCTTCATTTCATAAAATTCTCTGTTTGATGGACTCGAACAAAGCATGATAACAAATTCATTCCTCCGAACACTAATAAAGGGATAAAAGGAAAAGTGAGTATATTATGCGATCGATTGCTGTTAGCAGTCCAAATTTATGTGTATTCACAATGTTTTCTTAAAACCGAATGCACATTTCAGAGCTAGTTCGAATTTTCATGAGTTGTCCTTATTTACAACACAAACTAGATACAATACAGACACTGAGGGACGCTAATTTAGAACAAAGTAATTTATCTCAAACCTGAGGTTATATTAACACAATTAATAACTATGATGGCTAAAAATGACTTACAATCCAGTGACAAATTTGAAGTGTTCAGAGAATCCAGTGGTAGATATAAGCCAAAGTGAAACCTATGTATAGAGAATATATCACTACTAAGCATAAGCTTCAAAAGATAAGTGTGGCAATAAACCAAAGGTCTATATATACTGCCTTGCTGTCTTAGCCCCGACAGGTAGTGGTACTTCTGAATTGGTTGAATTGTATGATGCCGTGACCAATGAACTACAACACATATGATAACACATTCATCTGCTACAGAATGCTGAGTATTTTCATACTAACTTTTCTTATAAGGAGTAAATAAGCAAAAATATAGAAATTAAGATATAAACTTAATAGAATAAAATTACTTCATAACTTCGAATGAGCATGCACAAATATTAAATTTAATAATCTAAGGAGAAATACAAAAAGATATGCTTACTTCTACAAAAACAGCCTCAGCTCCAACTAAACCAAGAATATCTTGCATAAGATCATGAACATCTTCTCTAAAATCCCTTAATTCATCTGTGCTTTCCAAATCTGCTGTATTGCTTGGACAGTAATTAGTTAATGCCACCACAACACGAGTAAAGTAGGGTATCAAGGCTGCAGATGGACGAGTAACGCCACCAGAAGAATTAGAATTGTTGATAGAATTGGAAGATTCTAAAGCTCCTTTGCTTAGAGATCGGTGCTTAAAATACAAAAACGTAGTGCATAAATAATTGCAGAGTACAAAATATAAACAATAATGGAAATTGTAGGGAAATATATAGTTCAGATGTACAACGAATAAAAACGACAACCTGATATAAAGGATGACTCAACCTATAGAAATGTTATCTTTTTCCTTTTATTTCTCATCCACACTAATCACCGACTTGTGAGCGCTTAATGCCTTAGAATAAAAAGCTCACATACTATTTACACCTTTTTCAAAGCGATATATGTTGATGACTTTAACTTCTTATAATACTCCTCTCCTTCCATTCTGTTTCGAGTAAAATGACCAGCACTATGTAAAAGATGTAATTAAGCATCAACAGACGCCCAAACGACGTATAATTTCTGTTTATGTGCCTTGGCGTGGAACGTGTCGTAGCCGCCTAAAGCACTGCAGCTTCACAGCGTCATCAACTGACTTTACTTTTTTTCTCAATGCCTTACGCCTACCTCCGCTATCCATCATAGTAAAACCCCTACAGCCGGAGAACGATGGAAGGAATCTATATGAATACTAAGGATTTATGTAACATGATAGTATGTTATACTAGCAGCATTAAAATCACGAGGTTTATCGCTTCAAATGTACTTTTATTCAAAGTATATATGGAGTGAAGTCGACTCCCCTTTAATGACAACCAACACTAAATATTCTCTTAAAATATAATCAACCTGTTGGCACATTACGTAACACACTCTAACTATTTTTAAGTACTAAAACATTTACTGGATGTAAATGGAGGAAACAGTCACCGAAAACACTATAATGATGGATATACTATGTAACACAAATTCATATTAACTCACCCGGCTTGCATCATCGGCCAATGAATGTAAAGCATGGAAAGTAATAGATGCTAACTCACGACTACCAAGAGGAGGTGGTACTTCAAGGATTACAAGAATGCACTCCATTGTCCGCAAGTCCCCTAACCCACCAGATCCAGGACTACTAGGTTGATCCACTAGAGGAGGTCGTAAAGTTCGGGCAAGTGATGAGAAAATATGAGCCAAACAAGTGCATCGATCCTTATAAAGTTCAAGTTGTTCCTGTTTTTGTAATGGTCCTGCAGCAGAAGCGATCTTATTCGAACATTCTTGAATAACATCAACTAAACTGTAAATATTTTCTTGTAACCAGCGCAGTAAATCACTATTTGCATTGCTCATTTGCTGACAGTACGATAAACCAAATAAAAGATAAAATGTATCAATGTAACATACTGTACAGACTGCCGTTTATGAAGTGAAAGAGCAAACAGTCGTAACACAGAAATTATTTACATAAGGGAACTACACTGACAGCAATAAGTCGTAGAGAGTGGATGCTGAAAACCTCCTTCACGAGAGGTCTAAAGGGTAAAACACTCCATCCGAAAAAGAAAATATTTACCAAAACTTGCAGTATTGGATACAAAACACATTCAACGTTTGCGTCTTTAGAATTACTGTAGGAAAAAGACATTAAGATGGCTAGATTAAAATATGGCAACCTTGGTTTATGCCTGTGAAACCTCTCCGAGCTGAGTACGTGCAGCAACTCTTTATATTAGGTTATCGTTGCCTCTGTAGAATTGCTTGCGTCTGACAGTCTCATCGTGTTTGTAATTCTGATGTCCGGTAGTGTGTTTGGGAACGGTAGAGGGTACCATTCATCGAATGTCGTCATCTGGAAACACCGGTCTCGGTAGCTTAGATATGTGCTACGAATGTCATTGCAGGGGGCCTCCATACTGGTCTCTGTTCGCTAGCCTTTGAGCAACTTTTGATGACCATACTGTGTCAAGTTTGTTTCAAATAAATCAAGCCATCATAATGATAATCGACAGTAGCCTAATAATACAGCTTTGATACCTCAGGGTAAAAATTTTAAAGCGACTATGTGAAGCACACTAGACTTCTTTTAGACAAAATCAAATTTCGTTACAATAACAATCAATTCCAACTTTTATGTATTACTTCACTGCAGTGTATTTCTGTTACCTACTCAACCATCACTGTCTTAAGCGTAATCCACACAACATTTAAGTCCACTGCAAGTTCAAATAATTTGCCTTTAGAGGACAACACAAAAATAACCAATTAAATAAGCAGTGCTAATATTAATGAGTCCTATATCCATCACATTATAAAAACAAATATACCAAGGTGTTAGGTATTTCAAACGAATATAAAAAAGTGGTTAATCGACAATGGTTAAAAGTAATTCTGAGACTACACCTCTGCCGACAGTTAAGTACGCCACGCGACTCACATTCAAGCCGCTTTATACGGAAGGGACTTTGAAACATGTAACTTATTCTAAACATTTATACAATTATTTCTCTTCATAAGCTTGAACAAGACAAGAACACATTGGGCCTACCTTGCATTGATATAAAAGTGCTAGGATCCACTGAGAAGCCGCATCAAAAGTTGACTCCGGCGTAGAAGAAGGATTTCGTAAAATAGTAAAGGCAGTATTTAACAATGGATCCATTGGAATGTCTTGCTCAACCATAACACCTGTGTTATCCCACCAACTTGCGAGACAATTGTAAACTTTAGCCAGAATAGTCATTTGTTCTGATTTCGCCCTGTGGGACTAAGAATAAAATCAAAACAATTAACATCACTTAACTTGAGAACCTGAATTATTACGAGTAGTGGACAGCATGAAAGTGTTTATCTTAAATTCCACGTACTTCATATTATGAGTCAACGGAAAATAAAAAATAAAAGCAAGTTGCAGGGCTATAATTGAATTTAACACAGTGATATGTTATTATTTTCTGCAACAGAATAAATGCAAATAAAGTATAATTATATTTCAATAGTTTACACACAATGATAAGTTTTGTTATTGGTAATATTTCGATCAAAATTACTGCCCGTGTTCAAACCACTGTTGGAATTGTTGCACTTTCCTACATTGAAGACTTAATCAGCCAATCAGTTTGTCTATTTTGGATAAACGCAGTGCTGCTCTACAGTACGTGAGTTTTACCTTTGAATTTCTATCGGTCTTACATAAATTATGACAGACAACATTAATGTACAAGAATCGACTCTATGAACTCTAAAACCTGAACATGAGTCATTTATTACCAAAAGTCCTCAGTATCTACATTTATACATGGACTGTTGTACCATGTGACCTAAATTTGCGTTTCATTTAAATATAATACTCAAAACCCTAAGAAGTGCAAGGAACACCAAACGATTTACATCACTACGCCGCAGGCACCAGTTACTTTCTCGATACTCTCCTCCAGTATAGGAGCAAAACTGCACATACGAAGAATAGTTGCTTAGTATGAACTTCATTCATTTCATACAGACGAACGCCGTGGAACAAACCACAAAGTAGCTGTGACAAGGACAACACACAATCTACTTCTCAATAATATCCCGAACCGGCTAATTTCAGTGCAATACCTCCACTGACAGATTTGTATCGTGTCAACCCGTGCCGAAAATGAAGAGATACTTATTAGCGTGGAATAGTGCTGACAGTTTTAGAACAAAATTATCCTATAAATTTACACACTGACTGACAGAAAACGGTACATAGCAATAGATTACACTTTGAATTATCCAAAAATGAGTCTCCAAAGCGACATACCAAACATACATTTCAATGATGACTGAATACATAAACTCAGAGCATAAGGTCTCCACTTCGATTTCTTTGACAACGATGATATCCTCCTAGCATTGCGTTCCGCACTAGTTATATTTAATCGACTTTGGTTTTCCTTTTTTTTCCTTCACTTTCCTCAGTGGAACATAGGGTTTCAAGCTAGTGGTTTGAAGTTTCTGTAGAAGTGTTTATTTTACAGGATGAGGTTGCTAGCCTTATACCCAACCTTTCCTCTTTACCAGCAGTACTTCCGGTTTAGCGAGGTAAAAAGTGCATCGGCCGGGATCGAACCCCTGGACCATGTGCATGGTCGGTAAGCGTCCTAACCGCTATGCCACTGATGCATTTGGTTTCCCTTTAGTGCGTGTTAATACCTCGTTTACACGTCAAACAACACATTATGTTTAATATTCCCTTTTAAACAATAATCTAGTTACTTGGTTACAACCCAAAAACATTTGACTTATTAGCTTTTTGGCTATAAGACTTCCATTACAAGAACTCCGTCATATGAGACCACGATGACGTAAAATTTGTCCTACTCACTAAACAATATTAGACCGACTCTATATCTTGAATTAAGTGATATCATATTAAACGACTTTTTATCTTGAAATAAAGTGAGTCTTATTAAGTTCAAGGGGAATTAATTTTGTATTGATAGCCTCTTGTATCTGTCTCTGTCTGGATTCAACATAGAACTTGGCACCATGTATCATGGATAATACAGTTGAAATAGGTGTAAAGGGATTCGAGTGCTTAAGCTAATGAGCTAAATTTTCACATTTGAGAAGCACAAATAGAGTAAGATGTTACATGTAAGCTGAAACTTAGTAAATTCTGGTTTACTAATACTTAGGTAAAGCCATTACCATTAAATAGAGGAACATCAGTAAACACAATATTCTTTCCTTTCTTATTAATTGGGAAATACAAAATCTTTTATGATAATGAATGAGATAGAGTAATTTAGTTATGTTTTTGGGACTTTTAAACGGTTCTGAACACACGTAAAGTTAGATGTGATTTCATTAGAAGACTAAAATCTGCGTATTTATGCAGCGACCACCATTCATTGGATGTGTTAGATCAACGTAAACGTAATTAAACACATATCTACAACAGTATCTACAACTCATTACAAGTGGAGAAATACATTTAATTTAATTCATTCCTACCTTTATTAATATCAATATTCTAAGTTAACCTCTTTTACAGCTGTGCTACTTTGTAATATGAACTTACATTTAGTTGAAAACAAATATGAAGGTTCGTTATTACTTATTCTGAAGCACTATAAAACAAATCAAAACTCTTGTGGACATATCTAACTAATTCAGGGAAAGTAGCAACCCAAGATTTCCCTGGTGTGGTCACCATGATACACATCTCGTCGACACACTGCTAGACATGGAGCTCGCGTGAGGAGGGAATGAAAGCTTACGGGTGCACGTGGAGCCAGGCTGTGGAGTACCGAGTGAAATTAAGATGTGTTGTTGAAAGTTTGATGCAGCAGCAGTTCATAGGAATAATAAATAATATTAAAATTGGCAAGTCGTAGAGCTCAGAGGTTCAAGTCAACGATACGAAAATTGATATGGAAGTATGAGTTTCCATATTCGTACGTGCACTGTTTACAGAAAAGTGTGGGTACATAGCATAAACGATATCCTGATGGAAACAGAAGACCCCCAATGAGTCGTCAAGTGCTTAGAAGATGTTTAGAGGCTCAGTCTCAGTTATTTATACCTACAATAACATATCCAGACTTCAGTAGTGAAAAGAAACAGCATGAACAAAAATTTTCCAATAAGAATTAGCAACAAAATTTCTTCAAACCTATCAATTACCTACCAAAAACTCCATCACAAAGCGTTTACTCCCCTCAAATTGACTCATAAGTGCATGTCGGCGGTTCATCCCCAATCTAAGCCTGCTGCTATTCATCTGCAAGTACATCAGAATAATATGCCCCATACCTCCTCAGGGATAAACTTCAAAATATCAATTAAATAACCACAGGATACATCCGTACACGACAGTCTGGAAGTAAAAGTTACGCTCAATCTTTATTAATACTTAGAAATGATATCTTTAATCCCGTCCTGCCACTGCACCATGTGACAGAACAAGTCTGCCACAGCCAGGCACAGCTGGTTCGCTATTGGCAGACTGGTATCTTCAGAAAGCTTGCAGACGTGCTGAAGTAGTGAATTCTTTAACCCCTATAACTAAAGTGAGTGGTATTCCAAAACATACTTCATGTGAGTCAGCAGGTAATTCAGAGAAGTGGCATTGTATCTAAAATACTGATAAAAAATTCTTTAATGTACCTTTTTCCGTATAGTCTGAGCTCCGAAGTAACAGGAGTTTAAGTCTCGTTTCATATATAACAATTGGTCAGATATTTCCCAAGCGTAAACCTAAAGATATTATTTACTAACAGTATATGAGTTACCGATTTTTGGAACTCACATAGCCACTTTGAAGCTTGTTCTTTAACGCATGAATCTGGATTCATATACAGTGAATCGATTGCGGAGAGAACAGAATCCACGGACAAGCCTCGAATGTCCATCACCCTGCTTATTTGGCTTTGAACTACGTACGGCCTTAATTTGACACCAATATCTAATGTCCAATGTCCAATTTCCCTTCTGCAAGCTAATAGAAACTACATTGATTCCATGACTATTGCTGCTTAGTGATGAAGAATTGTTTCCAGATTCAGAAAGACGTGCTTATGATCAGTGCTCCCACTTATTGCAATTTGGATACACGACGTGTCAAGTTTGTGTTTTACGTCAAGACAGTGATGTCGTTGTGATCGCAGAGCAAAGCTGATTATCTGAAACAGCATGGCAAGTTACCGCATGATGTTAGGATTATAGGATGTCATAGGTTAGAACATTGTGTCGCTCTAAAAGATATGCTAATGTGAATGGATGCAATTCATTATTCTGTAGAGCTGCACGGAAGCAACCTGACAGCCAAGAGTGAACACATGCAATAAATACACTCCAGGTCTGGTTTAATGAGGAAGATGTCACGATGAACACTGTCAAATGCCTTTACGGAACCGAAAGTCATCACGAGGAATAAAACGTCCATTTTCTAGTACCATTCCACACAGATAGTATGTTTGCTGCAGAATCTACCTTTCGGATGGTCAAGGAAATTTCTTCTATTCAGCTGAAATTTCTTCCCAATAGATCAACATATTTGTATATTCTGATTGGGAATGAAGAATGAAGATTTCGAGAAGTTGGTCTTTAAATGAGTGAGTACTCTACTGCTTCACTGCACTGATTTGATGCAATTTTACTAAATGCCAATACATCTTACCATTACTCCGCCCACTGCTTGGCTCAGTCTGCAGGCCAGATGGCACCAAACGAAAGTCCTAAGTTGGTGTAGTTAGCTTCTTTACGATACCGCCCATATGAAGAATCGAAATACTATGGGCGATCATAGAAAATACTAGATTGAAATAATGGTTGCTGAAATTTACAGGGATTTTTATTTAGTCACTACTCATGGTGTCCACAGTTTTTGACTAATTTCGACCAGAATCGACTAGGACGCACCAGAATTCTGTTCGCACCAGCAACAACTGCACATGTTTGTAGACCATATGGGGTCTTTCTGGTCCTCATGATGCCCAGCCATCGCAAACGAGACGTAAATCCTTCGCTTTCAAAACAGGGGCCTTAGTCTGTCAGTATTGTGTTTGGTACGCCTTGGTCTGCAACAATGTTTCGAAGTTGTACATTTGTCACAGTCCTTGCGCGTCTTCTGTCATACCTAGCCATTACCTACATCGTCTTAAGAAGTGGGTTGTTCCTAACACCCCTGTATGTGCTAGCTAGTGAAATTCTGGTGTCGCCCCGTTAAGCATTTGTGTCATTTGTTGATAATAATAATATTAATGTATATTTTCATATAAACATAAATTTACATGAGAATGCATGCCACTTTTACTGGCACGATCAAGTATGATATAATATCAAATCGTAGATTGTTCGCAAGTTAATAATGCTTAAACAGATAAATATTTGATGCGTATATATAAATACACTTGTCAATATAGTTGAAGATTGAACGATCAATTCATGGTTGCTTGCTCAAAACCAACTTCCCCAATTTTCGCGGAGGCATCAATACGACAGTCATCGTCTCATCGGTCGCTGTTCAGAAAGAAGTCAGCAGAAAACCGTCAGAAGTAATATTGTGATTTATTATTGTAATATTTGTTCACAGACCTTAGTTGTAACAGTGTTTATATGTTGGTGTTACAATAAAGAATCCTCGAGTCGCCAATTGGTCTTTTGGTTTTTCGTCCGTTATTACTAAGCGTTTCTGAGAAACTTCAAGGAACAGCGTGAGTCCGAGTGCAGCCAGAGCTGGGCATTAACGGTTTATGAGACCTGGCCGACAACACTCATTGTCTGAACCAGGCCGTATAGTTATTAGATTGTAAAGTTGTTCTTCAGGTTGCGCGGGAAAATCGACTTCGTTTCGTTTCCAACCCATGGTTGTAGACATAAGGAAACCAACCAATAATAAGGTAAGTACACGCTTACAAGGGATTGAAAGCTGTTTTAGAAAAGTTAAAGTGCTAAGGTGAATAATTAAATTGTAATGGTATAAGTAAGTGCAATATATCATTGATAAATGCATTTATAAAGGAAAATCCTTAGGCTGACCACGTTCATTTGCAATGTATAATGCTACCCATATATGCCTTACTATCATGATGTCCACTTTTGGTTTTAACACATTTATCCTCATGCCGGTTTTTTATTTTATACCTTTTTGTGCATTGGATGCACAACCGTACCCTACAGAGAATAGGAATAGAATAAGTCGAATCAAATTCATATAGAGCTATAAAATGTTAGGTTTAATGTAATGTAATGAGGATCAAGTAAAGACGTTATTAGAAAATGAATGAGATAAGACATTGTGAAGTGGTATTTAAAGATCTGACAATGGACAGCAAGTTAATTTATAAGATGCCTCATAAATCTGTGCAGAGCCCACGTGGTCGCATCTCAACAATAGACTGAGCGAATAATATATATTGAAAGGAATTTTCAGCATTCAGTACAATATTGCATCTAATTTACCCAAAAACGACAAAAAAATTAAAAATACACAATACATAATAGTAATAAAACGATTGTTGTAGGAGCTATGTAGCAAAATACTGTGTGCCATACGGAGAAAAATATGTATAAAGTACAAAATTGTAGTAATAATAGTAATACCAACTAATATAAAATAGCAGAGTAACGATTTAAACGATAGAAAGTGTAACACCATAAAATACAGAAAGATGAACGATAAAAGAAGCATGATCTGTCAAGGCGTTCGTTATTATCTTTTTCAAGATAAAGATTTAAGCTCTCATAAAAATCAGAAAAATCTTGAGCTGTCGAATCGCATGTTGATGGTCGAGCAGCTGTTTAGTTCTGTCGAATGTCCTCAGTGACTCGTCCGACCGCACAAACTACGGATCAGCTGGTAGTCCATAAAGACGGGCTGGTATCCTATTTAAGTTCATCACGAACCGACCGCAAAATTCCGGCCTACCCAAGAACTACCAAACACTTTCTCTTTGAATTCGCAACCGGAATCCTCTTTTTCATCAAGATTTTCTGCGGTAGAGCTTTAATCCCACCACTTCCCACTTCATGTCCACAATGAGTACTATTACTTTTGGCTACCTGAGACTTCATTTTGCTGCCACGCAGTCCAAACTCTACGAGGCGTAGCAGCACAGCTTCCGCATGGTTCACATGGTCGCTTTCGTTTCGACTGTAATTATAATATATTTTTTCCTGTTTATGCAGGAACATACCAATTTTACAGGCATGGATAAGTTATTACATAAATTACACATAATTTGATGTATGATGAATTTACAGTTTTGTTGTTCCCTCTGAAGTGAGAGTCAGTTGGAACAGTCTGCTATAAAGTCTGTTTGTGTAGCACATAAAGAGATATAGAAATATTGTCTTCGCATTAACAAAAGCCAGACATCAGATGAATGTAATACGGATATCTGGGAAAAAATGCTTGAAGTCAATTCTCTTATATAACTTTGTTGTGAACAGCACCCTTGGCTTAAAGTTTATTGATGTATTATATTGAGATCAGTGATATATTTATTCCATTTTTCAGCAGTCTTATCGTAGTTTTATAACAGGAAAGAAATTTGATCGTGGATACGAAAACTAGATAAGGTCATGTTAAGTTGTTTTACTGCATCAAATGGTGCCGAAGTCGTTTCCAGAATTCTCCATTTGCTCCGTTTGTGTCTGCATGGCGGACTGTATTCGTAAGTCCAGAAGAATGTTGAAAACTGTTTGAAAACCAGTTGCTTCTTCATTCCAGGTCATGAATACTCATTTAAAGCATGTTAGCCAGCGTCTTCAAATGGTGGAATTGGATCGTTCATGGAATTTGAGTGGTTATGAGATAGACGGTTTGGAATTAATCCTCATTACAGTTTAGATGCATGGTTGTTCGAACTCGACCAGAAGATGAATAGGAGCAGCAGAATACCAGAAAGAAAAAGTATGTGAACATGAAAAGACATTTAATATTTCATGCATATACAAATGTTTAGTCAATTGTATATTATAGTTTAGTAAATAGTTATCTAAATTGTAGTTGTCTTTTCACGTATTTATGCGAAGTCTTAGAGTTTATTTAGTGTCATTGTGGGTATTAATTAGTCTGAGCGTTTTAGTGTTCTAATGACTGATGCATTTAAGAAATATGTGATGGGTTCTGGTAGGGATAGTCATTGAGATAAAAGCTTATATAGAAAGCGTTTGAAGGTTACAATAGAGTGACAGGTCCTATTTCTAAGGGTAAACTATTCCTGTATGTTCCGTACTAAGTCTTTATGCATCCATGCTGTTAGTTTATTTATAGTTTTTAGATTGCTAAGGGTGTTGAAGTGCGTCTTTTAGGTGCTGTAGTAGGTTAGTAGTTGATTCGTTCTAGGAGTAAATAGTTTATTAATATAATCAGTAGAGTAAAACAGTCTGTATAGAGAGCGTTTGAAGCTTGTAACCGAAGAGCAAGTTCTGACATCTAGGGGAAGGCTGTTCCATATTTTAGAATACATGACTGTGAAGAAGTTTTACGGAGTGCTGGCTTAAAAGAATGAGTTGTCACTGTGGAAGTTTGGTTACGCAGATGGTAAGAACCTTCCTGTGCGAATTGTATGTCCCTGTTACCTGAGAATGATATTTTGTGAAGGACCTTAAAGAAGAATATTAGGTTTATAATAAGTCGCCTTGTCCAAAGTGGGTCAAGTTTTAGTATCATGCACCGTGAGATGTAGTCTTTCTTACAATCGTAGCCAAGTAGTTTTGAGGTAAAATATCGTTGGATACTTTCCATGCTTAGCTTATCGCGTGTGCGAGTGCTGCTTATAATAAATGGACAGTATTCTAGTAGTGGTCTGACACATGTTTTGTACAGAATTAGCTTGGCTTCATTGTCGTGAAAGTTCCTGAGTATGCATCCTAAGAGCATCCTCGATTTTCTAGTCTGTGATATAAGACGAGAACATCATTGTACACCTCTACGTTTTTCAAATTCTCAAGTAATAGTGTCGTCAGTCGTCTGAAGGTTTACGGTGAACCTGCTAATCCAAACAGCATGTATTTAAACCGATATTGTTTCTGATGCACGATGAGTGACGTCTTATCTCTTTTACTTTTTTCATCGGTATCTGCCACTATCCTTAGCGCAGATCGAGAACAAAAACAAAGTTGCGCCTTGTAGGTGACCTAAAGTTTCGAATACCGTTGGCATGGCACACGGTCTTAACCCCGTCATAGCGTTTAACTATCGAAAATCAACGCAGAATCTTTACTTTCCATTTCCTGTTTTTGCTAACAAGACCGGAGAGTTTTATGGGCTATAGACTTCTCCAATAATATCTGTCAATGAACATAGACTGACAATCTTACACAAGTTCTCATCTTTTAGAGACACAGCCGTCCCCGTATCCTCAAGACATGCCACTCCTCGATCATTCACTCGCATACTAGAATACATAGCCCCTTACCTCATTGGCCCCAGCTACATCTAGTTTTACATGGGAGAGATAACATATCTTATATTGTCTTACAACTTTTCTGCCTTCTTGGGAAGTATCTCCTCCGGCGTCCCGGCTTACCACACTCAAAACATCGGTCTTTCCTGTCACCCATATTTGAAGCCACCATTTCACGCTGCAACACCTCGATTTTCTGCCCGCATTCGTTCGACTTGGGTGGCTCTATCGCAGCCACCATCGCACTCAGCAGTTCTCTGGTCATCTTTCCCAGCTCAATAATATCAATCGGTTGCATGACGTTAACCAGTTGTCATATTTGAGAAGCGTGGTCTGGAACACTTTCGATGAACTGATAGGTCAGGAACTGCACCTCTGATTCTGTATCCAAAGTGGGGAATGTCCTCTGAAGTATATTCGTCACTTTCGCCGCCAACACTAAAGGGCCTTCATCGGGTCACAGCCTCGTGTAACAGAATTGCTGCATTGCTAGCTGTCTGTCTGTTGCGCTGTAAATCGTTCAACCGATGTCTTCCAAGACTCTCTGTCACCTGACCACCCCGCGCTGTCATACGCCACCTTCGCTCGACCTCTGAACAGCATCCCCAGGACAACCGCATTCGCCGCCTGCTCCTTGACACTCCCCAACTCAGCAAAGGCCTCGAAGTTCCATAAGAAGCCTCGAATGTCCCTATCTTCAGAGGCAGCTGCACATGGGGTCTTCATTGTTTGGGGCAGTTACACCTATTGTAAAAACAGATGACGAGGGTCAGGCAACAAACAGATTGTTTATTGAGAAAATCAAGACGTATTTAACGATTTTTACGTACACTATTGTTCAATATTGTGATCAGAGAGGCGAAGTCTTCAGAAATGTTTTTTCATTGCTGAAGGTTATCCTTTCATCTGTTTTTGGCCGTGTCTTCAAGACCGAGGCCATATATATGCGAATCGCATTTGCACACGTGAAGTCTGCTGTGGTTGGCTTGCAAGTTCCTCGAGGTTGAGCTTTGTTATTGCTTTTTCTCATGATCCCCATTCGGGACATAAACACTGACGGAAATCGTTGTCTACAGTTTTGGCTAGCAGACATCTCTCACCCCACACGTAACTCAACAACTTGCGTGCACATTCCTGTATTGCAGAAGGTTGGCCGTTTTCCCTAATTTTACAGTGTTTGCTTGTAATATATGTAGTTAATAAACCCAAAATAGAAGTTTTTCTCACTCAGTAACTCGTGTTGCTATGAATGAAGCCTATATCAGAAAGTTTGCTCATGCAATTATCAGTTAAACTTTTTATCTTCAACAGGAACAGAACTAATTTCATACATACTGTGATGATTTACGACAACAATGAGTGATAGTAAGACAGTGCATTAGCAGTGGAAACCCTAAAAGCAGTTTCCTCAGTCTCACGTACTGTTTAATCGCATCCTACATTACAGTGTCACTGAGAACTGACTTCGACATTACAGCATGAAAACCAATGTCAGGATGAGTTCGAATGTGAAAATATTTGGTGTCAATAGTCATCTGCTAATGCCTGGTCTAGTCCGAGCATATTTCTTCATGACTGTTTGTGAGGGTGACACATTTAAGGTCACTCAATTTTTTACTTTTGGAGAGCTTAGATGCGTTACCGTCTAACAAGATCTCTCTAACATAGGTACCTCGTTTTGAGCTGAAAGAAATGGCAACAAAGTCTTACTTGCAGCGATTGTACTGCAGTGTACAAAGAAACTGAGTAATTTACCCCGGAAAGTGGACAAACCAGCTTTTTGTGCAAAATGACATTCTCTAGACTTCTGACAGTGCTTCTTTAGGTCATTGACGAAGTAAAGACAAACCAAAGTTGAAAACATGGTAGTAAATGTTCAAAAGCTCATTGGTTTCTTGCCTGCTGAATTCACGTATACGATAAGATGACTACTTCATCATCTCTACATGGATCGAACACAGATATCCCTTTTGTGATGACCTAGATTTTTAAAAATTGTTGGCCTGCCATGTTATTCTAAGAACAATACCTTTAGCGTCCAGTTTTCATTCCTGATTTTATCGCCAGGCGATGCTAGTTCATGTCAATCCCTTCGGGATCGGTGATCGTCTTCTTCACGATTTTCAGCAAACACGAAACGTAGGTCAAGCGCTTCCTTCAGACTGCTTGCGGACATGCGGCACCAGCCGAAGACACACACCAATGACCAGTCCTCTAGATATGTCATCACGACATACATGTGCATATTTAAATTCACTCATCCTTTCAAAGGAGATGACATAACGGATGCAACGCGACAGCATTAAAAACTCAGTGTTTTAAACTTAGAGGGAATGACGTATCTAACATATCCATCTTCCCACAAGTTCCCATCCATTTATTCTACTACCATGGGTGTGGTCGTTTAGTTGCATTAGCGTATGTCTACATTTTCTGTGACCTACTTCTTTAACCGCTTGGAAAAGCCTTTTGATTCTCAATTAGCCCCCCAATGTGGCGCCTATTTTGAGGAGACGGAAGCGACAACAGAAATACAAACCAAAACCAAACGGTTCCAAAAAAATTATATTGACAACAGGCTGCTGAACAACTGCAAGGTTATTGTTCACTTAAACAAATCGTATCAGATGAACACGCCACATAAGGTACTCCCAATTCATACAGTTTGAATTTTATGCGTTAGATTAGTGTCAGTATTTGTTGTCTCGAATTCTAGTTGGCAAACTGACACTTGCCACAAATTATTGCTAAAAAATATGCCTGTGGGTTTTGGCCACCGTTTTTGATTTTTATGTTTCACTTAAACCAGTAATTGATGTTAAGTATGTTGACTCCACATTTCTTGGTAATGTCAGTCAATTCATGCTGTCAGTATCTTGTTATGAGGTAATCTTCGTAATTTTTAGGTCAAGTTTGATGACTAATCGTCATTTTTCTGCGCTCAATTTTATTTAGATTTTAATTTAATTCCTTTTACTTTTTGAGAGAAATATGATTCTTTAAGCTTCAGCTTTGAATTTCGAGTTCCGGTAATGGTTTCACGGGACGGAGTTTCTAGGCTCACCTCCGATATTTACTCTCTGCTGGGGCCTATCCGGCCAGGGTAAGTAAGCGTGACTCGAATGGGAATCAAACCTCAGGCTAAATGCATGATCGGCGAGCATTGTTCCAATTAACCATCGCTGCACACCTTTCCATTAGATATGATCAGTCAACCTGCAGTTTAAGATGGTGGTGCCATCTGATGAAACCTTCGTCCAGTGCCGTATTCTTCATACTAGTAACAAATTATTGTCCAACATGTCCTTGTTATGCGGTTAGATATCACAACCACTAACGATTGATAATGTCTTCTACGCGTAATTAAGTACACTCAGCTAATGCAAACAACATTTTTGAAAGCAATAATGAGATTCACATTTCAAAGCAGGTGCAGGCCATTTTAACTGAATTCGTTTTATTAATATGTTAGATGTGATCATGCCTACAAGAACGACGTGTTAGTGGCGAAAATGACTAATTTATGCGGACAAGCTCTTATTGTCAACACGCACACATCTAATCCCGGCTAAGTCTCCACCAAGCTGGTCCCACTCTTACTTTCATTTAAATGCCCTCTTCTGACATTGGACCTCATTAGCGTCATTATAAAGGAGTCCGTGGGTAGCCTCCGTGTTAAATTAAGATATACGGCCGGCGATTTCAGACAGGTGAAAATCAGCTGCAGAGTTTCTTGGACCTACTATCACTGACGCTGGCCCAAAATAGTTAAAACACAATGAAGGTACGAGAAAACAAATGGAGAAGATTTGCAGATCAGGTGCATCATTTCGAATCAACTGTGCTATCTAAGCTGGTTGATTTAACTGAGGAGGTGTCTTAGTCCTCTTGCGCTGGAGATGTCTAGAAGGACGCAATTAATTCAGAAAGGATAACTGTATGTTCAAATTCTAATCTTCGGCATGAGTGACATAATTTCGCGCTCCGACTCAATATTCGTTCCTCCTCTTACGTGGCACACGAATTCCTGTGACTCTTATCAGTTATTCACCTCGTAATACCAGAAACCATTCTTTGGCAGTTGCTAGTTCGTGTGTAGCATTCACATGACCAGCATCATGTGGTGTCACACAGTCAAATCCATGATGTAAAACTCCGAAGGCCGTATCACTGGGCATTTCCTCTCATTGAGACGAGAAGAGTTTCGTAATTGACTGTCTATACAAACGAAGCCATTTTACAAAAATGATGGAATTTCCGCAGAGACGAATGAAATGTTCATACTCCTGAACTACAGAATGTCACTCACATATTAAGTTCCTTCTTACAATCGAAAGACTGAACCAATTTTGTAGTGGTCGAAGTGGCACTTTATAATTTACCTAAGAGCATTGCAGCCATGACTCACTATGAGCACACAACATATTCGTATAGACAAACAAGCGATCGCCCTCAACAGCGCATTCCAGTATGAGAAGTAACACAGAACGTGGTAGAGGAAAGAGTCAAAAGAAATATTGTCATTGCAGTTGAAGATTGAACGATCAATTCGTGGCTGCTTGCTCAAACCCAACTCCTCCTTATTTTTCGCAGGAGTCATCAATACTGCAGTCATCGTCTCATCGTTCGCTGTTCGTTGGAAGAGAGAAAACTATCAGAAGTATTGCTGTGATTTATTGTTATGACTTTTATTCCTAGATGTTGTGTACAACAACTTAATGGTTGACTCTGTACTGGTGCAAGAATAAACGGTTATTGTGTCACCGATTTGCGTTCTGATGTTTCGTGTTAGTTATTACGCACAGTTTCTGAAAGTCTTCCAAGGGCAGCGTGAGATCCAGCGTGGTTAGTTCTGGACAGTTTCTGATAGTTTCAGCCCGTCTTTCCTCGTGTCTGCCCGTCTTCTTTGGACAAGTGTTATCTGAAACGTTTCTGGAACTTTGGTCAAGCTCAATGATTCCTGTGTCTAGGAAGGGATAGAGCGTCTTACAAGCAAGTAAGAAAGTAAGTAATTTTGACATGTCCGTTACATGTAACGATGTGTTTGATGTTAAGCATGATGTCAATCAAGTCTCATAAACCGTTAATGCCCAGCTCTCGCTACGCTCGGGCCCACGCTGTTCTTCGAAGATTTCGGAAACGCTTAGTTATAACGGACGCAAAAACCAAAACACCGATCTGCCGCTTGAGATTTGTTTATTGTTACACCAACATATAAAGGAATAAGCGAACTAAGGTCTGTAAACAAATATTACAATAATAAATCGTTATATTACTTCTGACGATGTTTTACTCTTCTTTCTGAACAGCGACCGATGAGACGATGACTGTCGTATTGATGCCTCCGCGAAAATTGGGGAAGTTGATTTTGAGCAAACAACCAAGAATTGATCGTTCAATCTTCAACTCCATTGACACTCCCCGGCAAAAAAGGGATCCAACCCTTTTTTCCTTCACGACCAATGCACGTTGACTTGGATGCCATTGCGAGAACCTGGGTCACACGGACAGAGCTGAAATGGAAAACAAACAGAAAAGCCAACACACCACAAGCATACCCACAGCACAATCTCACACATCAATGACGACCTGCGCCTCCAGACAGAGACCTCCTCTTGACATCTTGCAACACAATCGCCACTTGCTAGAATGACTCTTGCAGAATGCAAAGTGACCATGGCACCACCTCACGATACTCTACGCACATCCTCTTATCTACTCACTACCAATTACCACTGAAATCGCTTGTCACT
Source organism: Trichobilharzia regenti (assembly GCA_944472135.2). Classification (NCBI taxonomy): domain Eukaryota; kingdom Metazoa; phylum Platyhelminthes; class Trematoda; order Strigeidida; family Schistosomatidae; genus Trichobilharzia; species Trichobilharzia regenti. The sequence continues at coordinate 36,875,471 of OX235270.1, read as the reverse complement.
CATTCTGCCTCAGTTCTAGTAGCGGTGACGCATGCGAGCCTCAGTCGTTTACACTCTTTCTCCCCGGCGTGTCGGACCGCAGCTAACAATTATCTCCGTGTGCATTTCATTCTCAGCAATAGCCTAGCCTCCCCGGCGTATACGACCCATCTGCTGTCCTTAACATCAATCAATTCATTCATGGATGTAGAAGACTCGAAACAACTTCAGAAATAATCACGACGAAAATTTTAACAAAATTACGCAATAACAACAAGGTACGAAAACAACAAGTAAACACAATGAATCCAAAAACACCAATTGATATGACACACCACACGTATATACAAACAGTACAAACAACCTCGCCGATCATGTCTTGGTGGAATTCCTTTGAAGAATTGCAGGACTTACACCAGTACGCCTACAACCCTTCACAGGTTGACGATTGTAAGTTGTGGAATGTACGGACACAAACAAGATTAACCAACAATTACATCAATTGGAACTCACACAACTATTTAACACAAACATATGTACAATCAACACATCAAATGTTGTGGATTCTGGCATGACAAACTACCCTTGAAGAACTGTAGGACTTACAGCAGTACGCCTACATTCCTTCTCAGGTTGATGATCCAAGTGGAAGTCGTCCGGACACAAACAGAATTACCAACAGCTAGATGACAGATGATATCAATTCAGTATATACAATATGAACATATGTACAAGATCATACACCAAGCACATTGGACTGCTCATTGATGCGCTACCCTTTGAAGAACTGTAGGACTTACACCAGTACGCCTACAACCCTTCTCAGGTTGACGCCCTAGGTTGGAAAATCGTCGCAGAGTTCATTTGCTAACTTCCTTCTATCAGCTATATCCTCAAATCTGAACGGCAACACGCCCATGTCATTGTATCGTAGAATATAGATGACCAACAAACACACGACATATCTCATCAACCAAGTATAGAAACAGAGTAATTTACACCAAAGATAATAACATTCAAATAGTAACTTGAAACTAGAAATGCCTTTATTCGTGCAAGTCAATTTAACAATTACTCTCTCCTTTACACTTGGCTTATCCACACTAAACTGACCATTGATATTCGTCCTTTCAAACGAACTGATACTACCATAGTCATTGCACAAGATACTTGAGTTGATGGGCATCTGTTTCATTGTGGATGACAGCACCAACGATGACTGAGTGACACAAGGTGATGAACTTAGTGGTGGATCAGAAGCTGTTCTTGTTCGGCTTTCAGATAGTTGTCCAACTGCAAGATTACCACCACTGCTGTCTTTCACTACTAGTTCGGGTTTAGCACTATCATCTGATGATAGGTGGGCTACACGCTGATCAATTACACTGACTGTCTCACAAGTATGCACACCTTTTGGAACTGCATCTGCGTTCAATTCTACTTCACGTTGTAGTTGTACAGAACCTTTATTTAACTTAGCAGTAGTAGGCATATCCCTCATCTCATAATGATCAACCAAAGACAAATCTGCACTATCATGATCATTATCACGAATATTCACTTTACCGTCAACTTCATCATTTTCAAACTCTTTAATAACAGAAGTAGACAATTTTGGTTCCTCCTCGCAAATCATAAAAGGTTTTATAACTTCACTCTGACTAGTAATACCTTGTAAACTTGTAGGGTCAGAACTGCACTCTGAAGCAGCAACTCTATTCTGTGACACTCTATTCAACAACGGCTTACCAGTTGCAACTACAGACTTCTTCACCGCACCGTTATCGTCACACAATTCGGAGTCAGGTCTGGAGTTTACATTTAGCTTATCACTGAACTTGCTCACCGGTTCACAGTTCACTTCTGTATGCACCTCTTGCACACGTGTAAAACAAAACCGTGTTTGTCTTGCATCTTGTAACTTATCTGTTGAGGATGTACTACGAAACCTGTTACACTCACTAGGTCTATATGCATTACTAGACATCATGGAGCTTTCTCGATATCCACCTCTCTGAGGCCTACTCGTCATCAATGATTGCATTTTGATCTCAGACTGCTCTATTCTAGGGGTGAGATGTAATAGACTGGCGAACTTGCTCATAGATTGATTGACACTATATTTTACCAGTTTCAGGATATCATCAAACTTTGGCTCGATACCCTCATCCTCCATACGGGAGCTTATCTTCACCCACTTCCTTTGCAGTCGAGTAGGTAGACGTCTTGCTATTACTTCTAGTATAAAACTCGAGTTGAGGTCACTCATGCGATTCATCGAAATCATTCCATTCTTGTAAATTAGCAAATTATCTAAAAACTCAGTGAGTGCCTGGGAGTCATCCTGTAATTGACCACCATTACCCTTAACAGCCTCGAATAATTTCCCTGCAATCATCGAAGGTCTTCCAAACCTTTGACGTAATATGCTCATAGCCTCGTAGTAGCCCTCTTTTGGCTTCATAAACTTACAGCACTGTATAGCTCTTGCAGCATCTCCAGTGCAATATCTCATCAAATACATTAACTTCAATTCATCATTTAATAAAAAACCACTCAACATGATCTCAAACTCCTTTACAAATTGTAAATAATCAGCCGGGTTTCCATCAAAACATCGTGGTTCAAATTTAGGGAGTTTGATGTTCCTATTATCCCTGAACGGCGAAACAGTAACATCAACCATGTCATGCTTAACATCAGACACATCGTTACAATTAACAGACAAGTCACCATGACTTACTTTCCTGTTTGCATCCAAGACACTCTGTCCCTTCTTTGACCCAGGCATTGTTGAACTTGACCCAATTCCAAAAAGTTCCAGATATTGCTTGTTCAAAGAGGACTTGACCGGCACCAGGAAAAATGAACGGCGACTATCCAAACTTTCACCAACTGTTTCAATCCGCCAGATCTGTTTCTATCGTCAGAAACTGTCAATCACGTCTCATAAACCGTTAATGCCCAGCTCTCGCTACGCTCGGGCCCACGCTGTTCTTCGAAGATTTCGGAAACGCTTAGTTATAACGGACGCAAAAACCAAAACACCGATCTGCCGCTTGAGATTTGTTTATTGTTACACCAACATATAAAAGGAATAAGCGAACTAAGGTCTGTAAACAAATATTACAATAATAAATCGTCGTATTACTTCTGACGATGTTTCACTCTTCTTTCTGAACAGCGACCGATGAGACGATGACTGTCGTATTGATGCCTCCGCGAAAATTGGGGAAGTTGATTTTGAGCAAACAACCATGAATTGATCGTTCAATCTTCAACTCCATTGACACATGATGTGGTTGATGTTAGTGTTTCTTCATCTAGGGATAATAGAAATATAAATCTTCCTAAATACGAGCCTCGGTGTTTCGACGGAAGCCCAGCTGACTATCCACAGTTTGTAAAGGAGTTTGAAGTAATTTTGAGTGGTTTTTTATTAAGTGATGAAATAAAATTTGTGTATTTATAATAATAATAATTTCTATTTTCATATAAACATAAATTTACATGAAAATGCATCCCATTTTTACAGGCACGATCAAGTATGGTATAATGTCAAATCTTAAATTGTCTACAAGTTAATAATGTTCCAACAGTTAAATATTTGATACACATATAATTACATTCATTGTCTGAACCAGGCCGTATAGTTATTGAATTGTAAAGTTGTCCTCCAGGTTGCGCGGGAAAACTGACTTCGTTTCGTTTTCATCTCGTGGTTGTAGGCATAAGAAAAACAACCAATAATAAGGTAAGTACACGCTTACAAGTGATTGAAAGCTGTTTTAGAAAAGTTAAAGTGCTAAGGTGAATAATTAAATTGTAATGGTATAAGTAAGTGCAATATATCATTGATAAATGCATTTATAAAGGAAAATCCTTAGGCTGACCACGTTCATTTGCAATGTATAATGCTACCCATATATGCCTTACTATCATGATGTCCACTTTTGGTTTTAACACATTTATCCTCATGCCGGTTTTTTATTTTATACCTTTTTGTGCATTGGATGCACAACCGTACCCTACAGAGAATAGGAATAGAATAAGTCGAATCAAATTCATATAGAGCTATAAAATGTTAGGTTTAATGTAATGTAATGAGGATCAAGTAAAGACGTTATTAGAAAATGAATGAGATAAGACATTGTGAAGTGGTATTTAAAGATCTGACAATGGACAGCAAGTTAATTTATAAGATGCCTCATAAATCTGTGCAGAGCCCACGTGGTCGCATCTCAACAATAGACTGAGCGAATGATACATATTGAAAGGTAGAAGCATGATCTGTCAAGGCGTTCGTTATTATATTTTTCAAGATAAATATTTAAGCCCTCATAATAATCCGAAATATCTCGAGCCTTCAAATTGCATATTGCTGTTCCTGCAGAATGGGGTGATTCACCTTAGTGACCACCACCATATCTTCTGATCAGCTAGCACCACCCTCCCTCCTTTTTTGATGTTAGGCTCTGAGACTATGATTATTATGGCTACCGCAAATATATTGCTTGGTACCAGACATGTTCGTACCCCATATTCCATCTCCCTAGCTTTCTTAATGAGTGCTTCCAATAGGTCTCCACGTACATCTATATGAACATATTATATATGTGTGCATAGATCCTAATGAACAGATTACTTTGTAAATAGTTAAAAACTTAAAGAGTAAAACGAATAGGTATTGTGAATAGTGGAGCAAGATTCAGCAGAACACTATATTTAGGGTTCAATGTGGGTAGTATGAACCGAAGGTAAGGTCGGCTGGTAGGACTCAGTGTACTAAATTATCATGACAGTCTTGTATATGGTAAACATTTGACATTGCAAAGTAACCTGTCTACATATATTATAAAAAGATATTAACAGAACCAACAAAATATCAGCATTTGGTTAACAATACTGCAGTGTGTGTATACTGAAGAATGGTAGTTAGTCTACAGGAAGGCGTAGAGTAAATCAAACCATATATGATAAGAGTATAATCAATAATATAATTCGTATATCAAATAATACACTAGGCTCAATAATTGAGTGTTATAATGGAAACAAGCGTGGTAAAGCAAGAGAACATTTGATGCATAAATATTTTAATCATTTTAAGTATTTTAGTAACAATCTAATTTAATAATCGAACATGCATGATTAATAAGTATTATTATACTAGTATATGCATATGTAAAATGTTAAAAAGTGTGGATGCTATTATAATTATTTCTAGTGTTACTTTTACCAACACAACTTAGTGAAAATTATAGAGAATAGAAATCAGTAAATTAGTTAACGTTCGCTGCGTGAGTATTAGAGTCGAGATATACGTATGTGACTATACTGAAGACTGGACTGGCCTTCAATTTCCGTTCTACCAACAGTTGTGGTCTTTTAGACGAACTAGGGTGGACATGTTAAAGTGTCTTTCTAGGCTCCGTTTGAACCCATCAGGGTTTTCACAACATCTTATTTCAGGTGGTAGTTGGTTCCAAAGAGTGCAATATTTTATGGTGAAAAAGTTTGCCCTAATGGATTTTCTGTGGGTAGCCACCTTGACAAGGTAGTCGTGGTTTCGAAGCTGATATGATTTAATATTTTCCCACGTTTTGGATGAGTTACTGTGGCAATGTTTCCTAATGACTTTGAAGAGCAGAAACAGGTTGCACTTCACTCTCCTTAACCACAGAGGCTCTAATTTCAGACGTACACACCTGTCAACATATTCCACTTGTTGGTCGAACCCTATTATGCGTTTCGTGAGGAATCTCTGGACACTTTCCATTTTTTTCTGTCTACAGACCTGAGGTTGCTAAATAGGAGAGCAAAATATTCAAGTTTGGGACGGATACATGTCCTAAATATAGTTAATCTTGCTTCTTGGGTGTAGAAGTTACGCAGTACAAAGCCAGTAAGTCGTTTACATTTAGATACAACCTTATTTGCATGATCGGAAAAGGATAAATCTGAGTACGTTATCCCGAGATCTGTGACTGTGTTCAGTTTTGAGAGGAGCTTACCGTACATATATAGGCACATTATCGGTTTCCAGCGTCCAAGGTGGGTCATACCGCACTTGTCTAGGTTGAAAGTCAGTTGCCACTTTTCGCTCCAATCGCCTAGATCGTTTAAGTCTTGTTGGATCTTGGCTTAGACGCTCATATCACCGTACCCATAATCATATACTATCTTGAGATCATCTGCAAAAAGGTATGGCTTGCCACACTTGATTACAGAGACGATGTCATTTATAAATAAGAGGAACAGAATAGGGCCAAGAACACTACCTTGTATTACACCACTGGTTATCGGCTTTGAAGAAGACAGCTGGTGGTTGATTTTGACTAATTGCTGTCTTTCTGTGAGAAAAGAAATTATCCATTTGTGAAGCTTTCCGGTTATTCCGTAGGATCGGAGTTTTGTTAGGAGTCTGATATGTGGGACTTTATCGAAGGCCTTGCTAACGTCAAGAAACAATGTTGTTACCGAACGCCCATTATCAATGCTTTGTGTAATGTAGTCAAAATAATCTAAGTGGCAAGTTATGCACGACGTTCTACTTAAGAAACCGTATTGGGATGGGGATAGTAGGTCATTTGACAGCAAGTACTGAATGATTTGAGTCTTAACTATCTTTTCCATTACACGTGAAACTACAGACGTGATGTTGATGGGGCGGTAGTTGTTGATATCAGCTATAGGCCCGTATTTATGGATAGGTACAATATAAGACTTCTTCCAGCAGTTAGGGTATGTCCCATCGCTTAATGAAATTGAGTATAACTTGAGTAAGAGTAAACTCATGTCATTACCACCTTTTTTCAGCAGAACGGAAGATATACCGTCTGGACCAGTAGTGTTACTAAGCTTAAGATTTGCGACAGCTTTATCGATCTCATGTGTGGTGAAAATTATGTCACTTAAACATTCGTCTGTTTTACGTGGGAAATCCACGACTTCATCGTTCTCTAAGGTGTATAATCTGGCGAAGTGCTTGCTAAACAGTTCACATATCGCCTCATTATTTTCGTAAGCAATGCCGTCTAAGTATATTATTTTCGGATAGGGTGTTTTGGAGTTCATCAACCTACTTTTAAAAAGTTTGGCTATTTCTCCTGAGTTATGCGGTGCATGAATGGCCTGCATTTCTTTGTTTCTGAGGCCTATATTTCTCAACTATCCAATTCTATTGAGAAGGGACGTAATGGCAATTAATGAAGATAAGTCATGATATCTGTAGTATTTTATTGAGAGCTTTCGTAGACTTCCTCTAAACGATTATTCAATTGAATTTTTGATTTTCCCGTCGATTGATTGGACCGAAGTGCTGACGAGTCCCAAATAGGACGAAATGCGCATCCTGGATTCCACTGCTAGCCACCATCCACCAATTGTTCCTCTAAACGATGTTGGAATATAATCTCTTTGGGGGAATCTGAAGCTAAGAGTCTTCCCGGGTGCAATGACGTCGTGAATTGAGTTAATATTCTGATAGAAGTTGTTAAGAATTGCATCTAAGGACTGGTTCGAAAGGTACGAGTCCCACTTAGAACATCTAATTAGGTGCTGATACAAGTCCCAGTCAGCATGTGTGTACAATCTCATATGTATCTGGCCAGCTTCATCGCTGCGTTTTGTTTCAGGAAAGATGTCAAAAGAACAAACTACTATTCTATGGTCACTACCTGGAAATTCCTGTCCCACATATACTGTAGATGGCGTTATGTTGTTCGTGAAAATAAGGTCTAGGATATTTGCGGATCTAGTGGGTGAATTTATGTGTTGTGTCCACCTTCCTGTGACGATGGAATTTTTGAGATTATCATACCTTTGGGGTCCTCGGAGTGAAGACCATGATACTTCTGGCAAGTTGAAATCGCCTCCGATAATTTTATAACTGAAAGGAAGATTGGCTGTAATATTAAAGATACTGCTAAGCATATTATCATATTCCCTGCCGGATGAAGGGGGCCGGTACACACAACCCACAAGTATAGGTTTACTTCTGACAACTTTTACTTCGACCCAGGTCGAGTCATTGAGTTGTGACAGAATTGTGTTACTAAACTGGGTTGCACACATGGATTGTTCACAGTGAATTAGTGTTCCACCCCCACGACCTGTCCGTCTCTCCCCTCGGAAAAGGTTGTATTTATCAATCCTTAGGCTGTCACTTGTGCACCAGGCTGCGATGATCATAATCAATGACGGCCTGCATATAGAAGCTAATGTACTTAGTGTTAAGTGTTTACTTAGAACTGATCTCGTATTTACTAGGATAATAGATAAATACTGGCTACGTGGTTTCAGTGAGCGGACAACATCTTGGTAAAATAATCCGTGAGTATCCTCTATATACATGTTATCAGACTCATTTACCAATATCTTTGGATCGTAGGAAGACTTCAGGTAGATTGTTGAGGTGGTAGTCAGGGATGGGCTTACGTCTGGATATGGTATGCAGTGAGAGACACCTGTGTGATAATCAGATATTAATATTTTAGAGATATTAGTATCCGCGTTTGGTGTCGACACTGTGTCAACTATCTCCCGGGAAATATGCCTTGCCCTAGCTGTAGACTGTTCGCTATGCCAGCAAGGAATTGATCCGTTATCATGCGTGCTATATGCATGATGCCAGGTGTTTCTGTTAACTGACGCTGGTGAAAATCCTGCCCTAAGGTATAGCCGATATGTGTATTCGGTAATCTGTTGCCAGTATAAGAATGAATTGTTGGTATCTGTTTCTGGTATTCTTCAGACCATGGCAAGTTTTGTGCAGAGATCGGCACATGCTCCCCACTAGACACATAAGATATATGAATGGGTTCTGTTGGATTGCTAACTGTGGTCTGTGGCCGATGTTTGGGGTATTTTCTATAACTTTCAGTCGACAGTATATTAGAAGTGGGTTGGCTGACAAGGGGTTTACGTAGTGGATGCGCAGAATAATGCCTACTACCTTGTCTACCTTTGTCTAGAATTAGGGATTGGATAAAATTGGCTTTCCACTTGACACCAATTAGGCCTACCCCTAGGAGCTTCGTCTACCATATTTGACTTTCTCTTAGAAAGAAGGCCTAGAGGTGCTTTCGTCTCTTTCATCACAAAGGGCTTTCTTGCTCCGGGTCTAGTATTTAATTTATTTGCTTCTTTTTCCCTTATCTTATGATCAACTGGTTGATAATGTCTAACAGGGCAGCCAGCACGTGCTATGTAGGGTTTTTGTGGCTTGGACACCTCATGAGCTTTAGTTTTCTTAATGGAAATGGGACGTTTGTCATAACGCCTAGAAAAATTGCCAACTTGGGTAGCTACATTCGGCTGGTGCTTCACAGAGTGTGGATTGTCAGACTGAGGAGTAACTGACTTATAAGGCAATGGTTGGACCACCAGTGGGATGAGTTTCGATGGTTTTGGTGTCTTGACTTTTGCGTCAGTGTGAAAACGATGTATTTCAACATTATTTCCTGTTGACTAATCTATTTTCACCATTTCAGTGTCAGCATCATTATCGTTATATAATGCTTGGCTAACATTAGCCAGTGCCTACGAAAATGTCTGTTGCATGCCGTGATCAGGTATTTCACTAGACGGAATAACGCACGGAACATCATCTACAGTTATCCTATTAGAGTTATCAGCGTTCAGTGTTCCTGAGAGGCATCGCCTTTGGCATGGTGTTAAATCAGGCGCAACCCTAATGTCAGTTTAGGGTGTTGAAGAGCCTATTGTCTTACCAGATTTCAGAGAATTCCTGGCTTCTTCAGTAGACCTAAACTTGAAAAGCACAGGACACGGGTGGTTTGCAGATTTCTTACGAAGACGCAAAACCTGACATTCTGTCAACGACATATTACATGCCTTTAGACACGAATTCTTAAGTTTGGCAATCGGCTCTCTGTCTGGAATGTTATAGTCCAAGACATTATGTGAAGACATAAACCTCTTAACAGCTTCTTCAGCCAAATAGTCAATTATGCGCTCGGATTTGATTAGTGATTCAAAACAGATGTTTTGTGATGGGTCACACAGTTGCGTGAGAGGCATAATGCTGTCAAACTTGCTCTGTAGTTCTGCTATTGACTTCTGAAGTGTCAGTAAATCATTTTTGCTACAAGCTGCATTCTCTATCAGTTCCTCCATGATATCAGATACCATAACTCTGGGTGTGGCTGGTGTAAAAAGTGCAGAACCGTCAACGGAGCTGAGGCCTTCAGGCGAAGTACAAGAATAGCGTCCCAGGAGTGCGAACGTTCAGATGACCTTGAACGCGTGCTAGTCGTTGGCTAACGGTCCCTGTCATTATCATAGCTGAAATATCAACCCCATTCATCAAATAAGGAGCAATTTTCACCCAGATAACACTTTTAATTACTGTTTGGACAATGTGTTAACATTTCGTTAGGGATAGGATTAGGGTTAAGGCGAGTTTTGGGGTTAGGGTTAGGGATACGGTCATAATTGGGATTAGGGTTAGATTTACGGCAGGATAAGGATTGTCATTTGGGTTAGGATTAAGGTTAGGGTCAGGATTAAGGCTAGCGTTGCGATTAGGAATAAATTTGTCGTTTATTTCAACTTGTTTTATTATCCTCATTTCCCTTGTATGCAGTCGCCAATGCTCTTACTGGAACCATAGTAACTAAACCGAGGGCTTAGGAGAGGACTACACAACAAGAGAAGAGAGATGAACCATTCCCAAAACAGAACACCTTCAGTCACTTTGGTGAATACATCTACAGAAACTAGTCCAAATTAGCACCTGATACTATTCATCACATCTGGGACGTATTTTTAAGTCATGTCAGAGAAATATAATCCGTTTAATGTGTTTCAATGCATTTACTTGTGAATATACGTCATTTTTCGTGCAAAAATTCCTCATTTTTATGATTGGCTGGCTGAAGGTCACTCGTGCGTTCGCATCCCTTGGGACGCTATTGTTGAACTTTGCCGGCCTTCAGATGGATGACTAGCATTATATCTCAGTCTCTTAACGGTACTTACACGTTTGATAGACTTAACCATTACAGAAATAAGAAACTTCACAATTTCCGGAAAAAAAGTCATGAGGATATAAAAATAAGGTAGCTGTATTATCGAAGTATCAAAACAACAACGATAAACAGATGTATATTGCAAAAATAAAAAGTCAGACTTTCCTTTACAGAGTTTGCTGTGGATAAAGTCCTGGGTTCCATGTGGTTAGATAGAGTATCCGAAGATTCTTGATGTAGATTTCACGACTGAATGCTATATGTTGTTCCAGTTGATACAATACAATCCTTGTTGACTATGGATAACTGGATGATGTAAGGAAAGCGGCTAATTTCCAAAATATTAAGGAAAAATGATTCATGCAGAAACTTAACACCTGTAGCGCAACAGTTCAAACTTAGTATTTGTTGAGATACTGCACTGGAGTTGCTTCAAGAGCTATACAGTGCTGTAAGTTCATTGCCCCCGAACGAAGGATACTCTGAGGCCATGAGTATACTGCGTCAAAGATTCGGAAGACCTTCGATGATTGTAAGGAACATATTCGAGGATGTTAAAGGTAAAGGTAGTCAATTGCGAGATGACTCCAATGCACTCTCTGAGTTTCTCGATAATCTGATGACTTACATGAATACGTTGATTTCGATGAATTGCATGAGCGATCTGAACTCAAATTCCGTTCTAAAGGTAATAGCTAAACGCCTACCTAATTAACCGCAAAGGAAGTGGGTGAAGATAAGCTCCCGTATAGAGGACGGTGGTATTGAACCAAAGTTCGATGATATTCTGAAACTGGTAAAAGATAGTGTGAATCAATCTACGGGCGAGTTTGCCAGTATATTGCATCTCACCCCTAGAATAGAGAAGTCTAAGGGCAAAACGCAATCATTGATGACGAAAGGGTCTGAGAGATGCGGATATCGAGAAAGCTTTATCATGTCTGGTAATCCATATAAACTTAGTGAGTGTAACAGCCTTCGTGGGACATCCCCAACAGATAAGTTACAAGTCGCGAGACAAACACGGTTGTGTTTTACACATTTGCAAGAAGTGCATAAAGGGGCGAACTGTGAAGAAGTGACCAAGTTTAGTGGTAAGCTAAATGTGAAATCAAGGTCTGACTCCGAACCGTGTGACGATAATGGTGTGGTGAAGAAGGCTGTAGTTGCAATTGGCAAGCCATTGTTGGATAGTGTCACAGATGACACCGCAATTTGTGCAGAAGAAAGAAATTACAGTTACAGAGTCCAGTTCTCACTCCTCAAGTTTTCAAGGTAATAATAGTTAGAGTAAAGGTATAAAACCTTTAAGGATTTATGAGGAAGAACCCAAATTGTCTACTGCTGTTATTAAAGAGTTTAAAAATGATGGCGTCGATCATACAAACGGCGGTAAAGTGGATATTTGTGACAATGATCATGATAGTGCACATTTGTCTTCGGTTAATCATGATGAGACGAGAGGAATGCCTAGTACTACTGAGTTGAACAAAGGTTCTGTACAACTTAAACGTAAAGTAGCATTAAAGGCAGATGCAATTGCTGAAGGCATGGATACTTGTGTGAACGTCAGTGTAAGTGAACAGCGTGTAGCCCACCTATCGACAGATGCTAGTGCTAAACCGGAGCTAATAATAAAAGATAGAAGTGGTGGTAATCTTGCAGTCAGACAAACATCTAAAAGCCGAACAACAACAGCTTCTGATGTACCGCTAAGTTCATCAACTGGTATCACCCAGTCGAGTTTGGTGTTGTCATCCACAATGAAAGGGACGTCCATGAACTCAGGTACCTTGTGCTGTGACTATGCTAGTATCAGCTGGTTTGAAAGGACGAAAGCCAATGGCCAGTTTAGGGAGTAATTGTAATTGTTAAACTGACTTGCACGAATAAAGGCCTGTCAAGTTTCAAGTTACTATTTGAATGTTATTATCTTTGGTGTAAATTACTCTGTGGCTACGCTTCGTTGATCAGATACGTCGTGTGTTCGTTAGTCCTCTACGTTCCACGATACAATGTCATGGGCGTGTTACCGTTCAGAGTTGAGGATATAGATGTTAGAAGGAGGTCTGAAAATGAAGTCTGCGACGATTTTCCAACCTAGGGCGTCAACCTGATAAGGAATGTAGGCGTACTGCTGTAAGTCCTACAGTTCTTCAAGGGTAGCTCGTCAAGGCAGAATCCACAACATTTGATGTATTGATTGTACATATGTTTGTGTTAAGTAATTGAGTGGGTTCCAATTAATGTAATTGTTGGTTAATCTTGTTTGTGTCCGGACATTCTTCAACTCACAATCGTTAACCTGAGAAGGGTTGGAGGGGTACTGGTGTAAGTCCTGCAATTCTTCAAAGGAATTCCGTCAAGACCTGATCGGCGAGGTTATGTGTATTGTTGTATATACGTGTGGTGATTCATATCAATTGGTGTTTTGGGATTCATTGTGTTTATTTGTTGTTTTCGTATCTTGTTGCTATTGCATAATTTCGTTAAATTTTTCGTCGTGCCTACTCTTGAAGGTTGTTTCGAGTCTTCTACATCTGTGAATGAATTGATTGATGTTAAAGACAGCAGATGGGCCGTATACGCCGGGGAGGCTAGTGATGAGAATGACATGCGCACGGAGATGACGATTAGCTGTGGTCCCACACGCCGGGAAGCGAGAGTGTAGACAACTGAGGCTTGCATACGTCACCGTTACTAGAACTGAGGCAGAATGAGTGACAAGCGATCGCAATGGTAATTGATAGTGAATAGATAAGAGGATGTGAGAAGAGCATCATGAGGTGGTGCTATGGTCACGTCGCGTTCTTCAAGAGTCATTCTAGCAAGTGGCGATTGTGTTGCAAGATGTCAAGAGGATGCCTTTGACTGGAAGGCGTAGGTCGTCGCCGACGAGTGTGATTGTGCTGTTGGTATGCCTGTGGTGTGTTGGCTTTTCTGTTTGTTTTCCATTTCAGCTTTGTCCGTCTGGCCCAGGTTCTCGCACTGACATCCAAGTCAACGTGTATTGGTCGTGATGGAAAGAGGGGATGGATCTTTTTTATGCCGGGGAGTGTCAATGTAGTTGAAGATTGAACGATCAATTCATGGTTGCTTGTTCAATCCCCACTCCTCCATATTTTTCGCGGGAGTCATCGACCCAGCAGTCATCGTTCGCTGTTCAGTGGAAGATAGAAAACTGTCAGAAGTATTATCGTGATTTATTGTTATAACATTTATTCTTAGATCTTGTGTGAAATAACCTTGTTGTTGGTTACATATTGGCGTAAGAATAAAGGATTCTCGAGTCGCCAATCTGTGTTCTGGTTTTTGCGTCCGTTAATACCAAGCGTTTCTGAAAATATTCGAGGGACAGTCTGAGGCCCAGCATAGCAGAGCTGGGTATTAACCGTTCATGGGACGTGAGTGAAACCAACTGTCAATGGAGTTGAAGATTGAACGATCAATTCTTGGTTGTTTGCTCAAAATCAACTTCCCCGATTTTCGCGGAGGCATCAATACGACAGTCATCGTCTCATCGGTCGCTGTTCAGAAAGAAGAGTAAAATATCGTCAGAAGTAATATAACGATTTATTATTGTAATATTTGTTTACAGACCTTAGTTCGCTTATTCCTTTTATATGTTGGTGTAACAATAAACAAATCTCAAGCGGCAGATCGGTGTTTTGGTTTTTGCGTCCGTTATAACTAAGCGTTTCCGAAATCTTCGAAGAACAGCGTGGGCCCGAGCGTAGCGAGAGCTGGGCATTAACGGTTTATGAGACGTGATTGACAGTTTCTGACGATGGAAACAGATCTGGCGGATTGAAACAGTTGGTGAAAGTTTGGATAGTCGCCGTTCATTTTTCCTGGTGCCGGTCAAGTCCTCTTTGAACAAGCAATATCTGGAACTTTTTGGAATTGGGTCAAGTTCAACAATGCCTGGGTCAAAGAAGGGACAGAGTGTCTTGGATGCAAACAGGAAAGTAAGTCATGGTGACTTGTCTGTTAATTGTAACGATGTGTCTGATGTTAAGCATGACATGGTTGATGTTACTGTTTCGCCGTTCAGGGATAATAGGAACATCAAACTCCCTAAATTTGAACCACGATGTTTTGATGGAAACCCGGCTGATTATTTACAATTTGTAAAGGAGTTTGAGATCATGTTGAGTGGTTTTTTATTAAATGATGAATTGAAGTTAATGTATTTGATGAGATATTGCACTGGAGATGCTGCAAGAGCTATACAGTGCTGTAAGTTTATGAAGCCAAAAGAGGGCTACTACGAGGCTATGAGCATATTACGTCAAAGGTTTGGAAGACCTTCGATGATTGCAGGGAAATTATTCGAGGCTGTTAAGGGTAATGGTGGTCAATTACAGGATGACTCCCAGGCACTCACTGAGTTTTTAGATAATTTGCTAATTTACAAGAATGGAATGATTTCGATGAATCGCACGAGTGACCTCAACTCGAGTTTTATACTAGAAGTAATAGCAAGACGTCTACCTACTCGACTGCAAAGGAAGTGGGTGAAGATAAGCTCCCGTATGGAGGATGAGGGTATCGAGCCAAAGTTTGATGATATCCTGAAACTGGTAGAATATAGTGTCAATCAATCTATGAGCAAGTTCGCCAGTCTATTACATCTCACCCCTAGAATAGAGCAGTCTGAGATCAAAATGCAATCATTGATGACGAGTAGGCCTCAGAGAGGTGGTTATCGAGAAAGCTCCATGATGTCTAGTAATGCATATAGACCTAGTGAGTGTAACAGGTTTCGTAGTACATCCTCAACAGATAAGTTACAAGATGCAAGACAAACACGGTTTTGTTTTACACGTGTGCAAGAGGTGCATACAGAAGTGAACTGTGAACCGGTGAGCAAGTTCAGTGATAAGCTAAATGTAAACTCCAGACCTGACTCCGAATTGTGTGACGATAACGGTGCGGTGAAGAAGTCTGTAGTTGCAACTGGTAAGCCGTTGTTGAATAAAGTGTCACAGAATAGAGTTGCTGCTTCAGAGTGCAGTTCTGACCCTACAAGTTTACAAGGTATTACTAGTCAGAGTGAAGTTATAAAACCTTTTATGATTTGCGAGGAGGAACCAAAATTGTCTACTTCTGTTATTAAAGAGTTTGAAAATGATGAAGTTGACGGTAAAGTGAATATTCGTGATAATGATCATGATAGTGCAGATTTGTCTTTGGTTGATCATTATGAGATGAGGGATATGCCTACTACTGCTAAGTTAAATAAAGGTTCTGTACAACTACAACGTGAAGTAGAATTGAACGCAGATGCAGTTCCAAAAGGTGTGCATACTTGTGAGACAGTCAGTGTAATTGATCAGCGTGTAGCCCACCTATCATCAGATGATAGTGCTAAACCCGAACTAGTAGTGAAAGACAGCAGTGGTGGTAATCTTGCAGTTGGACAACTATCTGAAAGCCGAAGAAGAACAGCTTCTGATCCACCACTAAGTTCATCACCTTGTGTCACTCAGTCATCGTTGGTGCTGTCATCCACAATGAAACAGATGCCCATCAACTCAAGTATCTTGTGCAATGACTATGGTAGTATCAGTTCGTTTGAAAGGACGAATATCAATGGTCAGTTTAGTGTGGATAAGCCAAGTGTAAAGGAGAGAGTAATTGTTAAATTGACTTGCACGAATAAAGGCATTTCTAGTTTCAAGTTACTATTTGAATGTTATTATCTTTGGTGAATTACTCTGTTTCTATACTTGGTTGATGAGATATGTCGTGTGTTTGTTGGTCATCTATATTCTACGATACAATGACATGGGCGTGTTGCCGTTCAGATTTGAGGATATAGCTGATAGAAGGAAGTTAGCAAATGAACTCTGCGACGATTTTCCAACCTAGGGCGTCAACCTGAGAAGGGTTGTAGGCGTACTGGTGTAAGTCCTACAGTTCTTCAAAGGGTAGCGCATCAATGAGCAGTCCAATGTGCTTGGTGTATGATCTTGTACATATGTTCATATTGTATATACTGAATTGATATCATCTGTCATCTAGCTGTTGGTAATTCTGTTTGTGTCCGGACGACTTCCACTTGGATCATCAACCTGAGAAGGAATGTAGGCGTACTGCTGTAAGTCCTACAGTTCTTCAAGGGTAGTTTGTCATGCCGGAATCCACAACATTTGATGTGTTGATTGTACATATGTTTGTGTTAAATAGTTGTGTGAGTTCCAATTGATGTAATTGTTGGTTAATCTTGTTTGTGTCCGGACATTCCACAACTTACAATCGTCAACCTGTGAAGGGTTGTAGGCGTACTGGTGTAAGTCCTGCAATTCTTCAAAGGAATTCCACCAAGACATGATCGCGAGGTTGTTTGTACTGTTTGTATATACGTGTGGTGTGTCATATCAATTGGTGTTTTTGGATTCATTGTGTTTACTTGTTGTTTTCGTACCTTGTTGTTATTGCGTAATTTTGTTAAAATTTTCGTCGTGATTATTTCTGAAGTTGTTTCGAGTCTTCTACATCCATGAATGAATTGATTGATGTTAAGGACAGCAGATGGGTCGTATACGCCGGGGAGGCTAGGCTATTGCTGAGAATGAAATGCACACGGAGATAATTGTTAGCTGCGGTCCGACACGCCGGGGAGAAAGAGTGTAAACGACTGAGGCTCGCATGCGTCACCGCTATTAGAACTGAGGCAGAATGAGTGACAAGCGATTTCAGTGGTAATTGGTAGTGAGTAGATAAGAGGATGTGCGTAGAGTATCGTGAGGTGGTGCCATGGTCACTTTGCATTCTGCAAGAGTCATTCTAGCAAGTGGCGATTGTGTTGCAAGATGTCAAGAGGAGGTCTCTGTCTGGAGGCGCAGGTCGTCATTGATGTGTGAGATTGTGCTGTGGGTATGCTTGTGGTGTGTTGGCTTTTCTGTTTGTTTTCCATTTCAGCTCTGTCCGTGTGACCCAGGTTCTCGCAATGGCATCCAAGTCAACGTGCATTGGTCGTGAAGGAAAAAAGGGTTGGATCCCTTTTTTGCCGGGGAGTGTCAATGGAGTTGAAGATTGAACGATCAATTCTTGGTTGTTTGCTCAAAATCAACTTCCCCAATTTTCGCGGAGGCATCAATACGACAGTCATCGTCTCATCGGTCGCTGTTCAGAAAGAAGAGTAAAATATCGTCAGAAGTAATATAACGATTTATTATTGTAATATTTGTTTACAGACCTTAGTTCGCTTATTCCTTTTATATGTTGGTGTAACAATAAACAAATCTCAAGCGGCAGATCGGTGTTTTGGTTTTTGCGTCCGTTATAACTAAGCGTTTCCGAAATCTTCGAAGAACAGCGTGGGCCCGAGCGTAGCGAGAGCTGGGCATTAACGGTTTATGAGACGTGATTGACACCAACTAAACTGAAGTATTTGGTTCTCGACATAGTAAATGATTCAGTGAGATCAAGTTAATGTGATAAATCCGGATCCTTCCCTATAGGTCACAGAAGTTTCATGGGTTCCTCACAGTTTCGAGATATACTACAACAATACCGAAACACTATTATGCCTTACAGTATATGTGGCACTCTTGAAAAACCGAAAATTATGGCAAAAATACGACAGCACTCCTATGTTGTAAGTCAGTGTCTAGCTCTTATCTAACGGCTGATCCGCCAATAAACTGGGACCAATTATCTGTTCAGAAGAGTCTAATATATCAACGCGCCTTTTCAGCAGAGTTATTAAGGATAATCGAAACTGTGAAAATACGTACGAAGGCCGTAGGTCGATACGCCTCATATTTAGTTTTCACCAGTATGTTATGTTTTACATGACAGTTATTCAATCTAATAACATAAAACTCTATTTAATATGATATCAGACTCATATACGTAAGCAAATGTCCACGTCATACTACACCAATCCTCACATTGTCCCTGAAAGACTTTCAGAAACTATGCGTAATCACTAACAAGAAAAACCAGAACACAGATTGGTGACGCCGGAATCCTTTGTTCTTACGCCAATATGTAACCAACAGTAAGGTTATTACACACAATGTCCAAGAAAAAATAGTATAACAATAATACTTCTGATAGTTTTCTCTCTTCCAACGAATAGCGAACGATGAGACGATGACTGCAGTATTGATGACTCCTGCGAAAAATATGGAGGAGTTGGGTTTGAGCAAACAACCATGAATTGATCATTCAATCTTTACCTCAATCCACAACGTAGGTTTATCTCAAACATTTGAGGTTTGAAATGCAGAGCAGAATATCTTAGATTGGATACTATTCAGTTACTAGTTTAATGTGTCCTGCCTTATCTTCTACACAGACTTAATTCTATCTGTCAGTGAGGAATAAAAATCGCCTAATTTGATGTGCCCCTGAAGTTAAACATTTTTACGTGGGATTCCTATTTCACCAGAAACCTCTTATATTCCTTTATATTCTATGCACTAATGGGAAATTATTTCTGGCAGCGATGGGATGTCTGAAAATATTCCATTGTCTTCTTTCATGGAAAAAAACCGTAGAATAGCATTTCCATGTCAAATTAAGCATTGTTATTAAAAGACATTACCAACTGAATAGGTGCGTATTCTGAGAACATTTTCATAGATATGCGAACACTTATCGGGGCATTTCGTTGACACAACTATAATTCCTGAGTCAGAATACAACGCGTTCTCACATGGAAAAGAGGTTTTCGGCATCCTCGGTAACAAAATTCACAAATCCAGTGAACATTTTCATCCCACCTCTATTTGTTGGATACTGATTTTGTCACATTAAATCTCCGTGATAGACTCAATGCCAGTAGTGAAAATGTGATCTCAGTATTAGTAATAATAAATATAAAACTATAAATCACAGTAACGAAATATCAGGGAATATTTAATGGATCTGGAGCGCATGTTGACGTAAAAGTGACATGATATAATCAGATAGTATTCAGCGCTGATTTAGAGTGTGACTAGCAATACGCAGTAAAAAGGAGGCATTATTATCATAACTTTATCTCAAACGTCGAAACTGAAGATTATTCACGTGTAGAACTTGTTTTAGGGGATTCATGTGCTTATTTGTTTAGCTGATCGCCTCACTCGCGGTATGAGGTTTTGAAAGAGACGGATCTGCGTCCACATTCAAATTGTGAGTTCGCGCGGCAATTCAACTTGTCTATTTGAGGACGTCGAATTCGAAATAGGCTACAGTCAGTTTCTAGGTCATGATGAGTTCCTGCGTCGGCTAGTTATATGTTTTCGTGAATTCGTTTTCCATTGAATTTTAAAGGTTTTTCTGGATGTTTTGCTCATTTTGCAGTGTGTAGGTCAGTTTGTGTCACAGGGTGCTACTATTTAGCTTATTTTTAGCCTGAAGTTCACAGTTATTATGTTGGTAGTCAAGGTTTATGGTAAACCTGCAATCATTGAGCTAATTAACGTATACTATGCTAATATAGTAACATATACTATGCTAATAATAGTAACAGTAGACTCCCTGACTGTTTTGCCATTGTTTGACAGTGAACCTGTGCGCTGATTTTTCAGCATGAGTGGCACTAAATCGAACCTACTGGGTTTGCTTATCAACGTTGTTTCAGCCCTCACAGGACATATTAAGGATGAACTAGCGTTACTCCAGAGTGGAAAGTTTTGATTCAGCACGTAGCTGTCTTTTTAGCACGACCTGTGTCATTTCATAACATGGTGGGTAAATATGATCTTCAGTTACCATAAAAAGGCATTATCGAGGAATAGGTTAGAATAAATTTAGAATTGTTTTAAGCTTGGTGGTGCTGTGGTCTAAGTGGTAAATCGTATTAATCACCGTTATTCAGGATATGCTATGAACCGGAAATCCTCAGCTGAAAAACGTATGAATAAGACACAGATCGGTGTAATTTATAACTGACTCCAAATTGCTTTCATCACGAAATAATCAACCAAAGTATGCTTTAAACTGTTGCTCTCAACCGTTTGAAGGGAAATTTACTTGATTTATGCTGACCTAGTATGCACAAATCCCAAAGGTCATTGAATTGACAACTTGAAAAAGTAGATTAGTTAATACATACATTTATCTATATGTACTAATTAAGGATACATTAAATTTCTAGAAATTGTAGTTAAATTATATTCTCCTAGTAATCAAAAATGCGTACATCCTATTTTGGGCCTAAAATAAATGCATCGAAATTATTGTTGATTTATATTCAGTTACTAGACATTCTCATACATCTTAATGTACTTTAAACACCACCAATGCATCCAAATAGCGTGTGACTATCACACTACACTCATACCAAAAAAATTAACACGCCATTATATAACGGTAAGGTAAGCCCTAAATCATACTGACTGTAAATTTCCGTATCAAAATAAAAAGATTACCGCTTTAACTTATATTTTAGACCAATAGGAAGCCAGCTAATCAACAGCCAACCAAAATCTGCCTATATCTATTTTCGTATATCAGTGACAAATCCACTAATTCTGTTATTTTTATTTCTGATGCTGTGGTGGATGTCTTATATTCTCATATACTGATTCACTTTATTATTCGCTATTCTCCTGCAGTTATGGCACAGACACCTGTCAGCCTTAGGGTCACACTTCCCGGGAAGCAAAATTTTGTTGGCGGATCTGGATTTGTTCAAGTATTTCAGACCCAAGCGCGTTCAGATGCTCAAAACGTTGAACAAAGGCCACAGAACATGAAGACGATAACAACTATCCGTCCATTTGTCCCAGCAGTCTCTGGTATGGCCATAAACACTAATACTGCTGTACAATATGTGAGAAATACTGCAGAAATACCAGGTGGGTTGGCCATAGTTTACATCTCATTGTTTTCTTTAACGGATATTCTGTTTTTTCGCCGCATTTTTTCGTGGCTTCAAATTAGTGACAATAGTTCTTCCTGGTGTTGTAGAAAGCAGTAGTTATTCAATTTTGTGAAAATTTTGTGTATGGTCGTCTAGTTAGTGTGTTAAACATGGGGTCAGGTTCCCTGATGCAATGGCTTTACTTCAGTTCCGATTCTTTGGCTTCGAATATATATATATATATATAGGTTTATACTAACGAGTATCGAATGAGTGGCAGTACTAAGTTAGGTTGCATAACTTGGTTTCTTTTAAGC
The DNA here is from genome assembly GCA_944472135.2 of Trichobilharzia regenti. Classification (NCBI taxonomy): domain Eukaryota; kingdom Metazoa; phylum Platyhelminthes; class Trematoda; order Strigeidida; family Schistosomatidae; genus Trichobilharzia; species Trichobilharzia regenti. The sequence goes on along the minus strand of OX235270.1, from coordinate 36,853,377 downwards.
AGCAGGGCCTCATAAAGAAGGAACAGCTATGAAGTTTATGCAGCCTGGTGTATGTCCGAATCAAAAACTGTTTGTGAGCGTACGTGATGTTTGGTGTGCGAAACAAAGGTACGTGCATGTACGTGTACATTGCATTAGAATACATAAACTTCAGTGCTGTTATCATTCTTCATTGTATCATTATTTTATTATTGTTCCCGTGGGTTCCTAGTGGAACATAGGGCTTCAACTGCACGTCTCCACTTGCTTCTGTCTTCTGCTTTACTTTTCATCTGCATCCATGTTTGTCCATACTGTTTCAGCTCCTCTTCACACGATCTCCTCCATGTCACCCTTGGACGTCCCACTCTCCTCTTTATTTTCGGGTTCCACTCGAGGGCTTGGCGCGCGGTGTCATCCAGTGGGCTCCTCAGCGAGTGTCCGATCCATCTCCACTTTCTCCTGCATATTTGTTGGGCAATTGGTTCTTGCTTTGTTTGTTCCCATAATTCCTTGTTGGTGATTCTTTCCGGCCATCTGATCTTCAGTATTGAGCGAAGACAGTTGTTAATAAAGGTCTGCAGCCTTTTGGAAATATACTTTGTGACCAGCCCGCCAAGTTTCTGATCCGTATAGAAGAACTGACTTGACATATGTGTTAAGAATCCAAATTCTGTTGTTGATGCTGGCTGAGTGACGAAGATTTCCAGAATGGTTTCAGGTTGGTGAATGTGTTTCTCGACTTGACATCCTCGTCCGTTCTTCCTGTAGTTGAGACAAAGCTACCTAGATAAGTGAATGAAGTAACCTCTTTCAAATCCCTCCCGTTGATGGTGATTGGCGTTGCATGTTGCTGCTGTTGTTGTTGTTGGTTGGCTGGTTATTTTCATAACCTCCGTCATGTCTATGTTCACCTGGAGTCCTGTCTTTGCTGGCTGCTTCTTCGACCAGTTTGTCGGATTTCTCTTGTAAGTCTTCGATTTTGTGTGAGATCAAACATAAATCATCCGCAAAATCCAGGTCTTCTAGGTTATTCTTTAGTGTAATACTGCAAAAATGCATATTGTTGGAATGTTGCAGGAGTTACAATTTTTTTGGGAAAGGGGAAGATATGCAGTATTTCAAACCGTGACCAAGGTAGCGAAACTAGATGTTTACCAATATTTCTAGACTAGTAAGTTTGAATCATATGGTGATCTCATGGATTTCTTTGCAGAGTTTTGTAATGACACTGAGTTAGAACAAATTTTGTTGGAGATGTAGGTTGTAGACCGCTTTGCATAACTTAAATATAAACTTTTGTTTCAGTCTTTAAAATGATCCAAGGATTCTTCTTACATCTCTTGCAGTATCTTAATCACTATCGCGTTTAGAGGGAAATCCATAAATAAAGTACCTAATTTGAAATAAAAGTAATATTGCTTTAATATCGTTTGTGAACTAAGGCAGCAGGTATTCGGCTGCATTTAACAACAGTTTGGCAAGATGAGCGTATGTATAGTCATATAGGCTCGCAGCTATTGCACCAACATTTCGAAAGGGATGCTCAAGTTCCGCAAACTAGAGGTTTTCCGTACTTAACCTTATTCTTATGTTTGTAAATAACGAATTACTGCGATGCTGGTAAATCATTTGGCTACCAGTTTTGAAAGGAACGAAGCTGTTTGCTACCGCATTATCATCAGTGACACTTCATCACCTGCCATTTGAATTGATGAAATAAATTTGTAGTCCGTGACCTCAGATTGCCGGATGTTATCAGGTGCGTGTATTTTGTTATATTTCATTAGGGTAGTCCATGTGTTTTAACAGTTATTATTAATTTTCTACTTTAGTCCTCGGTGCTCCTGGCGCTTTTGTTGCGGCTCCAATGAATCGAACGTTCACCCCATTTGTTAATCCAGTCATGAATTTAAATCCTGGCTTGATTACATCTCTTCCTGGTGGCCCTGTAGGCGGACAGGGGCAATTAGGTGGTCCCCTCTCCAGCCTAGCGAATTCACGCAAACCTTGTAATTGCACGAAGTCACACTGCCTTAAATTGTACTGTGAGTGCTTTGCACAAGGTCAACTTTGTCAGAACTGTAATTGCCACAACTGCATGAATAACCTAGCTTATGAAGAAGAACGGGGGAGAGCTATTAAAATGACTTTGGAACGAAACCCTACTGCATTTCATCCGAAAATTGGTCGTGGTGAAGGTGAAAGAAAGCATACTAAAGGATGTAACTGCAAGCGTTCGGGGTGTTTGAAAAACTATTGTGAATGTTATGAAGCAAAGATAAGCTGCTCAGATCTGTGTCGCTGTCAAGGTTGTCGCAATACCGAGGATAGCGTAGAGAGGCGCTCCCTTATGCGTTTGGCTGCAATGGGAGTCTTGAGGTCAAGACAGCCTTCTTCCTTCAAAAAACACTTACTAAAACCTGTATCGGAAACGTAAGTTCTTCTCACTTCTTTTAACGTTTTTTTCTTTTCACGTTGTAAAAATGATTAACTTGGAATAATTGCATACTATGTTTAAGTAGTAACAAACTCAGTTATATTCATGGTAAGCTTGGAGCACTTCTTACTGGTTTTTTGTCTATATTTTCTTATATCTATGATGCGGGTCGACGCTCACTATATACTTCAGCGTGCTGCAATGCACTAAAAATGGTTCCTCTTATCAAGGTCATCGACAGAAATTTTTTGTATTGTACAGATGGTTGGAAGCAGTGACGTCTCAGTGATTCTTAATCACTCGAACCTGCGTAAGTTCTGCAGTTGTCATCATCATTCTAGCTTGAAGCAGAATTTCCAGCCCCAGCAACACGCATTTCAAACCATCGTAAGACCGATGATTTCTCTAAGTTCGACCTCATTGTGTGTAGGCGTAGTGTACAGTTCAAAGCATCTCGAAGTTATTTGCGGAGAACTTGAAAGTGAACTCCCATTACGTTTCTTAAGTAAATTCTGTAGTTTTGCAAAGACCAAGTACGATGTCAATTTCCTCATCATATTTAAAGAATGTATATAAGGGGATGTAATTCCTGAAAAATTAAGCAGTCTTTCTTAGAATTATTTCCCACTAAGCTCACTAAAACAATAACTTCTTGGTTAGTTGTCAAATGTGTATAACTCATACCTATGGAAGTAACCAAAAGCAGCTGTGTTGAAAATTGCATGATGATTATTTCTCAAAGTCGGATATTTATTAGGAGCATTCTGCTGCCCACGATCACTTCTGGCTAAAACGGACTCTATTTAATCTGCGCTCGTTTCTTAGAATCTGCACAGGCGACATAGCGCAAAAGTGTACAGTCATCCAGGTACTTCAAAATAGACAAAGTGTTAACAGATTGGTCTGATGGAATTGTCCGTTCAAAGGATGGTAATTTGACACTTATTTCAGCACCAAACTGATTGGTGGTACCCCGTGTTTTTGAATAGTAGCTTGAGCAAACATCGTTCAGCTTATCACTGTGCAAAGCAAATGAAGTAAATAAGGTTTGTTTTCTACAGTCCAACCCATACAACTAACAAAATCGCAGATAAATTTTGGAGTATTCGTTGGTTTAGGGCTCAGTACGCAAGGTGAATAGTCTGCTCTTAGTAAAGTAATCTATCCCGGATTACACAAGGTCATGCACTAAGATTCGGTACTCTTGGGTGTGACCATATAACACGTTTATTTACACCATTTATATCTAGTGAGCCAGTTATCCTTATTTGTTTTTGCTTCACCTAGGCGGTCTGCATAAAGCCTGGGTTACCAAAAAAAACCTCCAACAATATATCACATATAATTTATCCTATTCACATAGTTTAAATCTGGTAAAATATGAACTAGTAGTATCGTTTGTTCTGGCCAGCGCTTTATTTATTTATTTAAACGCATAAAAACTTGGTACAATGTGGCACTAAGAAGGATGCGCCACACAATAATAATATAACATAGATCAAAAGAAAAAAAGAAGGAAAAGAAAAAATATAAGTACAGAACGGATAAATTGTCAATAAGCCTTTAATTAAAGAGGCTGGACGAAGAGGAAATATGCAATAAACACCGCTGAGAATTCTGTACATTATGCAAAGAGGTTTAGAACCAAGTTATTACTATGATTATTTTCCTTCCCATCTTAAAAGCGGCATCATGCTACGGTCCGCGAGTGACTTCTGCATCATTTTTAAATGTGAAACTGATAAACACTAAACAATATGTTTTTTGAAGGTACCTGTTTTTTAACGTGCTTAGCAACGGTGAATTGTTTTCCACTGATAAGTATCAGGTACAACGATTGCTTTAGAAAATAACTTGAGAATTTATTTATACATGTCTCATACAGGTTGCCGCACGTATTCTTCACTTGGGAAGTGATTGAGGCAACAGCTACTTGTATAATGGCCCAGGCTGAAGAAATAGATCGTCGTGATGTACCTCCAGCGGCAAATGAGCGAATACTTCTGGAAGAATTTGGACGCCTTATTGATCGTGTGGTGGAAGCGTCTGTCAAAGTAAGTCTGATGCGGTGTTACAGTTAGTCGTTTTAAATAGCTAATGGAATTAAAGATATGCTGTAAACCACAATTAAACCTACGAATGTCTTTTGCTTTCAGGTTCATATACATCCGTCGAGTGGCATCCACACCTCGGCTTCGATCGACGATAATGAACAAGGTCTGACACATAGTGGGGGGTCAACTGGTCCTGGAAGTCTAGGTGGTAAGGGTAGTGGAGCAGTTGGAGTAGCAGCTGCCACGGCTGCTGCCGCAGATGTTCTACAGGATGACGAAGATGATGAGGATGAAATATTAAATGAGATAGATGTAGATGATGCTGACGATATGGAAGATGAAATGTACGACCTTGTCGGAGAATCAACACTTTCACGTCACCAACATTCCCGATCGCACCTTGCACGCCGTCATCGATCTGCACACCTTGTTTCTGACTTTGACGATGACATAATGAGCGATGATGACCCTGTAGATAGGGTTCATACTGTACCTCCTACTGTTAGACCAGGGATTATTTCACACAGATATCAGGAAACCCATTCACGACGGTTGCAACAAATAAGTGATAACAAATACACGTCACATCATACTCGGCGGAGTTTCAGTAACCGCAACCATCGTCACCACGACCCTGACTCTATGATATAATTACCTGATGTAACTTTGAATTAATAACACTAATTATATAAAAACTCCATTGTAATCAAATTTTAATTGTGCTCACCCCTCCATAATTTGTGACCTTGAACTGTATTTCTTACTTTTACTTATCTCAACCATCAATTTTACCCCCTAATTTTCATTTGATTGTAATTTTTACTCGTCACCTATGTTTTATATTGTTTATTTCTTCCTCGTATTTTATCGGATTGGAATTTTTATCGTGATTCCTTATCCTTTATTGAATAGATATAATTATTAAAAGTTGAATTGTCAACTACATTGTATTTTACATTTTACAAATACATAGTATTGTACAAAGGTTGTCCTCATTGTTTCACTCGAGCATTATATTACTGTACATAAGCTTACCGACACGCACGTACTCGGTCCGTTCTTCTTTCGTCATTGTTCTAACAATTGCAGGAGTTATATCTAAGTACATCATAGTTTGACCACCGACGACGACTTCAAACTTCTTTGATTTAAGGTCGACGACGGATTTGTTATCTAGGTAAAAGAGGAAAATAAGAAGACTAATATTTCCCAATAACAAGGCAGTTGACATCATATAAACACGAGGGTCATAGCTGACATGATTCATTTCTGAATTAATTAAGTGGTAAAAATTGGAACTTACTTGCATACAGAGCAATGGCAGCGTCAAAAATTCTAAATTCTTATGTTCTGACGATCTGACTACACCCGATCTACTAGTTTGACCTATGTAGTTGGCCTAACTAATATTGATTGTAAGGCATTATGTGCAATATAATATTCTGTCTAATTGGGTCGACAGGGTTCTTTAACCTACAGAGCTTGTTTCTGAGTGAGTTTGTAGGTTTTAATATCCCTCTACTACCAATCAAATCAGGAGATGAGAAGTAGTGGAATCATATAAAGGAAGTTGGAAAGTTATGTCTGTCTGGATTCAACATAGAACTTGGCACCGAAGTGCACCAGTTCGAGTTGCCACGTTCCAAATAGCACACAAAGGTAGACAAGAAGATGAGTGAAGAGAATCAATAGAGTTTAACAGGTATAAGAGTGAAACAGAATGGGTAATGGTAGAAAGAAATATGAAAGATTACAGAGACTGAATACATCCGCGCCATTGACAACGATTTTGAGCCATGTCACCTATTGTCTCCAGCCATTGATTCCTAGAGTCCCGAGGGCCCCAACCCGGAAGTCTGCATCTCCCTACCTACCTGACTCAGTTTAACTGTCAAGGATTTCATGGATTGATGCCATGTTTTTGTTTGGCCACCACTTACTCTTTTCCAACCTGCACCTATATCAGCTAGTAATGCCCGTCGGGGGAGGCTATGGTTAGGCATGCGCAGCACGTGACCTAGCCATCTTAGTCTATGTAACTTTATAGCCTCGTCGATTGATTTTCCCTCTTTGCCCAACACTACGCCTAACGTCAACATTACTTACCTTATTAAACCACCTAACGTGAGACAGAGATCGCAGACATCTATGATCGAAAGCAGTCAACCTTTTCATGTCTTCAAATCGTATTGGCCATGTTTCAGAGCCATAGAGAAGGACGGAGCGAACTGCTGAGCAGTACACACGTCCCTTGGTTGATAACCGGATGTCACGCCTACGCCAGAGATGGTGTAAGTCAGCGAAAGCAGCTCGAGCTTTTCGGATCCGTGCTGAGATTTCATCGCCAATCAGTCCGTTGGTGCTAATACAACTTCCCAAATAGGTGAAGTGGTCAACATGTTCTATCACTTCACTCCCTATCACTAAGTTAGGAGTTGACGTAGTCCAGTCCTGTAGCAGCATCTTACATTTTGCAGGGGCGAATCGCATGCCAAACATACGAAGATTGCTGCTCAAGGTGTTCAGAAGACTCTGCATTTTGTCAGCATCCTCCCCTAACAGGACTATGTCATCTGCATATTCTAAGTCCATAAGACTATTCCCTGGTAACAAGTCGATTCCTAAGTCATTACGTTCAGTTAAGGATACTTCCATCAGCATATCTATGATGAAGTTAAACAGAAATGGGGAAAGTGGACATCCCTGTCGGACACCACTGGTTGTTACCAATTCAGATGACAATTCCCCATAAGCCCTTACACGACTACGTGAGTTTGAATAGAGTGCCTTGATTAGTGCAATGTACTTTCTTGGCACTCCCTTCACAGTCAGACATTGCCATAGTACCTTTCGATCCACGGAGTCGAAGGCCTCATTCAAGTCAAGAAATATGGCAATTGTTGGACGCCGAAAAGTGTGTCTATGTTCTAGAATCTGTCGGAGACTGAAGATATGATCTATGCATCCTCTACCTGGTCTAAAGCCTGCTTGATTTTCCCTCGTTTGTTCCTCCCGAGTTCTGCTTAGTCTATGCATGATTACTGAGCCTAGGATTTTAGAGACTATGTTCGTTAGGCTGATCCCCCTATGATTATCACACGAGGACTTGTTTCCCTTCTTGAATATCGGTATAATAAGTGACTTACCCCAGTCTGATGGAGCCGTCTCTGATTCCCAGACTTTGCCTAGTACCTCAGTTAATCTACAAACTAGTATGTCACCCCCATATTTAAACACCGGAATAATTCCGTCGGGTCCTGCCGCTTTGCCTCGTTTCAAATTACAGATAGCTTTTGTGACCTCACAGACGGCGGACCAGTGTCTATATCCCATTCGGGTGTGTGCTGGATGTCGGGGAGGTTCAGTGTGGCTGTAGGCAAGTTAAATTGTCCCTCAAAGTGTTCTTTCCAGCGTTCAAGACGTCTATCCTGAGAGCTAATTAAGGAGCCATTTTTCTCAGAAATAGACTCACTTATGATTTGCCTGATGAGTCTAAAAAGTTGCCTATCGCCGATGCTTTTTCCATCTCTTTCGCCTTTGTCAGCCACCAATGTTCACGTTCCTTGAGGAGACTTTTAGTAAGTTTCCTTTTGTGCAGCTTTCGCTCCTCATTGAATTCAGAGCTCGCCGGAATAAGTCTTCTAGCATCTATCAGTTCGGATGTGAGTGACTTGATATGATTATGAGCGATAAATCACACTCAAAACGTTACCACTAAGTTCTTCGTTCTTCATTCACGTGTTATTAGTTTGTTTTAAGAATTCCTGATGCAGCCGTGAGTAATTCCATTTCATTTTGAAATCTAGTGGTGGTGTTTCACTATCTGTGGAAAGAGCATATTTGTTTCATTTTCATTACACTAAACTTGTAATGAGATTATCATCTGGTAGATAGTGAGTGCTATTGATTTTTAGTAGGCTTTTTAATAAATTCACGGTGTTACTTTCAACCTAACCATTATTCAAATTTTTTCCCCAGTTCTTCTACAAGTTCGACGATCGTACACGCGCTTGACTCATTTTCGAGGTTGTTCCGATGATCTTCGATCTCTTCACATTTTGTATGGTGTAAAAAGTTCTCAGCAGTGATCAATCCTTATTTCCTTCTATTTTCAAAAATCAACTCTATCTTCTCTGAAATTGCAGATTACCTCACTGTTTCGAACAACCCTATCCATTGTATTGAAAATCCTTTATCACTATTATGTTTCAAAAAACCCTTTTTATTCCCATTTTTTAGATATCAATGAAAAATTTCAAATCCTTCCAAATATAATAGAAATTATCTTTGAAATTTATCTTGTTTCTATATGATGACTTTGTAACAAGCGGTGATTTTCACGTATCCACTTCAAATGATGTGATAATGTTTGACAGTAGTTAGAAAGTCGTAGAGTATCAGTGACGCTACTTCAGGTTTTCTATCACCTCTGTGAATCATATGGTATGAATTACCAATATTTTCTTATTAAGACAAATCTGCTGTGAAGATAGAGCAATCTGTGGGCAGTAATTCTTGAATTGAACTGTAATATCTAATTGTCTCTAGTTTCCTCCTGATGAAGAAATATTTCTTCATAGTTAATTATTTGACAGACAACGTTATTATACTTCTGTAGACTTCTTCTCTTGTTAAGTTGTATGTTTTCACTACTGCCGTCGACTTGATGTCATGACCGAAATTGTTACGTAGTTTGTATTCAGAATCCGAGTCTTCCTGAAAAGCCTAGCAGTCTTGGATCATCGGTGCTGTAGTATATTCCTATGCATAATTGGTATGATTATGAACAATAAATATTTGTTCAAAACGTCATCCGGTAAATAATACTATTTCACTGTGTGAAACATCTGATAAAGAAACTAGTATGGAATTATTGCTGCATGAATTGATTCCGTGGTTCTTGTTGGATTCATCGTCAGTCTGCCCGACCGATAGCTGCTACGTTGACGTGATGGTGGGGCTTGCACATCAACAAGCTACACTGGCTTGAACAAATGTTCCTGCCGGTCCTATCAAGCCAGGAAGGTTGTTAGGATAGCGATTAGACTAAAAGCAGTTAGCGTCATTGTGTAAGAATCTTTCATACACTATGCTGGGGGGTCTGAAGGCGAAGTCGTACTGCTGGGGAACAAGGATGTAGCAGCAATAAGGTGTTTCCCTCAGATTACCAGGATGCCAGCTATGCTGTCTCTCCACTCTGGAGAAAGTGAGTTAGAAAAGGTAGACCCCAAAAATTGTACATCTCGACTTACCCTACGGTGGTCCGTAACCGGCGGTAAGTTTACTAATATGGAACCAAACCAAGAAACCATTTCATACAGGCTGTGTGTGGCCAGCCTCAAGCAGTTGTCCCCTGGGCTCAGTGGTCACGCAACACTAACTCTCTTTCTGTTTCAGATACCCAAAGAATCAATCAACTTCCACGGGGTGGGCAGCCGGGAAGTAACAACCGCCCAAACACTTCCAAAAGCACACGAAGCCTTCCTGAGCAACATTCTCCTCTATCCATATCACCGTATTCCCCTACTACAGTTAGTAGAATTCTGCAGGCTAGCGAGTCATCTTCAATTGACTCTGTGACCACAAATAACGATGAGAGCCATAGAAACACCCCAGATAGATAGCCTTTTAAAGCCACATCGCCAACTTCATATAGGAGCATTGAACGTCAGGACCCTCTTCCAAGTCGGAAAACAGGGAAGACTAGCAAGAACTTTAACATCCCGACGCATGGATCCATGTTGTGTCTCGGAGACGCTCATACAAGACCCGAGTGTGGTCATTCATTTAACCTCACCCGGTCATAAGGTGAATCTGAAAAATTCACTTTAAGAGTGTCCGGAGACCCCTCAGCTAGCTTTCGAAGACTCACAGGTGTAGGGATAACACTGAGTGTTACGGCGGAAAAATCACCTACTGACTGGATCGCAGTAGATAGACGTATGTGTGCGGTCCGTCTGAATAGGTCCGTTAAAAGAAGGAAAGACGGCGCTACCCGTCGTTGCCTTTTCGTAGTCTCCGCTTACGCCTCAACAGACTGCGGTTCAGATGAACTAAAGTATGATTTCTACCTGAAACTGTCTAATTTTCTGCAAAAAGCAAAATGTTCAGATGTAGTCGTTTTAGCAGGCACAACATACAGCTAGCTGTAGACACAGCTGTAAAAGCTGTTAATAGCCTGAAACTTAAATGAAGTAAGAGCCATTGGATTTCTACCACCTCATCCGAACTGAATGACGCAAGAAGATTGATTCCGGTGAGCTCCGATTATGATGAGGAGCGAAAGCTACTCAAACGAAAACTAACAAGAAGTCCTCGCAACGACCATGAACAGTGGTGGGGGACAAGAGCGAAAAAGATGGAAAAGGCACCGGCGGTTGGCAACACCAAACTATTTAAACCTATCAGGGAATCAGGTGGTAAAGGCAAATGACAAGCGAAACAATGACTGAGAAAAAGGGTATCATAATTAGCTCCCACGATAGACGACTGGAACGCTGGAAAGAGCAATATGAGGAACAGTTTAATTGGCCTACAGCTGCACTCAACCTGCCGAACATCTGACACCTCCCTGAATGGGATATAAACAGGTCCTGAGGTTACTAAAGCTGTCACTAGACGGAAACAAAGCAAAACAGCAGGACCTGATGGAATGACTCCAGAGTTAGTTAAGTACGCTAGAGACAGATTACTGTCTGCGTTAACAGATTAGGCAGCGTCTGGTAATCAGAAGAAGTTTCATCGGGTTGGTGTAAGTCACTGATTATCCCCATATACAAGAAGGGAGACAAGTCTTCCTGTGACAATCACAGAGGGATTAGCTTGACTAATATAGTATCTAAAGTCCTAGGTTCAATAATATTGTTTAGAACAAGTGGTCATCGGGAGGAACAAACACGAGAGAAATAGACAGGCTTTTAGACCAGGAAGAGGATGTATTGATCATATCTTCACCCTTCGACAGATTCTAGAACATAGGCATTCCTACCGGCGTCCAACAATCATTATATTTCTTGACCTGAAGGCGGCATTCGACTCTGCCAACCGAGAGGTACTCTGGTGATGCTTGCTTGTGAACGGAATGCAGAGAAAATACATTGCACTGATTAAGGCACTCTACTCGAACTAATGCAGCCAGATGAGGGATTACGGCGAGCTGTCATGTGAACTGGTGACGACTAGTGTTGTCTTACAGGGATGCCCATTATCCCCATTTTACTTAATTTCATCATAGATATACTGATGGAATTAACCCTAACTCACTTCAGCGACTCAGGGATCGACTTGCTAACAGGGAATAATAGTCTCGTTGACTTAGAATATGCAGATGATACAGTCCTCCCTCCTAGGTTAAGACGCCGTCTTTTGAACACTTTGAGTTACAATCTGCAAATGTTTGGCATGCGTTTCGCTCCTGCTGTCAAATGTAAGATGATGCTACAGGACTGGACTACAGCGACTCCGAATTTAGAAATAGGGAGTAAATTGGTAGAGCGTGTTGATCATTTCACTTATTTGAGAAGTACCATCAGCCCCTACGGGTTGATCTCTGACGAAATCTCAGCTGAGTACGGATACAGAGGGCTAGTTTCTCATATGTCAGTTTACACCATCTCTGGCGTAGACGTGATATCCGACTATCGACCAAAGGGCGGGTGTACTGCTCATCAGTCTGCTCCGTCCTTCTTTACGGCTGTGAAACCTGGCCATTGAGAGTGGAAGACATGAAAAGATTAGCTGTCTTTGATCATAGGCGCCTGCGTTCTGTATCCCATGTGAAGTGGTATAATAAGGTGAGCAACACTAAGGTTACGCGTCGAGTGCTAGGTAAGGAGGGGAAATCAATCGACGAGGCTGTGAAATTACATCGACTGAGATGGTTAAGACATGTGTTACGTATGCATAGCCATCGCCTTCCTCAATGGGCGATGTTAGCTGACATAGGATGGATCAAGTTGGAGAAGAGTTAGTAGCGATCAAACCAAAACATGGCACTAATCAATGAAACCCACAACTGTTAGTTTAAGCCAGGTACGAAGGTGTAGACTTCCTGGTTGGGGACCTCGGGAAGGTAAAAACCAATGTTTGGAAACAATTGGTGATAGAGCTCAAAATCGTTCTCAGTGGCGCAGAAGCATGCACTCTTTGTGAATTATGATTTCCATTGAAACTATATTGTTCTTCGTTATTACTATAACTTTGTCCCACACCACTGTTTACTGTCTCTATTATGCATTTCTTCTAGTTTCTTCTCTTGCTTTGCGTGTACATGGAGTGTGGCTACATCAACTGCCGCACATCGGTGCAAAGTTCTATGTCGAAAACAGAGAGTCTGGAGAGACCAGGTTTCAAACGCGTAGTGCAAGATGTGTGCCACCCTAGCCTTCATTATATGGTTGGAAATCCCATCCGTCACCCCTCCGCCAGTACTCACACAACTATCCAGGTACACAAATTTATCAACAACTCCAAGCTGTTCACCCGCAAGAGTGAGAACAGGTACAGGCTCCTGCCAATCTTGTAACAGTACTTTGCACTTAGACGGCGCAAAGCACATACCATACTTACAGACACTGATCGCCAACTGATTAAGTGCGATTTGGGCAGCCTGCATGCTATCGCACAGTAAGACGATATCGTCTGCATACTCGAGGTCGAAAAGTCTATCTCCAGGTAGCAGATCTACACCACCTTCACGCACATCCTTCAGAGCTGACTCCAGAATGTCATCGATGGCAAAGTTAAAGAGAAATGGAGAGATTGGGCAACCCTGTCTAACCCCACTGTTGGTTGGGAACAGTGGTGATAGTTGGTTGTATGCCCTAACTCTACCTGAGGTGTTTCTGTATAGGGCTTTCAGGATGTTAACAAATTTCTCAGGTACACCTCTCTCTAACAGACAGTTCCAGAGCACAGTTCTGTCCAACGAATCGAAGGCAGCCCTAATATCAAGAAACACAACGATCGTTGGCCTGCAATACGTGTGGCAGTGTTCTAACAGCTGACAATGCATTCAAGACCTGAGCGAAACCCAGCCTGCTCTTCATGAATCAATCCTTCACGTATTTTGCACAGCCTGCGAAACAAGGCAGCAGCCAATATATTAGACGCGACTGGTAGCAGATTGATAACCCTATGATTGTCACATGAGTTACATAGACTCTTTTTAAAGATGAGGACAATAATGGCATAGTTCCACCTTCAGTCTCCAATACTGAATAATCCAGTTAAAGTCATTACAAGAGTCTTGCCACCATCTTTAAAAAGAGCCGGGGGTAGATTGTCTGGGCCGGTTGCCCTATGACGTTTTAGTACTTGAAGTTCCTTATGGACCTCCGCTTCGGTTGGTGAGTCGGTAATAGCCGAATGAGTGCATCAGGAACAAATTTAGCATACTGAATGACTTCAATTATTGATGAGTGATGACTAGCAGTGGGACCCAAGATGTGCATCTCGTCCTATTCGGGACTCGTCACCTGGATGTACCTGCATTCCCTAGTGCCCATAGTTTCAAACGCCAAATCGTTGTCTTCTAGACCACTTGGGCTACGAGAGCCACATCCTTATTGTGCAACGGGTCTTATTAATCATTTAATTCAATTTAGATTTAGGACAAAGTGCGCATCCTGGATTCCACTGCTAGTCACCATCCACAAATTGACTTCAAGTTACATGACCAGACATTGTCGAAGAATCTGCACAATAAGCCGACATGGAAACCTGAGACCGAGCACTTCAAGACGATTAATCGACGGGAAAATCTAAATTGCTGAATGGCTGCTTGAACTAAGTACGTGAAGTTGCTTAACTGGTGAAAGCTGCAAATGTGATTGCTTAATAATAAGCACTTGTAAGCAACCTACGGTGACGTAAACAAAAGTCACGAACATAGATGTTTGGAGTTTCAGATACAAGTAGGGGGGAAAGAAGAAAAGAAACCTATCAGTAGAGAAGCGAACGAATCGCGGATATGGTTTTCAAATTGTTTTTTAATGTTTTATCAGTGCACCAACCTCCAATATGTTGTTATGCACATAAGAATAGCATCATGTACAAATGAACCGAAATCAATATAAAAATGGGCATCGTTTGATTGTTCGCCTGCCAATAGGTTGACTCAGCGATCCCGTTTAAAGCGCTATGATAAAACCATTCGGCTTCTAAGTGGAAGTAGATCTAAACTCTAGACCCGCAAGGCGTGGCCAGCAATCTCACGCGTATGTATATGTGGTGAATAGACAAAGTCCTCAGTATGATACTAATTTGGCAGCCTTTTTTCCTCAGAGGAGCTGGCTGGACACTAGTGACTAATACTCTAGCGAACGAATTTCGGCTTGCAGCTGCAGTTACCTGTCTGGAACTGAAGTTAGCGCTTGAATGCCTCAGAAGCATTTAAAGAAACCAAATCTTAATTTATTGAGGTGTCTTGTTTAAGTTGACGTCATTTCTCCTAGAATTGATTCTGGTAGTGTTAGCCTTCTGAAAATACCAACGGCGTTGACTAACGTAAGAAATTCTGATTCCGATTAAACCAGATTTCAAATTTCACTTTTATTAATCGCAACTTTCACCTAGAATCGAATATTCCAGTTTAGGTTTCAGTGCAATATGCAGTAATGTACGCCACTGAATACCACAACGTTTAACTCGCATTCCAAAAGTAAAAAAAATTTATTTCGGCCTTGGACATCGGAAGATCTAGTTCAGCTCTGGAAGACTGCTCCATCAACACGAAGCAAACACAAACAGGAATATTTAGCTATCAACCGGTATTGACTGGGACTTACCTGTAGAGGTAGATAAATTTGACTGGGCAGGAAGTTTTTGCGGATTGTTGCGGTCTAAAGAAAGCAACAAAAATTGTAAGCATTAGATCCGTAAATAGGATATTGACTACGCGTCCCTTTACTTACTTGAATTAGTTTTAGAGGTGTTGTGAGTGGGCATTCCACGTCTTTCGTGAACTAGCAGTAATTGCATAATGTCACCAGAAGCGGTTGATGCACCACTTGTTGCATTTGTCATATTAGCATCTGAACTGCCTGTATCTGTCAATTTACTTTGGGAACCACTATTATTTGTAACTGTAGATGAATTGCTTCCATATGCCGACGGTACCCTTCCAGGCGCTAGCGTTTGTGTTACGGAGTCCTCAGAAGTATGACTTGGATGTAAATCTGTTGTACTCGGAAATACTGTTGGCTGCGATTCAGGATCACCATTGGCTAAAAAGTATTGATAGAATTCAACAGTGAATTACCGTGTCATAAATAAGTAAATTCTATATTACATTTTTAAGTTAATGGTGGCTAACAACATAATCTAGGAAGCGCGTCTCGTCTCACTTCGAACTCATCATCTAGACATATTCGCATCCCCAATAAGTAGTGATGTTCTGAATATGACTCTAATTCAACACGTTTTGTTTCAAACACCGAAGCATTATCCATTAGGATACGAGAGCCACCTTTTACTCAGTGGATACTGCCTATTACTAGTCAAGATTTTTGTGATTCGAATTTCCGTTGATTGACTTTATTGGATCAAACTGCTGAGTCAATGCAGACGTGTAAGCTCCCAATACGGATTCTCCATCAATACTTGACATGATGTTGCTCGGTTGATCCAACAACAGGAAATTCATATAATTATTTACACAAATAGGTAAAAGTTAGACACTTATTAGAAAAGCATATTAAGGAGAATTCTGCGAGACTTTCTTATTATTATTATTCCTTAGATTCCGAGTGGAACATAGGGTTTCAACAACACATCTCCACTTTCTCCTATTTTCCGCTATCCTCTTCAGTTGAGTCCACGATCGCCCATAGTCTCTTACCATTTCCTCGCAAGATCTCCTTCATTTCGCTCTGATACCGACGACCCACTCGTCGCATCCCACCGGAATTCCACTTGAGGATCTGGCGCGCAATGGCATCCGACGGTTTGTATGTTCGATCCATCTCTGTTTTCTCCCACACATTTACAGGATTTCATCA
Source organism: Trichobilharzia regenti (assembly GCA_944472135.2). Classification (NCBI taxonomy): domain Eukaryota; kingdom Metazoa; phylum Platyhelminthes; class Trematoda; order Strigeidida; family Schistosomatidae; genus Trichobilharzia; species Trichobilharzia regenti. The sequence goes on along the minus strand of OX235270.1, from coordinate 36,836,905 downwards.
TGAGCTGTCCAGTACTCCCAGGTTTTCCAATGGTTCTCTAACTAATGTCAGCTCATGATGAAATCCTGTAAACCAATCAAATCCCTACAAACCAACACTTGAATAGCCTACACATTTGTTGAGCGATCGGCTCTTGGTTGGTTTGTTCCCACAGTTTCTTGTTGCTTATTGTTCCTGGCCATTTGATCTTCAGTACGGAGCCAGTGAAACGGGCAGCTGTTGATGAAAGTCTCTAACTGGCTGTTGAAAATCCATGTCGTGACATGCAATGCAAATTTCTCACCCGTATAAAAGGATCGACTTGACATTCGTGTTGAAAATCCGAATCTTGTTTATTCTGAGTGAGAACAGAATATTTCCAAACTGGTATTAGCTTGATGAAGGTGTATCTTGCCTTCCGGTTCTGGCCTTGACATTTTCATCCTTTCCGCCTGTAGTTGAAACAAGACTTCCTGACCAGATAAGTGAAGGAGCCAACTTCTGTTAAATCCCTCTCGCTGATAGTGATTAGTGTTGAGTTTCGTTGGTTATCTGCATCATCTCCGTCTCCAAATTCTCTATGTTCACCAGGAGTCCTGTCTACACAGCCTGCTTCTTCAGCCAGTTTGTTGGTCTCGCCTGCAGCTCTTCGAGTTCGTTTGAAATTAGACATATTTCATCCGCGAAGTCCAGATCTTCTAGAGTCTTCTAATCAGTGGTCCAGTGTATTCCTGACTCCTCGCCCCCAACAGTCCGACGCATAATCCAGTCCACCACAATTAAGAATATCATCGGTGATAATAGGTGACCTTGTATTACTCCCGTGTTCACTTTAGACACCTCTCTGGGCTTCCCGCTGTGGATCACTTGACACGTGACACTGTCGAATAGTTTTCGCACCAGGTCGATAAAGATTTGGGCACTGCATGCCGTAGTGTTGAAGTAGTTTCAAAATTACTTCTCGGTCAATACTATCGAAGGAGTTCTCGAAGTCAATGAAGTTGAGGTAGGGAGAGATTTGAATGTTATTCTATGCTCTGTTCGATAATGACGCGTGGAGCTGCAATTTGATCAGCACATGAATTACTTTCCCAGAATTCAGTTTGTTCCCAGTGGAATTCTGCATTCGATGCATATCTTAGTCTCTCCAGGATGACACGACCTAATATTTTGTCTGGTGTGGACAAGAACATGATTCCACGTCAGTTCTTGCACAAGCCCAAGTCATCCTTCTTTGGCAGCTTGACGAGGTAGTCTTTCCTTCTCTCCGAACCTTTGGCAATAATGGCATGAACGCATCTGTCTCAGTCTGTGGGACCGTTCTCGGTGCTTCAAGAAAATTCCGTCTGGTCCTGCTGCCTTACCGGACAGTGTTCAGTGACTTCATCGCATTTAGGATTTCCGCTTTCGTTGGAGGATCGGTGTCCACTACCAGGTGGTTCTGTGCGTGGTGTTGGTGGTAGGGGTATATCTGGGCGATTTGCAGGTGGTGGTCGATTCAAGAATCCTTTTAAGTGAACAGCCCATTGTTTCATTTGTTTCTCCTTGATAATCAGGTTCCCTTGAGCATCTTATATTGGTTTTATCATATGGATAGTCTCTTCCCGGATAGACTCGGTTACCTGATATGTTCTGAGATCCATTTTGCCTGCGCCTTATTCTGCTGTCGTGTCGTAGAATTGTTTTCCGTCATTCTTAGCACTCTTCACTTCTTTATTCAGTGCAGTGTGCATTGAACTCAACTCCTGTTGTCCATTTTTGCATTGAGTCATCTCTTTCACCATCCTCCCCTCTTCTGTTAGCTTCCAGGTACCCATTGTTTGCCACTCCTTTTCCTGTCAATTCTTCCTTCTTGGAACAGTTGTACACGTGTCCTCGTATATCTCCTTCAGGGAGTTAGTTCCAATGTTCTTCCACACAGGTTCCTTCCGTGGTGGTACGTAGTGTCTCCGACTTTGCACTGATCTGATCTGCAGTGAAGGCATTCCTTGTAGTTTTGTCCTTCAGTTTAGGAATGCTGAACTTGAATTGTGGCACCTTGAAGGTTCCTGGAACTAGATGGTGGTCTGAACACACCTCTGCTCCTCTTCGCGAGGTTGTGTCCAGCAGGCTGGTTGCGCCTCCACTTCCTTGAGCAGCATTGATATGAAATCTATCTGGTTTGTGGTGTCTCCGTCAAGCGAAATCCATGTGACTGGCCTTGTGTATATCTTGTGCTTGTACACACTGCCTCTGATCACCAAGTCACTGAACGCAAAGAAGTCTGTCAATAATGCTCCGTTTTCATTCATTTCGCCGACCCATGATGAGTTCTCATCCTGTGTTGGTATCTGCCCCAAGTTTGGCTTGCATTCATATCGCACGTGAGAATTTTGATGATACCATTTTGGACGTTATCGACTACTGTTTGTAGTTGTCTGTAAAATTCTTCCCTCTTCTCTTGTTCCACGTTGTTTGTGGCACTGTGTATGGTAATTGTAACCTCGCTTCCTCCCTTTTGAGTTGAGTCTTGATGTCATGACCATGTGGGACGAAATTGGTTCCCACTGGATGAGAACTTTGGTTGCTACTGGTGACATCATGATAGCCACTCACTGCCTCAGTGTGCTCGTAGTTGTCATCTGGATGACCGGAGGAGGTAACTGACTCTACAATTGACAATTTGGCTAGTTCACATTCATTCCATCTGGTCTCGCAGACATCCAGCACTTCGATGCCATATCTTCGCATTTCTTTAGCTACCTGGACAGCCTTCTCAGCTGGCAGCGTACATTGTACGGAAATTCCACATACCCATTCGTATTCTTGCTTTCATCAAGAAAAGACACATTGGCTGGCTGGCTTCCCGAAGGCTTTCACCAGCTGGCTGTGTCATTTCGCCTCTCCGATTCCAGCGAAGAATAAGATTGTTATTTGAATTTTTTGTAATTTTAAAATATATTTTCTGTGCGTTGAATTTTGTCTAGCATTTTGATAGTTTTGGTTGTGTAGGATCGCCAGTTCCGCGCCCAATCCCCTGTCTGTACCCGGGCTTGGGACCGGCTAGAAAAGTAGCAAGTTAGTTAACTAGGCTTTTTAATAATATTTATTTTAATAAACGATAAAACGAACAGAAGCAAAAGCTATCCAGCAATGTTAAGGGATTAAAGCACTGCCTTCTAGTAAATGTTTTGAGTATATTTACAACTGGTGAAAACAGATACTTGTTGCTGAGGAAATGAGTAATACGGATATGTTGTGCAGCTGGTACAGTTATAAAAATGTTCTATCACCACCTACCTGTTGTCGGGTTGAGACTTATGGTGCTGTCAGACATCCAAATAGGTCTTTCTTTAACTGACTGAGTTAAGCTACTTGAATTTCCACTTAGTACAATCCGAACACTATTTTCAGTCGGACCAAATGTAGATAAGTTTCTCTTGTTCGACTCGCCAGAATCCATAGTATCCAAACCAACATACTGAGATGAATTTTGTGTCCCATCAGTGTTCTGACAATGTGAAAACATTCGGACAGCGGTAGTTTTAGACCAACAATCCGTAACATATAAATTCAGTTATTTTAATACCACTGACCTACACATTTTATGTTTTAAAATTTCTCAAAACAGATTGTGGTATGTAACAGTGTTGAAATCCAGCTAGTAAACAAATTACTTAAATTCTCCGACTTTGACTACTGGTTATATGTTAAAATTAATGAATGCATAGCTGTAAAACCTAAGGGAGAAGTTACTGAAGACAACTGTCCACTCTCATTATTCTTCTGAATAATTTGCACAGATATTCAAACTAGAGGAATACAGGTCGTGTTACTCTGAAAAGTGACTCCAGACTTTCATTGAGAACTGTGGTTAATAAATTTCCATCAATTATAATAATACGTCTTACTATAGTAACTAACAACATAACATTGAAGTGCAGATGATATTTACGAGTTTACTGACCTACGTAACGAATCAGAGACGTTTCTATCAGATAATCTACATATCCTACGAGTAATTAAACGAACTGACCCCATAGAGTAGACAAACAGGTTTCCTTAGATTTCACCAAGTCGTTCGGATTTAAGTCTAACCATAGGGAAAGAGAACAACGACTATAACTCATTTACTACCTAACTGCAAGCTGGAGTACTTAACGAAAACAGTACTACATCAACATTTGTGCATATCACAAGAAATTAATCAAAAGAGAGAAACTCAGGGCAATAAATTGTCTTACAGTTAAGTAAACCTGCAACATCACATCACAGCCTATGCGAACTTGTTTTTACTGTTGAACATAAACGAGATAGCTTTATTGTTACCACTTTTATTTGTTCTACTATGTGCACTTCAGCTATTAGTTTATAATCACCGAAAATTCTACTATGCCACATTTAGGTGTAAAAACGTTTAGTAATCAAGATAAACGCAACAATGAAAAGCCTCAGTCGTTGATGCGTGCCTCAACTCGAACGCTTGCATTCGAAATCTCAGAGATATACTTTGAAATAACTCCACCATCTGTTAGCTTAGAATTCGAAAAATATTAGATTACCGTGACATCCTCGCAAGTCGTTTGATAAAACATGAATAAGCTTCTGATAGTTTCAACAGACTTTTTTTGCTATTGTCATATAATAATTACTGATAATTAGGTGCATGACCAACAACCATGTGATTAAAAATTAACTGCCCGACCATATATAAAACTCAAAAGTTTTACATAGCAATACTAGTGTTCGGTTTAATGGTGACCAACTCAATATTAAAAGTCTACTGGACATGTTGGTCATGGGCTTTCCAGGTAGAGAATTCACAGAATTGAATATGTTGCTTAGAATCTACAAAAATATAATACAAATTAGTGTAAAAAGTAAAAAATTGTAAAATGTTTATGAAGTCTACCATTTGTTAGAAGAGGCTAATCAGGACGCTTATAAACTTACATCATTCAAAGGATCAAGACGACGGAATTCTGGTTCAAGTATAGCCGGTGATAAGTGTATTGCATCACATTCACGAAGCATCATATCGATCGGATCGCGGACCTATGACAAAATATTCATCTGCAAATTAATAAATAAAACATCCGGTACTAAGACAGCAATGTTTAAATTCTACCACACTCGAATCTAATTACATGTGATGGCAGGTACTATTAGAAACTATTTCAAGCAAAAAATTTTGTTTATAATCACATTATTGTTTTCACACGAGCTGTTCAAAGACTAATCAATAAAGTCACAGAACACAAGCAGGATACACAGATCATCGTGTAGTTAACCTTCAATGCTTCAACTGGAATAATTCCTAGATACCTTCGTATACACGTTTCCGTTGCAACAAAAAAGGTGAAAGAAGAAGGAGAACAGTTCAAAAGAAGAGATGTTCAAACTAAAATGTTCAACGAATTAATCGAAGAAAAGTGTCTTGCTAATAAAAAATGAAGTCACTAATCAAACACCATCAACCGTCGACAAAACAAAGTGATTAATTTCTCGACAAGAGCATTAAGCTGTGATGAAATAAAAGTGCTTGGAAAAGGATTAAGATAGATTAAAATTTGAAAATATCATTCATAGTGTAGAAGTAACATTAAATGCAGCAAACACGACAACTGCTGAGAAAGTCAGAGCACAGTGTGAACTGTTATTAAAGCATCAAAAACAGACAGGACTTATTACGACAACATACAATAGCTCTAAAAAGATTGATCAACGACAAAAACGCAGTAATTGCCAAATCAGACAAGGGTAATTCAAAGGTAGTTTCGGACAGATTGGATTATACTATGTTAATGAATATATCCAAACAGGTCAATATGAGCAGATTAAGAAACCTTTAGACATGATTGTTTACCATTGTTTCTTTTAATTCGTAGAGGAAAATAAGGCTTCAGCCACACATCTCGATTACGTTCAGTTCTCTGCCAACATTCTCACCTGGCTCCACGTCTGCCCATATGCTTTCATCTCCTCTTTATATGACCTCCACCATGTCACCCTCGCATTGACGACCGACTTGCCGTTTAACATTCGGGTTCCACCCAAGAACCTGGCGTGTGATTTCACTTGATTATTCATAAGATCAAAAATCTACAGACCCAGTGAAGTCATCTCTGGGTGACACAAAATGGTTTAACTTAAAGTCTAGAACTAACAATCCGAGTAGAATCGATCGTACTTTAGAGATTGGTAGAGTAGGATATACTATTGGGTCAACAGTTGACTTTAGTTATCCAAATATTCAGCATCACTAATATGCCTCACAAAAAATCAGTCAGAATCTAGGTTAAGTAATTCATACACAATGAAACGAAAGGTAGAGGCAATTCAAATAGAAAAAGGTGAAAAAATAATTAGTTTCGGCATAACAAGTTTATGCATTAATGTTCTGAATAATGCAGCTTTGTGGTTAGGAACGAACTGGACATTGATTATGACCTCACACAGAGAACAAAGATCTTAACTGAGGAGACAAAACTGTGTTCACGGCATTCATATTCAAAAACCAAATACAAACCAAACAAATGGAGTAGCGATAGGATCACCTAATATCCCTAATAGCTTGCAGACATGTTTATGGATAGTTGGGAATGTAAAGCACTTAGAAAGCCTAATGCTGCTCCTAAGTTATGGTGGAGATGTATGAATGACACATTGAGCATATTCCTAAATTCATCATAGATATAAACTCAGTGGTAGATACAATGCAATCCACTCTTCAGTCACAAAATGAACATGGTGAGTTATCTGTGCTAGACTGTACACTAAAAGAATACCAGGTGATATAGATGGGTTAGATACTAGCACCTACAGAAAACCAATACATTCCAATAAATACTTAGGCTTTGATTCAACCCAACCGAAATAAGTAAAGTTAAGTGTAGTTTGGTGATTATGCAATCGAACCAGGAGTCTGAATAACCAATTAGGACGTTCAAATAAGTAAAGCAGTCATATAAGTAAAACGTTACCAGTGAACAACTGCCAACCAGATTTTATTCAGAAATCTAAGTACACCTTTGTGAAAAATAAAACTAATAATTTCAATAATAAGGACTTCAAAACCTCAATAGTACTGCCCTATAGAGAAACAATATCAGAGGCTCTACGTAGGATATTTAATAAGGCTGAAATTAAGGTGGCATTTAAACCAGCCAACTCACACAAGAAATAATTTTCTGGCCTTGATGACACGATAGACCTAATTAGGAAAAATATAATTTAGAGAACCCCATGCAATGACTGTGAGGTTCACTACATAGGTCAAACTAGTAGATCAGGATCAACTGGATAATTGAAACAGGAATTCAGCTAGACGTAGAATGATGAAGTATGATTTGAATGATGTGCAAAAGAAACTCAGACACGACAATGCACTCACTTGCATCCAATCACAATCGGGTTAGGCAAGGTAAAAACATTAAAAACTACTACAGTTAAGTACGGAGAGTAGTTAATCAACATCAAAGCCGTGTAATCGGAATCGCGCAAAGCCTATACCAGGTATACGAAAAAAAGGGAATGGGGCTATATAAAAAAAGTTATTAAGTCATGTGAATACATCGATATGCTTCTGGACAATAAATTGTGCTCTGATGATATTAGGTGGTTGGAGGCAATCGGCAGGAAGCCTTGGACCTAGGTTTCGTGCTAGTTGGCACTCATCAGCAAGGCGTTTCTGCAACCTTGAAGGAACTCATGTCCCTTCTGGGATTCGAACCCGCGAAACCAAGTGCTGCAGTCGGAAACGTTACCACTCAGTTATTCGAGCTCGCGATTGACCTCCTGTAGGACTGTAGTGGATATTTTGATTGGACACTAGTAACAAGTGTGATGCGTCTAGTCCTCTGATTGGTGTAGACTGAATTCTATCAGTCAGGTTTGTAATGTGGCCACCATTCTGGTTTAATAAAACTTTGATAAAGCTATTAGCATTAAGCAGCGAGGCGTCAGTAAAAACAATATCCTTTTTTTGATACATTGGAAAATACAAAAAACCTTTATTATAATGGATGTCATATAACCAATGCCCAAATTTTTTAAAATTGTTGAAAAGGAGCTTGGTTGAGACATATTTAAAAAAAATTAAAGTTCACAAGCATCACTTTATTCCGCTTTCTGAACAACAGTTTTTGCAGAATGAAATGATACCATCATTTATTCTGTTGGCTTTTCATCAGCTGTTTATAGCCCAAAGACATGGTTAAGTATATCTACAGAAACAATTTTAACATACTGAGTTCATTCCGAAATGAAAAAACCAATATATGCATACAGTGATTATAACAACAGTCACTTTATCCCAAACAATAATCGTACACAATGGAAACTTTCGGCGTTACGTAATCAAATGCTAGAGAGGATGAAAGAATCCAGTTACCAGGGCAAAGACAGACTGAAAAATGCTTCTTTCTGAACACATAAATCGGGTTTCAGGAGTTTGATAGAGTATAAAACTTGGGCACTGTGGTAGAGTATAACTCTATCATGGATAAGATTTTATTTTGATAAATCACATAGTCTTGTGATATACCAGTTAATATAACTGTACAACACTGTGTGATTTATCAAAATAAAATCTTATCCATGATGGAGTTTGATAGAGTTTGCTTCGGCAAACTTGAGGAGGACTGAGCTTGTTTGCCTGCTGATAATTTTGAACGATCTTGAGACGCTTACCTCATGACCCGTGTCAAGGTGATGCCTAGGGCACTGTTGAAGGCATTTGTTCCCTTTAGACATAAGCTTTTTCGTACATGTAAAGAAAACAGAAGGTATGCCCTTCTTTCTATACAATTTTATTCTGAGAAAACTGTTGTTCTTGCTTTATTCAAGTTCAAAAGCAGGTGAAATTCTGGAACACTAAAAAGGATTTAACTATAAAATGAAGGACCACTTAACGTTTTGGTCGCTTAAATCAAACAGGCTAACCAAACAGTTTAAGTCCTCACACTTTTCCGAGTCAGTTTACATATGAGTATATCCTTCAAGAGTGTTATACTAATATTGAAAACTGATACCACTGTTGGTTTCATTTAACGACTGGCGAGAGAGTATTTACTGCAGTGAATGTTCTTGTTTACCCGTACACCACAATATTAAGTCACTAAATGCTGTTCGTATGAGATGCACCACTGCCGACAACGTTTTACAATTGGTCACAAAGACATTTATTCTCAGCCAGGGTGAAACAGATATTGACCTCATGTAGAATTTATAGCTCAAGCGATATTCAGTCTATGGGCCTACATATCGTCATCCTACAACAATAGACAAGTGCAAGTATTTAAAAATCCGAAAAAAGGATACAATGCCTGATACAGACGTTCCAGAATAGTTTTGGAATGATATAAGCGATCCTACCAATTAAAACACTATTCTCATATAATCCGAAGTGAATTACATTTTTGGGAACTCGACTGGTTTATTCATAAGCAATTGATTGATGTTTCTATGAGATCGTTCAGCGAAATGATAATTCACACTTGAAAATTAGATAACTCGTTCTATGATTTATTTAGATGTCTTCCAACCTGGCTTTGATTACTGCATCACGGATTAAACCGTGATATGTTTCTTACCACCCGATGTGAAGACAGTTTTTGTCTCGAAAGGTTGGTTCCGTAAGCATCTACAACAAAAATTCATGAAGTGGCACACCACTTGACATCAATGACTTCTTCAGCCAGCGTGGCATTTATTTTAGTCGCCAAGACATCTAACAGTTCCCCTCACATTTTAGCAGATTTGTCAGATAGTTTGAATGAGGTGGTATAACAGTACCATTATACCATACCTGCTCCACATGATTTATTTATTATATATGAATAAATGAATATGATGAATAAATCATGTGGAAAAGGTTAAGCATATTGGCACTGTTATTATTCATCATCCCAACTGATAGCTGCTACCTTGACGTGGTGGTCAGGCTTGCACATCGCGATGACCCAACAAGCTGTACTGGCTGGAACCAATGTTCCTGCAGGTGCTACCATGCCAGGAAAGTTGTTAGGATAGCTATTACACTAGAAGAAGTTGCCATCATAGTGTAAGAATTTTTTACACTATGCTGGGGATCTGTGGGCGAAGTCGTACTGCTGGGGAACAAGGATGTAGCAGCAATAAGGTGTTTCCCTCAGATTACCAGGATGCCAGCTATGCTGTCTCTCCACTCTGGAGAAAGTGAGTTAGAAAAGGTAGACCCCAAAAATTGTACATCTCGACTTACCCTACGGTGGTCCGTAACCGGCGGTAAGTTTACTAATATGGAACCAAACCAAGAAACCATTTCATACAGGCTGTGTGTGGCCAGCCTCAAGCAGTTGTCCCCTGGGCTCAGTGGTCACGCAACACTAACTCTCTTTCTGTTTCAGATACCCAAAGAATCAATCAACTTCCACGGGGTGGGCAGCCGGGAAGTAACAACCGCCCAAACACTTCCAAAAGCACACGAAGCCTTCCTGAGCAACATTCTCCTCTATCCATATCACCGTATTCCCCTACTACAGTTAGTAGAATTCTGCAGGCTAGCGAGTCATCTTCAATTGACTCTGTGACCACAAATAACGATGAGAGCCATTGAAACACCCCAGATAGATAGCCTTTTAAAGCCACATCGCCAACTTCATATAGGAGCATTGAACGTCAGGACCCTCTTCCAAGTCGGAAAACAGGGAAGACTGGCAAGAACTTTAACATCCCGACGCATGGATCCATGTTGTGTCTCGGAGACGCTCATACAAGACCCGAGTGTGGTCATTCATTTAACCTCACCCGGTCATAAGGTGAATCTGAAAAATTCACTTTAAGAGTGTCCGGAGACCCCTCAGCTAGCTTTCGAAGACTCACAGGTGTAGGGATAACACTGAGTGTTACGGCGGAAAAATCACCTACTGACTGGATCGCAGTAGATAGACGTATGTGTGCGGTCCGTCTGAATAGGTCCGTTAAAAGAAGGAAAGACGGCGCTACCCGTCGTTGCCTTTTCGTAGTCTCCGCTTACGCCTCAACAGACTGCGGTTCAGATGAACTAAAGTATGATTTCTACCTGAAACTGTCTAATTTTCTGCAAAAAGCAAAATGTTCAGATGTAGTTGTTTTAGCAGGCGACTTTAATGCCCAAGTAGGGAAGTTGTGCCAGACTGAGAAGTATGTAGATGGTACGTGCGGAGTTCCCTGCCGACGAAACGACAACGGTGATCGTCTTCTACAGTTTTGCTTAGATAATCATTTGTTTCTAGTCAGCACTAACTTTAGACACAAAGAAAGACATTGTGTTACCTGGCAACCTCCATCACCAAATCAATGCTGGACTCAGACTATGTAGCCATAGGGTATCGTTGGCGTGGGTCTGTAGAAGACTGTCGCTCCTTCTGGAACATGTGCGTAGACTGATCACACACTGGTTCGCTTTAGACTAGGAAGAGGGTGTATCGATCATATCTTCACTCTTCGACAGATTCTGGAACATAGGCATACTTTGCGGAGTCCAATAGTCATGATATTCCTCAACCTGTAAGTGGCATTCGATACCGTCGACCGACAGCTACTATAGCGATGTTCAGCTGCAAGGGGAATGTCGAGAAATTACATTGCACTGATCAAGACACTAAACTCGAAATCATGTAACCAGTCAGTTGAAAGCCTACGGAGAGTTGTCATCTAACAACTCTGGTGACAAACAGTGATGTCCGTCAGGGATGACCACTGTTCCTGTTTCTGTTTAATTTCCTCACGGATGTACTAGTGGACTTAACCCTAACTCACTTCAACGACTCGAGGGTTGACTTGGTACCAGTAAGTTACCAGAATGTGCAAATGATGTAGTCCTCCCTCCAAGGTGAAGACGTTGACAAAGTGCAGAGTCTTTTAAACACCTTGAGCTGCAATTTGCGAATGTTTAACGTGCGATTCGCTCCTGCTGTCAAATGTGAGATGATGCTGCAGGACTGGACTAGATTGACTCCTAGCTTAGAAATAGGGAGTGAAGTGGTAGAGCGGGTTGCCGCTTCATTTATTTCGGAAGATTCATCTTATACCAAATCTCGGCACGGATACAGAAGGCTAGTTACGCATACGCCGGCGTGGAAGTTATACCCGTACTTCCCAGCCGTTCACTCTGTCGTCCTTCATGGTTGTGACACGTGATTATTGGAGGTGGAAGACATGAAAAACCTCTCTGGCTGTCTTTGATCGCAGACGTCTGTGTTCTACATCAGGCGTTAATTGGTATAATAGGGTGAATAATAATTCAGGTGAGGCATCAGTCGAGTGTTAGGGAAGGAGGGGAAATCAATCGAGGAGGTTGTCAGGTCCTAGCGAGTGAGGTGGTTAGAACATGCGTTACGCATGCATGTCTAGCCATCTCCTTCCTCGACGGACAATGTTAGCTGGCATATGACCATGTTGGAAAAGAGTTAGCTAGTGGTGGTCGAACCAAAACATAGCCTCATCAATCGACGAAATCCATAGCAGTTAGTTGAAGCCACGTATGAAGGTGTAGATTTCCTAACTGTTTGTAGTCCCTGGAACGGTTAACACCAATGGAGGCTGGAGACGATTGATGACATGGCTCAAAATCGTTCTCAATGACTGGCGCAGATCCATTCTGTTATGTACTCGTCGAATGCTTAATAGTCCTGACGCGGAAAGAGGGAAATCAGAAGACCACTTCGTTCATGATGATACTTGTATTTTCCAAACAAGGAAAATAAATGTCACACAAGTATGTGAGTGAAATGGTACGTAGTGTACGAATTGTGTGAACAAGTCTACAATACAAAAGCATATAAGAAAATGACCAATATACATGAACCAATAGACAGACAGTCTTATCATGATTGGCTGTAATGTCATGTGACAACAACGTCATAGATTGTTTATTTAGTTAATGGACAGACAAAAGCATATTGTCAGTTATAATGGAATATCGATCCATATACACAGCAAAATATAACAGATTGTCAACAACAAAACACACACATCATGTGGATACATATCACCTCCCCTTTTGAGAAGATTGATGATTAATAGCGTGTTTTCTTGGGGGTTTATCTGGAACCGTTGAATTTGTTGTCGACGTCTGTCGCTTCGTCTGTCTCTTGGGTTTGCGGCTTCGTCCGGAATTGTCTGACATTTTATGCTTCTTGACTGCATTGCATAGAGAATTTAGTGGGACACCAACAAATGCAAACGGTCGGACCAATCAAGTCCCAAAAGATTTAAATCACTCTTGGTGACGTAACAAATTCCTTTGAATTTCATATTGCGGAAAGAAATAGGACATTGGAGTTCACCAATCAGTTTGAGGCGCCCACCACAGGCGCTGACAAGAGTCTGAGAAGTGTTTGTGATAGGTGGTCTGCCAATATTATTCCAAAGTTTCTCTGATATAACAGTAATATCAGAGGCGGTATCAAGCTGCAGACGTGTATCATGACCATGCATCTGAACAGCAATATATTTCTTCATACTTGGTGTTGTGACTTGACAGGTTGCGAGTAGACTCAATGATCTCCTTGGAGATTTAGGTCGAGCTTTCGCTGGATTATGATATCTTGGTTTGCGCGGCTGGCAAAATCCATTTTTATGACCGATGATTTTGCACATGCTGCAACGATTATTTTTGTATAGACAGGACTTTACAAAGTGCCACGCGCCACAATGCCAGCATGGTGATGGTGGGGTCTTCTTTGCGGTATTTTATGAGGTTGGACGAGTATGTGTAGATTTCCGCGGAACATTAGAAGAAGGTGGGTCAGGACTGGATAATGAGAGATTTTGGCTATTTCGTTATGCACGAATATCAGAGCTTCTCGAAGGTGTTGATACGACCAGGTGCGTGTCTTTCTACAAATTAATGAGTCGTTGATGTTCATCAGCTATGTCATGTAGTGTTAACTTGGGATTTTGCTCTAGCTGATTGAGCAGTCGTGTTCGAATATCTGTGAAACGAGGAGACTGAAGACTGTATATGAGGATCAAGGCTTTGGATTGATCATCTGTTAAGGACCTGAGTCGAAATCTCTCACATTCTCGGTTGACTGTGTCAACATGAGTAAAAAATCATCCTTTTCATTCATTGCCAGCTTGAGGCAACGATAACGTATACTGAATAATGAGGAGTGGTCTCCGAAATGTTCACGCAGCAGCTTTATTGTATCATCGAAACACTTGTCACGTGGTTTTTGGGGTGAAATTAGATTGCAGTAGCTTTTATATTCTGCAGGACTCAATTTACGTAATAACACTCACACCTTCCAAGCATCGTCTTGTGAGGCGAGATCAACTGTGAATAAATCCTCATATCGTTGATACCATGTGTCAAAAGTGACATTAGGATCTGGATTATAATTGAATTATGTAATACTATTTACAATTCTGTCGACAGATGGAAGCATGATATGATTCGGATTGCTTGAAGGTGAAACTGAACCAGTCTGTTGGCTGATGAGCATTTCCATTAATTTCATTTGTTGTTGAAATAGTAATTCCAATTTAGAAGAATCCGTAGTTTTCCCCGTCGCCAATTATGTTATGTACTGGTCGAGTGGTTAACAGTCCTGACGCGGAAAGAGGGAAATCAGAAGACCACTTCGTTCATGATGATACTTTTATTTTCCAAAACAAGGTAGACATCACGTTGCTACACATCATATTCACTCTTTGAGATTTATAATATCCAATGAAATTCTATGGCCTCATTTTTCCTTTTATAATCTCTATTTACTCTCGTCTCTTGCTTTATACGGTACATGGAAGGAGTATGGCAACTCAAACTGCTGGACATCTGTGCGAAATTCCACGGTGAAGTCAGTCAGTTATAATAATGGTTTTTGTATTTCCCAATGAATGAAAAACAAAACGATATTCTTTTTACTGACGTTTCGCTGTTTAATGCTAATAGCTTTATCAAAGTATTATTAAACCGGAATTTACAAAATCTCAGCATATATATAACAAAGAGTTAGGGGTGAGAAAATAGACTTACGTCAACTTAAAAAGACATATTGATCACTAAAATAAATATCAAAGGTAATAGTACATCTGTTCTGATATCAAAACAAAGTTTACTAACTTGATCATCGTTCGTTAGTCTGGGGACATTTTTCGTTGTCAAGTTGGTCAATTGGTAAAGATAACAAAATCAAGTGTCGATTGTTGGATTTGATCAGTATGCGAAATTATAAAAGTAGTGTGTGTTTACATTCGTGTTGATTTTGTCACTTCATGGGGGAGAGAGGTGTTGTAACCAGGTCAGATTCTGTTTTAGTCCATCATTTCTATACAGGCAATTTGGATTCCACTTGATATGAAGTGCTTCTGATATTCGACGTTCTTTGTGATTTCTGAAGTTTTTTTGGATTATTTCAATATTGTCAAAATCAATTTTGTGGCCTGGTTCTATAGCGGGTAGACCTATGGCTGATGATTTTTCAAGCTTTTGTAGTTCAAGTGGATTTCTCGGTGGTCACAGAGATGCTCTACGGTGTTCATTTCTTCTGATTTTGATTTCGCGAGATATTTGTCCGATGTAGATCGCATCACATTCCAAGCATTTTATTTTATAGACACAATTAGATAGAGAATCTTTCGGGATTTGGTCTTTTATATGGACAAGGTTACTTTGAAGTGTGTCTGATGTTTTGAGGAAAACTATAATTTTGAGCTGATTGAGTACTCTTCTGATATCGTCTGACGTCTCTGCTCTATATGGAATGACGACTGTTGAAGTCCATGTTTTCGGAATGCATTTTCGGCCATACTCAATGTCTGTGTTGATTTTGTTGATGAAGTTCCTTGGGTAGTTGTTTTGCTTGAGAGTTTCAGTAATGTTTGATATTTCTTCTTCTTTTTCTTTGTCATCCGTTATCAGAAAGTGTGCTAGTCTAAGAGGACTTGAAACAACTGAAATCCTTGCGCCGATGGGATGTGATGATTTGAAGTCTAAATATTTATTGGAGTAGGTTTTATTTCTGAATATGGGTATACTAAAATGTCCATTTTCCTTTCTCTTGACTAAACTGTCTAGAAATGGTAGTTCATCGATGTCTGATTCTGCTTCTGAAGTGAACTGGATTCTGGGAGATACACAGTTTATTTTCTCCAGGAATGAATTGCGTAGATCTCGTTTTAGTACTACAAAAGTATCATCCACATACCTTAACCATATTTTAGGAGTATGCTTGAAAAGATTTTATTTTCGAATTTATTCATGAAAAGGTCGGCGACTGTTGGGGAGACTGGTGAACCCGTAGCAACACCATTTGTCTGCCAATATAAACTCCCTTTAAATGTAAAGTAATTACTTTCTAGACAGAATTTTAAGCTCTCAATTATTTCACTGGTGTCCAGCGGACATCTTTGTGATAGCGTTGTATCTAATTCTAGTAGACTGTAAATGATATCAAGACTTTCTGTAATAGGTATACTAGTATATAATGAGTTAATATCACAACTTACCATAATGCCTTTTTTATCAATTTCTCGGTGTTCTATTTTAGATTTGAAATCATATGAATTTATTACAATATTTTGAGTGTCCTTTTGTAGTGGTTGTAGTACCGAGAGTAAGTATTTATATAGGTTGTATGTCGGTGAGTTGGTGAAATCTATTACTGGTCTTAATGGAAGTGTAGGTTTATGTATCTTTGGTAGATCGTAGAATCTTGAAGGTATATAAGATTTTGGTTTTAGTTTAAACAAGAAAGAGAATTTCCAATTTTGGGTATCATTTCTTGAAGGAGTCTGTTTGTATTTAGTTTTATTTTGTTCAATCGCCTTCTTTTCATAATCCGTTCTGTTCATTATCACAGTGACGTTTCCTTTGTCGGCTTTCGTTATAACAATGCTTTTGTCTTTCTTCAAATTTCTTAAGGCTTCATATTCTTGTTTGGTGAGATTAGATGGTATGTTTCGTTGTGTCATTAATATGTATGACATCTTTTGACGAACAGATTGTGATTCTTCATTGGTGAATAGTTGTAGAGCAGGTTCAATCATAGGTGCTATTTCCTGGACCGATAATGGCTTTCCGGCGATATTGAAATTCAGACCTTTCTGTAGTAATGACATTTCATTTTCGGTTAGTATCTTGTCTGACATGTTATGTATGGCTCTTATATTCTTCATATCATTTGCTGAGGTTTTCTTTGGTTGTTTCTTTTCTTTAAGTTTCAAGAATTTCTGTATTTGTCTTCTTTTAGTGACATTATGAAAAATAAGATTATCGTTCATTAAACAATTTTTGAAAGGATTCATAGATATGACTTGTAACAAGTAATGTTAAACAGTCGTCTATATTTTTGATTCTCATTCGATAAGATTCAAGTTTGATGTTGCATTTATGTATTCTTTCTTGTAAAAATACTTTGGAGGTATGATTTGCAGGAAGTATGGATTTGTATGAATATTCAAGAGGTTTAACTCGCAGTGACTTGGGAATAATTCCACTTTGTAGACAGCGTAAGTTGAAAATACGATGATTATAGAAGTTACATTTATGCTACGATAGAGTAATCCGGTTTTAAATTAGGTTATATATGTCCAAACCAAGTTCACTTTTAACGGTTTCAAAAAATGTGGGCATTGGGTATATGATATTCATTATAATAAAGGTTTTTGTATTTCCCAATGAATGAAAAGCAAAACGATATTCTTTTTACTGACGTTTCGCTGTTTAATGCTAATAGCTTTATCAAAGTATTATTAAACCGGAATTTACAAAATCTCAGCATATATATAACAAAGAGTTAGGGGTGAGAAGATAGACTTAGATCAAGTTAAAAAGACACATTAATAATAAAAAAAGTTATGTGCGACTATTGTCTGATCTGAAGATTATCAATGCAACTACACTTGAATATTAAATACATGTCAGACAGACAACCACCCAATCAGACTCTGCATAGGTCTGATGACCATTGCTCAGACTAAAGAGTTATTAATTTTTGTTATTTTATTTATTAGGACATAAAAAGGATACATTGTGGGCATCAAAAGAGGCACTGCACAAAAACTCATAGTTTGTGAGCGGGTTGAGATAATATCCTGACGCTCAGGCAGAAGCAGGTGGTTGTCTTACGGGACCACACACCGAGCATTTGATTTGAAATATGACCCAGAAGTCAGTGGAGCAGCATCAGGAGCTACCTTCCCATGGTTTCTGGTGGCCTAAACAGTTTCATAAGTCGTTCTATCCTTTTAGGTTCTGGAGCCCGTGTTCATTATAGGTTTGAAATTAATCGTCTTGGTTCGCCGAAGTGAGCTTGCATATGTAAAACTCCCCTTGTAAACACCAGAAGTTCATACTAGGTCTTTTATTTTGTCAGGAACACCCTAGTTGCGTTAAGACAGTGAATAGGACTTACGTGTCAGAGGTTATGAACGTGTGATCAGATGAAAGAATTTCTAGAAGAAGACCTAATTTTACTTACCCTTGTCCGTAACAAGGTCGTTTATGGGGCAGACTAAAGAGTTCGAAAATGAGGATGTAGAGATAATCATGAATGGTATGGAGGTTGTAAAACTAGTGTCTAAAGCCCAGTCATAAGCTAGTGAGGGTTTTTTCTGGACTTCATTCAAAGATGGTATCTGGGATCAGGCAAAGGGGAAATAGTGGTAGAATTCCACAGCTTAAACGATCGGATATAGACCCTGTAGTAGTTCAAAAGAGGCTAAATTTTGAAGAAGATTCGCCAGTAATTATGATTAAACTTACGATCGATTTGGCGGAATGCACTCACACAGAATAAGTCTCAGTGAAATTCATCAATAAGAGGTTATTTGTACCGATCTCCAACAATCAATTTAGAGTTTGTGGATTATCACAAAGCCAGAAGATTTAAGTAATCAAATCAAACAAATAAATGTATTGTTGTGTTGAGTGCTATTCATAAGACTCATCAGTAGTATATAAAGAGACGTTCATTGGCATAAAAACATCAAGTAGCAGGGAGATACATTTTATTTCAGAAAAGGCAAATGATAGGGCGTTGTGGAGATACATGGGAGACATGAAAGGTACACAAAGAAACACAATATGAAGTCCAGAAGTATCACAACACGAATATCTGCGCAAGTAGCGCGTTGAAGATAAGGCATACATAATTTGGATAGAGAAATGCCAATTTTCAAATAAACATTCCTTTACCAAGTCCTCGGCTTTTACCGTTTCGTTATTAGTGAATAACTACCACAATTTATTCAAAAATATAATAAGAACCATAGAAAAAGTAAGCTAAGTAATATAAATGACGGAAATAACGAAAATAATATAGAATTCAAAGCCTCTATAACACTGTCGAATAAAGAAGGGCCGTCAGAGGCCTTATGTAGGATTTTCAGTGAAGCCAGAATTAGGGTGACATATACACCACCAACCAACTCTCTCAGAGATAAACTTTGTCAGCTAAAGGACCCACGGGATTCAATTAAGAAAAATCACATATCATTTACCAAACTAAGTAATTAATATGAGCTCTGAATCATGGCCAATACGATTTGAAGACATGAAAAGGTTGACTGCTTTCGATCATAGATGTCTGCGATCTCTGTCTCACGTTAGGTGGTTTAATAAGGTAGGTAATGTTGACGTTAGGCGTAGTGTTGGGCAAACAGGGAAAATCAATCGACAAGGCTATAAAGTTACATAGACTAAGATGGCTAGGTCACGTGCTGCGCATGCCTAACCATAGCCTCCCCCGATGACGGGCATTACTAGCTGATATAGGTGCAGGTTGGAAAAGAGTAAGTGGTGGCCAAACAAAAACATGGCATCAATCCATGAAATCCTTGACAGTTAAACTGAGTCAGGTAGGGAGATGCAGACTTCCAGGTTGGGGCCCTCGGGACTCTAGGAATCAATGGCTGGAGACAATAGGTGAAATGGCTCAAAATAGTTGTCAATGGCGCGGATGTATTTAGTCTTTGTAATCTTTCATATTTCTTTCTACCATTATCCATTCTGTTTCGCTCTTATACCTGTCAAACTCTATTGATTCTCTTCACTCATCTTCTTGTCTACCTTTGTGTGCTATTTGGAACGTGGCAACTCGAACTGGTGCACTCCGGTGCCAAGTTCTATGTTGAATGCAGACAGACAGACTACGACATAGGTCAGAGTAGTAGATCAGGGTCAACTAGATTATCGGAACATAAAACTTTGGCAAGACCAAGAATAATTGACTCTGCTAAGTTAAATATACTAGAAAAAAGCTCAGCCATCGCACTGCATTCACTTGCATGTAATCACAAAATAGGGAGGGATAGGGTAAGAGTAATAAAAAGTAATATAGTTAAGTGGAGAGAAGTTAATCACTGAAGCTCTCTTTATCTAATCAACACCACACACGCCATCGAAATGACACAACGCCTATAATAGAGATATGGAAAGTGGCAACTGACAGAAAAGGTCAGTTAAAGAGATAGAAAGAGAGAAAGTGTACATAAGACAAATTGTGAAAGTGTGACAAAAACTGATATGATTATGAGCATCAATATTTTATTCTCGAAAAGTTACTCCAGTTTTTAATACTGCATCACTGTATGATATTTGAAACAAACTTATCTACTACGGAATTACATACTTCGATGAACAAAATATTCCCATACTGAGTCACAAGAAAAAGGCGTAAACAGAGACGAAAATTTTGTTTTCGACGATTCATTTTGATGAGCTGTACAATCGTAATTATATTTAACAAAGAAATCATTAGACCAAAGTTTACCAGTATCTGATTCGTCTAATGCTTTGCTTGTTAAATATAATTACGATGGTACAGGGGTGTACTCGGTTTGACTCAGATCAGAAAGCCGAATCAGTTCAAGCCACCCGATTTCTGGTTAACTACCTCACCGAACTTGTTAGCGATTTGCAAATTGTGAATTTTATAGAATGGCTTCAATGATACGTTAATTAATTTACATAAGACCTCAGTTATTGCGATGAGCGGAGGTGACACTGTCATTCAAGATGTCAGTACAGAGTCGGACCTCCTAACGGAGAACCTGGTCTGTGATTCCTATCTGCAAACCCGAACAACGCACGCTGCAGAAATACAGTAGTGTCAATACAAAAAATGTCGGAAATACAATTACGATTTAAAATAATAAACAAAAGAATTGTATACACACATACAGGAAGGTGAGTGGATAACCTGATATGAGTATTACCAAGTGATATGTCAGTGGGCAAGTTCTATTCTAACACCGTCTTTACATATAGATAGAACAAGTAGTTTTTACAGTCATTTGTTTTCTATATATACGGCTGTAACAGTATTGCATGTGAGGAACATAAAAATTCCAAGATAAAACTATAAATTTCCACAAATGATACAAATACTTTTAAGACGGCTAAAACATACCTGATGATGAAATTTTGCAATCAAGGCACGTGCATCTGTACGTGAAGCATTATCCTCTTCTTCACGGACTTCACGACGACAATAGACACATAAGAGTTTCCCCGGATTAGTTAAATCCATAAGCCTGTCCACTTCCAAGTCTGTATAAGTTGTACGGCAAGAAGAACACTTAAAACTAGCTCGACTTGTAGACTGACGCTGTTCAGTCTCTAATCGGCGTTGCATTAGGTCTAATCGATATTTGACCACATTAACGAATAGCTAAAAAAAATTAAAATAAAGAATGATATCGGCTGTTTAATCAGCATGTCACGTAATATTGTGGTGTAGGCTACTGGTAGGACTTATCAGTAGTATACAAAGAGACTTTCGTCGACACAAAAAATATTAAACAGCGAAGGTGCTAATTTGACGTTAAAGAGAGGAAAGTAAGCAGTATGTCATTCGAAAATGCAATTCACTATCAGATTTTATGGTCACTTACTGCATAGGGTCAAGTAAACAACAAACAGTAGACTCATTGAAAATAACGGGTAAAAAAAGCTTACTTTATAGTCAATGAAGTAGTGTGTAATTTTCGTAGTTTTCCCATCCGTATCTGTTTCTAACTGTAGCTTTGATTTAATGAACTGATCACATTTTAATGTGTGTAGATACTGTCTCAGTTGTTTCCGTTCAAACCGAAGTCTTTGGCATAAATCATCTTCTTTCATAATTGTATTACGCACCTATAGATAAATGAATAAGTTATACACAAATGTAGTCAGGGAAGGGTTTAATCATCATCGGCCGTGAAGTGGAATAACGCTCACCAAACATGAATGTGGTACATAGTTCGACCACCGGCTGACTCACTCCTAAGCTTCGATTAGCCGGCAGTAAGTCCTGTAAAGAGGGAAGGCTGGGTGTGAGACAGGCAATTCAACCCAGTAAAAAACCACTGCTACTGAAAATTAAGAGATCAACCTTGCAGTTCTATGGTCCACCTGGAACGCAAAGCAACAAAATGAAACCATTCATTATTAAGTGAGTGAAATTTTGAAGCAAGCGTGTCAAAAAATATATTATATTACCAGCTGGGTACATGAATGTACAAGTCGGGAGTTTAGGCTCCGAGAAAAATTGTCTAGGTGGTCAATGGGATCTACACGGTCACATATCAGATAATAAAGACCGTCTTCTGAACCGCTGCGCAGGTCACAACCTATTTCTAGCCAATAAAAACCACCTGGCATAGCCATCAACCTTTCATTACCTGGCGCCCCTCTGCCACTCAAGCATGGACTTGGACAAACCCCTTTATTATCACTTTCCGATGGCGTGGATATATAAACCATCGCTGCTCCTTCTGGAGCACAAGCCTGAATTCCCATCATCCTTCAGCATATACTAGCTGCATCTTACAATTTCGTGGTGAACATAGATGGCGCCATCAACAGCTTGATTTAAGTAAACTGAGAACAACTATTACCTCTGCGAAGTACCACGTTCAGTTGGTAACCCTCCGAATAGTACAGATCAACAGTCGTTACACCTGCAAGACGTTATGAAAATGGGAAGCA
Organism: Trichobilharzia regenti; assembly: GCA_944472135.2. Classification (NCBI taxonomy): domain Eukaryota; kingdom Metazoa; phylum Platyhelminthes; class Trematoda; order Strigeidida; family Schistosomatidae; genus Trichobilharzia; species Trichobilharzia regenti. Next base: position 36,814,005 of record OX235270.1, on the reverse strand, counting down.
AAGATAGTTGCGGCATGAAATAATCCCAATGGGTTTTCACGAGATCCTTACAACTTCCAGATGGCCATCAGTGCATTCCAGAAAACAGCAAGTATAACAACATCCATAAGGCTTGCTCCCTTTGCTCAGATCAAACAGTACTTATGTGAGAACTACGAATCCTGGTCAAAACGCCTGTCATATGGAATCGGTAGCTGCATTTGGGACTAGTTAGATTCTCTTCCAGCTCATTCGAAACACAGGAAGCAAGAAGCATGATGTCAATGAAACGGGCTACGAAGCAGATGGCACGCCGATTAATAACTGAAACGAACGACCAGAACACTGAACAGAGAGCCTTAACAAACAGTTGTGATGGCCAATAACTCTAACAATATGAATTACAGTCCTCCAAAGTCGATTAGCATCGATTTACCACACGAAGGGAGGGGTCCGAAAAGAATTCCAAGCACTGAAACGCTATAAGCCACCCGGCCCAGATAATCTACCTGTAGTTCTTTTAAAAGATGGTGGTGAGATCTAATCAGGAAGCTGACTGAATTTTTCAGGAAATTGTGGGGAAGCGAGAAAGTTCCATCAATGTGGAACGAAACCATTATCGCGTCAGCTTTAAAAAGAGTCTACATCTAAGTACAAACTACTGTTGCAAGATTGGAAGGAGCCTGTGTCTGTACTCACCCTTGCAGGTGAACCATTTGAAGTTGTCGATAACTTTGTGTATCTGGGTAGTTGTGTAAGGTATGACGGATGAGATATCTAGCCGTAGTGAAAACTAGGATAATATACGTCAATTTGGACCACCTCTGACACTTCAGCCTAGCTACCAAAGGTTGGATTTACAATGCTTCGGTGGGTGTAGTCTTGCTCTAAATCTATGAAACCTGGCCTCTCTGAGCTCAGGATGTGCGACGACTCTGTGTATTCGATCATCGCTGCCTCTGTGGGATCGCTTGTGTCCGATGGCAACATAGTGTTTATGATTCTGAGCGTGTGTTCGGACACGGTGGCGATCACCATTCATTGAATGTCACCATCTGGAAACACCCGTTTGGATATGTACTGCCCCCAGAGGTTCCCATGGTGCTGGTTCTTTGATAGCCTTGGAACTGGATAGGAAAAACAGAGAGGTGGTCAACTTATGATGTGGAACTATGAGAGGAAAGATATTTGCGTTAAACATCCGCTGGTATAACAGGACACACTGGGTGATGTCTGAATGATATTTCGAATCGGTGCCCCGAGACATTATTAGATATGGCAAAAAATCGTAATCAATCGCGAAAATGTTGCAACTTTCTTTTTTTTCTTCCCTTTTGAAGGAAATATGAAGTAATGAATGATGAATAGCGTTGATAAGTATGCTTACTTGCTTTCTGGATGACCTTCACCGCTTATTCTATTCTTGTTTCTCTTATATATTTTATTATTTTTATGTGGCACATCTCTTGGTGTCTATGATGCAACAAGTGTTTTTTTTTTCAGTAAAATGATAACAAGACGAGAACAAATGTAAAAGCTAGGGTATTTGGTCAAAGAGTGGCGGAGGCTCAGTAATAAGGAACTTAAAACACATAACCGACAAGATTCAGAAAAAATCCTAGGATAAATTCACCTGAAAAGATAATTCTTATGATTGTAGTATATAGGTTCGTCACAGGGAAAATAACTCAAATCTCATTAAAACTATGTTCAAGAACACGCATCTAAAAATAACTAAAGACAAATGTCTCGCGTGGTCTAGCGATTAGGATTCTTGACTTTCACCAAGGGGGTCAGAGTTTGGCCCTAGGTGAGGAAGCGATTTGTGCGTCAGTGATTCAGTGCTGGAATGGTCACCGACCACACATGTGGTCTGTGTGCGATTCCCGGTGGAAGCACTATGAAGCCATATCTAATCGATTGTAAGTCCACGATAGAAGGAAGGTTAGATGTAAGGCTAGCAACCCCACACAACAAAAACAACACCGCTACTGAAACTTAAATTGTGAAACTTCACGTTACACTCGGAAATTAAAGGAAGGAGAAAAATTACTAATGTTCAACCGGATACTAGCACATCTTTGTGAATGTCTTCAGTGAATTCTTTTATAAGCGTCAAATGATATTCATGTTGAAAAAATAGTAACTAAAAACTCTGTGGGATACCTAACTACCTTAAACATCTTTACAGGGTAGTTTGACTGTACCATAAGTAAAAGCAAATAAGTAACAATATACCTCCTTTAAACAGACATCATTATGAAAGCAGGATAGCAGGTTAAATATGAACACCTATAGAAAACTGATACATTCCAATGAATACTTAGTTAATACAGGGGAAAGCGATGGTGAAATGAAAGATAAAACAGAGCAAACATGGACAATCAAAGGAAGAACTGAGTTCAGCGTAAAATGTACTGAATAAAGTGAGGAGTTCCAGGAAAGACAAGGAAAAATTTTACAACACACTAGCAAATTAGGCAGAATAAGTCGTAGGTAAGGAGGAACTCCAATCACAAACCAAAGTGGTATCCAAGAAGAGATCAGCACAGATGAAACGAATAAAGATAGTGAAGGAAACCTAACTGCCACAAAACAAAATGTAGAGAAACAATGGGCTGGTCACTTCAAATGACTTCCGAACCGACCACTACCTACAACTTGTCCAGAAATACCACTACCGCGAGACAGAGAACTGCCAGTAAACAATAATTTTCCGACAAAAGCAGAAGTTTTGAAGACCATGAAGCTACTGGAAGACAGCAGGACCGGTCTGAATTCCTCCTGAATTACTGGAGACAGATCCAGAGACCACGTCAGATATGCTCAAGCAACTATTGCAAGATGTCTGGAAGAAAAGAGAGCTACCTACTGATTAGAATAAAAACCACTTTGTCACTCTGCAAGAACTGGTGTGGAATAAATGCTCTTGTCCACACCTAGTAAAATAATAATTCGTGTCACTCTGGAGAGACCAAAAGATCCACTGGATGCAAACCCCCGCCTGGAACAAGCTGGATTCAGGAAAAGCGAATCATGTGCGCATCAAACTGCAACTATACGCATCATCATCGAACAGAGCATAGAATGGCAGTCAAATCTCTACATCAACTTCATGGACTCTGAAAAAGCCTTCAACAGTATTGACCGTGTAATAATTTGGAAAGTACTTCAACACAATGGCGTGCAGTGCCCAAACGTTTTTCAGCCTCATTCAACAGCTCTATAATGTCATAAGTCAAGTGACTCACAACTTGAAACTGTACGAATCCTTCCAAGTCGTGGCAAGAGTAAATAAGGTAAGACTCCCTAGTACCACCGATGATATTCTTGATATTGGTGGACCAGATCACCCATTAGAGTGTGGGGTGCGAGGATACAGGCATAAGTTAGACCCACAAGATGATCAGATGTCGAAAAATGATTAGCGACAAGGAGCTATGGCAACTAAGTTGCCAAGACCCTGCTGCCTAACATATATGTAGAATAAAATGGAGGGGACCATAGAGTGACATCACGCGCAAGGTTTATGAGCGGAAACCAAATGGGAATTGACGTGCTGGGTTTAATCCGAGGATGAAATACGAGGAATAGTATCAGGTGGAGATGAAAGCTTATGGTCAACTGTTGAGCACGTTAAAAAGGACTGTAGAGAACAGGATGGTATGGAGAAGTGCTGTTGAAGCTATGTGTTCCACTAGAAACCCAAGGGAATAATGAAAATAATATGAAAAAATATAATTTAGAGAACCCTATGCAATGACTGTGAGTTTCATTACATAGGTCACACTAGTAGATCAGGATCAACTGGATAATTGAAACAGGAATTCAGCTAGACGTAGAATGATGAAGTATGATTTGAATAATGTGCAAAATAAACTCAACCATGGCAATGCACTCACTTGCATGCAAACATACTCGGGCAAGACATGGCAAAAGTATTAAAAATTAATACAGTTCAGTGCAGAAAGAGAGGTTAACCAGACAATCTTGGTTCACTGAATCAACACCAAACACATGCGGTCGAAAAGACGCAAAACCTATACTGGATACATAGAAAAAAGCAGCGAGTAGGATCATATAAAGCAAGTTATCAAGTCATGTGAATACACTAACACGATTATGAGCAATAATTTGTGCTAAAAACGTTATCTAGTCATCAGTGTTATTAAAATAATAAACTTGTCTAACTCAACAACTGTTTCACTCTGAGATAGATTCTTACCAGCATATCAACGATGAGTGAGTGTTCTCTTGTGTAAAATGTTCGTACAATGGACCGAACTAACTTTATCAAACAAATAGGCACTTTTGAGGGATCCTTTTGGTTAGATGTTGTATCAGGTGTGTGACATAAGGGATTCGTTGAAGACTGTTTGACTTTAGTAGGCAATGACTCTGAATGTACTACGCTTTTAACACGATTTGAAAGCACCGAAGCAGATGTGTTGACCGCTGTTGACATTGTCAATAGTATTGTGCAATTTCACGAAACTCTGGTTTACAAGTATCCTCCTTTTAGCTACCTTTTATGTCAAAAGACATTGCCGACAAGCTATCAAGAACGGAAATAGAACAGGATATTAAGAAGCAAATATAACAGCAAAACACCATGAATAAAATTTCTTATTATGCCAGAAGTCTATCAATAGTCCTTGCTCTTTATTTTCTTTTGCCACATAATGAACTTTTAGAACTTCCATTGATACTTATAGGGGAAAAGCTAGGATTGGAAACATTTCCCGATACGCAGTTAAAGCAAGCAACAAAAGTCAGTAAAACAGGATTTAATGAATTCATCAAATCTCGGTAAAACCCATCAACTGGATACTCTACATACAGGGACATATATATATATATATATACAGTTAGAAATATATTGGGAGGTTTGACTGATTAGCAAATAAACTACATTGAATTAGTTATACAAAACGACATGAGTGAATATTTTCCAGGTCATATTCAAATAGACAAAGGAAAATTAAAATTAAGTTAAAGTGCATTACGGTTCAGTTACATCGTTCAGATAAGCAACCAGTCAAGAAAGAAAGATATTAGAGAAATCAAGAATTGTGAACTGAGTAATATTAATAAATAATAATAATGTTGAGACGAGTTAGGATAATATTACTGATAAAAGATAGTTTTAAATAAATCAGAAGTAATAAAAAGTAGAATAAGCAAACCAGTTTTGGTATGCAAATACATTAAACATACCCTTAAGAACGAATGTCTTGGAAAACAAACGATACGTTTTCTAACAAAACTTTACTGCCGAAGAAATAGACATTAGGAAGTACAATTTACTACATGTTTACAAAAATTGATTTTAGATATCTACAGAAACTATTCAATAATTTATAACATTTTACTCAACTCGCAGGGGAAATGCTGGATGTATACTGGAGTTTCTGAAATAAGCATATAAGACCCAAGTGATGATATTCCCCTATCCCACGTAACACGCAATGAATCGATAAAACTTACACTACGGGTACTACGAGTTCCTTTACAGACTTTTTGGTATGGAAACGGCATCAAGTCTCTAGAACAGAAGGATCACAGCTTGGCAGTGACGACTTGACCTGCTGACTTAAGGATTCGAGTTTTAGTCAACGGGGTCGAATACGAGTCCCACCCAATCAATTTCGGTCTGATCACATGGAAAGTGTAATCAGAACTGGCACGCAGGAAACGATCCTGGTAATTGGGTTTTAACAACGACGTGGTTCGATTGTATACCAGAAAACAGGCATAAGAGTGCGACCATGCTAAACAGATTTGTAAGAATACGGAAAGATTGTGGTAATTCGTCAACATGCTTTTGTACTTCTTGTTTGCACACTAAATGGCTGTATTTCGGACGATGTAAGGAATCTTGTCTTGTCTAGTTTGCTGCTAAAATTGATTTTAATACACAAGGAGGATTACTCATCCAGATAGATAAACCTGTGATTCAACAACGGTGACCCAGTGACTTTAAACAAGGTTACAGACTCACCTAGTGACTACTTATAACAAAGCATTGGTGATGATTCACTTTTCCCTTTGTAACACTAATAAAGATGCTAATCGTACATGATTACAACAACATCTAGTCTGTAGGTGAACGAATGTAGATAATACACAACTGTAACATCCCAACCCATCCATAACTGTGAGCTCTGCACTAACAGTATGGAGAACTAGATATCTACCTGAGTGTAACAGTAATACTTATCTTGAGGAAAGCTGACACCTGACCCAGTCAACTGTAGGAACATTGCTGACGACAGTCAAAGGTTAGCAACTGTGTATTCTCATATGAAATAACTGGTGAAAGCAGATTGAACACGACAAAGAATAGAAGCTGACTAGAAGTCCTTGCAGTGAAAGGAAAAAGGCAGCAAGTACTAGATAACATAAACCACGGCTTTTGGTCCTAAATAGCTACAATAAGTAAACCAATATCCGAGTAAAATGGAAATTCAGTAACTCCTCAATGGAGACTGCTGTAAGGCTGGGTATAACACCGAGATTCAGTGCAACTGGTTTAAAACTGAAAAGCAATTGAGAAATATGCAACTGTAACGGAAGTTGTAAAAGCTGTCTAATTTAAGAAAAGGAAACGTAAAACGACCTAGTGGTCTAAATCCCAAGATACCATGAATTATTGGCTAGAGTAACCAAGGAATACTTGTTGTATGGCAATTTCCATTATCCCAGCCTATAGCGAAACGAACTTTAATATGATAACAGGCGAATTAGTCATACCAATGTATTATCCAAGATCATGTAGTTGGTATTTATACGAAGATTACGTGGAAGAGTGAGAAAGAAAAATCGAAGTGAACCAGGTAGCTTACAGAAACAGAAGGAGGTATACTATTTTCCAATTCAATTTTGATTTTCCCATTGACTGACCTGTCGGTTCTTGGAGCGGACGACTTAACGATGTCTGAGGATTATCTTAAAGTAACTCGTTGGATGGTAACCTGGGTGAGTTCCGAATAGAACGAAATGTGCCAACTGGATTCCACTACCAGTCACCATCCACCAAAAAACTTTAAGGAGGTACACTGTTCAAATTTCTACAAACCAACAGGTTGTGGGGTACAGGTACAACTAATGAGGTCCAACTCCAGCCCTATTCCTTGAACTGGAGGGAAATTAAATAACAGAAATAGTTAATAAATAATGAAATGGTTAGTTTGACAGAACTAGTATTCATAATAATATTCCAATGAATTGGGCTTTGGAAGCAGTTAGAAAAGAACTAAATACTAATCTCGAACTGCCTCATAGGACAAGGCTATCCATCGAGGCAATTATTTTTATAAATTCAGGTGCCACGCGTTTGCTGTCTTGAGGCTCCAGGGCAACATATATAGACAAACAGAAGGCGTACCAATGGGATCACTAATGTCCCAAGTCGTAGCAGATATCTTTGTGGATAGTTTGGAAAATGTGTTTCCTAGAACATTTAATCCCATCCCAAAGACATGGTGGAGATATGTGGATGACAGTCTCGCGGTGTTGAAAACTGAATATAATAGCCCGTATGAGGAAACATGGCTTAGCGGCGGTGGAAGGACATAGATTCCGACCAGGACGAACCTACCTGACAAACCTACCACTAGCTAGGGAAGACTGTGTAGAAGCTAAGGATAAAAATCTTCTGTTAGACGTTGTTTTCATCGATCCTGGTAAAGCATTCGACAAAGCAGGTCTCCTTAGTAAACTAAAATGTTTCAACTTAGACCAATACCTATGTAAGTAGTTTGGGGAATAGCTAATGGATAGATGACAAAAGGTATGGGTGGAAATCAGTGTTGAGTTGAGTACCCCAGGGAATTGTACGTAAATGGGCTACCGAAAATTCTTACTTCATCTTCATTATTATTTGCGGACATTGAGATCTGGAAAACTAATTATTAATGATGGCAAGTCAGTCTTACAAGGTGAACTAGATAAATTAACCGAATGATCTAACCATTACAGTTTGGAATCAATCCCAGGAAAAGCTCCGTAATACAAGTGTCAGGGATTTTACAGGTTATACTCCCTGGGGGGCACAAATGCTTGATGTTAAGGGACAAAAGAATTTAGGAATTATTGCTAGCTATGATTTGAAAACAACTGCATATTGTAATACAACGGCGGATAAGGCTTTCTCGAGTGCTCTGAGCGCTGCGAAAGGCTTTCAAACGCTCAAATGAGTCTGTTTTTAAAGAACTCTACGCATCATATTTTGGGCTCTACGTAGAGTACCGTAGACAAGCCACTAGTCCATGCTTAAAGGGTGGAGGTTGTTTGGGAAGTGTGAGGGGTAGACACTCAAGCAGTCAGTAGTATCTGCCACCTTCCTCATGAGAAGGGGATGGAATATTCGGACCTTTTCACATCATCATACCGGAAGTGACATAATTTTGGCATATCGAATACTAAATGGTGATTTTCTGTCTGTCTGTCTGTTTTCGACATAGAACTTTGCACAAATGTGCGGAAGTTCAAGTCGCCACATTCCGTGTAGCACGCGAAGCAAGAGAAGAAAGTACAAGAAAAGCATAATAGAAACAGTGAGCAGAGGTGTGAGACAAAGGAGTAATAAAGAAATACAAAACAGTTTCATTGAAGATCATAAGTCACAGGGAGTGGATGCATCTGCGCCACTGAGAACGATTTTGAGCCATGTCACCAATTGTTTCCAACCATAGATTTTTACCGTCCCGAGGACCCCAGCCTGGAAGTCTACACCTTCCTACGTGGCTTAGACCAACTGTTGTGGATTTCATTGACTGATGCCAAGTTTTTGTTTGACCGCCGCTAGCTTTTTTCCAGCCTGACCCTATATCCGCTAACATTGCTCGTCGAGGGAGGCGATGGCTTGGCATACGTAACACATGTCCTAACCATCTCAGTCTTTGTAGCTTCACGACTTCGTCGATTGATTTCCCCTGTTTACCTAGAACTCTACGCCTAACCTCCATGTTGCTCACCTTATTATGCCACTTTACACGGGAAATAGAACGCAGGCACCTATGATCAAAGACAGCTAGTCTTTTCATGTCTTCCACTCTCAGTGGCCAGGTCTCACAACCATAAAGGAGGACGGAGCGGACTGATGAGCAGTACACCCGCCCTTTGGTCGATAGTCGAACATCTCGTCTACGCCAGAGTCGGCGTAAACTAACAAATGCGAAACGAGCCCCTTGTATTCGTGCTGAGATTTCGTCAGAGATCAGCCCGTTGGGGCTGATGGTACTTCCCAAATAAGTGAAGCGGTCAACGTGCTCTACCACTTCACTTCCTATTTTTAAACTAGGCGTCGATGTAGTCCAGTCCTGTAACATCATCTTGCATTTGGCGGGAGCGAATCGCATGCCAAACATTCGTAGATTGCGGCTCAAGGTGTTTAGAAGACTCTGCATTTCGTCAGCGTCTTCGCCTAGAAGGACTATATCGTCTGCATATTCCAAGTCAACGAGATTATTCCCCGGTAGCAAGTCAATCCCTGAGTCGCTGAAGTCACCTAGGGTTAAGTCCATTAACACATCTATGATGAAGTTGAATAGAAAAGGAGATAATGGGCATCCTTGACGGACACCACTGGTCGTCATCAGTTCAGATGACAGCTCGCCGTAAGCCCTCACCTGGCTGTATGAGTACGAGTAGAGTGCCTTAATCAGTGCAATATATTTTCTTGGAATTCCCTTTACAGCCAAGCATCTCCAGAGAACTTCCCGATCGACAGAGTCGAATGCTGCCTTTAGGTCAAGAAATATAATGACTGTTGGACGCCGGTAGGAATGCCTATGTTCTAGAATCTGTCGGAGGGTGAAGATATGATCAATACACCCTCTTCCTGGTCTAAAGCCTGCCTGGCTCTCTCGTGTTTGTGCTTCCCGAGCACCACTCAGTCTACGCATGATTATTGAGCCTAAGACTTTAGATACTATATTAGTCAAGCTAATCCCTCTGTGATTATCACAGGAAGACTTGTCTCCCTTCTTGTATATGGGGATAATCAGTGACTTACACCAACCCGATGGGACTTCTTCTGATTCCCAGACGCTGCCTAGTACCTCAGTTAATCCGGACAGTAAGCTGTCTCCACCGTACTTAAATACCTCTGGAGTCATTCCATCAGGTCCCGCTGCTTTGCCTAGTTTCAGATTGGTGACAGCTTTAGTAACCTCAGTTAGTGACGGAGGACCTGTGTCTATATCCCATTCAGGGAGGTGTTGGATGCTCGGAAGGTTGAGCGTGGCTGTGGGCAAATTAAACTGCTCCTCATAATGCTCTTTCCAACGATCCAGTCGTCTATCCTGTGAGCTAATTATAGTGCCATTTTTTTCCGAGATTGTCTCACTAATGATTTGTCTTCTCCCACCCGTTTCCCTGATGAGTCCAAAGAGTTGCCTGGTGTTGCCTATCCTCGAAGCTTTCTCCATCTCTTTGGCTTTTGTCACCCACCACTGTTCACGGTCCTTGCGGAGACTTTTCGTAAGTTTCCTCTTGTGCAGCTTTCGCTCCTCATTGAATTCGGAGCTCGCCGGAATAAGTCTTCTAGCATCTATCAGTTCGGATGAGGCGGTGGAGATCCAGTGGTTTTTACTCACCTTTGGGTTTACCTTATTCACAGCTTTTACAGCTGTATCTATGGCTGCCTGGATATTTTTCCAAGCTTCTTCAGGGTGAGCACAGCTGTCGAACACAGATATGTGTTTAGCTAGTTCTTCCTGAAATACGGATTTAGTTTCCTGATCGAGCTGGGGACGTGATGGTTTTACCGCCAGCTGTTTCCTACGTCCGTTCAGTCGTAAGCACACCCGAGCGCGGACCAGTGCATGGTCGGTATCTACGCACGTGTTCCAGAAGGAGCGACAATCTCCTACCGACCCACGCCAACGATAGCTTATTGCTATGTGGTCTATTTGTGTCCAGCGTTGGTTTGATGAAGGGGGTCTCCAAGTCAAACAGTGTCTCTCCTTGTGTTTGAAGTTAGTGCTTACAAGAAACAAATGATTATCAGAACAGAACTGTAGGAGACGGTCACCAAAATTACAAAATGGTGATTTTAGACTGATGTTTCTAATGGTTTACTTCTACAAGGTCGCTACGGAAAGGTGCTCAAACCACGAAGAAATAAGATACGTTTGAAATTAAGCTTACCTCACAGAGTGATCAACGACTGGAACTCCTTACCTGATCCACTAGTAACAGCTCCATCACTTAACGCTTTCAAACAGAAATTAGATCTCCCCAGAGATATATATTGTAAGAATTAACATAGATAACAAGGGCCTACTATCCTCATTATCTGAATCTAGATTACTAACAAACTTTTTGGACACTGGATCTCGTATGTATGTATGCACAAAAGGAAACTTACTAAAAGTCTCCGCAAGGAACGTGAACAGTGGTGGCTGACAAAGGCGAAAGAGATGGAAAAAGCATCGGCGATAGGCAACTCTTTAGACTTATCAGGAAAACGGGTGGGAGAAGGCAAATCATAAGTGAGACTATTTCTGAGAAAAATGGCTCCTTAATTAGCTCTCAGGATAGACGTCTTGAACGCTGGAAAGAACACTTTGAGGGACAATTTAACTTGCCTACAGCCACACTGAACCTCCCCGACATCCAGCACACACCCGAATGGGATATAGACACTGGTCCGCCGTCTGTGAGGTCACAAAAGCTATCTGTAATTTGAAACGAGGCAAAGCGGCAGGACCCGACGGAATTATTCCGGTGTTTAAATATGGGGGTGATATACTAGTTTGTAGATTAACTGAGGTACTAGGCGAAGTCTGGGAATCAGAGATGGCTCCATCAGACTGGGGTAAGTCACTTATTATACCGATATTCAAGAAGGGAAATAAGTCCTCGTGTGATAATCATAGGGGGATCAGCCTAACGAACATAGTCTCTAAAATCCTAGGCTCAGTAATCATGCATAGACTAAGCAGAACTCGGGAGGAACAGACGAGGGAAAATAAGGCAGGCTTTAGACCAGGTAGAGGATGCATAGATCATATCTTCAGTCTCCGACAGGTCCTAGAACATAGACACACTTTTCGGCGTCCAACAATTGCCATATTTCATGACTTGAAGGCGGCCTTCGACTCCGTGGATCGAAAGGTACTATGGCAATGTTTGACTGTGAAGGGAGTGCCAAGAAAGTACATTGCACTGATCAAGGCACTCTATTCAAACTCATGTAGTCGTGTAAGGGCTTATGGGGAATTGTCATCTGAATTGGTAACAACCAGTGGTGTCCGACAGGGATGTCCACTCTCCCCATTTCTGTTTAACTTCATCATAGATATGCTGATGGAAGTATCCTTAACTGAACGTAATGACTTAGGAATCGACTTGTTACCAGGGTATAGTCTTATGGACTTAGAATATGCAGATGACATAGTCCTGTTAGGGGAGGATGCTGACCGAATCCAGCAGAGTCTTCTGAACACCTTGAGCAGCAATCTTCGTACGTTTGGCATGCGATTCGCCCCTGCAAAATGTAAGATGCTGCTACAGGACTGGACTACGTCAACTCCTAGCTTAGTTATAGGGAGTGAAATGATAGAACAATTTGACCACTTCACCTATTTGGGAAGTTGTATCAGCACCAACGACCTGATTGGCGACGAAATATCAGCAAGGATCCAAAAAGCTCGAGCTGTTTTCGCTGACTTACACCATCTCTGGCGTAGGCGTGACATCCGGCTATCAACCAAGGGACGTGTGTACTGCTCAGCAGTTCTCTCCGTCCTTCTCTATGGCTCTGAAACATGGCCAATACGATTTGAAGACATGAAAAGGTTGACTGCTTTCGATCATAGATGTCTGCGATCTCTGTCTCACGTTAGGTGGTTTAATAAGGTAGGTAATGACGTTAGGCGTAGTGTTGGGCAAACAGGGAAAATCAATCGACAAGGCTATAAAGTTACATAGACTAAGATGGCTAGGTCACGTGCTGCGCATGCCTAACCATAGCCTCCCCCGATGACGGGCATTACTAGCTGATATAGGTGCAGGTTGGAAAAGAGTAAGTGGTGGCCAAACAAAAACATGGCATCAATCCATGAAATCCTTGACAGTTAAACTGAGTCAGGTAGGGAGATGCAGACTTCCGGGTTGGGGCCCTCGGGACTCTAGGAATCAATGGCTGGAGACAATAGGTGAAATGGCTCAAAATAGTTGTCAGTGGCGTGGATGTATTTAGTCTCTGTAATCTTTCATATTTCTTTCTACCATTATCCATTCTGTTTCGCTCTTATACCTGTTAAACTCTATTGATTCTCTTCACTCATCTTCTTGCCTACCTTTGTGTGCTATTTAGAGCGTGGCAACTAGAACTGGTGCAATCCGGTGCCAAGTTCTATGTTGAATCCAGAGAGACAGAGACCACATTAACGTGATGTCCTTTGATGGCTCTGCAAAAGATTCCCAATGACTAAGACTTTAGAAGCCAGCTTTCCTCTCTATATTTTTATTATACACATCTAGGATGCAAGCGGTCTAACAGTCTCTTGAGTGACGACCTCAACAGAATTACTGCAAAAGCTAATGTTCTATTCCACCTTCAAACAAAAAATGTAGACAGTCCAAGCCTAGTGCAACTATCAAGATAACCACCACCACAATTCTCTACAAAAAGGCTGTCTGGCTGCGGACACTAACTTGGTTTAATCATCATAGTATTAATCGACTATTTTTATTATTTTATATTTTATTTTTGATTACAGCTTGATTCCACACTGTATTTTTGGTACAAGTATGGAATTTTTGGCATGGATATCGGTATCCCAAATTTTTCAGGCCGACCATAGATATCAGGTGTGCGTCGGCAGGGGATTGAACCTCAGACCATGTGCATGGTCGGCGAGAGTCCTAACCAGTGTGCCACCGACGCACAACTATTAACATCACACCGGAAAACCATAGCTTAACACTAAACATACAGAAACAGCAGATACCAGGGCAAGCAAAAACATAATCGGCGTACGGTTCCCTAGATACATAGACGTACTTTTGATTTTACTACTAATTCATAATGAACTAACATAAATTCTGGAACGAATAACACAAATTAGGGTGGGGGTTACTCCTTAGCATATAAGTATGCAAAAATATATCATGAACTGGTTTTAGATCACGTAGAGAAGAACAGGGTAGGCTCGAGTCATATCCCTTGCACCACAAAAACGGCTACACAAATCATGTGTTATAAATAGAATCACAGCCATCAATCACACAGAAGTTTAAAATCAAAATTTCATATAAATTCAAACCACCCAGCTGAATTCATTTATTTTATAGTCTCCATAGTGTATAAAGGCAGTTAAAATCCCCTACTAGGTAAACACTTACACCTCACACAAGCCCGGAAGTGCAACGCGCTATTTCAAGGATGCGCGGCTGGCAATTTCAACATCAACAGTTCTAAAATCTAGTATCGTTTTTGCGAGCTAGTACAAACCAATATGATTTCTTTGTGCTCGCTTCTTGATTGTGAGGTAAATGTTCCTGATCTTCGGTAAACCGTTAAGCAAGCGTAAACAATAGACACCGAAGTCGAATGACCTTAGTTTGACCAGTCAGATGGCTCAGCATTACAAATGGTTGCTAGTCATAATCCTTGGTGAAAATGTCTCCCAGATATGGTTCTTGACTCCTCTATGGAAAGCGGGTTGATAGGGAGGAATAAAAACGTACATATGTGAAGGGTATATATGTGTGCGTCGGTGGCACACTGGTTGGGACTCTCGCCGATCATGCACATGGTCCGAGGTCCGATTCCCTGCCGACGCACACCTAATATCTATGGTCGGCCTGAAAAATTTGGGACACCGATATCCATGCCAATAATTCCATACTTGTACCAAAAATACAGTGTGGAATCAAGCTGTAATCAAAAATAAAAAAATTTTAAAAATAATTACCCTGAAAAAGCACTGTTGGGCTATTGTTGGTTATACTTTCAGATGCAACCATTTTACATGAGGAAGTCTGTATAAGTTGGTAGATCGTACATAATGGTGATTTTATAAAACAGTTTCTTCTAGAAATCAAAACCTTCCCTCAGTAATATATTGCATATTTGTAATCAGTACATGCTAGAGCTGAAGAAATAGAAGACACATTAGTTTGATATGTCTATAACCACTTCTATGAGAAACTAGATCCAGCTTTCGAAGCATATTGGAAATATATACCCTTTATTTTTCACTTTTAATACAAATATATCTTATACACACTTCTTTGTTAATTAAGTACCACTTTCAGCTAGAAGAAACTAATTGACTGTTTCATGGTCGTCTGAAGTTGACGTCTACATAGCGATGTCATTTTAGAAGTTAGAGCAAAAGAAATTAGGTTAAGTTACTTTTCAAAAATCAGAGTGTGTCATTGTCGTGGCGCCGCGCGAACAACATTGGAAGACTCAATCAAATAGTGGGTGAACTTAATTGGCACCCAGGTTTTTTGTGAATAACTTTTAATGAAATTGTGTAACATGTTTTCTGAATTCATGGGGACTCCCACTTTCCGAATTGTCATGTTTGTGCTGGCGTCATGTAATTCGACTGTGGCACACTCAACATACTGGTTGCTGCCAATGTAGTTGTAGGTTGAACGATCAATTCATGGTTGTTTGCTCAAACCCAACTTCCCTATGTTTCCGCGGAGGCATCAATACACCAGTCATCGTCTCATCGATCGCTGTTCAGAAAGCACGTACAAAACCGTCAGAAGTAATATCGTGATTTTTTATTGTAATACTTGTTCATAGACCTTAGTTATTATGCTGCCCATATGTTGGTGTTAGAATAAAGAATTCTCGAGTCGACAATCGGTGTTTTGGTATATGCGTCTGTCAGCCACGTCTCGTAAACCGTTAATGCCCAGCTCTTGCTACGCTCGGGCTCACGCTGTCGCTTGAAGTTTCTCAGAAACGCTTAGTAATAACGGACGAAAAAACCAAAACACCAATTGGTGACTCGAGAATTCTTTATTGTTACACCAACATATAAAAAATGTTTCCACTAAGGTCTGTGAACAAATATTACAATAATAAATCACAATATTACTTCTGACGGTTTTCTGCTGACTTCTTTCTGAACAGCGACCGATGAGACGATGACTGTCGTATTGATGCCTCCGCGAAAATTGGGGAAGTTGGTTTTGAGCAAACAACCATGAATTGATCGTTCAATCTTCAACTACATTGACACTCCCCGGCAAAATACGGATCCATCCCTTTTTTCCATCACGACCAATACACGTTGACTTGGATGCCATTGCGAGAACCTGGGTCACTCGGACAGAGCTGAAATGGAAAACAAACAGAAAAGCCAACACACCACAAGCATACTCACAGCACAATCTCACACATCAATGACGACCTGCGCCTTCCAGTTAAAGGTGTCCTCTTGACACATCCTCTTGCAACACAATCGCCACTTGCTAGAATGACTCTTGCAGAATGCAACGTGACCATAGCAGAAACTCACGATACTCCACGCACATCCTCTTATCTACTCACTACCAATTACCACTGCAATCGCTTGTCACTCATTCTGCCTCAGTTCTAGTAACGGTGACGTATGCGAGCCTCAGTCGTTTACACTCTTTCTCCCCGGCGTGTGAGACCACAGCTAACAATTATCTCCGTGTGCATTTCATTCTCAGCAATAGCCTAGCCTCCCCGGCGTATACGACCCATCTGCTGTCCTTAACATCAATCAATTCATTCATGGATGTAGAAGACTCGAAACAACTTCAGAAGTAATCACGACGAAAATTTTAACAAAATTATGCAATAACAACAAGGTACGAAAACAACAAGTAAACACAATGAATCCAAAAACACCAATTGATATGACACACCACACGTATATACAAACAGTACAAACAAACTCGCAGATCGTGTCTCGATGGAATTCCTTTGAAGAATCGCAGGACTTACACCAGTACGCCTACAACCCTTCACAGGTTGACGATTGTAAGTTGTGGAATGTCCGGACACAAACAAGATTAACCAACAATTACAATAATTGGAACTCACACAATTATTTAACACAAACATATGTACAATCAACACATCAAATGTTGTGGATTCTGCCTTGACGAACTACCCTTGAAGAACTGTAGGACTTACAGCAGTACGCCTACATTCCTTCTCAGGTTGATGATCCAAGTGGAAGTCGTCCGGACACAAACAGAATTACCAACAGCTAGATGACAGATGATATCAATTCAGTATATACAATATGAACATATGTACAAAATCACACACCAAGCACATTGGACTGCTCATTGATGCGCTACCCTTTGAAGAATTGTAGGACTTACAGCAGTACGCCTACAACCCTTCTCAGGTTGACGCCCTAGGTTGGAAAATCGTCGCAGAGTTCATTTGCTGATTTCCTTCTATCAGCTATATCCTCAAATCTGAACGGTAACACGCTCATGTCATTGTATCGTAGAATATAGATGACGAACAAACACACAACGTATCTGGTCAACCAAGCGTAGACTCAGAGTAATTTACACCAAAGATAATAGCATTCAAATAGTAACTTGAAACTAGAAATGCCTTTATTCATGCAAGTCAATTTAACAATTACTCTTTCGTTTACACTTGGCTTATCCTCTCTAAACTGAGCAATATCTTTCGTCTTTTCAAATGCACCAATACTATCATAGTCATTGCACAAGATACTTGAGTTGATGGGCGTCTGTTTCATTGTGGATGACAACACCAACGACGACTGATTGATACCAGTTGATGAAGTTAGCGGTGGATCAGAAGCTGTTGTTGCTCGACTTTCAGAAATTTGTCTGCCTGCAAGACCACCACCACTGCTGTCTTTTACTATCAGCTCAGGTTTAACACTAGCATCTGATGATAGGTGGGCTACACGCTGATCAATCACACTGACGGTCTCACAAGTATGCATGCCTTCTGCAACTGCATCTGCATTTATTTCTACTTCACGTTCAAGTTGTACAGAACCCTTGTTCAACTTAGCAGTAGTAGGCATATCCCTCATCTCATCATGATCAACCAAAGACAACTGTGAAGTATCATGATCATTATCACGAATATTCACTTTACCGTCAACTTCATCATTTTCAAACTCTTTAATAACAGAAGTAGACAATTTTGGTTCCTCCTCACAAATCCTTAAAGATTCTCTATCTTCACTCTGAATAGTAATACTTTGTAAACTTGTGGAGTCAGAACTGCACTCTGAAGCAATAACTCTATTCTGTGACACTCTATTCAACAATGGCTTACCAGTTGCAACTACAGACTTCTTGACCGCACCGTTATCGTCACACAATTCGGAGTCAGGCCTGGAGTTTACATTTAGCTTATCACTGAACTTGCTCACTGGTTCACAGTTCAGCTCTGTATGCACTTCTTGCACACGTGTAAAACACAACCGTGTTTGTCTTGCATCTTGTAACTTATCTGTTGAGGATGTACTACGAAACCTGTTACACTCACTAGATCTATATGCATTACTAGACATCATGGAGCCTTCTCGATATCCACCTCTTTGAGGCCTATTCGTCATCAATGATTGCGTTTTACCCTCAGACTGCTCTATTCTAAGGGTGAGATTCAATATACTGGCAAACTTGCTCATCGATTGATTGACACTATCTTTTACTAGTTTCAGGATATCATCAAATTTTGGCTCGATACCCTCATCCTCCATACGGGAGCTTATCTTCACCCACTTCCTTTGCAGTCGAGTAGGTAGGCGTCTCGCTATTACTTCTAGTATAAAACTCGAGTTGAGGTCATTCATGCAATTCATCGAAATCAATGCATTCTTGTAAATCAACAGATTATCCAGAAACTCAGTAAGTGCCTGGGAGATATCTTGTAGTTGACTACCATTACCCTTAACAGCCTCGAATAATTTCCATACAATCATCGAAGGTCTTCCAAACCTTTGACGTAGTATGCTCATAGCCTCGTAGTAGCCATCTTTTGACTTCATAAACTTACAACACTGTATAGCTCTTGAAGCATCTCCAGTGCAATACCTCATCAAATACATTAACTTTATTTCATCACTTAATAGAAAACTATTCAGCATGATCTCAAACTCCTTTAGAAATTGTAAATAATCAGCCGGGTTTCCATCGAAACACCGTGGTTCAAATTTAGGGAGTTTGATGTTCCTATTATGCCTGAACGACGAAACAGTGACATCAACCATGTCATGCTTAACATCAGACACATCGTTACAATTAACAGACAAGTCACCATGACTTACTTTCCTGTTTGCATCCAAGACACTCTGTCCCTTCTTTGACCCAGGCATTGTTGAACTTGACCCAATTCCAGAAACGTTCCAAATATTGCTTGTTCAAAGAGGACTTGACCGGCACCAGGAAAGTTGGACGGTGACTATCCAAACTGACACCAACGGTCCAAAACCGTCGAAAACTGACTTCAACGTCAGAAACTGATTTCAGCCGTCAGAAACTGTCAGCCACGTCTCGTAAACCGTTAATGCCCAGCCCTTGCTACGCTCGGGCTCACGCTGTCGCTTGAAGTTTCTCAGAAACGCTAAGTAATAACGGACGAAAAAACCAAAACACCAATTGGTGACTCGAGAATTCTTTATTGGTACACCAACATATAAAAAATGTTTCCACTAAGGTCTGTGAACAAATATTACAATAATAAATCACAATATTACTTCTGATGGTTTTCTGCTGACTTCTTTCTGAACAGCGACCGATGAGACGATGACTGTCGTATTGATGCCTCCGCGAAAATTGGGGAGGTTGGTTTTGAGCAAACAACCATGAATTGATCGTTCAACCTTCAACTACATTGACATCGTCCGTTAGTACTGATCGTCTCTAGAATTCTTTGATTTACAGCAACAGTCCCGGCGTAGGAAAGCTGGGTATTAACGGTTTTTGAGACCTTATTGACAGTGGGAACGTATTGCACTCCAGTAAAATTTTGTGAAATACTACCATGGTGGGCAGGATGGAATATTTGGAGAATGTCATCCGCAGAAATAGTCTTCTTTATATGGGGTCTGCGCTTCCGGACAATGAATTACCGTCACGTCACAGTATATAACTACAGCACATTTTTGTGTGATGAGCAGTACTATTTGACAAGTAAAGGCTATTAGTACATGAAAATCTCCTACAGAAGAACATTCTTAGCTTCTGAATTACCCTGTTTCTTCAAAACCACTCCTTTTTTGCGTTTGGAATTTAAAGATAAACTACCTGATTTCGAGTTCTCCATGTGTGTTTTCTGATATAACTGCTCCTATGGAGCCATTGATATAGGCGTGTTTCTCGTCGCATCTCCGAACACCATCCTGTGTGGTTAAGTATAGGAGAAACAAAATATATTTCTAGCGCTATTCTATCTCATCTCGTGGATACAGAACACGAAATTGATATTAACCAGGCTTTCAAATTCATTTACCACATGTAAACCAGTCTTAACTTCACCTTAAAAGTTCGTTTACTAGATACTGCAGAAGCCCTTGGGATCCACATTAGGAACGTAATTTATGCGTTAAAAATTAGCTGGTTCAGACATTGTCCTTACCTTGACCATCTAGGTTCGACAGATCCTCAATTTTTCAGAAATTTGCTTGACTTTACTTCATATTCTACTTGCCATAATATTTTTATGATAACTATTATAGTTTAAGCACCTTTAATAAATTGTTATTCCATTTATTTTAATTTACAAATAGATATTTAGAAAACACTAATATCGTTATTGTCTACTATTCAAGCAAATACTACTGTCAATGTAGTTGAAGGTTGAACGATCAATTCATGGTTGTTTGCTCAAAACCAACCTCCCCAATTTTCGCGGAGGCATCAATACGACAGTCATCGTCTCATCGGTCGCTGTTCAGAAAGAAGTCAGCAGAAAACCGTCAGAAGCAATATTGTGATTTATTATTGTAATATTTGTTCACAGACCTTAGTGGAAACATTTTTATATGTTGGTGTACCAATAAAGAATTCTCGAGTCACCAATTGGTGTTTTGGTTTTTTCGTCCGTTATTACTAAGCGTTTCTGAGAAACTTCAAGCGACAGCGTGAGCCCGAGTGTAGCAAGAGCTGGGCATTAACGGTTTACGAGACGTTGCTCACAACTACGTATGTAAACATATAAAGAATTGTTGCGCCAGAAGGGAAAATTATCGGATAGGATATTCTCTGCTTAATTATTCTGCGTTTTTTAGATGTCTGAATCAATATTTTTGCTATAAATGTTAACAGAATCTTCTTTGAAACTAAAAGTTACAATTTGGCTGCATTTTTCACGGTAGGTGTTTCTGGCTAGGAATTTTCCTCAGTTGAAATGTTACATGTTAGTAGATTTAATACACAGTTTCACTGATTGGTACAGAGTTATTTGGGTTATGTGGATTCACTGTATGAAATTATCCCAACTTTAATTATTCTGTGCAACTGTCTTCATGGTCTACTACTAGGCTAACAGATTTATAGGTTTACATGGTTGTTTCAAATGCAATGGAGAAGGTATTTGCTTGTTTAATTTTGCATAAGTGCAATATTTAATTAATTAGTTCTGTGTAAAGCATTAAAATACGCATGAGTCGTGCTCAACTATTACTTAAAGTTTCCTCAGATATCATGTTCATTCCATAATTATAGGCGCGGAGAAATTATGGACACTCGAAAAGTAGGAAATTGGTTATTTGAACTGATATAGCAATTCGTATTAAAAGATTATTTCTATTTCGAATCCTGATCACCTCCTCAACTTCTTGTAACTTCGAAAACTCCACCGACTGTAGGCCACAATTCGCAAGGTCATTCCAGCTAATTCAATTCTATCCTTCAGCGGAATAGTTCGTATACTGATCTGGTCATCGTTTCGCGTGAGTGGATGTACTACCTTAAAAATTAACAGCCATGTATAGCTCCTACCCTTTTAGAGGTTCCTGAGTGCTTTGCGGTTTCTTTTTGTCCCCACAAGTACATGCAAGCACAGCATTTCAAGTGTGGTTTATCCTTTTTTAATTCAGTTTCAGCACAACATTACAGGTGTTTGTAATCTGATAATAGGCACATTTATGTTATATTCATCTTCTGGAAAAAATTAAAGGCTACGTCAACTTCCATTCATGTTCTAATTTTCTGTGTCTAGTGTGCTGTTTGAAAACCTTACTAATGTGAACTCTTACCATGCGCTCGTCACCGGATTTACTTGCAGACTGTTGTATGTTATACACATCAACAAGAAAAACAATTTTCCCAGATTTCTACATATAAGGTAGGCATGTGAACCATCAACAACATGGGCAATCAACAAACGAACTGGAAACAACAGCTTCTGCCACCCAAATGTCTCCATTCACGTAATTCCCAAAAGTGTATAATAGGTTATTCCACCAACAGCTGAGAAATAACTAGAATACTGCAAGGACTATTGAAAGCAACATATGAAACAATTGCAATGAAATGAGTAGACTTGTGGTAATAGTTTCCGAAGCAAACGAAATAACTAATTTCAACAGCACTGGAAACTTGAAGCATGTAAAACGCAACAACAGTGAAAATTCTACATCGAGATAAGTTGCGAATAACTGTGGGAAAACTTGACATTTATTGTGTGAACGGACATTTAGACAACGGCAATCTAACATGGTTGACCAAAATGCATGAAAATGAACCTTTTGTGCCCTATTGATCAACCTTGATTGTGCGGGATGATTTCAGCCCAAAAAGTCATTGAAGGCAAATAAGAAACATTGTAACCACGAATAAAATATGCCTTATGTGTTGTGAAAGTAAGTGGGACATGTAAGTCTTAGGTTAAGTATAGGAGAGATTAAGTTTAGCTCAAGGGTAAGAGTAGTTCAGGGGTAGGTTATCTTGAAAAGGGTTAGTTCGATTAAGGTTAGAGTTACTTTCGGAATGGTTTCGCGTTAAGGTTAAGTTAGCGAAAGATTAGGGTTAGAGTTTGAAGACCTAGATGAATACATGTACAAAATGTGGTTGAATTACTCTGTTGACACCCTCAATCTCAAATTGTAGCGCGTTTCTTCCACACTTAAGAGAAACGTATCATGCGCAACAATTTGGTGTCCTTCAATTTACTGTTTTTATTAATATATGCATTTTATACGTAAAGATCGCCTTTCAATATGGTTGTTACTTTCAGAGACTTTCGTCCGCTGCATCACATCGATGTTTTAAGTTTAACTTCTTCCTAAATTGATTTTTCCAAGCCCATCTTTTGCTTGTAACGACAGAGCTTTCTCATTTGCAGTGCGCTCCCACGTGGCTTTTCCTGCCATCAGCATGCTACGACTTTCGATCATCTCAGTGGAGTTGGTGTCTGATATTGGTTCTGTGAGGTTTGCACTTGTTTGGGCGTTAAAACCGTGTTAATACTTTGACTGGAGTTAATTATTTGACGCTTGGTGTATTCTAAAATCCGGATAACAGTGATAACGGTAATAATGACATAATAAAGTTGATGGAGCATATGTAAACTCAAAAAGAAAAACGATCAACTTAGTGGATATACAATTCGAAAGTGAGTGATTAAATAGATATGCTAATCAGGACAGTTAAACGAGAGTGAATGAGCTTCACCCATTAGTTTAGCTGAGACCCATTGGAGTAGTAAAGTACGTGAAGTTCTCATCCTAGTTAGGTTGAGGGGATAGTACATTAGGACTCAGACCTAATGTTGCCACATGACTATCCAGCTTCATTTCGAATATTCAATATGCTGCTCCTATAGAATTATATGGGTGGCAATTACAAGGATGAATTGTAGCACGCTAGATTCTGTGCCGTCTTGTGCAGGATTCTTCGTCGGTTGCTACAGGGATTTTGGTAATTATTTAAAGCCTGTGCAAATCTGGTCATCTTGAGTTCATATAAGAGACGATCACGCTGAAAATTCCATACATGTACCACAAATAATGTTTGGAATAAAGCTGTTATTATCATTATTATTAAAATGCGATCAGGGTTCCTCCTAAGCCAATGGGGGATAAGTGTGAAAAGACTTAGCTCCCTCGACTCTTCATCCAATTATTTCTTCTCAGAAATCATAACAACTATCACCCTTACATAAGTCTAACCCATAAGGAGAGAATGAAATTCGGCAGACGGTGCGCCAGGAATATCTGATATATTTCGAGCGATTTTGTGGAAACCTCTTTTCCTGATCTGCAGTACCCACTCTCTCACTGTGCTCACAGATCACCTGGCTATTCCAAATACAGTATTATCACCGTTCAGAGTAGGTTTCCTGAATGTACAAGGTAGAATTGTCAGTATGTAAAGTGAACGTAATGAATGAATCCAAACCCAGCAATCCCGCAAATGAAAATGTCTCACTCCTTCTTCCAGACTAGTGAGA
Source organism: Trichobilharzia regenti (assembly GCA_944472135.2). Classification (NCBI taxonomy): domain Eukaryota; kingdom Metazoa; phylum Platyhelminthes; class Trematoda; order Strigeidida; family Schistosomatidae; genus Trichobilharzia; species Trichobilharzia regenti. The sequence goes on along the minus strand of OX235270.1, from coordinate 36,789,617 downwards.
AGCACTGTATCATAGAACCATTTAGGTTATTAACATCCATGGAAGGATGAGTATACAAAATGAGGAAACTAAGAAGGTAAATCAATTAATGAGGAAAGAAAGGATGTCATGTACGTATGTGAAAAGACATGTTTGTTTAGGTGTTAGTGATATACAAAATTTCTGAAGCTCGTGTCTTACGGTTAGAGTTGATTTTCGGTGAATCGGTGAGTGAAAATGACAAATCAGATAAACAATCAGTTGGTGGTGGCTTTGTGGACGCTAGTTTAACACAGTCGCTAATGATAATCTTTTCCCCTATAGAGATTAATCGTGATAATCTAAAAAGGGTAATTGTTAGGCTGAGCCAATCGCTTCTTAATCGAGTCATACATCATGTAAACATGAAGTCATGACCTCAAGATTTTGTGTTCTGCGACAGTTTTTAATCTTCATCATTCATTTTTCCATTCTTTCTGACGTTTCTTCATCATGTTCTCATCGGTTGTTTCTACTCATTTGTCACCTCTTCTGCTTTAATTCAGATTTGCCCGCAAACTTTAATTCCTACCTAGAAACACCTTCATCTCAATGGGTTCCCTGTGAGTTTCAGTTATTCACTGTCATCCGGGGTCCTGCCTGGAGTTTGAATGCACCAAAACACTTTCCCATATATTCCTGACTGATAGAGATTTTTTATTTTCGATTACAGCTTGATTCCACGCTGTATTTTTGGTACAAGTATGAAATTTTCAGCATGGATATCGGTAGCCAAATTTTGCAGGCCGACCATAGAAGGGTTCACCGTTGTTGAAAGAGGCTACAGTCAGTTTCTAGGTCATGATGAGTTCCTGCGTCGGCTAGTTATATGTTTTCGTGTATTCGTTTTCCACTGAATTTTAAAGGTTTTTCTGGATGTTTTGCTCATTTTGCAGTGTGTAGGTCAGTTTTTGTCACAGGGTGCTACTATTTAGCTTATTTTTAGCCTGAAGTTCCCAGTTATTATGTTGCTAGTCAAAGATTATGGTTAACTTGCAATCATTGAGCTAATTAACGTTTACTATGCTAATAATAGTAACAGTAAACTCCCTGACTGTTTTGCCATTGTTTGACAGTGAACCTGTGCGCTGATTTTTCAGCATGAGTGGCACTAAATCGAACCTACTGGGTTTGCTTATCAACGTTGTTTCAGCCCTCACAGGACATATTAAGGATGAACTAGCGTTACTCCAGAGTGGAAAGTTTTGATTCAGCACGCAGCTGTCTGTTTAGCACGACCTGTGTCATTTCATAACATGGTGGGTAAATATGATCTTCAGTTACCATAAAAAGGCATTATCGAGGAATAGGTTAGAATAAATTTAGAATTGTTTTAAGCTTGGTGGTGCTGTGGTCTAAGTGGTAAATCGTATTAATCACCGTTATTCAGGATATGCTATGAACCGGAAATCCTCAGCTGAAAAACGTATGAATAAGACACAGATCGGTGTAATTTATAACTGACTCCAAATTGCTTTCATCACGAAATAATCAACCAAAGTATGCTTTAAACTGTCGCTCTCAACCGTTTGAAGGGAAATTTACTTGATTTATGCTGACCTAGTATGCACAAATCCCAAAGGTCATTGAATTGACAACTTGAAAAAGTAGATTAGTTAATACATACATTTATCTATATGTACTAATTAAGGATACATTAAATTTCTAGAAATTGTAGTTAAATTATATTCTCCTAGTAATCAAAAATGCATACATCCTATTAACACGCCATTATATTATGGTAAGATCAGCCCTAAATCATACTGACTGTAAATTTCCGTGTAAAAATAAAAAGATTACCGCTTTAACTTATATTTTAGACCAATAGGAAGCCAGCTAGCCAACAGCCAATCAAATTGTGCCTATATCTGTTTTCACCGTTGTTTTGTTTTTGTTCATTGTTTCGGGCCGTCTATTTGACAAATAGTGACGGGGGGAAGCAGCTGCAATTGTCTTTGCATACCCGTAGCTTAGATCTTGTGACGCGCCAGCACTGAAGCTAAACATTCCATATCGTTTACTGACGTTAAGTATAGCAGACCTCAATACTGCTTTCAATACAATGGACCGCCGTTTTGCTTCCTCGATGATCCCCCACATCGATATCCACCACCTACAATGAGAACCGTTCACTTCAGATAAGTGAAAGAGATACATTTCAGATTTCCGCAGTTGGCAGTAATAAGGGGACTTAACTTTTCTTGTTCACGCTCATACATACATATATACACGTGTCCTCACTGTTGTAACTTACTGATTGATTTTCTGATGTAAAATATCTGAACGGCAGTGAAGTATCGTCTACACTACCGCATTTGCTAATTTGCTGGTATTCCTTTATGATACATTTTTGATAATAAAAATAAGAAGGGAGCAAAGAACATCTTGAATAAATTTAACGAAGTTCATCCTGCAATAAATTTTACCAATGAGAAAGAAAAGACTTTGGTATTTCGTTTCTAGACGTCCTTATGTCCAGAAAAGAGGATGATGCAAAAAGAATTGTACCTAGAAAGCCTACGTCAACGGGCCAGTATACTCATTTTCTCAGCATCGTGTCCTTGAAATACAAACGCAATCAGAAAAATATCTTGTTTCACATAGCAAGAGCGAATCACTCGCATGTTTATCACAGAGCTCGGGGAAAACATGAAATAATGGTGTCAAGACAAGGGATATTGTTCATTCAGTAGTAGAAATTGAATACAGAATTTAGAACATTGAGTAAACAAACGAAGTGTCAAACATAAATTGTCAAAGTAGTTGAAGATTGAACGATCAATTCATGGTTGTTTGCTCAAAACCAACCTCCCCAATTTTCGCGGAGGCATCAATACGACAGTCATCGTCTCATCGGTCGCTGTTCAGAAAGAAGTCAGCAGAAAACCGTCAGAAGTAATATTGTGATTTATTATTGCAATATTTGTTCACAGACCTTAGTGGAAACATTTTTTATATGTTGGTGTACCAATAAAGAATTCTCGAGTCACCAGTTGGTGTTTTGGTTTTTTCGTCCGTTATTACTAAGCGTTTCTGAGAAACTTCAAGCGACAGTGTGAGCCCGAGCGTAGCAAGAGCTGGGCATTAACGGTTTACGAGACGTGGCTGACAGTTTCTGACGGCTGAAATCAGTTTCTGACGTTGAAGTCAGTTTTCGACGGTTTTGGACCGTTGGTGTCAGTTTGGATAGTCACCGTTCAACTTTCCTGGTGCCGGTCAAGTCCTCTTTGAACAAGCAATATCTGGAACTTTTTTGGAATTGGGTCAAGTTCAACAATGCCTGGGTCAAAGAAGGGACAGAGTGTCTTGGATGCAAACAGGAAAGTAAGTCATGGTGACTTGTCTGTTAATTGTAACGATGTGTCTGATGTTAAGCATGACATGGTTGATGTTACTGTTTCGCCGTTCAGGCATAATAGGAACATCAAACTCCCTAAATTTGAACCACGGTGTTTCGATGGAAACCCGGCTGATTATTTACAATTTGTAAAGGAGTTTGAGATCATGCTGAGTAGTTTTCTATTAAGTGATGAAATAAAGTTAATGTATTTGATGAGGTATTGCACTGGAGATGCTTCAAGAGCTATACAGTGTTGTAAGTTTATGAAGCCAAAAGAGGGCTACTACGAGGCTATGAGCATACTACGTCAAAGGTTTGGAAGACCTTCGATGATTGTATGGAAATTATTCGAGGCTGTTAAGGGTAATGGTAGTCAACTACAAGATGACTCCCAGGCACTTACTGAGTTTTTGGATAATCTGTTGATTTACAAGAATGCATTGATTTCGATGAATTGCATGAATGACCTCAACTCGAGTTTTATACTAGAAGTAATAGCGAGACGCCTACCTACTCGACTGCAAAGGAAGTGGGTGAAGATAAGCTCCCGTATGGAGGATGAGGGTATCGAGCCAAAATTTGATGATATCCTGAAACTAGTAAAAGATAGTGTCAATCAATCGATGAGCAAGTTTGCCAGTATATTGAATCTCACCCTTAGAATAGAGCAGTCTGAGGGTAAAACGCAATCATTGATGACGAATAGGCCTCAAAGAGGTGGATATCGAGAAGGCTCCATGATGTCTAGTAATGCATATAGACCTAGTGAGTGTAACAGGTTTCGTAGTACATCCTCAACAGATAAGTTACAAGATGCAAGACAAACACGGTTGTGTTTTACACGTTTGCAAGAGGTGCATACAGAGCTGAACTGTGAACCAGTGAGCAAGTTCAGTGATAAGCTAAATGTAAACTCCAGGCCTGACTCCGAATTGTGTGACGATAACGGTGCGGTCAAGAAGTCTGTAGTTGCAACTGGTAAGCCATTGTTGAATAGAGTGTCACAGAATAGAGTTATTGCTTCAGAGTGCAGTTCTGACTCCACAAGTTTACAAGGTATTACTAGTCAGAGTGAAGATAGAGAATCTTTAAGGATTTGTGAGGAGGAACCAAAATTGTCTACTTCTGTTATTAAAGAGTTTGAAAATGATGAAGTTGACGGTAAAGTGAATATTCGTGATAATGATCATGATACTTCACAGTTGTCTTTGGTTGATCATGATGAGATGAGGGATATGCCTACTACTGCTAAGTTGAACAAGGGTTCTGTACAACTTGAACGTGAAGTAGAAATAAATGCAGATGCAGTTGCAGAAGGCATGCATACTTGTGAGACCGTCAGTGTGATTGATCAGCATGTAGCCCACCTATCATCAGATGCTAGTGCTAAACCTGAGCTGATAGTAAAAGACAGCAGTGGTGGTGGTCTTGCAGGTAGACAAATTTCTGAAAGTCGAGCAACAACAGCTTCTGATCCACCGCTAACTTCATCAACTGGTATCAATCAGTCGTCGTTGGTGTTGTCATCCACAATGAAACAGACGCCCATCAACTCAAGTATCTTGTGCAATGACTATGATAATATTGGTGCATTTGAAAAGACGAAAGATATTGCTCAGTTTAGAGAGGATAAGCCAAGTGTAAACGAAAGAGTAATTGTTAAATTGACTTGCATGAATAAAGGCATTTCTAGTTTCAAGTTACTATTTGAATGCTATTATCTTTGGTGTAAATTACTCTGAGTCTACGCTTGGTTGACCAGATACGTCGTGTGTTTGTTCGTCATCTATATTCTACGATACAATGACATGAGCGTGTTACCGTTCAGATTTGAGGATATAGATGATCGAAGGAAGTCAGCAAATGAACTCTGCGACGATTTTCCAACCTAGGGCGTCAACCTGAGAAGGGTTGTAGGCGTACTGCTGTAAGTCCTACAATTCTTCAAAGGGTAGCGCATCAATGAGAAGTCCAATGTGCTTGGTGTGTGATTTTGTACATATGTTCATATTGTATATACTGAATTGATATCATCTGTCATCTAGCTGTTGGTAATTCTGTTTGTGTCCGGACGACTTCCACTTGGATCATCAACCTGAGAAGGAATGTAGGCGTACTGCTGTAAGTCCTACAGTTCTTCAAGGATAGTTCGTCAAGGCAGAATCCACCACATTTGATGTGTTGATTGTACATATGTTTGTGTTAAATACCTGTGTGAGTTCCAATTATTGTAATTGTTGGTTAATCTTGTTTGTGTCCGGACATTCCACAACTTACAATCGTCAACCTGTGAAGGGTTGTAGGCGTACTGGTGTAAGTCCTGCGATTCTTCAAAGGAATTCCATCGAGACACGATCTGCGAGTTTGTTTGTACTGTTTGTATATACGTGTGGTGTGTCATATCAATTGGTGTTTTTGGATTCATTGTGTTTACTTGTTTTCGTACCTTGTTGTTATTGCATAATTTTGTTAAAATTTTCGTCGTGATTACTTCTGAAGTTGTTTCGAGTCTTCTACATCCATGAATGAATTGATTGATGTTAAGGACAGCAGATGGGTCGTATACGCCGGGGAGGCTAGGCTATTGCTGAGAATGAAATGCACACGGAGATAATTGTTAGCTGTGGTCTCACACGCCGGGGAGAAAGAGTGAAAACGACTGAGGCTCGCATACGTCACCGTTACTAGAACTGAGGCAGAATGGGTGACAAGCGATTGCAGTGGTAATTGGTAGTGAGTAGATAAGAGGATGTGCGTGGAGTATCGTGAGTTTCTTCTATGGTCACGTTGCATTCTGCAAGAGTCATTCTAGCAAGTGGCGATTGTGTTGCAAGAGGATGTTCAAGAGGACACCTTTAACTGGAAGGCGGAGGTCGTCATTGATGTGTGAGATTGTGCTGTGAGTATGCATGTGGTGTGTTGGCTTTTCTGTTTGTTTTCCATTTCAGCTCTGTCCGAGTGACCCAGGTTCTCGCAATGGCATCCAAGTCAACGTGTATTGGTCGTGATGGAAAAAAGGGATGGATCGGTATTTTGCCGGGGAGTGTCAATGTAGTTGAAGATTGAACGATCAATTCGTGGTTGTTTGCTCAAAACCAACCTCCCCAATTTTCGCGGAGGCATCAATACGACAGTCATCGTCTCATCGGTCGCTGTTCAGAAAGAAGTCAGCAGAAAACCGTCAGAAGTAATATTGTGATTTATTATTGCAATATTTGTTCACAGACCTTAGTGGAAACATTTTTTATATGTTGGTGTACCAATAAAGAATTCTCGAGTCACCAGTTGGTGTTTTGGTTTTTTTGTCCGTTATTACTTAGCGTTTCTGAGAAACTTCAAGCGACAGCGTGAGCCCGAGCGTAGCAAGAGCTGGGCATTAACGGTTTACGAGACGTGGCTGACAGACGCATATACCAAAACACCGATTGTCGACTCGAGAATTCTTTATTCTAACACCAACATATGGGCAGCATAATAACTAAGGTCTATGAACAAGTATTACAATAAAAAATCACGATATTACTTCTGACGGTTTTGTACGTGCTTTCTGAACAGCGATCGATGAGACGATGACTGGTGTATTGATGCCTCCGCGGAAACATAGGGAAGTTGGGTTTGAGCAAACAACCATGAATTGATCGTTCAATCTTCAACTACATTGTCAACAACAATACTAAAAATGCTGCATGAATGGTAAATGCACGAAGCAGTAAGATGCTGCAATCACAGCTGCGTCGGCATCACAGCGGTTATGACTCTCGTTATGACCATGCACGTGGTCCGGTTCTTGATCCCCCGCTGACGCACACTTAATATCTATAGTCAGCCTGCAGAATTTGGGCTACCGATTTCACATGCTGAAAATTCCATACCTGTACCTAAAAATACGGTGTGGAATCAAGCTTCATTGAAGAATAAAATTCTCAGACCCTGTCATCACAACAGGAAGGAGGGTGGTACATTCTGATCAGTAGATATTGTGGTAGTTACAAATGTGAATTGTTCCATTCTGCAGGACAGCAATATGCATTTCGACGTCTCGAGATTATAACATGAGCCTTGATACCAATCTCTAAATCAATAATTGTTTAGATCTGTATAACAAACGGTGCTTCTGCCCTTAACACTTAACCATTTGCTCAGTTTGTTCTCATGATCCGATTCTGTAGGCTCTAAGCAGATTCATTATATTTTTTCGGATCTTTGAAGCCACTTCTGAATGAACTGTCTTAGTTTTGATTAGTTTTGATTACAGCTTGATTCCACACCGTATTTTTCGTACAAGTGTGGAATTTTCAGCGTGGATATCGATAGCCCAAAATTCGCAGGCCGACCATAGATATCAGGTGTGCGTCGGCGGGAGATCGAACCCCGGACCATGTGCATGGTCGGCGAGAATCCTACCCACTGTGCCACTAATATACTTCGAAACAAATTTTACCTAAGCGCAACTGTACTCTGTTAAGATTTATCCTAACCATCTGAGCTCATAATGGAGCCGAAACATACTCTTTCCGCTCGTATTCCAAGCTTCCCCAAAGTCTGAGTGTGATGAAATAAAATTCAACTAACACAACAGCCATTTGACGGAAGTGGGCTATATTTTCATTGAAAACACCATAGTTCTGATAGTTATACCGATTTGGTTAGCATTATTAATCGCAAACATATTACAAAAAAGACATAGCGGCTTCTAATTTGACTTCTCTCTTTTGTAATGTATTATCTTAGCCCACGTTTTATACCAGTTCACTGTTTTTCCCTGATGAAATATCTTCCAATAACGCGGAAAACTTGCATTTACCTGGATAATAATTTGTCGATTGACTAAAACTGCCTTCAGGAAGGGCAACGAATTCTGGGTTTTCACTCAACTTTGTTGATGACCTGATTGATGGCCTTGCAATTTAACATTTATATAAACCTGCTCTGATTACTCGTATAAAAATTCAGTTATTAGGATCACTGAAATAGTACTAATTAATTGGTATTTTGAGGTTGTAATTTCTACAACGTTTGATCGTGCCTATAAGAATGGCATTCACTTCATGTAAACTTACTTGTCAGTAAAGGTTATGGATCAGTAATTATCGTTAATGCTCTTCTTATAAAGTCCATATAATTTAACCCGTAGATTGCCTGGACCGAATCTGCAACGCGAAGTTTCTAATTACTGTCTATATGGCCTTGGTTATAATCATTCCCTCTGGGCTGAATCCTTAAGTGCACTGCTTTGATTATTAACATCAGTTAGAGTCGATGCAGTAGCTCGTTAAACAAGCCTAGATTGTTCCTTTTATTCTACCTGTTAATTGAAGACTATGTATCAATTGTTGTTGGTCCACAACCGGCCTTAAATGATCCTCATGTTCCTACGACGATAAACTGTTATCTTCAGCTTGCGTGTCGGAGTTATGTCCTCAAATTGCCTTTCATCCGACATCTTACCTGCCTAGGCTGTCATACCGACGCCAGGGAGAGAGATTATGAAGCATGAATTCTAAACAGGAAGTTGTGATGGTAATTTTTAGGCTGCAGTAGATCGACATCTTACATCATTTTTACTGAAATCTTCGGGCCTTTGAAAAACCACGCGCCCACTGTTGCAGTGTCTTCTTTAACCCATTCTTCCTACCCTGTCCACCTACCATTTTGCCTCGAAAGTTTACGTCAAACGTTATCCCTTAATTTGCATGGAATATAACATTATTCCACTACCTCTGTAATGCTTTCCGAGGCAAAAAGTGATATAAGGATACTAAGATACTTCAGGACTCGTATGGTAAGGCGATGTCATGTTTCTCGCATAAGTAATTAAGTTGACTTACAGATGGTCACTTTCAATGTTATATGCAGCTGCTATAACAGAGTGGGTGGAATGTGGCGTATTAGTATAGCTCTTACATGAACTTATTTCGACTTAACCTTCTGTTGTGCAACTACGCTTCTCAGGAAGATTCCACTAACTGATCAGGAAGTCAGGTTAAGAAATGGTTTAGTATAAGTAAAACTTCGTTACCAGCAGGAGAAAGTAAATCAATGTATCCAGATAGGAAGACCTGCCATACTGAAGCCGAAATTATGTAGTTTGATTTATAATATGCAGAGGTTACATTTATCCTCTAAGTTGGACATTTCCAGGGAAAGTCATGTTTCTATGCATTCAGAATGAAAAAGAGATGAGTACGCACGGATGTAGGGTAGTTTTCAAGTAACAAGGGGGAATGTCGAAAAATTATTAGATTTACACCAGCTCGTGATAACCATATTGGACATTGGGGAACATTTTTCTTCGATAGTCAAGGCCACTTCGGTCTCATTGTGGAGTGTTTGAAATGTACAGGTTCAGCAGGATTTTGCCGATTTACTGCAGAAATGTGACAACTGCTGCTTCGAGGGATGCTCATTCAGTGTTGTCTCCTTTGGAGCAAAAGTACTATCCGCACATTGGGAACAGGGAAATTGTCGGTTATGGTAGAAATGGCACTCCCATGTATATGGATGATATGGCAAATCCTTATCCCAGTATAAGGTTCTGCAATCACACACCTGAGGTATTGTATATATGTGTGTTTATTTCGACTAGATTGCAATTCTTCAAGAGAAGGAGCGGGGAGACTGGAGAAACCTGACGAAGGAAGAAATTAAAACACTATACCGCCATAGCTTCAGACAGACCCTCGCCGAGGTCATAGCTCCAAATGGACACTGGAAACTAGGAATGGCATATGGTTTCATTTTCGTGAGTATAGGCCTGGGCTTTTACATATACATCCGCCTATTCGGTAAGTGCTTATATTCAGACTGATTTCTGCAGTAATAACACCTGCGAAAAATGTTCTTGAATTGCCTGAGTACAAGGAGGCTTTACTATACAAAAAGGTGTTCAGCCGATCAGGGTCTATTGGTGAAGCCAACAAGTTTGACGTCTCAAATATGCGTTGGAGAGAATAGATACACTTAACAGTACTATAATGTTAGTTGTCTGCTACTTTACAAATATATGATATTAGTAGTATATTTCTTGTTATTACTTTATTTCTTATTTAATCCATATCTGTGAAAGATATTTTCTTAGAAGCTTTTCAGGTGTGGAATATATCAAATCTCTCGATACGTCACCACCAGCAGACAAACGAAAATCGAGAATATACTAAGACAACGCTTTCCAAAAGCGAAGCACATATCAGTGTCTGACGTCAGTGGTAAGAAGCATTATCTGTCTCAACAATTTGTGTAGGTGGTTGTGGGGCTATGTTTGAGATAGCTGTCGAAACTGAAGAGTTTGAGTCCTTACCCGTCCTTCAACAGCATCGAGCGGTTAAGCAGGTGCGCGCAGTTAATTTGGCTTATATGTTGTAGGCTTTGAGAGACGAAATAAAGAACATGCATGGACTCACGATTACGACTAAATCCTAATGAGAATGGTTTCTTTCCTGCGTATCTGTATGTGAGACATGATAATACTTTGTAAATTTAAAGTGTTATTTTATTGGTATATGAAATATCTTCATCGTTATGTGGTTGTGCCGTGATGTGCGTAGCTCCTGTAAAGGTAATTTGCGTTTCTGAGCATTTCGTAGGCGTACGTTGGAGTTAAATGCATGTGTTCACTTACATTGATGGTTATCGATATTTCAGTGTGTTAACAATCATTTCACTTCTTATATTTGACCTCTTACTACATGTTAATTCGATACATTCATGTTGCCAACCAGGACTAGTTACTTGCTAGTGTCAACTACATATGTCAATAGTTTGATGTCCTCGTATCTAGTCGAGACTTGAGTAGGCATTCAATTTTCTGATGTTCGAATAGATGTAGTAAGCAGATGTGGCCGCGGAAAGTGCAGCCACAAGCTTGTGCAACTCGTGCTGTAATAGCTAGCACTTCGCATATCTTCTCTGTAAATTCTGTGATGTTACTTTCACAAAGACTGATATGACTCCTGTGGCATTTTATTCATGCTGTCACATGGTCCCACTAGTTACCGAGCATAATCTAGGCATTCGAACTCCAGATACTTCTGTCGATTACCACTGTCAATAGTCCAGATTGATTACTAATAGTTAGGGGCTTGCGTTTGTCGCCGGTCCATTATGCTGCCCGTGACGAATGAGATCTAAGGTTCGATCAGAATGGAGGTGCTGTTTGTCACCGTGTAGGTCTTATATACTATGGTGGAAGTCGGTAGAAATCGCGGGTCTAGCACGTAGTGGCGCCTCAGGAGTAGTGCGTTCCACTTAGCCGACCAGCAGGTGAGTTGTCTGCGCTAATGCTGTGGTGAAGGTTAGCTGCGAAAATGGCATATTCAATTTATCCTACGGTTATTGGTAATTGGTAGTAATTTCACTGGAGGGAGCATGTCTGACAGGTCCGAAAATGTCGTTTATGGTCATTGAAAACTAATCGCTTTTATTTGGTGGTTAAAGGAAATATCAGCTATGGTGTTCGCAGCCGGGAATTAGCGTGTCCTACACAAGGGACTGTTCATCAACCACCTAGTATTTTCTCTCCAGCTTCTGATATTCTCCACCTATAGTCAGTTAACGACTAAGAAGCGTTGTTTATAATAGGCACACTTGTGATTTCGTAGTAGGACTTCCAGCAAGCAAAATTCATGTTATTGTCTCACGAATAATAATTATCGCATATGTGTGACAACTGGAAGATCAGTTTTTACCCATTCACTCCAGAGTATGTGTGCCGAGAGATTCTGTGGTAAATCTGATTAACTTCTTAGTGTGGAGTCAACATCATACTATAACGCATAAAAATCCTTACACAGCTGATAGTGGATGGTTATCTGCTTAATTTGAACCCTAGTTACTAGGTTACCGATTGATGATTGGTTTCTGTACAAGTTACTCGTTATTGTATTTCGCAATAACCAAATCGCAGGAAACCAATCAACCACACATCTTGGTCAGGATTTAGAAATTGTTATTTGGCAGAATTAATTGTAATTTATACAAAAAATATTAACGAGCAACAGTAGGTATTTAAACAATTGAGGGATATAAATTGTCAGTCTCCACATCCACCACGTGTCGAGTGTCCCCTTGCATGTTAATAATAATGAGATGTCTCGGTTTGCTTGCGAGTGTCTCCGACCTGCTAACTGTTTCTGTGCTATTGTTTACAGCGGAATCATCTGGATTTATTTCTGAGTTACCTTCAAAATCAGGATTAGTAGCGGAATCATTAAAATTATGGTCGGAACGACCTATTTAATTTATTTTCACTTGGTCCATGTGTCTGTTGTGAAGTGAATGATCTTCGATGTCCATTATCTTCATTATTTGATTTCCCATTTTTTGTAACATGATTCTAACAGAGTGTTTATAGTCATTCGCTCTCTTATAATGTACATCAGATGTCATGGACATAAGATGCGTTCGGAGAATTCGAGATTTGAATAGCTTAGCGGGACTTTCATGGGTGTTGGTATGCTCCACATTGCGATATTGAAGTAAGAAATTATCTACATATCTCTCCAGCTCGTCGAGATTCATAAGACTCACTGATGCTATGGCATTCTTTAATGTTCTGACGAAATTTTCTGCCAACCCGTTAGATTGAGGATGACTTGGTGTTGTGCACCGACGACGACAACCTATATCTGTAATCCAATCATTGAAGTTCTTCTCAGTGAAATGAGTACCATTATCAGTAACAAAAGAATCCGCAATTCCTTCTCAGCTAAAATCTCCCTCAAAGCTCTGTGTGTGAATTCCGCGTTAGAACTGTGTACTTACGACTTCTGTCCATCTAGAATAAGAATCCACAATAACTAAAGCATAGTATGAATTTGAGTGCGAACCACAGTAATCTGCATGAATACGCTGCCAAACCTCACAAGACGCAGGTAACGATTTCCACGATGACTTTCCATAGGACATTTTATGAAAGCGGCTGGAACAGCTCTTTGATCTCTTGCTAATGTCAGCCTCAGTTTCCTGCCACCAGCATGTTAGGCGTACTGGTGATTTCATCTTATCAGCTCCCAGATAAGCAGAATGAAGATCATCCAAAATCGTAGATCTTAGTATTGGAAGAACAATAATTCTGTCATCCTTCAGGATGAACTGAAATCTCATCTCTTCGCTTAAAAAGTTGGGAAATCTTCGCTTACATTGAATATTCTAACCTTTTTTGTTGCATTAATAATGCTCTCCTAATATTTCCGAGTATCGTGTAAAAGTCGAACTCCATCCACAGGTAGCGGTTGGACTAACAAACAGTCAGTGTCACTAAGAGAATTTTCAAATAAGGAGTAACGAAATAAGAAGTCAACATGAGGTATATCCTTAGCTGATCTGTGTTCAGTAGTGTAATCATCTGCAATTAGTTCCAAATTCCTTCTTTGAACCATAGCAGCAGATGCTGTATTCAACGGATTTTCTGGATTGTAAATGAATTTCAAAACCTGATGATCATTAACTATATGAAATTTAGTATCGAAGAGATACTTGTACCAGCGTTGTATTGCCCATACAATTGCCGGAGCCTCTTTCTGGGTTTGTGAGTACCCCTGTTCACTCTTACTTAGGCGTCGTGAAATACAAATAACAGGTTGTCCGTTTTGCTCAATTACTGCATGCTTACAAAGAGATAATAAATCTTTCTTAGAAATTATAGACTCCCAGTATAAATAATAAAAGAGTGACACTGGCTTGAACTTTCGTTGACAGTTTGTCCTCTTTGATAGAACTTTAGTTTTTGCCTTCACAAATCAGAACTTTATAGTTTTTTTGCTTTCTTATCTTTTTTGTAGTTATTTGTTTTCGTGTGAGCGCATCATTATTCTGAGAATCCATCTCTCAGAATCCTTCTGTTAATATCATTTAAGACTAATTAGCGTATTAATCGTGTACTCATCCAGGATTCTATACGTTTTCACAGTAGAAATTCCACTCATAAACAGAGTTTCTACTTTAGTTAAATATACATGTATTCTGCGGAGAGTTTATTATAATTATGAGTGCGATTCGCTATTCACTTATGTAGTTGACATTAACGATGTAATAAAATATATAAATATATTTTACTTTTAGTTTTTTTTGTTGTCTGTCTGCTGCCTTATAATTTAACTCTCTTGATTAGTGCACCATCCCAATTATTTGTTTGTCTTTTGATGTAACTTTGTCGTATGTTTTTATGTCATAACCTTGTGTTAGAAAGAGTGGAGATATTGTTCAACTTCTGTGGGGATTATTCGAGTAATAAATGAGATTTTTTACAGCAGTACAGTACTAAGGCCTACTTATCAAATGTTAAGTTTATTGATTGAATTCTTTTCGGTGAGTGGAATACCTGCGTACACTGAAAGTAAAATTTTCAAAGAATCGCATCCCTCAAACTCAAAGGCTTAATGATTGTAACTACTCTGTAAGTGACAGCTATCGGAAGAAACGTCAAGGAACTAGGTGAACAAGTAAAGGCTTTATTGATAGTGTTACTGATAGGAAAGTTGTATTACTCTCAATAGACGTGTTGGCCAAATTCTGCTTGCTTGATAAACGAAGATTGTAGGACTAATTGAAATCATTTGAATGAAACAATGAAAACTACTGAAGCAAAGTTTAGTGAATACATGTGAGTAGAAATTGCTAGTTGAATAATTAACACACGTGATTATAAAATGTGAGAAGAAAATTTCCGTTGACGGCATTTTTATATTATTGAATCCTATTTATTCTTTCCGAATAACTTCTTACTTATTATGTATGTTGTCCCTAGAACTTATGTAATCAAGGTGACGTTTGCCTTGCAGTTATTGAATTTTACCTTTTTGATTTGCATTTCTCTGTGTGCTATTTTTAATTGTAATATTTCTTTGTGGTTGTGTGTACATTGAGAATGTGGTTTTTAACTATGTTTGTCTTATTACATCGATGTCATTCTAACACGAGGCTGTCTGCGGGAAGCCTTGTTATGTCTGTCTGTTTTTGTTGCGGACACCTCTTTTGATCCCAACACGTTGAGAATTTTGAACATGCTTCTCAGGTACTTTTATTAGCTGAAATTTGGTTGACTTATTTTGTCGTTCAATACATGTATTTGTATTTGCATGTACAGCCTCACGGCACTGTTTGGGTAAATTTGATTTTGATGTTATTACTGTTTAGTAGAACCGCTAAACTGTTTTAGAATAGTTGCATTTTGCCTGTATTTGGAACTTTTCGTCATAGTGCCTGTCTCAACGGGTTTTTGTTAGCTATACAGTAGGAGGTAGCGATCAGTTTCTTGGGTTCAGATAACAACCGTATAAATTGCGTCTTTCTGTCGGCACCGACTGGATCTACTCAGACTTGGGTTTTTAGATGCTGCGCTTTTGGCATTCACGGATAATACGACATAATAACGCAAGATCTCATACCCACAACTCCTGTAATTTTCGTTCTTCGTAGACCGAACACAGCAAAACACCGAAGTGATCGTCTAAAATATGAAGTGCATCTCAGGATCAAAACCGTAGTGCGAGGATGATTACTTGACTATCTAGGCATCGTTCATGAACAACCGAACGTAACACGATAGCATAACTAACATGGTGGGCTCTTGACCGGTAGCCTTCAGCTAAACTAGTTGAATTAGTCAATGAAGGTCAGCATCCAGTGTTGAGTGGTGAATTCTGTGGTTAATAATTTTGGGGAATTATCTACCTCTAGAGTTCACTTTCCTCGTAGTGGATTTGTTAGTAACCTACCGTGAAACCACCTGGTAGTAAAAACCTAATGGTGCCGCCATTAGTAAAACTCTTCCAATGGGCTTGATGGATGGCCTACTGGTCGTCTACCTATGCTAATCTGGCATATGTAAGTGGCTTCCTAGATGTTCGTGTGTTGTGTCTCATGCTTTGTTCACTCCTTATCCAACACCCCTTTCATATGGAAAAAAACAGGTATCCTGAGAATGTTGTCGCGGGTATTGCGCTGAAAGTAATATGTGAATTAAGGCATACGTGTACCATGCGAAAAGTAATGCGAGGAGTAGAACATCGGGAAAATTAATTTTTGTGTTGCACTGTATGTTACGTGTTCAGTCATGAAAAACATATGGTGCGTGATACAATGAAAAATAATCTATAATCATCGAAAAACGTGCTATAAGGTTGATTTCGTTTTAGGGAAAGATGGATAATATTATGTGAGATAAGTATAAGCGTGTACTAGGAACCTCACGGCTCTTCCAAAACGCGTCTTCTTTTGAATCAGTACTCCCAGTATCAATTATAAAAGAGTGAAACTGGCCTGAACTTGTAGTGAAGGTTTTCATTCGGTGAGATTGAATATTGTGAAAAGTTGAGGGAGACATTGACTGCATTTTACCAGACAAACTGGAAAAATCATGCAAATTCTGAGTAGAAGACGTATTCGGGCTCCGGTAAACAGACTGTATGTGCTCGACCTTACCACATTTATGGTAATTAGCACCCCAAAAACGGTAATTGCTTTGTAGATGAATCTTTCCACATGAAAAACACGATTTGATATTTTTGTCTTCAATCTATCAGATGTCAATGGCAGTTTTAATTTCTTTTTACAAACACCTGCATTATCAACTTTGGACAACACCACATCAGACACTGACGTAGTGGGAGCCGAGTATTGTCTATCAACATCTTCAGATGTAATACATAAGTCCTTAGCAGTTTGAAAGGTACAGGAAGCAATCTGAACCAGCTCTTTCTCCAGCTTCGGGATATTGATCCCAGCAATTGGACGAACACGTAGTTGGGTATGGAGCTGATGCCCAAAGTTGCACTTTAAAACTTGCATCTGAAGCTGAAGGATAAAGTCTCGAGTCTTTTGGTTAGGAGCACGAGCACGTTTGTCTAACTGGGCACTCTCTCGATTTAAAAAAGAAGTGGTATGCAAGTGATCTGTTGGAAGTGCACGGAGCTTATCATATGGCAGAGAAATTGGTTTATCTGGAAATGCGAGAGTTTTTAGTAGACTGTACGCGTCCGAGCCAATCGCAGTAATAAAATGAGCTGAAATTTTGTCATTACGAACATTCTTTGACTTACACTATGTGTCAAAGCGATTTCCTGAAACAAAATGTTAACACAAAACTTTCCAAGATCATTTAATTACATAGCGATGCCATAATGAAATAGTTATTTGTAATTGCATTTGCTGTGAACAACTCACAGGAAACCAAGAAAACAACAAGAATTTAACAGAATTTAGTAGTTTTTATTCGGAAGGATTAATTCTAATTTATATAGTAAGTAATAACAAACATCGCTAAGCATTTTTAAAAAAAATACAGGAATAGAAATTGTCAATCAATAGAGTGTCACAAACTTTCCAATCGAAATCTCAATGCCTGAGTACAGGGGACAGCAAACGCCTCCGGTTTCATCAGCTCCTATTTCACAACACGTAAAGCAAATCTAATGCTGATATGGTGCGATTAGAGAGTAATTACTCTTGAGGTATCAGCCTGTTCGGAAGTCGTGTAAAAAATGTTGTGATGAATCTTTCTTTGCCTTCTTTTTTCTTCGGTAGTCTGCTTTTCACGGTTGTCGCTCATCTTTTTCACTTATTCTGTTCTTTCTTGTAATTGTGCGTTATATTTCTTGTTCTGTCCTACTATCCTGGGAATCACCTCTCGCCTCTTTTGTGTTTTGATCTCATATCTTTTTCACATACTTCCATTTATCTAGCTGAGTGTTCCTTTGCTTTCCGTGGTAGGGCATCCGGTGATTTTCATCTGCTATTTTTTGGGAGCTGTGTTGGATTGGGCGTTGTCGCTCTAAGTTTTTCTTGGGATAATTGTTTCGGCTACTCCGAAGACAACCATTGCGTGCCTATCATTATGTCAGCATAGTCTTGTTTGTCTCTCATACAGTGTGAAAGAATCTTCTAGGGGATCTTGAAAGCAACATTCAACCGAAAAATACTAACTTATTACAATGCAGCATTGCTTAGCTACGAACACAAGGGGGGGGGTGAAGTAGGGACATTTAGATATGATACAGAAGATTTGTAGCTCAGGTGGATGATTTTGAGGTGGTTGTGTTCTCTGAGCTGGTAAGTTAATTCGCGCAAAGTTAACTATCCAGCTCAGAGAACGCAATCACCTCAAAAAGTAGGGACATTTACACACATCTGCAGGCAATTTTATAAAAATTATCCTAGCCAGATCGCTTCTAATTGCAGCGTCATATTCCGTCGCTAGTTTTACAAGCTTTTAAATGAAATTTGTCCTCAGAAAGATTTTTTGGACGTACTTGATATCGGTTGCTTAATGTACTAAAACTTCATTGCACTTACTGCAGTTGTAATAATGATTTTAATTTGTTTTATTCCTAAACACTACCTGTGACACGGTGGAGTTCACTACATTTGTCACAATATCGTATATAATGTATTCGAGAAAACCAAAATATAATATACATGGTATACTTAACCAGGATCGATAATAGTAGCGGTGACCATACAGAAGTGTACATAAAGTGTAAAAGAATGAAAATAAAGTTAATAGCTAAGGCTACAAGAAAGCTGAAATAGTGTTATCATAGGTCACAAATCCGAGAAGATAAAAGAGCCAATGACTTCGCTAATATCATGTTAAGTCGTAGGTTTCACACTTAACACTCTCTGTGTCAAATTGAATGCAGTCCAAATAGGTTATCACTGAGTATTTGTACCTGGTTGTACGAGCATGTAATCTCTTATAATGACTTCTAGTCCTACACGACGAAATGTAAGGGGAGAGTCGAGAATAGACAGGCTGTTGACAGTCAGACAATTCGGATTTAAACAGCTTCTCACATGATTTCAGTTGGCTATCAACTACAGTAGTAACGAGCTGACTTGGTCGCACATCACTTGCCCTACTGAAAACATTTTATACCCTCCGTAATATGACTTAGTCCTTTGTGAGTAGCCCAAGAAAGACTAAGGGGTGGCAATAGGTAAGACTCGAGAGTTGACTGATCGTAAAAGTACGGGTCTAGGTTATACCATAAAGTGTGGCTTGATGCTAGTATTGACGCGGTGTAACTGATTTAAGGAGGCAGTATGCTCAAGACCTAAACATACTTTTGAACAATGAAGTTGTACTTTATGTAACATTCTGCATTTTGGGTCAGTTAGGCCATTTGCGCTTCGTTGGACTGCTGTGCAAGTTTTGTTAGAATGCACTCTGAAACACCTTGTGTTCAGCCATTGCGTTCTTGGTATTCGGATACCAGATAATCTCATTTGAAGATTTGTTCCATGTTTATCAAATACATTTTTTTAAATAGAACAGTATTCTTGCAGTCCTTCAACAGTTTTTTTCCAATATATATTACTATTTTGTTTTGGATTTTGGTCGGATGCCGTGAGTCCGTTCCTTCAATGCGTTATTCTTGCAGTTGGTGTAGGTGTACTGTTGAATTTTCATGAAATCATTATAGCATATTTGGCCTATTTATTGGGAGGTGCCAACATATGCTGGATAAAGCGAGTGACATAAACTTTATCACCTCTAGTTTCACCGCAAGCATTTGAGTAAACATCCCTCTATATACACAAAAAGTGTTTATGTAACGCCAAGCTGTAGTTTTTAAGATGTTTTTCTTTGAGGAAAAAATTTACTGGATTTGCAGCCTGTCATTTTGGAAATCCCTTGCTTATATTCTGTGGGTATTCAATTCATGAGAGCATAGCTTCCTTACATCACTTGTTTGACGTTACTCTACTTACATCATGTGCTTTGTCAAATTCTGTTTGGAAAATCGATATCTTGCTGAAATATTGTATATGAAATTTGACTTCGTCTCTTCCCCACCACCAAACAGACTTAGAAGAGTTAAGGGGAACTTGTACAAATCGTATGATAATTTTTGTGTTCGAAGAATCAACTCTTTGATACAGTTTGAAATATGAAGACTAAATGGAATATACAATGAAAAAGTTTTTCCAGCATCCTGAAACTTTCTGGCAAACTTACATGCAAAATTGAATTTCCGTTGATGCTTTTTCTGGTGTGAATTACTCAAATCGGTCTTTTCTTGGGCAACAAGCTAATATGGTTGTATCTGACTTGTCACGTAAATCGCCATTCCCCAGGTTTTAGTGAGAAGAGTATGTTGACATGTCGCGAATTCTTAAATCTGTCACACAGCCTAGGTCTCGATGGTATACCAAGCATTTACGTTAGTTGTGTGCAGATATTTCGTTCCATCCTCTGACACAGATCTTTAACGCATCATTTCACGGGGATACAGGACCGTTTGCTTGGAAGGAATTAAAATTGTGCCTTTATCGAAATTATCTTATGGATCAGGTTTAAAATTCAGGCCGGTCATCATCACATCTTCACTTTTGCAAACTCTACAGGAACTTGCATGGCTTGTTACCAAACCTCCTTAAAATCTGCCACTTACCCAAAGCATTTTGCATTCGAGGTGGTCTAGATGCTGACTTTGCAACCCACCACAACATTGTTTCGAGTTTACGCAAAGGTGCGAAATTTCTTAACGTGTCCCTTTAAGAATGCGCTTATAATTTTGACCCTATTCCTAGAGCACTTTTACTAAACAAGTTGATTTCAGTACGCACTGAATACTAGGTTATAAATTGGGTGTCTCTCTAGTCTTCCGGTGGAGAACCACATGTTGTTTTAAATGGAAGTTACTCCAATTTTTCGTCTGCAGGAACTGGTATGCACCAAAATGCTGTACTCCTCCCATCTCTTTTTCTTTACATTTTGCACTACCTACTGTGTTCTTTCAAGGCTAATTGCATTAAGTATGCTGGTAATGTGCAAATTTCTGTCCTGGTAGTTTCTTCACTGGATTGTTCTATTATGAAGAAATTCTTATATGAGGTGACCAGACGGACTGATTGAGTCCCTTGCTTTTGTGATATGGAGTGAATCCAATATTTCCTATCTTGACATAAGTTTCTCCTAAGATCTCTGTTGGTGGCTTCATATCTTGTTGATTTCCCCAAAATCTTTTCGTTGGCTTATTGAATAAAGAAGATGAGACTTTCAGGCATATCTCAGCCTCTCCTCTTACAATTATTAATTCATGTACCCTGCCTATTCTTATTTACTGTTCCCTCTTATTCTTCCCTAGGCTTCTCAAGAAATACCATGTTATATTACGTACAGCGCTAAAGGCTGTCAGCAGAGTCATTGGCATCCCATTGATTCAAATAACTGACATTGTTGTCGACAAACATTTTAAATCTCACAGGTGGTTAGCTTAATTTATCTTGTCTGATGCCGAACATCCTCTTTATTTGAAACAATTTTCTCGAACGAAATCTGAAGGAATTTCATAAAAATCAATGCTCGTACATCAAAGTATAAAAGTTCAATCATAATATATTTAGCACGGGTTTCGTATGAATAGGCAAATGTCAGAAAAGAGCTTTTCAACTGTTATAATTTGTAAGTAAACAGTGAATTAGAAAAACATTATTGAATATATTATAATATTTACTTACTATTCATTGTACTCCATCAAATTTCAGTTTCTTCGTTTTTTTCCTATTCATTATATCATGTATTCATGCATCTATAAAAATGACATGAATTGTTTAAATATGTGCAAACACTGAAAATTCCATGCCAGATAATAAATAATTTTTGGAATAAAATAACTACATTATTACTACTGTCATAAAAACTTTGAGCAGATAACACAGACAAAGCTAGCAACATAGACAGAGATCCATTCAGCAGATTGTATGATAGTGGATATCTCTTTTTAGGCTTCTGTGCATCTGGAGACTTGATTATTGAATACAGCGTGCGCTAGAATCTGAAGTGACAAAGGGGGAGTGGGTTTCACCAGACGCAGATACCAAAATTCAGATAGAATTCATGTAAATTTGAAGAAATAATAGACCCAACTTACTGAACACAAACGCCAGTAGAGGAGCAGATATGGTCAAGCGCTCCTCGAGGTCAAGTTGATAGTTATCAGAGAAACTGATGATGGACCACAATTCAAGTTGACCACACAGGAACGGAAGGCGAAATTTACGTAGGACACCTTCACAGCATTCACCAGAAAAATGCTGGGGACATTAAGCGGTATCACCGGAGAAACCTGGGTGGAAGAACACTGTAATTTATTTCTCTCTCAGGTACTCTATTGACTTAATATTCTCTGAACAAGTGGTAACGTAGAATCGAGAGTCAAGGGTGCTCTTAGGAAGCATACGACAATGAAGCCAAATCCATGCTATGCGAAACAAGTGTGAATCAACTATTAGAATATTGTCCATTAATTATTGTCAGCACTCCCCTATATGACAAACTGAGAATGGACAGTGTCCGACGATGTTTGACGTCTAAACTAATTGGACATGATTGGATGAGACAACCTAGTGCAAACGTAATATCTTTCTTCAAGGTCTCACACAAAATATCATCCTCAGAGTGTAAGGACATAGAATTCTCACCGGGAGGCTCTTACAGTCTGTGTAACCAGACATGCACAATGACAATAAAAGCCTTTAGATCACTACTCCCTGGAAACTTCCTCACACTCATGTGTTCTATAACACTGAAGGGTTTCCCCGCAGAAATCAAAGCCTGCACCTCGGCTGTAAGCTTCAGACGCTGTCTATACAGACTTTCATTCTGCATAACCAACAGGAACTCACTATTTGTCTCTAGAACTATTCAGATATTAGGACCACTGAATATCTATAGAGCGCAGATAACCTCATTAATTGCTCTGCTTAGCGATAAAGTGATATGTATCCACATATATATATTTATGTGTGTGTGTGCATGTTGGTCTCTCTTTCTGTTTGCTCGGTTAGTCTGTGACCACTTCACTTGTATGAACTTGTCTCCTTTAATAGTGTGTATTCTCCTTATATTATATTATATATAATATGAGTGTTTGTTGACAGTCCGTTGCTTGGTGACATATATCCATATATGTTTGTTGGCATGTCTGCTATATTCGCTATGTATAATTGGATCGACACTCCATTATAATTAGCCATTCATGTTAAGACTGTCTAATGATTTTTCCCACGCTTATCTGAATTATTTATATATATTCGCATTCACAATTTGTGTGAACTACTTTACTTTACAACTACTTTACTTACTTATCACTTTGGTGTGAGACCATTTATTTTCGTCTCCTTGTGTTTGGACAATAGAAGTATCATCGCAAACCTAGTGGTCTTCTGATTTCCGCCTTCTCGCGTCAGGACTATTAGTTTCTCGACCAGTCCATAACCATAACTTAGTCGACGAGTACATAACATAAAGAGACTAATGTATATGTAAATCTTGGGCACTGTGGTGGTATGTAATTCCATATTAAAAGTCAATCTGAACGAGGAATATTCTTTTCAATAATTTCTCTCCGGGTTCTTACGATTATAAAATGTGATATTTGTTGTCGTTACAGTAATGAACAGTTATGTGTAGAATATGTAGAATAACACATTAGTTACGGGGTGTCAAAATAAATAGTCGTATTTGTGTGACAAATGGGAGACAGTGGTGGTGATTAGTCATAACAGATTTGTGGAATGTGGGGTAGGAAAATCGACAAGTCAGATCAAGGTTACAAAAGGTGTCAGGTGATTGGCTAGTACAAAATGGTATGCGTTGAAGAGGAGATAGTAATACTGCAAAGAGAGGTTCATAATGAAATAACGAATGTGTAAAATGAAACAGGTGGGGGCACATATTGAGATAAGAGTTAATATCACTAATAATAAGTCCGGATAGTACGAATGGAAAATTCGATATTACTGGGAGAATGTTTGCTTGAAGGGTATAAATTATGACGAATAATAATAACTGTAATAATGAGCAAAGAAAGAAAAAAACCCAATAGGGTTAAAGGGAAGAAGTACTCTTAGTGAGAAGAAGAATTATGAATCCAAGTTTGGCCACAGTAGGAACAGCTCCTGAACGTGTCCTTTTTGGATAAAAAGTTCCGGTTTAGTCGATCTTATTGCACTAGCTTCAGCTATGTGTAGGAGACGTAAGCGAACTGTACGGGATAACAACTTCGGAATTCGGTATATAACCCTGAAAGCTGTGTTGACATCGATGCGATATCCAGTATCGAACAAGTGTGACATGATCGAGCGACAAAAATATTACATTTTATGATTGTAAGAACCTGCAGAGAAATTATTGAAAAGAATATTCTTCGTTCAGATATGGGAGTATTTCATACTATTAAATATTATAATCCCATATTAGTTTTTTTTTTATTAGATATATCACAGCGAAACAGTATTATTTACTGGATGACATTTCGAACAAAATTTGTTGTTCATAATCATGTCAATTATAATCACATGACTTCGAAACTTGAGTTTTATAGATTTCTTTGTTCTCTCCTATTTGTCGTAGGGTTAGTAGAGTTTTCCAGGTGTCTGGGACAGGTGTTAAATCACTTCTATCACACGTGTTTGCAGTTGATTCGGTAAATTAAGCTTCTGTTATCAATCTCTACCTCCACCCTGTGACATTAGATTTCAAAACTGTCATCTTATCCCATTCTATTATATGGTTGTATGTAACTGCATGTAGTGCTATAGCTGAACTATTCTCCAGATTTCTTATAATAATATATTATCATTTATGCACATGAAGGACACCAGTCTACAGGCATCATCAATATAATAAACTACATATACGATTAGTAAGCACATTTAATAATAATTTAATAAAATACATATTTTTCTTACCTGTGTAGGACATACCAATTGTACAGGCATGGATAAGTATTATTTAAATTACATAAATTTGGTTTATGGTTAAATTACATGGTTGCTGTCCTTTTTGTCTTTAGTTTATGGGAAAAATCTGCTAACTAATCATCCAATGGAGCACATTAAGAAATATAGAAATGTTGTCTTCGCATTAACAAAAATATACCCAAGCACGTGATGTGTGCATTACAAATACTTAGGAAAAAATAAAGCTTGAATTCATTTCCCTCATATAACTTTGGTGTGTACGGCATCGAGTCCTATTCTTGATTTATGTCCATATTGGGTATTAATTTAAAATAAGGGATGTGTTTGTATAATTTCGTCAGCATTTTCATCGTAAGTAACACCAGAAGTGAATTGTATACTATGCGGACTGATTATAATAATAGTTTATATATTCTTTTAAACGGGTGTTTACAAGAAACGCAAGCCGTTTTTACAGGCACGATCAGTTATGTTATAAATTACAAACGTGAAGTATTATGAATAAATACTTTTTCATTGGTATAAAGGTATATTCTATAACTGTAATCTAGGATGTGTCATGGGGGAAGGTAATGGGTAATTTACGAGACAGTTATACGATATGGGACCAACAATTTTCGCAGATAATTTGTTGTTGTAAGTGGTCAAATATCTACATTCTCCTTCAAAAAGTCATATGGAAGCTAAAATGGTGAGAGAAAAAAGAAGACAAACGAGAGCAGCACAGAAGAAAGCAAGCTGAGTCCTCAAGGTGTGATTTATATATATATATATATATATATATATATATCTTCTGTGAAAGTAACTATGATTATTTTGGTAAACTAACTAACTAGTCCTGTTATGTTAACTTTTATGTTAAGTGTGAGCTAATATTAATGTCCTGTGTAGAAATGTTTTTCATGTCCTTCAAGTAATACTGACATTTGTTATTATAGTTTATTGTAAATAATGCTTTTAGTAAACCTAAAATATCTATATAGGGTGAAAAGGAGGGTGTAGGAGTGAGACGCAGGAGTGCATTGTCATCTTTGAGCAGTCTGGTAACTGAAGTGATGAACACTGGAGGTGTGTTTGCATCACGCACATTAGCTGGCAGTCCACTCCAAATGACTGAAAACTTTTCGAAGAAGAAGTTGTACCGCATGTAAGTCTGACAATGCAAATTGGTTGTGATGATTTCTAAGATTGTAACCGATGACAGCCGTAGATTTAGTTATTGACTCGGAGGAGTGCAAGAGATGATTAGTTAGCTTATAGCAGAAAATAAGGTTTAGCTTAAGACGTCTCTTCTAGAGTGGTTCTAATCTTAGTCTGTCGCAACGCTAACAGTAGTTGAGACTATATTTTAAGCAAAGAGTTCTTGAGGTAAATTGCCGTTGGACTCCCTCTAATTTAAGCTTGTCGTTCTTTTGGAGTCCTCTAGGAATAAACGGGAAGTATTATAAATTAGTCGGATACATACTTTGTATAATAAAACCCTAGTGTATATTTGTGTATTTTGGGACAATTATAACTCACCAAATAACTGTATTTTATATGTATATTAATTTGTGTGGACTGAATTCCTCTCTACATAAATACATGTTTGTATTTGTTTTGTCCTTTTTATTTCGCGTATAAACGAATTTAGTAGTTTAGTCCACTGCATTTAATTGGTGAGCCTGTTTTGGACACGGATTATTTTTACGTATCTATATACATATATTTTGTGTTATTATTCTTTATTTTTGTTTGTGGTTCCGTATCTGCTTGTCCCCTCGCACCAATATTTTCATACTTATAATTTCGTCGCTTACTCAGCCCGGCACACCACCTGAGCAGAGAACTGGCAACGAGTCACAGGCCACAATAAATGCCATCACTGAATTTTTTTATCACAATATGTCTTCACAGAGTCAAGAATTTAGTTGGTGGCATTAAGTCTCAGATAGCCAAATATAGCATCGTGCTGGCAAAATTGCCTCTGCCGGTGTTAACAGGAACCAGCGATTTCGTCGAAAACTCCTCGATGGAAAACCAATATGGCAAACATAAAGCCCTTCTTATACACTTACCAGTCTGTCGGACGAAAAAAATAATCCAACAACTACTTACGGACTCTCAGCTACGAATGCGTAGACCATCTCAGCTCCTCAGACACATGTGCCAGTTAATTGGGCACTATAAGGTGGACGAAGCCTTTCTGAGACAGATGTGGTTGCAACGTTTACCTTGAAACGTTCAACAAATTTTAATCATCTCAAGAAAATCTTACTACTTAGACCCACTAGACGATATAGCAGATAGTATTGTGGACATCTTATCACATAACGCCGTAGGTCATACAGCAACTGGCAGCGAAACACCGTTTCAGCCCACACACTGAAATTTGCCGCAATTGCAGATTTAGAGACAATGAAAACAATAGGTTTGATCGACTAGTCCAGAGGCAGAGTTCACAAGCAAGGCAGCAGCTACAACGACGATCACTTTCCTGACAGCGTCCACACAAGTCTTACAAGGACGGTGTCAATGAAGTTGAAGATCGAACGATTAATTCATGGTTGTTTGCTCAAAACCAACTTCCCAAATTTTCGCGGAGGCATCAATACGACAGTCATCGTCTCATCGGTAGCTGTTCAGAAAGAAGTCAGTAGCAAACCGTCACAAGTAATACTGTGATTTATTATTATTATTTTTTTTTTTTTTAACATAACAATTTATTGTAATATTTGTTCACAGATCTTAGTGATAACAATTCCAATTACAATAATTGGAACTCACACAATTATTTAACACAAACATACGTACAATCAACACATCAAATGTGGTGGATTCTGCCTTGACGAACTATCCTTGAAGAACTGTAGGACTCACAGCAGTGCGCCTACATCCCTTCTCAGGTTAATGATAAAAGTGAAGGTCGTCCAGACACAAACAGAACTACCAACAGCTAGATGACATATGATATCAATTCAGTATATACAACATGAACATATGTACAAAATCACACACCAAGCACATTGGACTGCTCATTGATGTGCTACCCTTTGAAGAATTGTAGGACTTACAGCAGTACGCCTACAACCCTTCTCAGGTTGACGCCCTAGGTTGGAAAATCATCGCAGAGTTCATTTGCTGATTTCCTTCGATCATCTATATCCTCAAATCTGAACGGTAACACGCTCATGTCATTGTATCGTAGAACATAGATGACGAACAAACACACAACGTATCTGGTCAACCAAGCGTAGACGCAGAGTAATTTACACCAAAGATAATAGCATTCAAATAGTAACTTGAGACTAGAAATGCCTTTATTCGTGCACGTCAATTTAACAATTACTCTCTCGTTTACACTTGGCTTATCCTCACTAAACTGACCATTGATATTCGTCCTTTCAAACGAACTGATACTAGCATAGTCATTGCACAAGATACTTGAGTTGATGGGCGTCTGTTTCATTGTGGATGACAACACCAACGATGACTGGGTGACACAAGGTGATGAACTTAGCGGTGGATCAGAAGCTGTTGTCGCTCGGCTTTCAGAAATATGTCTACCTGCAAGACCACCACCACTGGTGTGTTTTACTATCAGCTCAGGTTTAGCACTATCATCTGATGATAAGTGGGCTATATGCTGATCAATCACACTGACGGTCTGACATGTACGCATGCCTTCTGCAACTGCACCTGGATTTATTTCTACTTCACGTTCGAGTTGTACAGAACCTTTATTTAACTTAGCAGTAGTAGGCATATCCCTCATCTCATCATGATCAACCAAAGACAAATCTGCACTATCATGATCATTATCACAATTATTCACTTTACCGTCAACTTCATCATTTTCAAACTCTTTAATAACAGAAGTAGACAATTTTGGTTCCTCCTCGCAAAGCAGTAAAGGTTTCATTACTTCACTGTGACTAGTAATACCTTGTAAACTTGTAGGGTCAGAACTGCACTCTGAAGCAGTAACTCTATTCTGTGACACTCTATTCAACAATGGCTTACCAGTTGCAACTACAGACTTCTTGACCTCACCGTTATCGTCACACAATTCGGAGTCAGGCCTGGAGTTTGCATTTAGCTTATCACTGAACTTGCTCACTGGTTCACAGCTGACCTTTGTATGCACCTCTTGCAAACGTGTAAAACACAACCGCGCTTGTCTTGTGCGTCGGTGGCACAGTGGTTAGGACTCTCGTCGACCATGCACATGGTCCGGGGTTCGAGACCTCGCCGACGCACACCTGATATCTATGGTCGGCCTGCGAATTTTGGGCTACCGATATCCACGCTGAAAATTCCATACTTGTATCAAAAATACGGTGTGGAATCAAGCTCTAATCAGAAATAATCAAAAAAAAAATCTTGTAACTTATCTGTTGAGGATGTACTACGAAACCTGTTGCACTCACTAGGTCTATATGCATTACTAGACATCATGGAGCCTTCTCAATATCCACCTCTTTGAGGCCTATTCGTCATGAATGATTGCGATTTGCTCTCAGACTGCTCTATTCTAAGGGTGAGATTCAATATACTGGCAAACTTCCTCATAGATTGATTGACACTATCTTTTACTGGTTTCAGGATATCATCAAATTTTGGCTCGATACCCTCATCCTCCCACTGATTTCCCATAAACTGGAAGATATGCAAATGAAAAGTAACAAGTTGGCAGAAGAAGCATCAAAGATAGGACTTCACGTGAACATAGATAAAACAGAGATGATGAAGATTCCTTGCCAACATCAACAGCAACAACAGACCACAATCAGCATAAATGGGAAGAACCTGAAAGAAACAACCTCCTTCACCTACCTGGGAAGCATCGTCTCAACTACAGGCGGAACTGACGAGGACATCAAAGCCAGAATCGGAAAAGCAAGACAAGCTTTCATTACTCTCAAATCTGTGTGGAGGTCAACAGCAATCAGCATCAAAAATAAGATCCGGATTTTCAACTCCAATGTGAAGTCAGTGCTACTATACGGATCAGAGACTTGGCGAGTCATAAAGAGCATCTCAAACAAACTTCAAACCTTCATTAACAACTGTCTCCGCTCAATACTCAAGATCAGATGGCCAGAAAAGATCAGCAACAGGGATCTCTGGGAGCGAACCAATCAGGAACCGATTGTGAAACAAATAGGCAGAAAGAAATGGAGATGGATTGGCCATACGCTGAGGAAACCATCAAGTGACATCACTAGACAAGCCCTCGAGTGGAACCCGAAAGGGAGGCGGCGAGTTGGTCGTCCAAGGGTGACTTGGAGGAGGTCATGTGAAGAGGAGATGAAAGCATGTGGGCAGACCTGGAGCAGGGTGAAAAAGTTGTCAGAAAACCGAAGTCAATGGAGGTGCGCAGCTGAAGCCCTATGTTCCTCTAGGAACTAAAGGATACAATAATAATAATAATACCCTCATCCTCCATACGGGAGCTTATCTTCACCCACTTCCTTTGCAGTCGAGTAGGTAGGCGTCTTGCTATTACTTCTAGGATAAAACTCGAGTTGAGGTCACTCATGCAATTCATCGAAATCAAGGTGTTCTTATAAGTCATAAGATTATTTAAAAACTCAGTAATTGCCTTGGAGTCATCTTGAAGCTGATTGCCGTTACCTTTGACAGCTTCGTATACGTTCCTTACAATCATTGGAGGTCTTCCAAACCTTTGACGTAATATGCTCATAGCCTCAGCGTATCTCTCATTAGGGGGCATGAGCTCACAGCACTGTATAGCTCTTGCAGCATCTCCAGTGCAATACCTCATCAAATACATCAATTTCAATTCATCAGTTAATAAAAAACCACTCAGCATGATCTCAAACTCCTTTACAAATTGTAAATAATCAGCCGGGTTTCCATCGAAACACCGTGGTTCAAATTTAGGGAGTTTGATGTTCCTATTATGCCTGAACGGTGAAACAGTAACATCAACCATATCATGCTTAACATCAGACACATCGTTACAAGTAACAGACAAGTCACCATGACTTACTTTCCTGTTTGCATCCAAGACGCTCTGTCCCTTCTTTGACCCAGGCATTGTTGAACTCCACCCAACTCCAAAATGTTTCAGATATTGCTTGTTCAAAGAGGACTTGACCGGCACCAGGAAAGATGAACGGTGACTATCCAAACTTTCACCAACTGTTTGAATCCGCCAGAATCTGTTTCTACCGTCAGAAACTGTCAATCACGTCTCGTAAACCGTTAATGCCCAGCTCTTGCTACGCTCGGGCTCACGCTGTTCCTTGAAGTTTCTCGGAAACGCTTAGTAATAACGGACGAAAAACCAAAACACCAGGTGTTGACTCGAGGATTCTTTATTGTAACACCAACATATAAATCAAGTATTACTAAGTTTTCTGACGGTTTATTGCTAACTTCTTTCTGAACAGCGACATTAGTTGAAGATTGAACGATCAATTCATGGTTGTTTGCCCGAAGCCAACTTTCCCAATTTTCGCGGAGGCCTCAATACGACAGTCATCGTCTCATCGGTAGCTGTTCAGAAAGAAGTCAGTAGCAAACCGTCAGAAGTTATACTGTGATTTATTACTGTAATATTTGTTCACAGACCTTAGTGATAAGATATTTTTTCATGTTTGTGTTACAATAAAGAATTCTCTAGTGGCCAATCGGTGTTTTGGTTTTTTCGTCCGTTATTACTAAGCGTTTCTGAGAAACTTCAAGGAACAGCGTGAGCCCGAGCGTAGCAAGAGCTGGGCATTGATTGTTTACGAAACGTGGCTGTCAGACGCTTATACGTGCTGATATCATAGGAAGATGGGATGTCATGCCCTAAAATATATGAAACCGTGCAGTTTTAGTGAAGATAATCAGGCTCAGGCAAACGCCTCAGCAATACATTGATGGCGGCAACTGTTACTGGAAAGCAAACAAGTCACTTTTTCTATGTGAAGGACAAAACTTCGGGTACTTTACTCCTGGTAGACGCAGGAGCTGTAGTTAGCCTAATCCCTCCTTCACAATCCAGGCGGGTTACTTGGACGCTAGGGAAACTGTCTCTCCGGGAAGCCAACCACTCAAGCATACAGACGTATGGCGAACAATCTCTTATATTGGATCTAAGCTTACGCCATCGTTTCACATGGATTTTTATGGTAGCCAACCTAGGTCACAACATACTCGGGGCTGATTTTTTAAGTAACTTTAATCTCTTAGTTGATATGAACAGTAAAAACTGACTGATAACAGCACCCAACTAAAATTTATAGAATCATCTCCAATTACTCCGTCTATAATATCTGCATCGAGAGACCAGCGGACAGCCCTTTTTTACTCTACTTCATCGTCTCCCTAGAATAATTAAACCGCTGTACAATATTGCGGATCTACCACATACAGTCACTCATAAAATTCATACCACTGTTCAACCTGTTCGAGCTCATCTCCGTAGAATACCTCCGACAAATTAGCAGCAGCTAAGGCAGAATTTGGACACATGATGCAGCTTGGCATCAGAGCTTCTAATAGCCCTTGGTCTTCACCTTAAAACATGGTGCCTAAAGCTAAGCATGCCTGGAGACCATGTGGAGATTACTGGTATTTAAACAACTCCACAGTTCCGGACCGTTTTCCGATCCCCAACTTACATGATTTCTCCTCGACATTACATGGTAAAGCCACTTTTTTCAAAGTGGACTTGGTCAGAACCTATCATCGAATACCAGTCGCCGCAGAAGATATTGAAAAAACAGCCATCATCACACCTTTTGGTTTTGTTAGAATTTTTGCACATGCTGTTCGGTCTAAAGAACGTCGCACTGTCATTCCAACGTTTCATGGATCAGGTCACACAAGGTTTAGATTTTATATTTGCATACATCGATGGCGTTTTAATTGCTAGCTCATCGGATGAAGAACATACAGATCACCTCACCATCTTATTTCAGCGTTTTGAGCAATATGGCATCGCTGTTAATCTCAAGAAGTGCCTCCTCTATACAATTTCTGGGACACCTCATAATGGAAAATGGTATTAGGCCTATGGAGGAAAAGATAGGCAATATCAAAAATTTCCTCGAACCATATTCATTCAAGAATGTCAGACGTTTTTTGGGGACGTTTGACTTCTATCGATGTTTTATCCCTTCATGTGCCTCCATTGTATAACCTCTAACTGATTTTCTCAAATGTGACCCAAAACATTTTCAACCTTCGAATCAAGCGAAAGAAGCATTCAGTAACGCTAAAGAAGCGTTATCCAAAGTTGTTATGCTTTCCCACGTCAACCCTAGGGCATCTCTCATTTTGTGCACTGATGCCTAGCAAGTTGCAGTCGGAGCTGTACTCCAACAGAAAATAAATGGTGCAGTAACTCCACTGGCTTTCTTTACAAAGAAGTTGGATCCACTTCATATGCGTTACAGTACGTTTGGTAGAGAGTTGTTAGCTACTTACCTAGCGATCAGGCATTTCAATTATCTGCTACAAGGTCATCATTTCACAATATTTGCCGACCACAAACCTTTTTGCTACGCCTTCACTACGTCACTAGACGGACACTCACCCAGAGAAACTAGGCAGCTAGATTATATCTCTCAGTACTCGACGAACAAACAGTACATTAAAGGCAATGCCAATGTGTTAGCCGACTCTCTTTCTCCCCGTGACTTAAATCAACTGCTAAAGCCAACAGACACCAGTCTTGATACCATTGCAAAATTACAACGCGAGAGATGTTCTTTGCAACTCAGGGATATACCAGCTGCCTTATCCGACACCACCATCGTCTGCAACGTACCTACAGGTGTCCACCGACCGTTTGTTCCGTTACATTGTCGTAAAACGTTGTCCGGTCATTTACATGCATTATCCCATCCGGGTTCGCCAGTTACAGTTAAGCTAGTAAGTGGGAGTTTTGTATGGCCAAAGATGAATTCGGGCATTCGATAGTGGACACGTGAATGTCTACAGTGCCTGCGCTCGAAAGTTCATAGACATACGATCACCAAACCCCAGCAGACGATTCCAACATGTACACATAGATATAGTTGGCTCATTTCCACCATCTAAAAGGTACACGCACATTCTCACGGCGACAGACAGATGTACTCGGTGGGCTATCGCTTGCCCACTTAATGACATGTCAGCTAAAAATGCTGCCTCAGTATTTTTGGATCACTGGGACTCAGATTATGGTGTCCCATCTACAGTGACATCGGATAGAGGAGGTCAGTTCCAGTTGACAGTATTTCGAGATTTCACCCGACTTCTGGGAGTGCAACATATCTCCACCACTGCATACCATCCAGCAGTGAATGGCCTGGTAGGAAGATTCCGCAGGCAGTTAAAAAGCTCTTCGATGACACGATCTGATTCATCCAACTGGAGTGATTATGTACCTTTGATTTTGCTCAGCATTCGGCCAACTATTAAAGAGGACCTCGTTTTTCCACCGACACGACTAGTATACGGAACTACTTTAAAACTTCCAGGGAAGTTAGTAGCTTCTCGCGACTCCCAAGAGGTGAAAATTTCCAAGTTTTCTAATCAACTGACTCGACGAATGCTACGACTTCAACCAACAGCCTCGAGACAGTCTCTTTGCAGACAAAACTTTAGTAAACATCTAAAAACCTGCAAGTTCGTCTTTATACCCACTGATAACGTCAGTGCTCGTACCTGCTATGTATAACCACATTTGGATCCTTCGCTTCAACCTACTTTTATCTCCGCAAATACCCTCGGGCCGTTGGCATACTCTTACATGGAGTGAGCAACTGTATACCCGAAAAAGGTCACTTCATCACTGCTATTCTGTACGTCTATATTTGTGTATTTTGGGACAATTATAACTCACCAAATAACTGTATTTTATATGTATATTAATTTGTGTGGACTGAATTCCTCTCTACATAAATACATGTTTGTATTTGTTTTGTCCTTTTTATTTCGCGTATAAACGAACTTAACCCTTTTGTCGACAACAAGCTCAGAAACCATAAAACCTCCCTTGTAGTCATATTAGGACGCCGAATAACATTTTGCGTGGGCACTATTCATGAACTAGACTGAAAATGAAACCGGTATCCAAAATATTTTCCACATCTTAACCAACTAACTCATACAGAATACCATTCAGTTACAAGTGGTAATGGCAGAGTTCCTGGCGCGGTGAACTAAATCTGCCTCGCTCTGGCGGTTACTCTTCTGCAAGAGGGAGAATTCACTTATGGTGACACTATACGATTACACTGCTGAGGAAGTCACGGAAATATACTACTCACTTAACACTAACACACCATTTGAATATAAATCAAAATTAAGATTCGACGCTCTACATAGCTAAGTAATTCAGGATAATTGATCGCACTCTTTATTTTTTTCTTAGGTATTTGGGTTGTTTCCAAGGCAAAGACAATATTTCTTTGTTTCTCAGTGAGCTACATTTTCTGACCACTTAGCAGACCTTTCCTACATATTAAAGTAAAAAACCGCAGACATGCGGATTCACCACAAACAAATTTATATATATTCAAATAATATTTATCCATGGCTGTACAATCGGTGTGTTATTTCGTAGACAGGAATATATATATATTATTGCTAAAGTTAAGTTGAAAAACAATTTTGACTTCAATGGATAGTTCTACACTTTGACTATTGCATCAGTCTTCTTCGTTACATGTCACCTACTTGACATGTTGGTATGGAAAATCACCGCTTAGAGATTTATCACCACAGAACAAGCGGACTACATATTGAATAGTAATAATACTTTGCTTTATTCCAAAACAACAAGACAATGTTATTCAATAGGGAATGTTTGTTCTAAATATACGACTCAATACAAGATGTAACCCTAGTCTCAAGAACTCTGTCATTACTGACTTTCGCTAAAGTTAATATTCCGCCTCATCGAATAGAATGTCCAAATAAACAATTGTAAATACGTTAAAAATGATTTAACATAAGATACAAAATCAATAATGCAATCAATATAAGTCACTTTTTTCAGCAACCAACTCCATGATTTCTTCAAAGTTAGCGATTAACTTAAAATGGAACACGAGACTGCGAAAGATGTGTAGGATGTTATCACTGTTAATGGAGAAACTAATCGGTTAAAGCGCAGAAACACTACATGTCCGTTAATACTTACCATAATTTAGGTTCCCCTATTAGGTATAAGTTGTGTGCACCAGCTGATCAAATAAACTATGTCCGAGTACAGGCTGTCGTGTTTTTTAACCCTTTGTAGCGGTAAATGATTCCCCAAAATTATTGACCACAGCAATCACTCATTGGATGCTGACCACCACTGTTTAAGTCGATTTGTTTGGCTGAAGGCTTCCGGTCAAGCATCCCCGCCATTTGGTACTCCGTCGGGTCACGTGCACGATCACTAGCTAGATAAGCGTTCGTCTAACGGCTTGTTTTGGTTCCGAAATATATTACGAATTTTGGACGATCAATTATTGGCTTTTGCTTTGTCTTTGGTACGCGAGAATAAAATAAATTAGAAGTTGCTGAGCGATGTATCCGTCAACCTTTAAGCCTTCTATTCGAAAACATGACAGACGGCAATGAAGAGAGGAAACCTCAGTTAAAAACATTGAAAAGCATGCATTATTCGGTAGATATGGAGGTTCTTACAAATGATAAATAAGGTATAGGCTCTAATTAGTTACTCCCCTGATCCGTCTGTATCCCTAAATTATTTACTATATCTCAATGCTCATAGCATATCATGTTGTAGAAGACCTACAGAATCACTGGAAGCCAGGTGAACCTTATGGTTATGTTTAATTTCATCAGAAGCACTGAAACACAATCTGGAACCCTCATAGGAAGTGCTCACATCAATGCATAGTAGGATGTGGATCAAATGAAAAGAATCCTCAAAACAAAGTGAAGACCACATTGTCAAGCTGCCAAAATAAGGTCAATCAGGGCCGTAGAAATAGTAGCTCAACGCTAGAAAAGAATGATTTCATGATCTTCGTTGTGAGTTTCCCCACTAATTTATGGCTAGGGTTCGAGTAGTGTTGCGGAAGGCTCAGAATTTGTGCATGATTAGGGATGTGACTTGCAGCACCCGTATATTAAGCCTAACTGTGAGCTCATAAGACTAATTCACGTACGCATGTTATACACTTACAGGAACTAATTCTACTTACGCCTGTTGAAAATTTGCCGTTGTATTATTGAATACTGCTTTTTGTCTGTTACATATATATATATAAACTGTATTGTACTGTAATATAGTAGTCGGAATCATCTTCAGTACGCCATGGACCAAGGTTTGGAATGAAACTTGCTACAAAGATTACGGACAGTACTACATCTAATATTGCCACCTTTAAAAACTAAAGTTGTGCTTTCTTTACCATTTTGCGTTAATCAGAAAGTTTGTGGTTCATTAGACTCTTGTATATTTTTGTGCGAATAGACACTATGAGAATTCCAAGCTGAATTTAAGTCCGATTATTGTACACTTTGTTTCTGAATGCAGAGTAACTTCACATTTGAAGAACAATAATCTTGCAGTTCTTCAGTTGTTATCAGTATAATTTTGTTTGTCCCTATTTGGTTTTGTTTTGGATTTGGTTATTTATAAGTGTAACCGTTTGGTCTAGTTTGGATTTGTTCGGGTTTCCTTGGAAAAATTTGGTTTTATTTCGGTTTGGGTGAGGACTGCAAGCCTGTGTCCTAAAGAGTTATTCACGCCCGCTTTTAATATGCAGTATTCAATTGAAATTTTGAATGATATGATTAGTCATTAGGTTATATTCATCGTAATGTCAATCATTAGTCGAAAGTAGGGGTTGTAGTGCACATTGTACCTTTGAACTTTTGTTTAAACTTGCTCACCCACGGTGGTACACTTTTTATCTTTTGAGTTGGGAGTCTTCCGTACGTTCATTGGTTCGCTCTCTTGTTGTGCTCTCTTTCTGCACACTCTCCGAGCCTACCTCCAGCAACGTCTGCAGCTAAGTTGTACAGTAACTTTATTTATTAAATCTGTTATTCAGTTACGTTAAATACAACTCATACTAAGAATTCTTTCCATTGTTAGCTTTTAAACTTTGATTGAGTTATTCAGTACTTACACGTTAGGTAGAGTACTGGTAAAGTCATAAGACGGTGAAGTTTTTAGTAAGTGTGGTGATATCGAAGACTATCTTAAGTCTAACCTCAACACTTATAAGTGGTGAGCCCGTTTTCACCGTTTTCTGCCATAGTAGCTTAACGTGTTAACAATTGTTTTTACGTACCGTCTATTTTGTTATTTTTTTTCTTTCACGCACGGTTATAAAGATTTGATTTGTTTTGTTTGTACTTATATTGGTTTTTTTATCACCTTGTTAATATTTTGCCTTTGTGCAAGATGGCTGACAACGGTTCTGCGTCAGAGATGGCTATAATGCTGCAACTCCCCGCCTTCTGGACACATCGTCCAGCTGCATGGTTCAATCATATAGAGGCTCAGTTTGCCATTAAACACATACACTCACAAGAGACCAAAGTAAACCATGTGATTGTCAGACTGCCTGAAAGTGTCATTGACGAGGTGTCTTACGTTCTCACAGATCCGTCTCCGGATCGGTACGAGCGGCTCAAACAGGCGTTAATTCAACGAGTCGCACTTACTGACCAACAGAAAGTGCAGGAACTTTTCCGGGATGTTCAGTTAGGTGACCGCAAGCCCTCACAAATGTTGAGGCAGATGAAGCAGCTGGTGGCGGACTTTAAAATTGACGAGGTCTTTCTGAAACAGCTTTGGCTTCAAAGATTACCTCAGGCACTCCAGGGTATCTTGGCACCAATCTACAAGTACCCCTTACAGGAGATAGCCGAGGCAGCTGATAGAGCCGTAGAGGCCATCAATCCCAAAATTGGCATTTCCGCAACAGTAACTGCTGCTCCGGCTCAGACTAAAGATTCGTCTGACGGGGGGTCATCAAGCTTTGACGCGGTGGCCCACATAGCCAAGCTATACGAGGAGATCTGTAGTATACGACAGGAGATGAACTCCAGGAGTCGTACACGCAGTCCCTCGAGTTCGCGTAGTAGTAGACCCTTGTCACGTGCTGGCAGAAAGCTCCGACAGTCCCGAAGTAACCAGCCTGGAGTGTGCTGGTATCATCGACGTTACGGAGCAAAAGCCCAAAAGTGCACTCGCCAGTCCACCTTCGATGTTCAACAATCGGGAAACTAGCAAGCCAGCACGTACTGGCGACTAACGTCGCTGGCGAACCGCTCTCATGTCGCCTCTTCTATGTTACCGACCGTAACACTGGAATACACTTCCTAATTGATACCGGAGCAGAGGTCAGTGTAATCCCACCCACTGTAGAGGAGCGCAGTCGGCCAATGTCTCTTGAACTACGAACCGCAAATGGCTCGCGAATTGCTGCGTTCGGCAGGCGCTTTATAGATCTTAACATCGGTTTGCGTCGTTCACTTCGTTGGGTCTTCCTGGTGGCAGACGTTACCACAGGTATAATTGGCATGGATCTATTGCAGCACTACCAATTACTGGTAGATACAGGTAATCATAAGTTAAGAGATCCTGTCACAAACCTCTCCGTCAGCGGTATCGTCACACAAGGCCCAGCCCTCAGCCCTGTATTTGCCACACCCACTAGTACTGGTCCTTATTCGCATATACTGCAGTCTTTTTCAGATTTGTTCAAACCTAGCAGCGGCCTGCCATGTGCGACTTCCAACGTCACACACCATATTGTCACTACTGGCCCGCCAGTTTTCGCAAAGCCGAGGCGACTATCCCAGAAAAACTAAAGGATGCCAAAGCGGAATTTGAGCATATGATAGAAATGGGGATTATTAGGCCATCCAGCAGCCCGTGGTCCTCACCGTTGCACCTGGTACCTAAGAATAACGGTCTAGATTGGCGTCCTTGTGGCGACTACCGCAGACTAAACGCACAAACTGTTCCCGATCGCTACCCTGTCCCTCACATACACGATTTAACCGCCTCACTGAAGGGAGCTCGAGTATTCAGCAAACTGGACCTTACATGGGCTTACTACCAGATTCCCGTCGACCCCGAGGATATACCTAAGACTGCTGTGATTACACCGTTTGGCCTGTTCGAGTTTCTTCGAATGCCTTTTGGCTTACGGAATGCTGCCCAAACCTTCCAGCATTTTATCCATGACGTTTTGCGCGGGCTTGATTTCGCCTTTGCCTATCTGGACAATAGTTTGGTGGCTGGTCCAGATGAAGCCACTCATCAACTTCATGGTCGGCCTGTAAAATTTGGGCTACCGATATCCATGCTGAAAATTCCATACTTGCACCAAAAATACAGTGTGGAATCAAGCTGTAAATCAAAAAAAAATTTGCAGACAGTTTTCCGAAGACTTGTGGCACACTCCCTCACACTCAACTTGCCGAAGTGTCAGATTGGAGTCACTTCCCTGAATTTTTTGGGACATAGGATAGACAAAGATGGAATTTATCCGTTACCTGACGGGGTAGAAGCTATTCAAAACTTCCCTCTACCCACTTCTCCCAAGGCACTACGCACTTTTCTCGGGATGGTTAGTTACTACCGTCGCTTTATCCCACAGTGTGCTCATATCGTGACCCCCTTGACTGATATGCTTAAAGGGAAATGCAAGTCTTTGGTGTTCACTAAGGAAGCCTCGGGAGCTTTCGCAGCTATCAAGAAAGCTATTGCTGACGCCACAATGTTGGTCCATCTAGATGTTCAACTTCCAATCAGCATTTCCGTAGATGCCTCTAATACTGCGATCGGAGCCGTCTTACAACAGCGTATGGCTAATGTATGGCTACCGATTGCTTTCTTTTCACGTAAACTTACCTCATGCGAATCTCGATACAGCACATTCGGTAGGGAACTTCTCGTTATCTATGCTACTGTCAAGCATTTTCGTCACTTCGTGGAAGGCCGGCAATTTACGGTATTTACCGACCATAAGCCATTGACGTACGCCCTCCACACTACTTCAGACTGGTATTCATCGCGAGAATCACGCCATTTGAAATATATTTCCCAGTTCACCTCCGATATCCAGCACGTTTCTGGAGCGGATAACGCGGTAGCAGACGCTTTGTGTCGCGTATGTGCTACGTCGGTGCCACCAACCATCGATCTTCATAAAATGGCCGAACTCCAACTGAACGATTTGAACTTAGAAAACCTGTCAAATAAAACCTCACTGAAGATAGAACGCGTCCCCTTGCTAAACAGTGAGGCAACTATACTTTGCGATATGTCAACTGGTACTCCTCGACCGATTGTTCCCTCGTCTTTACGCCGAACTGTGTTTGAGTCACTCCACAACCTCTCCCATCCTGGCATACGAGCAACGGACAAGTTGATATCAGCGAGATTTGCGTGGCCCGGTATGAACCGTGATGTGTGTCAATGGACACGTGCTTGTGTGCAATGCCAACGTGCTAAAGTCACCAACCATAACATCACGCCGTTGGGGACGTTTGCGACCCCAGACGCTCGACCCCAAAGGTACGATAATCTCATAAATTCCATCGTCACAGGAGGGTGGACACAACACATAAATTCACCCACTAGATCCGCAAATATCCTAGACCTTATTTTCACGAACAACATAACGCCATCTACCGTACATGTTGGACATGAATTTCCAGGTAGTGACCATAGAATAGTAGTTTGTTCTTTTGACATCTTTCCTGAAACAAAACGCAGAGATGAAGCTGGCCAGATACCTATGAGATTGTACACACATGCTGACTGGGACTTGTATCAGCACCTAATTAGATGTTCTAATTGGGACTCGTACTTTTCGAACCAGTCCTTAGATGCAATTCTTAACAACTTCTATCAGAATATTAACTCAATTCACGACGTCATTGCACCCGAGAAGATTCTTAACTTCAGATTCCCCCAAAGTGATTATATTCCGACATCGTTTAGAAGAAGTCTACGTAAGCACTCAATAAAATACTACAGATATCATGACTTATCGTCATTAATTGCCATAACGTCCCTTCTCAGTAGAATTGAAGAGTTGAGAAATATAGGCCTCAGAAACAAAGAAATGCAGGCCATTCATGCACCGCATAACTCAGGAGAAATAGCCAAACTTTTTAAAAGTAGGTTGATGAACTCCAAAACACCCTATCCGAAAATAATATACTTAGACGGCATTGCTTACGAAAATAATGAGGCGATATGTGAACTGTTTAGCAAGCACTTCGCCAGATTATACACCTTAGAGAACGATGAAGTCGTGGATTTCCCACGTAAAACAGACGAATGTTTAAGTGACATAATTTTCACCACACATGAGATCGATAAAGCTGTCGCAAATCTTAAGCTTAGTAACACTACTGGCCCAGACGGTATATCTTCCGTTCTGCTGAAAAAAGGTGGTAATGACATGAGTTTACTCTTACTCAAGTTATACTCAATTTCATTAAGCGATGGGACATACCCTAACTGCTGGAAGAAGTCTTATATTGTACCTATCCATAAATACGGGCCTATAGCTGATATCAACAACTACCGCCCCATCAACATCACGTCTGTAGTTTCACGTGTAATGGAAAAGATAGTTAAGACTCAAATCATTCAGTACTTGCTGTCAAATGACCTACTATCCCCATCCCAATACGGTTTCTTAAGTAGAAGGTCGTGCATTACTTGCCACTTAGATTATTTTGACTACATCACACAAAGCATTGATAATGGGCGTTCGGTAACAACATTGTTTCTTGACGTTAGCAAGGCCTTCGATAAAGTCCCACATATCAGACTCCTAACAAAACTCCAATCCTACGGAATAACCGGAAATCTTCACAAATGGATAAGTTCTTTTCTCACAGAAAGAGAGCAATTAGTCAAAATCAACCACCAGTTGTCTTCCTCAAAGCCGATAACCAGTGGTGTAATACAAGGTAGTGTTCTTGGCCCTATTCTATTCCTCTTATTTATAAATGACATAGTCTCTGTAATCAAGTATGGCAAGCCATACCTTTTTGCAGATGATCTCAAGATAGTATATGATTATGGGTACGGTGATATGAGCGTCGAAAGCAAGATCCAACAAGACTTAAATGATCTAGGCGATTGGAGCGAAAAGTGGCAACTGACTTTCAACCCAGACAAGTGCGGTATAACCCACCTTGGACGCTGGAAACCGATAATGTGCCTATATGTACGGAAGCTCCTCTCAAAACTGAACACAGTCACAGACCTCGGGATAACATACTCAGATT
Organism: Trichobilharzia regenti; assembly: GCA_944472135.2. Taxonomy (NCBI): domain Eukaryota; kingdom Metazoa; phylum Platyhelminthes; class Trematoda; order Strigeidida; family Schistosomatidae; genus Trichobilharzia; species Trichobilharzia regenti. The sequence goes on along the minus strand of OX235270.1, from coordinate 36,746,335 downwards.
TATCCTTTTCCGATCACGCAAATAAGGTTGTATCTGACTGTAAACGACTTACTGGCTTTGTACTGCGTAACTTCTACACCCAAGAAGCAAGATTAGCTATATATAGGACATGTATCCGTCCCAAACTTGAATATTGTGCTCTCCTATTTAGTAACCTCAGGACTGTAGACAGAAAAAAAATCGAAAGTGTCCAGAGATTCCTCACGAAACGCATAATAGGGTTCGACCAACAAGTGGAATATGTTGACAGGTGTGTACGTCTGAAATTAGAGCCTCTGTGGTTAAGGAGAGTGAAGTGCAACCTATTTCTACTCTTCAAAGTCATTAGGAAACACTGCTACAGTAACTCATCCATAACTTGGGAAAATATTAAATCATATCAGCTGCGAAACCACGACTACCTTGTCAAGGTGGCTACCCACAGAAAATCCATTAGGGCAAACTTTTTCACCATAAAATATTGCACTCTTTGGAACCAACTACCACCTGAAATAAGATGTTGTGAAAACCCTGATGGGTTCAAACGGAGCCTAGAAAGACACTTTAACATGTCCACCCTAGCTCGTCTAAAAGACCACAACTGTTGGTAGAACGGAAATTGAAGGCCAGTCCAGTCTTCAGTATAGTCACATACGTATATCTCGACTCTAATACTCACGCAGCGAACGTTAACTAATTTACTGATTTCTATTCTCTATAATTTTCACTAAGTTGTGTTGGTAAAAGTAACACTGGAAATAATTGTAATAGCATCCACACCTTTTAACGTTTTACATATGTATATACTAATATAATAATACTTATTAATCATGCATGTTCAACTCTTAAATTAGATGGATATTAAAATACTTAAAATATTTATGCATCAAATGTTCTCTTGCTTTACCACGCTTGTTTCCCTTATAACACTCAATTATTGAACCTAGTGTAATATTTGATATACGAACTATATTATTGATTATACTCTTATCATATATGGTTTGATTTACTCTACGGCTCCCTGTAGACTAACCACCATTCTTCAGTATACACACACTGCAGTATTGTTAAAAAACGCCAAAATTTCGTTGGTTCTGTGTTAATATCTTTTTATAATATGTCTAGACACGTTACTTTGCAATGTCAGATGTTTACTATATATAAGACTGTCATGAAAATTTAGTACACTAAGTCCTGCCAACCGACCTTACCTTCAGTCCATACTACCTAAATTGAACCTTAACTATAGTATTCTGCTAAATCTTGCTCCACTATTCACAATACCTATTCGTTTTACTCTTTAAGGTTTTAACTTCTTATAAAGTAATCTGTTCATCAGGATGCATGCACACATATATAATATGTTCGTAAAGATGTACGTGGAGACCTATTGGAAGCACTCATTAAGAAAGCTAGGGAGATGGAATATGGGGTACGAACATGTCTGGTACCAAGCAATATATTTGCGGTAGCCATAATAATCATAGTCTCAGAGCCTAACATCAAAAAAGGAGGGAGGGTGGCGCTAGCTGATCAGTAGATATGGTGGTGGTCACTAAGGTGAATCGCCCCATTCTGCAGGAACAGCAATATACAAATTAAAGGCTCGAGATATTTCTGATTTTTATGAGGGCTTAGATCTTTATCTTGAAAAAGATAATAGTGAACGCCTTGACAGATAATGCTTCTACCTTTAAATATATACCATTCGCTCAGCCTATTGTTGAGATGCGACCACGTGGGATCTGCACAGATTTATGGGGCATCTTATAAATTAACTTGCTATCCATTGTCAGATCTTTAAATACCACTTCACAATATCTTGTCTCACTTATTTTCTAATAACGTCTTTACTTGATTCTCATTATATTCCATTAAACCTAACATTTTATAGCTCTTTATGAATTTGATTCGACTTATTCTATTCCTATTCTCTGGAGGGTACGGTTGTGCACCAAATAGAAAAAAAGACATGAAATAAAGACAACTGGCTTGAAAATAATTGTATTAAAGCCAAAAGTGAACGCATGATAGTATAAAATATATTGGTTTCATTATACATTGCAAATGAACGTTGTCGGCCTAAGGATTAATTACTTCCCCATTCTGTTTTCTATATAAATGTGTTTATTAATGATATATTTCACTCACTTAATCTATTACACTTTAATGTTTCACCAGCACTTTAATTTTTCTAAAACAGCTTCCAATCCCTTGTAAACGTTGTACTTACCTCAATATTGGTTGGTTATCGTATGCCTACAACCACGGGATGAAAACGAAACGAAGTCGATTTTCCCGCTCAACCTGGAGGACAATTGTACAATTCAATAACTATACAGCCTAGTTCAGACAATGTGTATTTATATATATATCAAATATTTAACTGTTGAAACATTATTAACTTGTAGACAATTTAAGATTTGACATTATATCATCCTTGATCGTGCCTGTAAAAATGGCATGCATTTTCATGTAAATTTATGTTTATATGAAAATAGAATTATTATTATTAATTTATTATTATTGTCATATACACCTGGATATAGTAGGGCCCCTGCCCCCGTTAAATGGCTGCTCGTGTTTACTCACATGTGTGGATCGCTTCACACGCTGGACGGAAGCCATTCCGATACAAGATGTGACGGCTCAAACCATCTGTCGTGCCTTCATGGAAGGCTGGGTTGCCCATTTTGGATGTCCCGCAACTGTCACTACCGACCGCGGACAACAATTCAAATCCACAAGCTTCAAGAAATTGTTAGAGATGCTGTGATGCAAACGCATTCACACAACCACTTATCATCCTGCGGCAAATGGGCTAGTAGAACATTTCCAGCGTCAACTCAAAGCTGCGTTGATGGCAGTAGACAACAGTAAGTGGACAGATTCGCTACCACTGGTCCTGCTTAGCATCCGGGCTACGCTTAAGGGGGATCTGCAGTGTTCGCCAGCTGAGTCGGTGTACGGTACCACCATGCGTTTACCAGGCGAGCTAATCGCTCCCGAAGCTTTGGAGCCGAATTTCCCCGATACCACCCGTTACGCTCAGCAACTTAAAAGTTTTATGCAGCGAATCCGACCAGTTTCCACATGCACTCAGAACCGAAAGGTTCAGGTTGGTCGGCGACTTGATGACTGTACACACGTTTTCGTGCGTCACGACGCCATACGAAAGCCATTACAACCACCGTATGACGGGCCTTTTAAGGTCCTTAGTCGTAAAGATAAATTTTTCGTTATTGACCGATGCGGCCGCCCAGACACTGTCAGCATAGACAGACTTAAAGCGGCATACACTGAAGAACCTTCACCCTCCCCATCGGCTCAATCAAATAGCCCCACTGAACCTAGTCCTTGTCCAGACTCAACTACCTCACCTCCAGTGGCGAATGATGATTTTCCTACCGTCACCAGTAAGGCCCCTGTCAGACTTACTGGTCGACGTGTTCACTGGCCCAAGAGGTTCGCAGAATTCTTTCACTGAACTAATCCATAGGTAATGCTACTAGTGATTTTTTATTCCTTGTCACAATTTTTATTCAATTTTGCTATATTTACTCTATTTGGTCCCGCTTCTGGGAGTAGTCGTTTCCCCCCCCCCAATAATCCTTTTAATCTTTTTCTCTCGTTACAGAGGACCAGCAGCAGTTTTTATCCTAATCTATTTCATCTATTCCGCCGCAATCTACTCGGTAGATCAGTTGGCTTCCCATGTCATCTTGTAACCCACACCAAATGAGGAATTACGAACAGTATATTCCTTTTCACTGTCCACTTTCTTCCAAAAAAATTATTATTAAAAAAAAATTTACAAAAAAAGAAAATATTAAAAAAGAAAATAAAAAAGTAAAAAAATGTAAAATAATAATACATAAACAAAAAAATTTAAAAATAAATACAAAGTCTATAAAATTATTTAAAAAACAAAAAAATGAAACTTCCACTGTATAGTTAACTGGACTGATATACATATTTCTGCGCATAAATGCTTCACTTCTATGCTGTACATAGTAATCCGCTCAATTTATTTTCACAGCCTGTACCATATTCCTTCGGGTTTATGCCCTCCTGCCATTCATTTATTTTGTGAACCGTACTTATAAACATTATGCATCATCTTAGTATGCACTTCGCAACATGAACAAAATAATTTTTGTAATGATAACTACTCATAACTATTGGTTATGTACTAACTTCTCTGTAATTTTATAAGTTCTCCCAGGGTAGAAACTTCCTTTGTTTTATCTCATTCTAACGTACTACTTCCAAGTTGCACCAGTTTTCCTCGCATTGATTTCGCACAAGCTTTTGTAGTACCTTTACGCCGATTTTGAAATCTTAACATCTTCTCCCATTCTCTTCTGTTGTTTTTCTTTACCCTGCTCCTTATCATACGCTGGTATAATGATTGCCTTTAACATGACTGCTAGGTTCTGTTGCAGCGGAGGAAGGGAGAATTAGTCTAAAATGAAAGTTAGACATAATGAGTCACCTTCTTGCTACGACAGCCTCGGCGGCGGAGGTTTACCATCAGACCTCCACATAAGTAAGCTGGTAATAGTACGGAGTTTAAAAAAAATTAATCGATAAATATCAATACAATAAAAAAATACTAAAAAAAAGATTAATAAAAATATGAAAGATAAAAAAAGAACAAAAAAAGATTAAAAAAACACAAGACCGCAGAATCTTACAACCACACAAGGCACCAGCGTCATTTCTTATTATATTCCGTCTTACTTCACTAATCATGTACATACCACTTCCAACTTACCTTAATTTTTTGCCTTTTCTTTTGCTTTCTTTCCTTTCGATAAAATTTCTTTTTCTTACTATTCCTATCTTCAAACCTTCGCATTCACTCATTGCTAGTGTGCCAAGCCATCCTACTTTTGTATATCGAAGCTTGCTGGTTTCCCACCATCCTTCTAGGGGGGGATAACCTGTAGTGCACATTGTACCTTTGAACTTTTGTTTAAACTTGCTCACCCACGGTGGTACACTTTTTATCTTTTGAGTTGGGAGTCTTCCGTACGTTCATTGGTTCGCTCTCTTGTTGTGCTCTCTTTCTGCACACTCTCCGAGCCTACCTCCAGCAACGTCTGCAGCTAAGTTGTACAGTCACTTTATTTATTAAATCTGTTATTCAGTTACGTTAAATACAACTCATACTAAGAATTCTTTCCATTGTTAGCTTTTAAAATTTGATTGAGTTAATCAGTACTTACACGTTAGGTAGAGTACTGGTAAAGTCATAAGACGGTGAAGTTTTTAGTAAGTGTGGTGATATCGAAGACTATCTTAAGTCTAACCTCAACACTTACAGGGTTACGATAACTAGTACTCATGTAAATTCTATTCATCTGTTTCGTCCAAATCTATAAATTTGACTGGATAGAGTATATCAGTGCCCATTACTTTCAGAAGCTGTGACCTGTTTTTGCAGCACATTGCACAAGTGTGCCCCATTTAATTTAATTTCATTGCATAAATATATCCTTCAGACATCTATTAAACGCAAAATAATTGAGCAAAAATATCATTTTCGATAATTTCTTCTTCTGGCTCTACAATTCTTTATATGTTTAAATACATAGTATATTCTAGAATAATTGTCAACAACAATATTAGTGTTTTTTAAATAATATAGGTTTGTAAACTGAAATCAATGGAATTAAAGATGCTTAAATAATAATAATAAAGGTATAGTAGCGAACAGAATACTAACTGAAATCAAGTAAAAATTCCACAAAAATTCGGGGCCAGTCAAACGTAGATGGCCAAGGTAAGGATAATATCTGAACTGACTTCTTTTCGACGTACAAATTAGGCTTGTTAATATGGATCCCAGCAGCCTCAGCAATATTTAGTGGTTGAACCCTTGAGGGGAAACTGAGATTTGTTGGTATGCAATATTATCCTCACCTTGCAAGGCTATGGCCATCTAGGTTTGAATGATCCTAAATTCTTGTGGAATTTTCTTTATTTAAGTCGATATTCTATTTGGTACTATACCTTTATTATTATTATTTAAGCATCTTTAATTCCATTGATTTCAGTTTACAAACCTATATTATTTAAAAAACACTAATATTGTTGTTGACAATTATTCTAGAATATACCATGTATTTAAACATATAAAGAATTGTAGAGCCAGAAGAAGAAATTATCGAAAAGGATATTTTTGCTCATTTATTTTGTTTTATAAATACATCCTGTCAATAATCATTTTGTGCCCTGTGTGCCGCGTTTGGACGAGAAGTATGTGGTTGTTTCGCTCAAGTCCAATTGAGTGTGATATCTTTTGATCACTATTGCCGGGATCTATCTCCTCTGTGGATCGCTTTTATCGTATATGCTTGACTTTGATAAATTTTCCCCATGAAGGATAAAACCTCCACCTGGTGGTTTCTATCGATCGTCCAAGGGCATCTAGCCGGGTGCTGAAACATCAGGTGGGTTGCCTGTTCCTTATAGTTTCCACTAGAATACATCCTGGGTTCAAAAACCAGTCCGAAAACGACTGTAGTCAGTAAAATAAGTACGTGAATCAAGTTGAAATGCCACGCTTCTTCAGTGTAGGGCAGAGGTTAGGATAAAATGCTATGGCAAGGAAATGCATACTCAGACGCACCAGATTACGAGATGTTTCCTCATAGTAAGCCGTATATAAAAGCAAGTTATTTATCCAAGCCGAAGCACTAAATTGATCGTCCTGAACTAAAAGTGTATTTCGGGAACAGAATCTTTGCGTGACGACTGCTCAACTAGTCACAGTTTGCGCAAGAACAATCCAAATTCACACGACAGAGTCCATATGACCTAGGCGCTCTAAACAAGTATTCTTAGTCAGTGAGGTTCAGCATCCGTTGTTGAATGGAGGAAGCTGTATGCCGATAATTTTGCGGGACCGTTTACGGTCACAAACTAGACTCTTAGATTTACCCCCACTGATTTTGGAAGGGCTACTAATAGGTCCTGGGTTCGAAACCCAGTGGGTGCGTACTGCCGATGATTCCCAAACTAGGATGAAACAGCAGCTGTCCAGTACTCCCTGGTTTTCAATGGTTCTCTAACTGATATCAACCCGTGATCAACTCGTAAAAGCGTCAATAGTCACATGAGTTGGCGGCCACTTCAAATCTATGGAGTGCAGTGAAAATGATTGACCTCAGACGTTAGCGTGATAACTAAGTCAAAACCTATATAGTGCACTGCAAGAAGACTACTTAATTCAGTGAAGTGAAGATAAGAGCCAAACAAGGCTACTTACAACCTCACCTAGTTAACAAGCTTGCTAGCTATCTGACCGGTCCCTAGTCCTTATAGCAACGAAGGATTGAGCATGGGGCTAGTAACCCCTAACCACTAAAACTTTCAAACCTCTAGAGAAAATTCAATGGTCAGAAAATATATTAAAAATATAAAAAATTCAAATAAGAATCTTATTCTTCGCTGGAATCGGAGAGGCGAAATGACACAGCCAGCTGGTGAAAGCCTTCGGGAAGCCAGCCAGCCAATGTGTCTTTTCTTGATGAAAGCAAGATTAAGAATGGGTATGTGGAATTTCCGTACAATGTACGCTGCCAGCTGAGAAGGCTGTCCAGGTATCTAAAGAAATACGAAGATATGGCATCGAAGTGCTGGATGTCTGCGAGAGCAGATGGAATGAATGTGAACTAGCCAATTGTCAATTGGAGAGTCAGTTACCTCCTCCGGTCATCCAGATGACAACTACGAGCACACTGAGGCAGTGAGTGGCTATCATGATGTCACCAGTAGCAACCAAAGTTCTCATCCAGTGGGAACCAATTTCGTCCCACATGGTCATGACATCAAGACTCAACTCAAAAGGGAGGAAGCGAGGTTACAATTACCATACACAGTGCCACAAACAACGTGGAACAAGAGAAGAGGGAAGAATTTTACAGACAACTACAAACAGTAGTCGATAACGTCCAACATGGTATCATCAAAATTCTCATGTGCGATATGAATGCAAGCCAAACTTGGGGCAGATACCAACACAGGATGAGAACCCATCATGGGTCGGCGAAATGAATGACAATGGAGCTGCCAGCCATGTCTCCTAAACCGCTAATGGATAGCTCTTGCTATGCTCGGGCCCACGCTGTTCCTTGAAGTTTCAGAAACGCTCAGCAATAGCGGACGCAAAAACCAAAACACTGATTGGCCGGTTGAGAATTATTTATTGTAACACCAACATATAAAAAATGTTGCCATTAAGGTCTGCGCGAGGTAATGAAAAATGCAACTTTTTCTACGTCTGAAAACTAGCTTATACTACGATCCCTTCGATATGAGTACTTTTGAGATAGATCCTTATCACAGGTCTCGTCCCACCTTCAACAGCGGTGAGAGACAGCGAAGTAGGAGAGGCTTTAACACAGCATGAATGGATGCAAGCCCCCATAGGGTCTGTGCAAATGGTACTGTCATGCTCAAGACCCTATTTCCAACAGTGAGAATTTAGCGCGCATCACAGATCGAATAATGGAAAGATCCTCACAAAAGGACATATAAGTCTTCCACCTATTGGTAACGAACTGGTTAACTCAGAACTTGAAACAAACGTTGGATCACTACCAGAGGCAATGGCATAAATACAGCTAACACAAGGAAACCAAGGCAGATCTCCTAGCAGATAAGGTCCTTGGTCACGAAGCGGATCAAAACAAGTCAAACAGACAATTGTGCTGGTATCACTTTCGGCCCAACCCAGAACCGCAGAGATGCACACACCGCGAAACACCTCACAGGCAACAGAAAAACGACTGACCACTACTAAGCTAGCGACTAACAAGAAGAGGTAACCGGACAGTCGCTCATCCAATTTCAAAAGCAAAAGAATTACCTCACACTCATTGGTCCGCACAGGAGCAACATTCAGCATCATATGATAAATAGAAGACAAGCTAGGGCGACAAAAATCCCTCTGTCACACTGCAGAACGCCAGTGAGACCCTGAAGAGCTGAAGAACTAAGGAAGTTAAAACGTATCTTCAACGAAAATAACACCAGTCAGAGACTCAAACAACTGCCATCTCCTACAGACGACAGTTTCACATACTATAACACAACTAAAGACTGGCCTGAGCTCTTGGCTCCCAAAATTATGAGAAACTCAACATTCAAAAGTCTCCACCTGTTATGGAGAATGCAGCGGAGGATTACGCTAAAATAAACTCTGCAAGATACATTTGGCCAAACCCGCAATGTGACGTGCAGAAGCGAGGAGGCAGACATACCATAGAAGAAGGCGGAAACTAGAAGGGCGCAATATCAGCTTTAGGAACACCTTTCCAGCTAGATGCTAGCATCCTTCATGTCGTTGTGAACCTCATAGGTCCCCTGACATGCTCAACCAGATTGACTCACTTGTTTACATGAATTCTTGATCCCTTCAGGATCCACACAGTTACCCTGCTTACTGAAATTATATTTTGAACAGTGCTGATGGCTTTTATGCAACACTGAACAACCACGTTCGCTGTCCATAAAAATCTATTCCCTGACAGAGGAGCTCATTTTGAATTACAGCATCTCAAACGCTTGTCGAAGTTTCTGGTTTCACTGAATATTACATTAATACCTCAGTCGCTGGATAGAATTCAAACCAAAGACAAAGCTTCGTAGCCAAAAGTGAATTAAGACCAATGCTCAAAATTCAGCAGTGGATGTGGTATTCGGAGTCACCTGGAGACTCCGTTGCATATTTGCCGGTCTTCGTGTCAATTGAGATAAACTTGATCAGGCCATATACGATGATAGGCCTAAATTACAAATGGCTTGCTTAAGCCGGATGTCCTCGTGAGAAGAATCAGGAGAGGCATACGTACACGAGAACTTGGACCACCGATTAAATGTGAGGGTAAGATATGAGAGGACATAACCATCACCATTATACGAGGGGTGTCAGCCACGTCTCGTAAACCGTTAATGCCCAGCTCTTGCTACGCTCGGGCCCACGCTGTTCCTTGAAGTTTCAGAAACGCTTAGTAATAACGGACGAAAAAACCAAAACACCAGGTGTTGACTCGAGGATTCTTTATTGTAACACCAACATATTAAAAATTGTCATCACTAAGATATGTGAACAAATATTACAATAATAAATCACAATATTTATTCTGACGGTTTTCTGCTGACTTCTTTCTGAACAGCGACCGATGAGACGATGACTAACGTATTGATGCCTCCGCGAAAATTGGGGAAGTTGGTTTTGAGCAAACAACCACGAATTGATCGTTCAATCTTCAACTACATTGACACTCCCCGGCAAAATACCGATCCATCCCTTTTTTCCATCACGACCAATACACGTTGACTTGGATGCCATTGAGAGAACCTGGGTCACTCGGACTGAGCTGAAATGGAAGACAAACAGAAAAGCCAACACACCACATGCATACTCACAGCACAATCTCACACATCAATGACGACCTGCGCCTCCAGACAGAGACCTCCTCTTGACATCTTGCAACACAATCGCCACTCGCTAGAATGACTCTTACAGAATGCAACGTGACCATAGCACCAACTCATGATACTCTACGCTCATCCTCTTATCTACTCACTACCAATTACCACTGAAATCGCTTGTCACTCATTCTGCCTCAATTCTAGTAACGGTGACGTATGCGAGCCTCAGTCGTTTTCAATCTTTCTCCCTGGCGTGTGGGACCGCAGCTAACAATTATCTCCGTGTGCATTTCATTCTCAGCAATAGCCTAGCCTCCCCGGCGTATACGACCCATCTGCTCTCTTGAACATCAATCAATTCATTCACGAACGTAGAAGACTAAAAACAACTTCAGAAGTAATCACGACGAAAATTTTAACAAAATTATGCAATAAAAACAAGGTACGAAAACAACGAGTAAACACAATGAATCCAAAAACACCAATTGATATGACACACCACACGTATATACAAACAGTACACACAAATTCGCGGATCATGTCTTGATGGAATTCCTTTGAAGAATCGCAGGACTTACACCAGTACGCCTGCAACCCTTCACAGGTTGACGATTGTAAGTTGTGGAATGTCCGGACACAAACAAGATTAACCAACAATTACATCAATTGGAACTCACACAATTATTTAACACAAACATACGTACAATCACTACATCAAATGTGGTGGATTCTGCCTTGACGAACTACCCTTGAAGAACTGTAGGACTCACAGCAGTGCGCCTACATCCCTTCTCAGGTTAATGATAAAAGTGAAGGTCGTCCAGACACAAACAGAACTACCAACAGCTAGATGACATATGATATCAATTCAGTATATACAACATGAACATATGTACAAAATCACACACCAAACACATTGTACTGCACATTCATGTGCTACCCTTTGAAGAATTGTAGGACTTACAGCAGTACGCCTACAACCCTTCTCAGGTTGACGGTCTAGGTTGGAAAATCGTTGCAGAGTTCATTTGCTGACTCCTTTCTATCAGCTCTATCCTCAAATCTGAACGGTAACACGCTCATGTCATTGTATCGTAGAACATAGATTACGAAGAAACACACGACGTATCTGGTCAACCAAGCGTAGAAAAAGAGTAATTTACACCAAAGATAATAGCATTCAAATAGTAACTTGAGACTAGAAATGCCTTTATTCGTGCACGTCAATTTAACAATTACTCTCTCGTTTACACTTGGCTTATCCTCACTAAACTGACCATTGATATTCGTCCTTTCAAACGAACTGATACTAGCATAGTCATTGCACAAGATACTTGAGTTGATGGGCGTCCGTTTCATTGTGGATGACAGCACCAACGACGACTGATTGATATCAGTTGATGAAGTTAGCGGTGGATCAGAAGCTGTTGTTGCTCGACTTTCAGAAAGTTGTCTACCTGCAAGACCACCACCACTGGTGTCTTTTACTATCAGCTCAGGTTTAACACTAGCATCTGATGATAGGTGGGCTACATGCTGATCACTTACACTGACGGTCTCACAAGTATGCATGCCTTCTGCAACTGCACCTGCATTTATTTCTACTTCACGTTCAAGTTCTACAGAACCTTTATTTAACTTAGCAGTAGTAGGCATATCCCTCATCTCATCATGATCAACCAAAGACAGCTGTGAAGTATCATGATCATTATCACGAATATTCACTTTACCGTCAACTTCATCATTTTCAAACTCTTTAATAACAGAAGTAGACAATTTTGGTTCCTCCTCACAAATCCTTAAAGATTCTCTATCTTCACTCTGAATAGTAATAATTTGTAAACTTGTAGGGTCAGAACTGCACTCTGAAGCAGTAACTCTATTCTGTGACACTCTATTCAACAATGGCTTACCAGTTGCAACTACAGACTTCTTCACCGCACCGTTATCGTCACACAATTCGGAGTCAGGCCTGGAGTTCACATTTAGCTTATCACTGAACTTGCTCACTGGTTCACAGCTCACATTTTTATGCACCTCTTGCAAACGTGTAAAACACAACCGTGCTTGTCTTGCATCTTGTAACTCATCTGTTGAGGATGTACTACGAAACCTGTTACACTCACTAGGTCTATATGCATTACTAGACATCATGGAGCCTTCTCAATATCCACCTCTTTGAGGCCTATTCGTCATCAATGATTGCAGTTTACCCTCAGACTGCTCTATTCTAAGGGTGAGATTCAATATACTGGCAAACTTCCTCATAGATTGATTGACACTATCTTTTACTGGTTTCAGGATATCATCAAATTTTGGCTCGATACCCTCATCCTCCATACGGGAGCTTATCTTCACCCACTTCCTTTGCAGTCGAGTAGGTAGGCGTCTTGCTATTACTTCTAGGATAAAACTCGAGTTGAGGTCACTCATGCAAATCATCGAAATCAAGGTGTTCTTATAAGTCATAAGATTATTTAAAAACTCAGTAATTGCCTTGGAGTCATCTTGAAGCTGACTGCCGTTACCTTTGACAGCTTCGTATACGTTCCTTACAATCATTGGAGGTCTTCCAAACCTTTGACGTAATATGCTCATAGCCTCAGCGTATCTCTCATTAGGGGGCATGAGCTCACAGCACTGTATAGCTCTTGCAGCATCTCCAGTGCAATACCTCATCAAATACATCAATTTCAATTCATCAGTTAATAAAAAACCACTCAGCATGATCTCAAACTCCTTTACAAATTGTAAATAATCAGCCGGGTTTCCATCAAAACATCGTGGTTCAAATTTAGGGAGTTTGATGTTCCTATTATGCCTGAACGGTGAAACAGTAACATCAACCATGTCATGCTTAACATCAGACACATCGTTACAATTAACAGACAAGTCACCATGACTTACTTTCCTGTTTGCATCCAAGACACTCTGTCCCTTCTTTGACCCAGGCATTGTTGAACTTGAGCAAATTCCAAAAACGTTCCAGATATTGGTTGATCAAAGAGGACTTGACCGGCACCAGGAAAAATGAACGGCGATTATCCGAACTTTCACCAACTGTTTGAATTCACCAGAATCTGTTTCTATCGTCAGAAATTGTCAGCCACGTCTCGTAAACCGTTAATGCCCAGCTCTTGCTACGCTGGGACTCACGCTGTTCCTTGAAGTTTCAGAAACGCTTAGTTATAACGGACGAAAAATCCAAAACACCGATTGGCCGCTTGAGAATTCTTTATTGTTACGCCAACATATAAAAATGTTGCCATTAATGTCTGTGAACAAATATTACAATAATAAATCACAATATTTATTCTGACGGTTTTTTTACTCTTCTTTCTGAACGGCGACCGATGAGACGATGACTGTCGTATTGAGGCCTCCGCGAAAATTGGGGAGGTTGATTTTGAACAAACAACCATGAATTGATCGTTCAATCTTCAACTACATTGACAACTGGTTTACGGATGCACCCATGCTTTTAACCGTCCCACTAGCCGGTGGAGAGACTGCCACCGAGGCGCACCTTTGTGCTTCGGCTTCTCAGCGGTATACATTGCGAAGACTATTGTATTTATCACCTTTTCGTCGGCCTTCCAGTCTGGAAAAGTTCTCATTTCATGTACCAGGCGTCATCAAACACAGATTCCATGCGGAATCAGTTGGCTGCGATACAGCATATTCTTGTCTAAGAATCATTCCGCAAGCTGGCAGATTGTATGTCATAACTTTGTGGTCGTTAAAACGTGGTGGTGTTTTTATTTTGCTTCTTCTACCTGAAATCAGTTGCCTCGATAGAATCAGGTTTTCAACCACTTTCCACCGGGAGCTAACTAAGTATTATTTTGCTTTCTCACAGCTAGATCAGAGCTATAGCATGGATGTGGAGAAAAAAATTCGCAGAAGCCTACAGAAGACATGGAACCTCCGCTTTCTTAATCAAGACACATATTCAGAAAAATAAACTTGGTCGACACTCAACTGTAGAAAGGATAGTAGATATAGGACATCTGAAGTGCGTGAAACCACGAAAGATAACAGACACTTGTGGCCAGCATATAAACCAACTCGGATTGAACCACCACCGGTTCAAAGAGAATGCATAATAAAAAAAACCGAAAGGTGAAAATGGCTAGGCAGCAGTTTGAGTCTCGTTCATCAGAGAACCATAAAATGCAGATAACTTTGGGAAATCAAAATCTATCTCAATAAGTAGCAAATAATCAACTGATAACGTTCAATCAACAAGACACATATAGGTATTGCGCGTGTATTTCGTAAGCACAGTGGCTGGCAGACGAGACCAGGAATCCTAGTCAATAGGGTGATAGAACCCTGAAACACTTAAAGATGTCGTAGTTACTACTTGATTACTCATCCTTCTGCATTCCCAAATCACAGGTAATCTATGTTAAGCAACCGGAGTTTCTATCAAAATAATTATCAAATAGTCAACCGATGACCTGCTTTGTTTTAAATAACAATTACAAGTTGTGGAGGTTTATTTCCGAAAGCAAAGTGATAGGCGAGTAAGGTGGAGAAGTCAAGCCACTCAGTATCGCTCAGCAAATATAAATAGGATTGCAAAACATGAAGTCATATTTTCTACTTGGTTAGTCAACCCATCCTTCTGAAGTTCTTAATTGATGGCTATCTGTGGGTCGCGATAGCGACTGTAACCTGTGACCGCCTAGATAATTATATCAGTATCGGTTAATCGACACTGTAGTGCTTTGGTACAATTTTGAAGACAGCTATGTAATCTGTGGTAAAAATTAGTGTATGTGAATTTGTGGACGGTCAGTCAATTACCTCGTTGATACTCTTCTGCTACTTAAATGAATATAATCGCGATATCATAATTTATAGGTATCTCGACAGTGATTTGTAGGAAATCCGCCGACCCTAGATTGATGTGACAATATGTTTAGGACGTGGAAGTTTATGACACTTGGTGTCGCCATCAGTGTTTCGAGAACGAAATTGGAGGTTGTCAATACGCCCACATCTCCTTACTTGTTAGGCGCCATAGGCTTAAAAACAGTTTAGGTAATGAGTAGATAAGTGAATAGGTTTTACCTTTTCAAATCACCGCAACATGTTGTCAACGATCCACGTTTGAGCCAAACTGTTGTGCTGTAACAACAGGAGTTATTTTGCTGGTATTGTCGTGCAATAGTGGTAGAGTGCAATACGATGATGAACATGTTTTATACCAATACTACTAATTAATTAGTGATCTTGTGGTCTGCCATGTATATTTGTACATATATGCATTCATAAATTTATGCATAAATCCAGGGGCTGTGAAAGATTTTGTGTCTAGAATAATACGCCAAAAATACATGCATCCATACATACATTATGTTACCATCCCCATATGGACAAAACTCTCTCTGAGTTCCATGGGCCCAGTTTAATTCGCATCATCTTCGGTACGATGTTACTTTCTATTGATCTGTCCCTCACCTTGAAACTAACTCTGGAAGAGAACTCAATTATCTGCAGATAGTAGATATGTAATTTATGCCACCGGAATTCGGTCTGTTTATGAGAAGGACTGACTCGAGTGCCATTGTAATGATGTGTCTTCAATTCTTCCACCTCTTAGTTAACTTACGTGGGCGTGCTGTCACAATTTTTCGAGCATATCACTTGGAGAAAATGCAACCCGACATTTCTGAGAACATTTGGTATTTATTTAAATGGAAAACGACGTTCCACATATATTTTCGTATTCGTCAATTTTTTCCGTCGAAGCAAACAATAGGGTTGAGGTACAACAGACTTGCAATTTGTGATGTGCTCGCGATTTCTATCTTGCATTCCGTGGCTCTTCGGGAAACCTTTAACATGTCAGAGACTCGGCCCATTTAACTCACTCACCAGGCGTCACAGTTAACATGCTAGTACTCACGTAGTTGAACACTGCCTGTAGGAGTCATCATTTGTGTGATTGTATCGTCGTCTTGACCTGCAGGACCGAACCTGTCAGTACTACCACTATCCATGATATAACCCAGTTGGATTACAAAGTGTCTTGAGTGATTCCCAGACACTCTGAAAAGCCCCTTGTCAATGTCCAGGTCTAACTACGCTGGACTTCACTCTGTCCTTGGAAGACTTTCAGGAGCTATGAGAAATAACCAACGCAAGAAACCAGAACACGAATTGGCGACTCAAGAACCCTTTATTTTTGCATCAGTGCAGAGTCAAACATTGGGTTATTGTACGCAAAGTTTAAGAACAAGTGTCATAACAATAAATCACACCAATACTTCTGAAAGTTTTTCTCTGTCCTCCAATAAACAGCGAACGATGAAACGATGACTGCACTATCGATGACTCACGCCAAAATATAGAGTTGGGATTGAGCAAACAACCATAAATTGATCGTTCAATCTTCAACTTCGTTGACACCCCTTGTCAATGGAGTTGAAGATTGAACGATCAATTCATGGTTGTTTGTTCAAAATCAACCTCCCCAATTTTCGCGGAGGCCTCAATACGACAGTCATCGTCTCATCGGTCGCCGTTCAGAAAGAAGAGTGAAACATCGTCGGAAGTAATATTGTGATTTATTATTGTAATATTTGTTCACAGGCCTTAGTTCAATTATTATTATTATATGTTGGCGTAACAATAAAGAATTCTCAAGCGGCCAATCGGTGTTTTGGATTTTTCGTCCGTTATAACTAAGCGTTTCTGAAACTTCAAGGAACAGCGTGAGTCCCAGCGTAGCAAGAGCTGGGCATTAACGGTTTACGAGACGTGGCTGACAGTTTCTGACGATAGAAACAGATTCTGGTGAATTCAAACAGTTGGTGAAAGTTCGGATAATCGCCGTTCATTTTTCCTGGTGCCGGTCAAGTCCTCTTTGATCAACCAATATCTGGAACGTTTTTGGAATTTGCTCAAGTTCAACAATGCCTGGGTCAAAGAAGGGACAGAGTGTCTTGGATGCAAACAGGAAAGTAAGTCATGGTGACTTGTCTGTTAATTGTAACGATGTGTCTGATGTTAAGCATGACATGGTTGATGTTACTGTTTCACCGTTCAGGCATAATAGGAACATCAAACTCCCTAAATTTGAACCACGATGTTTTGATGGAAACCCGGCTGATTATTTACAATTTGTAAAGGAGTTTGAGATCATGCTGAGTGGTTTTTTATTAACTGATGAATTGAAATTGATGTATTTGATGAGGTATTGCACTGGAGATGCTGCAAGAGCTATACAGTGCTGTGAGCTCATGCCCCCTAATGAGAGATACGCTGAGGCTATGAGCATATTACGTCAAAGGTTTGGAAGACCTCCAATGATTGTAAGGAACGTATACGAAGCTGTCAAAGGTAACGGCAGTCAGCTTCAAGATGACTCCAAGGCAATTACTGAGTTTTTAAATAATCTTATGACTTATAAGAACACCTTGATTTCGATGATTTGCATGAGTGACCTCAACTCGAGTTTTATCCTAGAAGTGTGGTGAGAGCAGGCTGCTAGCCGATTGGTTGGCACTAATCTACGTTAAGGTCTAGGTCACTAATATGGGCCGTGAGAAAATATGAACAAGCCTGAGTCAACAACCAATCACAGCAAAGTTAACGTGGCAAAATATGATTCGCAGAGAGAACTCTATTTGTCAAGGAATCCCGAAACAACCAATCAGAAGCCTGCGTTTGTCTACCTAAACAACCAATCAGATGACTGCGCTTGTCTATAATAATGTAGTTGAAAGATGTATAAATACGTGTTGATTTTCATAATAAAACGATCTGTTGCTTCGCCCTTGTCTTCTGTTGTTACATTTGGTGTCGCTGCCTCCAGAAAATGAAGATCCCGTGGCCAGCTGCGTTTGAAGAAGGAGACATAAGGAGCTTCTTACGTGACTTCGAGGCTGTTGCTGAGCTGGTGGGTGTCAAGGAGCAGGCAGCGAAGGCAGTTGTCTTGGGGACGCTGTTGAGAGGCCGAGCGAAGGCTGCATATGACAGCGTAGACAGGTCAAATGGCACAGCGTCTTGGAAGAAATTGGTTGAACGACTAGTTTCCGAGTTTGACAGCGAAACAGACAGACAGCTAGCAATGCAGCAGTTCCGGTCAATGAAGCTTGGACCTGATGGAGACCCGCTAGTGTTGGCGGTGAAACTGACTAATCTACTTCGACGCGCACTTCCCACTTTAGATGAAGAATCAGAAGCGCAGTTACTGTCTTCCCAATTCATCGAGAGTGTCCCAGACCACATTTCTCAGCGATTACAACTGGTTAACGCAACGCAGCCGATGGATATTAGCGAGCTGGCGAAGGTGACCAGACAGCTGCTGAGCACAACGGTAGCCGCTATAGACCAACCAAAACCAAACGAGTATGAGCAGAAAATTGAAGCATTGCAGCGGGAAGTGGCGGCGTTAAAGTTGGCTGATAGAAAAGACCGGTGTTTTGAATGCGGTAAGCCGGGACACTGGAGAAGATACTGCCCAGAAAGGCGGAAAAGAAAAAATTTCAGACGGTATAATGCTTGTTCTTTCTTTCGTATGAACCTAGATTTAGTGGGGGCTATTGAGAAAGGCGCTCTGTATTCGAAGTTGCGAGTGAATGATCGAGAAGTAGTATGTTTGATAGATACAGGGGCGGCCGTGTCGTTAATAGATAAGAATTTATGTAAGAGTGTTAGCCCGTGTTCATTGACAGTACAAACAGTAGGCGGGTATGTGTTGCGTATAACGGGTAGATCGAACTGTACGGTCGTTGTTGGTGGCTGCGAGGTGACGTTTCCTTTCATTGTTGTACCCGAACTACAGCGAACGATATTAGGAGCGGATTTTCTGCGTGAGATTGGTGCCATAATCGACACGCAAGCGAACGTGGTGGTCACGAAATACGGGCATATCAACATGTATGAGACCAGCGAGATAGCAGCGATTAAGCTGCCGACGGTACACAATGTGACAGAGTTAATTAGTAAATACGATCATCTGTTCACTGGAGATGGCGACCCATACGGTTATTGCGATAAGGTGAATCATGAAATTCCGTTAAGTGATCCGAAAGTAAGGTCATTTACAACGCGAAGAGTTCCATGTCATCTGGAAGGCGAAGTGGAGCGACAAGTGCAAGAGATGTTAAAAGATGACATTATTGAGGAAGCTGATAGCCCGTACAACTCTCCAGTGCTGTTAGTAAAAAAAGCGAATGGGAAGTATAGATTCTGTGTTGATTTTCGACAGTTAAACAGTATGACAGAGTTAAGACCGTGTGCCATGCCAACAGTGGTAGAAACTTTAGATCGCCTACAAGGTGCGAATGTGTTTTCGGTTCTCGATCTTCGCTCAGGATACTGGCAGATACCGATAAAACAAGGTGATAGAGATAAGACGGCTTTCATCGTGGGTCAGACACAATATCGATTTAAACGCATGCCGTTTGGACTAGCAGGTGCACCGTTTACGTTCAGACGACTGATGAAGCTATTACTTAGGAACTTGAAAAACGTGGAGGTTTATGGTGATGATCTCGTCATATACAGTCAAAACGAAAACGATCACGTCAACCATGTAGAAGCCGTGCTGCGACGCATCGAAGAGTTTGGACTACGCGTCAACAAAACCAAGTCCCAGATAGCCAAAAAGAATGTTACTCTGTTGGGACATAAAGTGGGAAATGGTGAGATTAAACCACTGCCGGAGAAAATTTTGACGATTAAAACGATTCCAGCCCCGAATTCAAAGAGAAAACTGAGACAATTCTTGGGTAGAGCAGCGTTTTATAGCCGCTTCGTGAAGAACTTCAATGAGATAGCAGCCCCTCTATACAGGCTACTAGGTGAGCCAAAGTTTGTTTGGTCGGAAGAATCGCAGAGGACATTCGACAGAATTAAACAGCTGCTCGACCACCAACAAATGACGCTAAAACTACCTGTGCCAGGAAGACAGTTCACAGTGTGCACAGATGCCAGTGACTACGCTATAGGTGCGGTCCTAAGACAGGACGAGGGAATCGTTGAGTATGCCAGTAGGGTTTTGACACTCGCAGAGAGAAAGTATTCAACGATAGAAAAAGAATGTTTAGCAATGGTATGGGCAGTCGACAAATGGAGACCTTATTTACTCGGCCGGCGGTTCCACATCGAAACTGATCATAAGCCGCTACAATTTTTGAAGACAGCGAGAGACCCACGGGGGAAGTTGTCACGGTGGATGTTGCGTCTTCAGGAGTACGATTTTACGATCTCACACGTTCCTGGAAGTGAAAATGTCTTGGCAGATTTGTTATCGAGACCAGAAGATGAGTCTGAGTTGCCCGAGGTCGCTTACGGAGTGCATGCAGTAGAACAAGACCCACTAAGACTTGCACGTAGGCAGAGGTTGGACGATACGCTGAATACAGTAATACAGGTGATCACCAACGGAATAGAAGTGGATCAAACTACGGCGAGTAAGGAGCTAACCACACTACTCAGACAGAGGGATCGACTCAGAGTGAATGCCTACGGGACTCTGACCTGGCGAGAGAACGACGGAAGCTGGCTGGCTGTCATACCTCAATCGTCGCGCCACGACATGATAGAAGAATGTCACCAGCTAGCGCATACAGGCGTGGCCAGAACGACCGATCTCCTAAGACAAAGTATGTACTGGCCAGGTATGAGAGAAGACGTAGCAAGATACGTACTTGGATGTCCACGGTGCCAGCTGATGAAAGGTGACCGGTGTATACGACCACCACTTCAGTCGATTCCAGTTACCGCGATAGGTGACTTGTGGTCCGTAGATGTCATGGGTCCATTTCCTCAGACATCCAATGGTAATCAGTACCTCTTGGTGATGACGGAACACGCGACACGATGGGTAGACGCCGTAGCAATCCCAGACCAACGTGCAAGAACCGTGACAGATGCAGTAGTTAGACACATTGTTGCAGACCACGGCGTACCGAAGACAATACTGACAGACCAAGGTCCCTGTTTCGAGAGTGAAGAGTTTACTTCCCGTTTGCAACAGCTGGGCATCAAGAGGATCAGAACGACCCCATACCATCCACAAACGAATGGCCTAACGGAGAGAAACAACCGTACACTGAAGGAGTGGCTGGCCTCGAAGGGCGGGAACTGGGAAACGGAGCTTCCACTGATTTTACTAACACATCGCGCTACCACTCAGGAAACAACGAAGAAGTCACCCTTCCAACTGATGTATGGTAGAAAACCACGATTACCGGTACACAATGAGACCTGGCCCATGCACCAAAAGTGGAGTACGACGAAATTAAAAGCAGAGAGGAAAGAGGCAGTCAAGAATGTAATACGGAAGCAGCGCAGTGATGTCATGAAGTCTCAGATGAAAGAAAGGACGCAGTGCATTACCTTTGCAGTCGGGGACCAAGTGAAGTGTAGAGACAGGAGATATACAGTTGGAGGCGGGCTAGGTTCACGGAAACTCCTTCCAAAGTGGGAAGGACCATACACAATCACAAAAAGACGGGGTCAAGTATATACCATCCGAAGAGGTGATAAACAGAAACGAGTTAACGCCAGTCAGCTCCAAAGATGGGTACAGTGGGACAAGCCGGTCAGTAACAATCCTC
Organism: Trichobilharzia regenti; assembly: GCA_944472135.2. Lineage (NCBI taxonomy): Eukaryota > Metazoa > Platyhelminthes > Trematoda > Strigeidida > Schistosomatidae > Trichobilharzia > Trichobilharzia regenti. Next base: position 36,724,328 of record OX235270.1, on the reverse strand, counting down.
AACTAGAGGATGTAGCACCCAGAAGGTCGGAACGTCTGCGCACGAAGCTATTTGACGGGGGGACGAGTGTGGTGAGAGCAGGCTGCTAGCCGATTGGTTGGCACTAATCTACGTTAAGGTCTAGGTCACTAATATGGGCCGTGAGAAAATATGAACAAGCTGAGTCAACAACCAATCACAGCAAAGTTAACGTGGCAAAATATGATTCGCAGAGAGAACTCTATTTGTCAAGGAATCCCGAAACAACCAATCAGAAGCCTGCGTTTGTCTACCTAAACAACCAATCAGATGACTGCGCTTGTCTATAATAATGTAGTTGAAAGATGTATAAATACGTGTTGATTTTCATAATAAAACGATCTGTTGCTTCGCCCTTGTCTTCTGTTGTTACAGAAGTAATAGCAAGACGCCTACCTACTCGACTGCAAAGGAAGTGGGTGAAGATAAGCTCCCGTATGGAGGATGAGGGTATCGAGCCAAAATTTGATGATATCCTGAAACCAGTAAAAGATAGTGTCAATCAATCTATGAGGAAGTTTGCCAGTATATTGAATCTCACCCTTAGAATAGAGCAGTCTGAGGGTAAACCGCAATCATTGATGACGAATAGGCCTCAAAGAGGTGGATATTGAGAAGGCTCCATGATGTCTAGTAATGCATATAGACCTAGTGAGTGTAACAGGTTTCGTAGTACATCCTCAACAGATGAGTTACAAGATGCAAGACAAGCACAGTTGTGTTTTACACGTTTGCAAGAGGTGCATAAAAATGTGAGCTGTGAACCAGTGAGCAAGTTCAGTGATAAGCTAAATGTGAACTCCAGGCCTGACTCCGAATTGTGTGACGATAACGGTGCGGTGAAGAAGTCTGTAGTTGCAACTGGTAAGCCATTGTTGAATAGAGTGTCACAGAATAGAGTTACTGCTTCAGAGTGCAGTTCTGACCCTACAAGTTTACAAGGTATTACTAGTCACAGTGAAGTAATGAAACCTTTACTGCTTTGCGAGGAGGAATCAAAATTGTCTACTTCTGTTATTAAAGAGTTTGAAAATGATGAAGTTGACGGTAAAGTGAATATTCGTGATAATGATCATGATACTTCACAGCTGTCTTTGGTTGATCATGATGAGATGAGGGATATGCCTACTACTGCTAAGTTAAATAAAGGTTCTGTAGAACTTGAACGTGAAGTAGAAATAAATGCAGGTGCAGTTGCAGAAGGCATGCATACTTGTGAGACCGTCAGTGTAAGTGATCAGCATGTAGCCCACCTATCATCAGATGCTAGTGTTAAACCTGAGCTGATAGTAAAAGACACCAGTGGTGGTGGTCTTGCAGGTAGACAACTTTCTGAAAGTCGAGCAACAACAGCTTCTGATCCACCGCTAACTTCATCAACTGATATCAATCAGTCGTCGTTGGTGCTGTCATCCACAATGAAACGGACGCCCATCAACTCAAGTATCTTGTGCAATGACTATGCTAGTATCAGTTCGTTTGAAAGGACGAATATCAATGGTCAGTTTAGTGAGGATAAGCCAAGTGTAAACGAGAGAGTAATTGTTAAATTGACGTGCACGAATAAAGGCATTTCTAGTTTCAAGTTACTATTTGAATGCTATTATCTTTGGTGTAAATTACTCTTTTTCTACGCTTGGTTGACCAGATACGTCGTGTGTTTCTTCGTAATCTATGTTCTACGATACAATGACATGAGCGTGTTACCGTTCAGATTTGAGGATAGAGCTGATAGAAAGGAGTCAGCAAATGAACTCTGCAACGATTTTCCAACCTAGACCGTCAACCTGAGAAGGGTTGTAGGCGTACTGCTGTAAGTCCTACAGTTCTTCAAAGGGTAGCACATGAATGTGCAGTACAATGTGTTTGGTGTGTGATTTTGTACATATGTTCATGTTGTATATACTGAATTGATATCATATGTCATCTAGCTGTTGGTAGTTCTGTTTGTGTCTGGACGACCTTCACTTTTATCATTAACCTGAGAAGGGATGTAGGCGCACTGCTGTGAGTCCTACAGTTCTTCAAGGGTAGTTCGTCAAGGCAGAATCCACCACATTTGATGTAGTGATTGTACGTATGTTTGTGTTAAATAATTGTGTGAGTTCCAATTGATGTAATTGTTGGTTAATCTTGTTTGTGTCCGGACATTCCACAACTTACAATCGTCAACCTGTGAAGGGTTGCAGGCGTACTGGTGTAAGTCCTGCGATTCTTCAAAGGAATTCCATCAAGACATGATCCGCGAATTTGTGTGTACTGTTTGTATATACGTGTGGTGTGTCATATCAATTGGTGTTTTTGGATTCATTGTGTTTACTCGTTGTTTTCGTACCTTGTTTTTATTGCATAATTTTGTTAAAATTTTCGTCGTGATTACTTCTGAAGTTGTTTTTAGTCTTCTACGTTCGTGAATGAATTGATTGATGTTCAAGAGAGCAGATGGGTCGTATACGCCGGGGAGGCTAGGTTATTGCTGAGAATGAAATGCACACGGAGATAATTGTTAGCTGCGGTCCCACACGCCAGGGAGAAAGATTGAAAACGACTGAGGCTCGCATACGTCACCGTTACTAGAATTGAGGCAGAATGAGTGACAAGCGATTTCAGTGGTAATTGGTAGTGAGTAGATAAGAGGATGAGCGTAGAGTATCATGAGTTGGTGCTATGGTCACGTTGCATTCTGTAAGAGTCATTCTAGCGAGTGGCGATTGTGTTGCAAGATGTCAAGAGGAGGTCTCTGTCTGGAGGCGCAGGTCGTCATTGATGTGTGAGATTGTGCTGTGAGTATGCATGTGGTGTGTTGGCTTTTCTGTTTGTCTTCCATTTCAGCTCAGTCCGAGTGACCCAGGTTCTCTCAATGGCATCCAAGTCAACGTGTATTGGTCGTGATGGAAAAAAGGGATGGATCGGTATTTTGCCGGGGAGTGTCAATGTAGTTGAAGATTGAACGATCAATTCGTGGTTGTTTGCTCAAAACCAACTTCCCCAATTTTCGCGGAGGCATCAATACGTTAGTCATCGTCTCATCGGTCGCTGTTCAGAAAGAAGTCAGCAGAAAACCGTCAGAATAAATATTGTGATTTATTATTGTAATATTTGTTCACATATCTTAGTGATGACAATTTTTAATATGTTGGTGTTACAATAAAGAATCCTCGAGTCAACACCTGGTGTTTTGGTTTTTTCGTCCGTTATTACTAAGCGTTTCTGAAACTTCAAGGAACAGCGTGGGCCCGAGCGTAGCAAGAGCTGGGCATTAACGGTTTACGAGACGTGGCTGACACCCCTCGTATAATGGTGATGGTTATGTCCTCTCATATCTTACCCTCACATTTAATCGGTGGTCCAAGTTCTCGTGTACGTATGCCTCTCCTGATTCTTCTCACGAGGACATCCGGCTTAAGCAAGCCATTTGTAATTTAGGCCTATCATCGTATATGGCCTGATCAAGTTTATCTCAATTGACACGAAGACCGGCAAATATGCAACGGAGTCTCCAGGTGACTCCGAATACCACATCCACTGCTGAATTTTGAGCATTGGTCTTAATTCACTTTTGGCTACGAAGCTTTGTCTTTGGTTTGAATTCTATCCAGCGACTGAGGTATTAATGTAATATTCAGTGAAACCAGAAACTTCGACAAGCGTTTGAGATGCTGTAATTCAAAATGAGCTCCTCTGTCAGGGAATAGATTTTTATGGACAGCGAACGTGGTTGTTCAGTGTTGCATAAAAGCCATCAGCACTGTTCAAAATATAATTTCAGTAAGCAGGGTAACTGTGTGGATCCTGAAGGGATCAAGAATTCATGTAAACAAGTGAGTCAATCTGGTTGAGCATGTCAGGGGACCTATGAGGTTCACAACGACATGAAGGATGCTAGCATCTAGCTGGAAAGGTGTTCCTAAAGCTGATATTGCGCCCTTCTAGTTTCCGCCTTCTTCTATGGTATGTCTGCCTCCTCGCTTCTGCACGTCACATTGCGGGTTTGGCCAAATGTATCTTGCAGAGTTTATTTTAGCGTAATCCTCCGCTGCATTCTCCATAACAGGTGGAGACTTTTGAATGTTGAGTTTCTCATAATTTTGGGAGCCAAGAGCTCAGGCCAGTCTTTAGTTGTGTTATAGTATGTGAAACTGTCGTCTGTAGGAGATGGCAGTTGTTTGAGTCTCTGACTGGTGTTATTTTCGTTGAAGATACGTTTTAACTTCCTTAGTTCTTCAGCTCTTCAGGGTCTCACTGGCGTTCTGCAGTGTGACAGAGGGATTTTTGTCGCCCTAGCTTGTCTTCTATTTATCATATGATGCTGAATGTTGCTCCTGTGCGGACCAATGAGTGTGAGGTAATTCTTTTGCTTTTGAAATTGGATGAGCGACTGTCCGGTTACCTCTTCTTGTTAGTCGCTAGCTTAGTAGTGGTCAGTCGTTTTTCTGTTGCCTGTGAGGTGTTTCGCGGTGTGTGCATCTCTGCGGTTCTGGGTTGGGCCGAAAGTGATACCAGCACAATTGTCTGTTTGACTTGTTTTGATCCGCTTCGTGACCAAGGACCTTATCTGCTAGGAGATCTGCCTTGGTTTCCTTGTGTTAGCTGTATTTATGCCATTGCCTCTGGTAGTGATCCAACGTTTGTTTCAAGTTCTGAGTTAACCAGTTCGTTACCAATAGGTGGAAGACTTATATGTCCTTTTGTGAGGATCTTTCCATTATTCGATCTGTGATGCGCGCTAAATTCTCACTGTTGGAAATAGGGTCTTGAGCATGACAGTACCATTTGCACAGACCCTATGGGGGCTTGCATCCATTCATGCTGTGTTAAAGCCTCTCCTACTTCGCTGTCTCTCACCGCTGTTGAAGGTGGGACGAGACCTGTGATAAGGATCTATCTCAAAAGTACTCATATCGAAGGGATCGTAGTATAAGCTAGTTTTCAGACGTAGAAAAAGTTGCATTTTTCATCACCTCGCGCCCAAGCACTGCGTAATTTTGCTCGAGGGGGTTGGGGTGGTTTAAATTCGCTCACCTCCTTGCTAATCTGATAATGTACCTGATAATACACGTCCGTGTATCTGCTGGTTTTAAACTTAGTATTCTACTGGTCGAAGTAGTGCTCTAATTGTAAACACGTTTCTTCAGTTTGCACTCCTTGTAAAAGTATTTTGAACGCCGGAGTGGCCTTAGAACTGCTACGGCGGGCCACTAACCGGTGACCTTGACAAACTGGTCAAATTTCTGATAAGTGGTCATACTTTTGTTGGCTTGTAAAATCCATTCTGCCGCAATTAGTTCCTCTCTATCTGATATATATTTAATGAAAAACGTATGTGTTGTGCTGTTTTTGTTAGCATGTTTTTTTATTGGAATATTAGCGGTTTTACGCTACGTAATATAATCGTTTGGTATCGTAGTAAATGGGAAACCGTCGAAAAGGAATGGTGTTGCTGACATATGCAGGAGCGCAAATTCAATTGCTTCGTACTGTTATAAGGCCTGTATAAAACAAGAACTTCATCTAGTAGTTCATACAGCCCTTAAAGGTGCTTTAATTGACTGGCCCTTGACAGCTTCTGAAAGCAGTGGTCTACATATTCAAAGGGCATGCTCTCCATTTAGAGGGGGCCGCTGAGTTCATATCTTGGCTGACTCAGGGAAGTCAATAGACCTGGATGTTATGTTACTTTACTAAAGAAGCTACTCCAGGTTGCTTTGAAGTCTAGTTGACTGTAACGAACTGGTTTTTTTTCCTTATGAGTGTGCTTGATATAACAATGATACAGTACTACTGAGTGGGTGATGTCTTGAGCAAAATATACTGCTGGTAGTCATATCAGTGATTTCACACGACTTCTCAAGTTCCTTGGTATATAGCTTTCTCTTCCCCATATTATTCATTGTAATTTTCTAAATATCTGCTATAGGCGTTGCGTCATTCCGGTAGCATGTGTTCGATGTTGATTCGGCGAATGGTAATTAACCTCCCCATATATCCATGTTAATTGTTAATACCTTCGCCCTGTTGAACCCTATTGTGTGATTACATGCAATACATTGAGAATCGCTGAGTTATCTGGGCTATATAATCAAGCGAGGTCAATCATTCTGTCTAGTTAAATCCCTGCGTTTCAGTAATCTAACAGACCCCAAGCCACCACTGTGACCAACGTAATTGAACAGTAATTACAGAGGATTTGGTGAGTTATATTATTTTTCTTGATTGAATCTCTTGGGTCCTCAAGCCAATAAAGTCAGTCGCTGAGAAGCTCGGTTGGTTTAAATGTCAGCCTGATTCCACCCTTATCAAGAGATCTACGTAGGGTTTACGATGTCAGTCCTCTGTATTGTGGTACTATCGAGGGTGTATATTCCTTAGGATTCACATTATTCTCAATATTTACTTTACTGCTTTTAGTTTTCTCCGTCTTCATACATATCGGAATAAAATCTGGTGGTTACCTACTCGCCAATGTTTTCTCTCTCTACAAATCTGACCTAATAGTTAGGCTTCTAACTAGATTACAAGGACATTTAACTAAACTTCGCTCCTTCCCGAAGTTCCCACATTTAAACTCAGTAATAAATGGAATCCTACTCACCTTTGGGTGACTTTTCCCTGCTGAAATATAAAATTAAGTGGCAACATGGTGGAATAAACAGGTAAATACAGGAGACTGACACATTCTAATTAATACACTTCAGTTCACTCAACCCAGAATCAGTAAAGTTAGGCTTAATTTGAATGTCTGCGGTTGCTAGATTGAGCCATGCTTAATGTGTGGAAGCCAATTTTACTACCCAGTCACCCAGTTTGAAGAAAGTAGAATACTTAAAAACGTTCCGAAAGCTGAGTGCTTAAGTCAAAGTTCAAATCTAAAACTCTTATAACCTGATGTCTATTCTACGTAACGTTTCTCACTAGCTCACTAGTTCGACTTGTGTAACTAGTGTCTTAGTCGCATCAGTTGTCAGAAAATTACCTGTTGATGAATTTCAACCTGTCTGTCAATAAAAACAGTAGAATTGGACCGTCTTGACAGACACTAGTGGTTGCTGCCATTTTCGGAAAATAACTGTAAGCATTTACACAGCTTCATTGCCACTGTAAACGACGTAGTACATCCAGGGGTGGGTAGACTTCGGTCTTCCTCTCGAAACGCTCTCATGTGCCCACGTGTTAATACCTTCTGCCTGGTAAGTCCTCTTCACTCCCTTCACGCGGTGGGTGCGTTCCTCGCAAAAGTGAAAGGGAGATGCGCTTACAACCGGGCTGGTAGACACGTAGGTCCTACAACGTTCGAAGAGTTAGAAAACGATTCCAAACCTATGGTGTAAATGGGCTCCAGAATCCGAAGCGATTAAATGTTGTATGAACCTATTTCGGTGATCAGCAGCCATAGGGAAGTAGTTCCTGATTCCACCTTACTGCCTTATACGTCGGACTTCATTTCAAAGATTCGGCATTGACTACATTAAACAAACTATCTACCTCGTCGTCTGTGCAGTATCCCAGCATAAACTATAAAGTTTTGTGTTTCATCTGTTGGTGCTCATAATGCACCAACTTTATGTTTTGGTAAGAAAAAAATAACAGCTGCATGAATTTGAACAATGTCTTGATTAGCACACTTTCCCCCTTGATGTTCCATTGGAGTTAGATACTTCCGTAACCTATCTCCATTGGAAGTCAAATGCTATTTTGAAGTTCAGAAATATAGCTGGTGTTGAAGTACGTCCTAGAAACTGTTGGAGGGTGTGTGGGGATTTTAATCAATGCACTCTCCTTCTTGTTTGAAATCTGGCTCGTTTGATGGAGTTTGGTTTTAAATAGTTCGACCTGACGCACAGCTGTGATACTTAGGATTTTAGACACTGCTTTTCAATCCACTGACTTGGAGTTATTACGGAAATATTTTCTACCTTTTTTATACAAGATAGTCAACGATTTACAACATTACTATGGAACCATTGCGGATTCGCATACACTAACTAATATATTGGTCTTGTGAATAGTTAGTCAAATATCTAAAAGTTATCGATGTAGAGTCGGTTGAAGATTGCTGCTCCTTCTGGAATGCCTACGTAGACTTCAGTCATGTACTAGTCCGTGCACGTATACACAGGCAAAAGCGGGATAGAAGACAGGCAGCTACGAAACCCGTGCATACTTAGCTTCTTAATGAGAGCACAGTTTGTTTAGAGAAGACGTAACTAGACGCGTATCTGAGTGGTATAATATATGTTCAGCTGCAGAAACAGTGGCAAAGGCTGTGGACGTGTGGGGATGTGAGATAGTCCAACAGGATTGATGCAAATCATTGGCTGACCCAGTTTATAAGAAGGGAGACATTTCCCTGTGATAACCTTAGACACATCAGTTTGACTAGTATCTGAAACTCTAGGTTCCATAATGGATGGTGCTCGAAAGAAACAAACTCGTATAAATCAAGCGGGTCTTATGTGCAAACAAGAGTGCATTGATCATATCTTCATCCTTCGACAAATTCTGGGACAAAGGGGTACTTAATGGTGTCTAAAACTTGGCACATGTCTTTATCTGAAGGTAACATTCGCAACTGAGACATGACCGTTAAAAATGGAAGAGATTAGCTGTATCGGCAATAAGTGTTTGCTTTCTTTTTTTCGTGTTAGGTGGTATAATATAGTGAGTAGTATTTGGGCCAGGCATAATGTTAAGTAAGAAAGGAAAGCACTCTGTGAAGTTGTGAAACTGAATCGGTAGATATGGCTAGGACACGCTTTATGTATGCTGAACTACTGCACTACTCGACAAGCAATGTTGGCTGACATAGGATTAGGTTGGAAAAGAGTTAGAGACAGGCATCAGTTCATAATGTCCTCGACAGTTAGTGTGGGTCACGTAGCAAAGTGCAGACTTCCTGACGGTTCGGATGTCGGTAAGTTCAAGGTAAATTTGGCAGCGTGATTTTAAGAGGCCAGTGATATGTTTCTTGCTTTACCCTAGTAGTGTCCATGGAGCTGAGAGAAGATGAAGAAACTGTCGAAAAATGGAGTTACCACTGAGAGAAGATGAAGTATGATGGCAGTAGGTAGATCAATAGAAAAGCTTTGATGGATTCTGTTGGGTGATTGGTATTTTCTCAATGAAATTTTAGTAGTTTATTCCGCACAATAACTTTACTATGGGTTTGGGATTGATATGTTGTATGTAGGGATATCAAAATTTCGGGACTATTGTTTTGTAATTTCTTTTCCCTAGAGTTGCAGGTTAGCTAACTGGTCCAACGGTCGTATGAGGGAAACATCTTTTTGCTGATATAGCTTTATTATTCCTATTTACGGCCTTGTTCTCTGTTTCTGTCACACTGTAATTAGATTTCTCTATGGTTCCTGCTTCCAGCTTAATGACTGTTCATTGAATCTTTATCATGTTGTAGCACACAGAAACATTCGTCGTAGTAGGTATAGCCTGTTACTTAAATAGATTTACAATTGTAGGGACCATAGATGAGTAAATTTGGTTTTTTATTTTCTTCAGGTTGTTGTTCCTCTTAATTTGCTTTTGAGAAAGCTTTATCACCGATCAAATCACGGAGCATTACTTCGAGTTATTTGTAAACGGAATGTTCATGGATTCATTGATGGTCTTGAGAATACTATTGAAATAAAAGTTTCTGAAGCTGATGTCAGTAAACGCATATCCAGTCAAGAGCTAACATATAGTGGGAAGAATAAGAGGGTTATATTCTCAGCCAACCAGGTAATTCCTTAGTGTCATTCTCCTGAATTTATAATTGCTTGTATTTACCACAACTCAGATTTCTCTAATGTCGCTCATTCATAGTATTATTGGGTTCTAATTAGCTGTGAAATACACGAAGTTCATTTTTGATATTTAAAACATCATCTGAATGTAACAACACTTCACCTCTGGAGTTGCAAACTAAATTTTAGCAGAGTAACACTGATTTCCTTCCATTAGGTGACAAAGCTTTAATGACTGCCGCTGCATCTAAATTTCAGGCCATACTATTTGAACAGTTACTACATAATGTTAAGTCAAATGTGAATTCTTGGGTTGTCACCAAAAAATTACAGTTGTTCTCAAGGTAGTTTTTGTCTGATTTTTAATTGATCATGAGGCGGTCTTTTTTCACTCCAATATTTACATAAATGGTTTAGATATGATAGAGAAGATTTGTAGCTCAGGTGGATGATTTTGATGTGGTTTTGTTCTCCGAGCTGGATGGTTAGTTTACGAAGCTTTCATCACCTTACTGGGTGACATCTTCAGTAAGGTGATGAAAGCTTCGCAAACTAACCATCCAGCTCGGAGAACAAAACCACATCAAAACATAAATGGTTATTAGATTCTATTACGTCAAACTGCCAATAGGTGTCATTTGAGATTTCTAGTAATTATTTGATTCTTCATAACAGCCGAATTTTTCAACGCGTGTTTTGCTTAGTATTTTTTGCCACCTTTTCTTGTTTATGAAATCAGGTTGGCGTTAATCGCCCAGTTGAAGATCGCTGGATGGCGTCTCATTTTGGTGAAGGCGACTTGAACTCGCTCAGTCTCTATGACCATAAAGATGCAAATCAGGAGGAATCAACTTATGGGGGCACAATATTTACTGTAGTGGATGGTCATGGTGGACATGCTTGTGCACATGCAGTTAATTTACTGCACAGCGATTACGTTACCTGTGGTCTTTTACCTCCTGAGGTATCCGAACTTGCTCTAGGGAATCTACGTCAGATTCAAGAGTCGCACACACCTCGTTCAATTTGTGAGTTGGCAGTAACATTATGGATGACATCTGGTGCAGTGGTCACTGGAGAATCTGAACGTATCGAATTTAATTTGAATGAAAACAAAGATTCTAGGTTTCCAAATATGAATTTGCGCTCTATGTATAATCAGCCTAATATCCGATGGGGCCCTTGGGGACCATGGGGTCCTCTTTCATCCTCGGTACGTGATGTACATGTTGGACATATTCGCAAATTTCTCGAAGAATTATTGTCTACAGGGGATGAAAAGGGTAAGTGTTGACCTGTACATTAAGGCATAAGCTTGTTTGTTTTGTTCTCATAGGTAGTTTTCACATTTAGTTTCTTTCTGTCTTGTGAGTATTTTTTACTGTTCTGTTTGTAGGCTTATCAATAGTTTTATCATCGGATGTTGTCAATACGACTGAAGAAATGGTAAGTGGTAAGGTTACTCTTAGTGGTAGAGATACAGTCACTCCTTATGATCTCCCGGATTCATTAAGTCTTCATTATTCTTCATGGACATTGTTTTCAATCAGTCTATTCCGAGTTCCGATCCGTATCCACCTATTTCAACCTGGGCAAGTGAGTAGTCTTATCAGCCGTAAGAATAAGCGTAATTCAGTTTGTGATCCGGATAACTGAATCCTAACAAAACTATTATTCTCCTGATTATTCTTCCTCCCATATATTTACATTTTTTTTAGTTTTATTGCCTTTCATCTCACTACCTGTGTGTGTTTTTATGTAGTATGGAAACTTGGACTACTGAACTTTTGTGCAAAGTTCTACGCTAAAAATCCAGTAAGTCGCTCAATCAGCTAAGTGAATCTTACTAAAACAAGCTTCGTTCATGCTACGTATTTTAATTTTAAACCTATCTCATATTTCATTATTTTGAATTCAGAGTTCTTCTATACCGATAATAGTGATGGTGATATGATTGATCCAGATGGTTTTATTACAGCTTCATTAAATACACTTAAAGAGACTGCCATGAAATATTCACAATCTCCACTTTCAACGGAATCATCAAAAGATTATATTTCATCGTCAGGTATGTTAACAGGAGTTAAACTTGTTGGCTTATTTAATTTAGATTTCGATCACTCTGTTGATAAACTACGAAACTATGTCGCATCCACTGCTTGGGCATTGAGGAATGGTCTTCGTCGAATGGATTTGGATACGTCTTTGGCCTCTTCTCCTAGTTTTCATGGTCCTGTGTTAGATAAGGCTTTGTTACGCATTGCGTTTGCTGGTTGTGTAGCAACTTCAGCTTATATCCCTCGTCATCGTAAAGAAATTTTTGTGGCTCAGGTGAGTAGTAAAACTAGTATATCCATCATTTCAAAAAGTAAAGCTCATTCGTCTGGAACAGATTTCTCTTACGTACTAGACTACAAGTCATTCAATATGTGTGGGCATATTATACTATCATTGTTATTAATGTATTATTTAAACACAACCTCGGTACATTATTAGCTCCAGGTTTCATCGGCGTAAAGCGAGACTGCATCCACCGACATTTGACGGCCAGGTTGACATCGCGATGGCACCAGAGGTGGTCCAAATTGGTATATGTCACCCTAGCTTTCACTAAACGGTTAGAAACCTCATCCGTCATACGTCCACCAATACTCACACAACAACCTAGGTACACGAAGTTGTCTACAACTTCAAGCGGTTCACCTGCCAAAGTGAGTGCACGTACGGGCTCCTGCCAATCTTGCGACACTACTTGGCACTTAGACTGCACAAAACACATACCATACTTACAGACACTGATCGCCAACTGACTAAGTGCGACTTGGTCAGCCTGTATGTAAGACGATATCGTATGCATACTCGAAGTCATATAGTCTTTTTCCACCACCATGCACATCCTTCGGAGCCGTTTCTAGAATGTCTTCAACTTCCTGAATGAAACCCAGCATCCCCTTTGCGAATTAGTTCCTCATTCCTCTCGCACAGTCTGCCAATCAAGACAGCAGACAATATCCTAGACCCAACCGGTAGCAAAATAGTTCCCCTATGGTCGTCATAATTCCTACGTAGACTCTTTTTAAAGATGACACGATAGTAGTTTCAGTCCACATTGATGTGAGGTTCTCACTTCCCCACAAATTCTTGAACAATTCAGTCAGCCTCCTGACTATAGTCATCACACCATCATCGCAGTTGTTTCTTGCTGTTCCAGGTGTCTTTCAAATTGGCTGTTAATTCGCATAATATCCGCCTAATACGCCTTCTCACTGGGACCATAACTTTTGCTGAAAGTGACACTAGTGAACTGGAACAGCATCTAACTTGTCCCAAATACAGACACCGACTCCATGTAACAGGCCTTCTGACCAGAATCCGTACTTCTTATATGAGTACTGTTTGATCCGAACAATGGATGTTGTTATACTCGCTATCCATCAGAATGAAATGATAGGTGTCAAGAAGTTTCAGAGAGTAAGTGACCTCTTGAACTGCCAGTGCCTTTTCATAGCGTTCTATGTGTGTTCGTCCATATTATTTGGGTGTCGGTAGCTAACCTTGACTATCTCCAGCTCGATACGGTACACTGCAGATGTAGAAGGTGCCGTCAGTTTGCTCATATCAACCTGTTGAGAACGATGTCTTCGGCCACCATTGAATCACAAGAGGAAACTGACACATGTCAGAGCATGATGACAATCCAGAAGGAGTGGTAGTCTTTTACACAACCAAGTCACCGGTAGATAATTTGGTAGTGATGTGGTCCATTCCAGTCTAGACTTGAGTGTTAGAGGCAGGAAGCCGGGCGCGATGGATTTGTTGGGAGTTGGTGCTGAGTAGGAATTGGTTGTCTTCTGCGCCAAGGCATAGAAGACGGTCCCTATAATCTGACCTGCAACCATGTAGTCCCAGTCGAACACATAGATTCTCTTCTGGTGAGCATCTCGGTCCTCAACTTGCACTATTGTGTCTTTTGGACGCACCTGCTTCAGAAAGTCACTCATTTGATAATAAAACAAACCCTTAATTTCATCCCGGTCGTTGCATACGTAAAGTTGATAGTGACTTAATTTTTCGAGCTGATGGCTTCTTACTCTAGTATAAAGTTGTAGCCTCACATCTTGTGAACCGTTCATGGAGGTCCAGTTTCGGCTGTAGCGCTTTGTGCGACACGGATACTAACTAAGCCGGACGCCGACACCATTGTTGGTACACATAATTTAAACTTGTGTACGGATCTTTTTGACTTAGTTGTGTTCTTTGAGATGGTTGATTAAATTGTGAACATTTCATCGTCCTTCTACACAACATCTGCGCAGGTTTCAGTATGAAACGAACTTGATATAAGTATAAAACTTGGGTACTGTGGTAGAGCATAACTTCATTATGGATAAGATTTTATTTTGATAAATCACACAGTGTTGTACAGGTATATTAACTGATGACGTTTTGAGAACAAACTATTACTCATAATCATAATATTATGAAACGCGCTTATTTGAATTCTCCATGAATGATATAAATGTATCTCCTGGCAACCATTGTCGTGACTGCTTGTTAATTTACATTTCTATTGATTGTTTTTATTGACTTGGAATTCGAACTTTGTTGTCATGTGATTTACTTTTCATTAGCTGGTAGATTTGGCCTGTAGTAATGTGTTTGTTAATTGCTAATTCGCTTGACTACCAGTCATTTAGAAATATGATGGCATTTTTGATGTTTCATCTATTTAAAATTTCTTCATTACCCCAATCAAATAGGTGTCCATACTTATCTATATGTATCGATATGAAAAAACACATATCGTGTCTTTTCACAGCTGATTTGTGTCCATGGATTCGGACACGAAGAAGACACGCACATTGGTCAATTTAATGTTTATTGCAGTTCTTACAATTTATTTTGTAAATTTGTATTAATTTTTTTCTGGTGGATTTTTTACTTTCACACTGTCGAACTAAGTGATTGTGTCGGTTGACTTGTGCGGTATATCTGTTTCAAACTGTCCTAATATTCGATCTGTTATTTCAGAAATGTTTTTTATATGTGGTAGGATGAATTTTTGTGTGGTTCTTTGATGATGGTTTCTTGTTGGTGTTATGACTCGAGCTTAAACACTCACGAAACTGTGCGAGTATTCATTCTTTTTGAAGACGGTTATAAGGTATTTTTCTTCCATCCTCCTCGACAGTGGAGTGCTACAACGTCTTTGAACTCTTTTAAACAATGTCTGCACACAGTTTCTTTCGTGAGTGATTCGGTTATTGCTATCATAGTTGAATATTTGGTATATGTGCGTTGATTTTATGTATCCTTGCATTTCTAAATTTTCTGTTAGTTCTCTTGTTGTCTACTTCTTCTTTCTTGTGAATTTAATGTCTCCACATATGTTGTTTATTAATTTGTGGGTATAATCCAAATAATTTCTTTTAATCACTACACATATATAAACAACATTACGTACGCATGTGTTTAGTTTAAGTATAGGTATCTCTATTAATTCTAATCTTTACATAACGGCTTCAGCTATTAGCCCTGATATGGGCGATCCCATTGGTACTTCTTTTATCTGTTCGTATATTTTAATATTGAATTAGAAGTATGTTGTAAGACATAATTCTATGAGTTCTATCCAAATTGAACATTCCCTTTTTTTCATCGCTGCAGAGTAGTTATCGCGTAGTTTTTTTTGTGGAGTGTGGCGACTTGAACTGCCCCACATATGCTCAAAGTTCTATGTCGAAAACAGACATACAGACAGTTTTGGACTATTTGAAGTATATAATGCTGTGACGTCTAAGAACTCCATTATTTCATTGTCATATATTTGGGTGTTTTTGATTTTGTCTAAAAATTGGATTGACGAACTTATGGAATGGCCGCATGATTATGTTAGGTATTTCAATTTTCTGATAAGTTCTGTGATCTTTCCGGCAGTGAAGCGATTGGTCATAAGAGGATGTTTGGTTTGTGGCGTACTTATCTTTTGAACGCAGCATACATCGATAGCGAGATTGTGGATATCTGTTTTGACTTGCCTGTTAGAGCCGCTTTTGATCGATCTGCCAACACTATAGGTGGCCAGCTTGAACACATTAAGTAGTCCTGCTGATTTCCTGAGGCTGGTTGAAGTGTGTAAGGCAAGATTCGAACTTGAGCTCACTAGATAAACATTAGGTGTTACAGCTAATGAAAAAGAAAGACTAAAGAGTGCATTACGCACAAGAAATTATGCTTTATTTAATTCTCGACTTATTGGTGTTATCTTTAAATTCAAGGTGGATCGACACCATAATCACAACTTAGTCCCATCAAAGCCGTTAGAAGAACGTCATCGACTTCAAAGTTGCATTGTGATGGCGAGAATGAGCTACTCCTCCTCCTCCTTCTCTAACTTCACTACCTGCGTGGACAATGAAGGAAGTTGGTCATATGTCGTTGGTATGAATACAAGGACTTTAGTAAGGAGACAAACTTAGAAGGCAGTCTTATTAAGGGAAGTGAACTACCATAGAACCATAGAAGTTATGTGTGTTTCTCAAGTGTGATATGGTGTATTCAGTGGTACAGATTAATATCTTGACCTCACCTTTATTCATAATGTCAGCATTGTAAATTTGTGCATCTTAATCCTGTGATACAGGTAGGTGACTGTGGAGCTGTGATTGGAAGTTATATGCCTCCTAAAGAAGTTTCTATTAACACCTCGTCTGCTAAGGATATTTTCACATTGACCCGTGGAGAATTTGTAAGAGAGCATTGGGACGCTGAACTGTTAGTTTCTCCACATACAGCCGAAAATGAAGCAGATGTTAAACGACTGAAATCTAGTCATCCAGTTCATGAAGCTGAATTTGTAATTCGAGACGGCCGACTGTTAGGTAAGCATATTTCGTACTTTCCTTTACGGTATATGTTTTCATGGTGATATTAGTGGTTTCTACTGATAATGTCCTTGATTACCGTATACCTGGTAACACTGGAGACATGAGATACAATTCAAAGTTGACCAAGTAACGAGTAAGTGTGTTTCCTATATATGTCGTTTATTCAGTTATGTCTCAGTGAAAAAGGGTTATCTCTGGTACACAATGTGAGAAGTTCGTTATTTAGAGATATATTATAGTGTCACTATGTAACGTCTAAATCATTCAACAAAAAGTTTAAGATTTAGGTATACGAAATCGCGATGCAAATAAAAAATACACTTTTGATACAACAAAACACAATAATTGAGTAATATATGGCCATAAAATCACATAGATCTCTGTGTATTTAGTATTTCCATTTGTCAAATTCGACCTAACAATGAATGAATGCCCTTCGTTTTAGTTTATCAGATTTTTAGGGGGAAACAGCAGGGGGCCTTGGACCTGGGAGTTTCGTGCTTGTCGGCACTCGTCAGCAAGGTGTACCTGCAACTTTGAATGAGCTCATGTTTCTTCTGAGATTCTAACCCGTGTCATCCAGTGCTGCAGTCGGAGTCGTTACCAATGAGCTGACGAGTAGCAACAAACACAAAGTCTATGTCCAAGGCTTCCTACCGATTACCTCTAACTATCTAATATCAATAATTCACAGTGCGCCGTAATCATGAGCCGCTTTAGTATGACGGCCGAATTGTAAATTTGGCTGATTGAATTCAGTATGCACCAAATGAAGGACTAGACACATAACACTAGTTACTAACTAGTGTCCATCCTCCCGACCGAACGCTGCTACCTTGACGTGGTGGTCGGGCTTGAACACCGCAATGACCCAATCAAGCTATACTGGCTGAGACTTATGTCTCTTGAGGTTCTACCATGCCAGAAAGGTTGTTTGGATAGCGGTTAAACAAAAAGCAGCTACCCCATCCAATACCATGATTCAAACAAATTCACAAAATTTCATGCCGGATTAGTCGGGGCCCGCGCTTCCTGCTGCCGTGTCACGTAGAAGCGATAAATATGCTGCTGAGACACACCAAACAATAAAGAACAAACAAAAACAGGCCGCGTGTGACCGGCCTCAAGCAGTTGTCCCCTGGGCTCTGCGGTCACGCAACCAACTTCCACGGTGTGGGCAGCCGGGAAGTAACAATCGCCCTCACAATCCGAAATGCAGACGAAACCTCTCTAATACTCATTAATCTTTGTCTTCATCTTCATCTCTCTCATCTTGTATTCCTCCCACTGATGCAACTCCTCTACTTGATGGCTCTTCACTTCCTCTTCACTCTGTGTCCACTAAAAACGACGGAAGCCAAAAAACCACCACCGATAGTCTCCTAAAGCCACGCCACCAATTTCATATAGGAGCATTTAATGTTAGGACACTTTGCCAAATAGGACAACAAGCATCACTAGCCAAGACCCTGGCATCCCGAGCCATTGATGTATGCTGTGTTTCAGAAACACGCATACAAGACCCAAGTGTGGTTATTCACCTAACCCCACCTGGCCAACAGGTTGAATCTGCAAAATTCACCTTGAGGGTGTCAGGAGATGCCACAGCTAGTTCACGAGGATTAGCTGGTGTAGGGATAGCTTTGAGTACTAGGGCAGAAAAGACATTGCTTGACTGGATCCCGGTAGATAGCCGAATGTGTGCTGTCCGTCTGAACGGATCAGTAAAAAGGAGGAAGGACTGCACTACTCGCCGATGCCTTTTCGTAATCTCCGCCTACGCCCCCACTGACTGCAGTTCAGACGAAACGAAGGATGAGTTCTACCAAAAGCTGTCTAGTTTGGTGCGAAAGGCTAAACGCTCAGACATAGTCGTTCTAGCTGGTGACTTTAACGCTCAAGTAGGGAAATTGTGTCAATCTGAGAAGGATGTCGGTGGCACCTATGGAGTTCCGTGCCAGCGAACCGACAACGGTGACCGTCTCCTACAGTTCTGTTGAGGTAATCATTTGTTTCTTGTAAGCACTAACTTCAAACACAAGGAGAGACACTGTTTGACCTGGCGACCCCCATCATCAAACCAACGCTGGACACAAATAGACCACATAGCAATAAGCTATCGTTGGCGTGGGTCGGTAGGAGATTGTCGCTCCTTCTGGAACACGTGTGTAGATACCGACCACGCACTGGTCCGCGCTCGGGTGTCCTTACGACTGAACGGACGTAGGAAACAGCTGGCGGTAAAACCATCACGTCCCCAGCTCGATCAGGAAACTAAATCCGTATTTGAGGAAGAACTAGCTAAACACATATCTGTGTTCGACAGCTGTGCTCACCCTGAAGAAGCTTGGAAGAATATCCAGGCAGCCATAGATACAGCTGTAAAAGCTGTGAATAAGGTAAACCCAAAGGTGAGTAAAAACCACTGGATCTCCACCGCCTCATCCGAACTGATAGATGCTAGAAGACTTATTCCGGCGAGCTCCGAATTCAATGAGGAGCGAAAGCTGCACAAAAGGAAACTTACGAAAAAGTGGGAGAAGGCAAATCATAAGTGAGACTATTTCTGAGAAAAATGGCTCCTTAATTAGCTCTCAGAATAGACGCCTTGAACGCAGGAAAGAACACTTTGAGGAACAATTTAACTTGCCTACAGCCACACTGAACCTTCCCGCCATCCAGCACACACCCGAATGGGATATAGACACTGATCCGCCGTCTGTAAGTGAGGTCACAAAAGCTATCTGTAATTTGAAACGAGACAAAGCGGCAGGACCCGACGGAATTATTCCGGAGGTATTTAAGTACGGTGGAGACAGTTTACTGTTTGCATTAACTGAGGTTCTAGGCAGCGTCTGGGAATCAGAGGAAGTCCCATCGGGTTGGTGTAAGTCACTGATCATCCCGATATACAAGAAGGGAGACAAGTCTTCCTGTGATAATCACAGAGGGATTAGCTTGACTAATATAGTATCTAAAGTCTTAGGCTCAATAATCATGCGCAGACTGAGTGGTGCCCGGGAGGCACAAACACGAGAGAACCAGGCAGGCTTTATACTAGGAAGAGGGTGTATTGATCATATCTTCACCCTTCGACAGATTCTAGAACATAGGAATTCCTACCGGCGTCCAACAATCATTATATTTCTTGACCTAAACGTGGCATTCGACTCTGCCGACCGAGAGGTTCTCTGGCAATGCTTGGCTGTAAAGGGAATTCCGAGAAAATACATTGCACTGATTAAGGCACTCTACTCGTACTCATACAGCCAGGTGAAGGCTTACGGCGAGCTGTCATCTGAACTGGTGACAACTAGTGGTGTCCGACAGGGATGCCCACTGTCCTCATTTCTATTCAATCTCATCATAGATGTACTAATGGACTTAACCCTAAGTGACTTCAGCGACTCAGGGATTGACTTGCTACCAGGGAATAATCTCGTTGACTTGGAATATGCAGACGATATAGTCCTTCTAGGCGAAGACGCTGACAAAATGCAGAGTCTTCTAAACACCTTGAGTCGCAATCTACGAATGTTTGGCATGCGATTCGCTCCCACCAAATGCAAGATGATGTTACAGGACTGGACTACATCGACGCCTAGTTTAAAAATACGAAGTGAAGTGGTAGAGCACGTTGACCGCTTCACTTATTTGGGAAGTACCATCAGCCAGTGCCAACGGGTTGATCTCTGACGAAATCTCAGCACGAATACAGGGGGCTCGTTTCGCATTTGCCAGTTTACGCCGTCTCTGGCGTAGACGTGATATCCGACTATCGACTAAAGGGCGGGTGTACTGCTCATCAGTCCGCTCCGTCCTCCTTAATGGTTGTGAGACCTGGCCACTGAGAGTGGAAGACATGAAAAGATTATCTGTCTATCATCAACGGGTGCCTGCGTTCTGTTTCCCGTGTGAAATGATATAATAAGGTGAAAAATATTGAGGTGAGGCGTCGAGTTCTAGGTAAGCAGGGGAAATCAGTCGACGAGGTTGTGAAGTTACATCGACTGAGATGGTTAGGACATGTGTTGCGTATCCCTAGCCATTGTTTTCCCCAACCGATGGGCAATGTTAGCTGACATAGGGTCAGGCTTGAAAGGAGCTAGCGGAGGTCAAACAAAAACATGGCGGCACCAGTCAATGAAATCTACAACAGTTAGTCTAAGCCACGTAGGAAGGTGTAGACTTCCTGGTTGGAAACAATTGGTGACATGGCTCAACATCGTTCTCAATGGTGCAGATGCATCCACTCCTTGTGACTTACGATTTCCAATGAAACTGTTTTGCTCTTCGTTACTACTATTCGTTTGTCTCACACCTTTGTTTCCTGTCTCTATTATGCATTTCTTCTACTTTTTTCTCTTGCTCTGTGTGCTACATGGAGTGTGGTGACATCAACCGCCGCACATCGGTGCAAAGTTCTATGTCGAAAACAGACAGACAGACAGTGTCCAACCTAAAACTTGTCTTTAGTGTTACAAATTGTTAATTGTTATAAGTAATTGTTAATAATCTTGTTAGCTTCGGTATTTCATGACTGGGCTTTTATTGAAGTTTTATTCCCTACTCTCTATGCTCTTATTACCATTAGAGGTGGAATAAGGTTCTTTTTATCACAGACTTTACTGGCTTTTAATAATCATAGAATCCTTGTACATCAGTAAATGTCCAAGTGAATGCGCCTAAGGCTTATTAATAGTCTGTTACCAGTTTTTTTGCAAAATACTGGCTTCTGTTGTGCTCCACAGACTTCTTGAAGCGTGTAAGAAATTGGTTTTCGAAATTTCCTGGAAGTCGCCGCGTTAATCATTTTACTTTAAAAATTAAAGACAGTAGTACAGTTAAACAACAATTCAACTCAAACATGAGGCTCTGAATCATTTGCTACAATATCAATTTTACAACCAAGTCATGTGCCTTAATTGATGAGATACAATATACGCTATGACAATTTTTTTTGCTTTTTACTCTGATTTAGTCTTCCTGTTTTCATATCATCTTACCTCTTACTGTAATTTTTTCGTACCAAATAAGTGAACAGTTTAATCTAGTTAGCTTACGTATAGACTATTTCCTGTAGATTTTCTTCTGTTTGGGAATATCGGATATGAAATAAAAAGCTGTTCTCATGTATTTTGGTCGGCTATAATGACCTGGGTGTTTTTCTTCTTGGAAGAAATGAGTCTGCAGCAGAAATGTATCCGTCATTTGTGCAACGCACTTGATTGCTTTGTCGAAATTCATAAAGGCAACTAATTGCCTTAAGTTTCTGTTACCCTTCGAGGAGTTGGTCTTCAAACACAAATGTTAGACCAAGAGGTCACTGTTTGCCTGGATAATCAACTTTTTAGCTTTTGATGATGATAATTAAAGTGGCAGTATGTGCCAAGATTAGTTACAAGCACATGCAGTATGTTGTGTTACTTTCAGTCCATATAGTTGAAACCAACTTGATTACACTAAAAAATACCTTCGGGGAAGAAATTAGGTGTAAAGGCATTGATTTTATAATGAAGAACAGAATAATGTGAATTGGTTTTCACATGTACTGAATAACTTGGATAGAAAGGATTACTCAAGAATCCGTCGCATTATATTAGTTATGAGTGGGGATAAACGATTTCTAATAACCACATGTTTGATATTCAGTGTATCCTAAAGATGCGAAAATATACAGTGATAATGGGAAGTGAAGTATATCGAAAAACACTGCTAAGAATGATATCTTCGGAAAAATACTATCGCGTGTTACTCCACTTCCATTATAAACAGCAGTAGTTGCAAAGTATTGTTCCTCCATACTACAATAAAGAAATCATACAAAAGATGTTAACTTAACCGTTTGTGTTTGTCTTGTGAGTTGGCAGTGGACTGCACCTGTTATGTAAGGGTTATTGATACTAATTGGTTGTCCAGACATCCATTAGTAAAGCAAAGCCGGGTTCGAAACCACAACTCAGTGTGTGGGAGTCATACGGCGTGGACCAGTATGCTACAACTCCAAACACAAAAAATGAATTATTAAAAAGACGGTTGCAGCGAAGAAAATTTTCTTTTCGACAAAGTCATCAACTAGGTTGTTCCAGTATAATTTCTGGTCAAGGGTAAGAGGAACTTTCCCACAGATTCGTTATAAATACACGAATGTACAGCCTAGTTGATGGCTTCGTCGAAAAGAAAATTTTTTTCTCTGCAACCGTCTTTTTAATAATTTCTAGGAGAAACGCGTTGGTTTTTAAGAAAATTATACCTAAATCTAATGAGTTATTTAATATAGGTGTTTTGTCTTGTGTTGGTTGCCTAATGGAATGTCAAACTTATTAATTGTAGAGTGATGCATACAGATGTGGATTTAAGCATGAAATGATTTATTTAACTCCTAGTGTAAGTAATAAAAAATGCGTGGTTCAGTTTGATCTCAGTTTTCGTGCGCGGTTTGGTTAAATGACATTTCTCTTTTCATCCCAAAATCTAAGAGATATGTTCATCTTAAAACTGGTTACCAGATTTGAATTCAATATTAAATATACGTTTTGACCCAAAGATTTTTACTTTGGTGAAGCGGTGGATCTGGTATGTCCAAACTGTCTAGCAAACCGTGTCGGCTTAGAAAATTATTTCTCCAATTTTACCATATCTAGAGTCAGAGCAGTAGTTTGTATGACTTTTCAAGTGCAATTAAAGCTACAATTCTGAAGTAAAAAGTTCATTATTCGATATAGTCCTTATTGACTTACCTGTAAACTGTTCGACTACCATTTACGCACTGTAAAAGTTAAGAATCGTTGGGCACGTTTACTTCTTACACTAGTTTCTGCCTACACATCCACTAAATGTAACTCAGATGATTCAAAAAGTGTTTACCATTGAAACTATCTAGTTCTTTTTTATTTTTATTTCAAAGTTATGTATTTGTGTTCATATTATCCTTGATATTGATAATTCTCATGGGAGATAATGTGAACAGTTAATGGGAAAAAGCATAGAAGAATACCACCGTCTTCCACTATTCTTAGTGCTAACCTTACATTAGGAAGTTCATGAAAATTCTAGCTAAATAATTTCCTTAAACTCATGGTGAATTTTGTAGTTATATTTTACTTAGGTGGATTAAGAGACTGACTGCATGTATATCTTATATACTTATCTCCAAGATGCAAAATATATTCAAAGCACGAAATAGTAGAGTTTTGTATTGGCAGGCCTTTTGTCCTATTTGCAGTGTTCAGATGTTTGGTTTTAAAAGATCAGTAATGATGTTTCTTTATTTTAATTCATCATCGCTGGTAACAGAGTTAAGAGAAGACAAAAAATCGTTAGAGAAATAGTTACTAGTGAAAGAAATTAAAGCTTATAGAAGTCAAGGAGATGAATAGGTTATGTAATAAGGAGAAGACTGCACAATAATAATTCAACTTAAAACAGCTTTCGTGATAGAAAATACAAAAAAAATATCTCCATAGAGTATTTCTATTCTATTTTTCATTTTAGGTGAATTAATGCCCTTGCGCGCTTTTGGTGATATTCGTTTTAAGTGGTCAACGGACGACTTGAAGAATATAGCACGCCTCTTAGATTTACCTCCAAATTATCCTATTTCACCTGGATTTTATGCTAGCCCACCATATTTGATAGCTACACCTCAAGTTGTCTGGAAACCTCTGACTTCTTATTGTGACCACTTCTTGATCTTGGGGACCGATGGTTTATGGGACGCAGTTTCACCTGAGGACGCTGTACATGTAGTTGCCCAACACTGGTATGATTATAAGGGAGTAAGTTTTACTTTTAGGGGATATTTTTAACTTTAATGTGACATAATATTTATAGATCCTAAGAAGTTACGGTTTCCTCCTGGCTAATTTCGCTTTGTCCTAGAAATAAAAACTACTTAGGAAGAAATAAAGGCAACTGCTTCAGCGGCACATCTCCATCCCACCTAGTTCTTTCCCACCATTTTCAGCTGGCTCGACAACCGCTCTTCAAATGGTCTCCTCCATTTCACTCAAACTATAAACAGTCCCAATTTTAACTGCATCCTACGCCCTCCCCGAAATGCCTATTCATCATATGTACATTCCATTTCCCTCTGCATGTTCGCGGGACACTTGTTACCTGACCACTTTTCTGGCTTTCGGAGTTCCTCATCGCTTCCCCTTTCTGGCCGGCTGCCCATCTGATCTTTAGCATCGAGACAATGAATTGGGTTTCTGTTGATGTAAGTCTGCAGTAGTCTGTTGGAGGTGCGTCCGATGACTTGTGTACCCAAGTCTCCGGACCAGGTAGAAGCATTAATTTGGCATAAGTGTCAACATTGATGGAACCCTGTTGAAATAATGGAGAGAATTTGTAGCTCAGGTGGATGATATTGAATTAGTTGTGTTCTCCGAGCTGGTTGATTTAATTGTGAAGCTTTCGTCGTTCTTCTAGACAACATCTTCTGCGCAGGTTTCAGTATGAAACGGACTTATTTGAATTCTCCATGAATGATATAAATGTATCTCCTGGCAACCGTTGTCGTGACTGCTTGTTAATTTACATTTCTATTGATTGTTTTTATTGACTTGGAATTCGAACTTTGTTGTCATGTGATTTACTTTTCATTAGCTGGTAGATTTGGCCTGTAGTAATGTGTTTGTTAATTGCTAATTCGCTTGACTACCAGTCATTTAGAAATATGATGGCATTTTTGATGTTTCATCTATTTAAAATTTCTTCATTATCTCAATGAAATTGGTGTGCGTAATTATCTACATACATGGATGAAAAGTAATATATGTATCATATCATTTTACAGCCCTTTCAGAATCCTGTGCTGAATGCTGTAAATTTTCATACTGATTTGACATTAGTGAATGACTTTTTCATTTTTTCGATCCGGTGATGACTGCCTTCGACGCCTTTATCCATGCAGGTTGCCACTGAAGGGATACTGCTTAAACAAGAGAAAGAGAGGCGAATTTTTTAAAGTTTCTTCTGTTGATGGTGACTGGAACTTGTTGTTGTTGTTGTTGTTTGGGTATCTTCATTATCTTCTGAGTGACTGAGTTTCCAGCGTAGACCCTTTACTTACTTTACTTTACTTCGGCTATCTCCTACGCGAGGATGAACCGGCTTCATGAACATCTCGAATCATCGCTGCCCAGGCGCGGCGATCTGATGCAAGGTTTTGCGACAGGGTTATCCAGTTCTTGTTCCACAGACGGAGTCCGTAGACGGTTTGTAGCCCCAGGCACTCCATATCAGCCTTGACTGTACCAAGCCATGTTTTCAGCTGTCCATCCCTGCGACATCGCCAAGATGGAAATGGCGAGGGATCTAGAACTGATTTGACCAGATCGTCATCTGGTCGGCGCAGAACATGGCCAAACTACCGAAGGCGACGTTGTTGGACCAGTACTGGAATTTGGTTGATGCTGTAGAGAGTTCATCAAGTTTCATGGGAATTAGGTACGAGTGATGTCCTCAGCATCGCTCGGTTTTTTGTTTGAGAGTGCAGCTCTAGCCTTTGCACAACCAAGTGTGAACTACAAGGCAGTAGGAGTGGAGTAGGGAGCCCACTATCCATTGGCAGCCGGTGACCGGAGTCCGGTTTATACGCCTTTTTGAATGGGGCCAGACATCCAGGGCATCCAATAAGCCCTTTGTCCATACGTCTGCCAGTGAGCTCCGGTGAGCTTCATACGCCAGTCGTTGGAGGTTTGGAATCAGGGTTTAGCCATCTCCCCTAGACTGTCATCCAATGGACAGTCAACTCGGTGAAGAGCGCCGGGCATCCGCTTTTGCCCTCTCACTTCGGTGAAAAACACCTCCACCACGTGAAGGCAGTGAGTAGGACTTCCTCAGGAGAGGCTATGTAAGACATCCGGTCATATGGGAGCATTTCAAGAGGTGTACGGAGGGGTGGCCAACCCGCAGCGCAAGGCACTCACCTCCTACCATCCTGAGGCTTTGCTCAGAAACAAAGTCCTCTCTTCGGTCCCTGTACTACTAAGTTGCTGGTTTTCACTTGTATGTCTTCGACTTTGTGCAACACGAGACACGAGTTGTCTGCTGAGTCAAGGTCTTATAGGGTCCTTCTGTCAACCCGTCTCCTCACCCTCCACGGTCTGATGCACAATTCAATTCACCATCATGAGGAAGGTAGGTCATCAGTGGTACTAAGCGGCCTTATCGTGCTCACGTTTCAAATTAATTCTGAGAATTAATCTTATTTTCATAGGATCATGGAAATCTTTTGCGTAAATTTCACTTAACACTTTTGTTTGTTCTCTACTTTAGTCTTTTTTGTCGAAGTAAGAGATTACAGTGTCACATTGTGTATGCTTTGGCGGCAATTTCAGTTACTAGAAGTTGACATTTGTTATGTGCTTGTAAGATTATTATTTCTGATGTCGGCTTGCCATATATTCTTTTATTTAGAATCCATCTTCTTGTGGCCCAGGCGATACTGCCGCTAGTCGTCTAATTCGAACTGCTCTTGGCGGTACAGAAATGAATCCGGAACAAATTGCTTTACACTTTTCAATGCCGGCTTCTTTAGCCAGATATTATAGAGATGATATTACTGTCATAGTGGTTTATCTACCTACTGCTTTCTCTGATACTGTATAATTTTAGTTAAATGTTTGAAAAATTGTAGAATTCACAGATCTGTTTTAGCTTAATCTTTTTCTAATGTTGTATATCAGTGCTAGCTACACTTATGCCCATAGCCCTTTAACTCTTCTGTTTTCTATACCTATCCATCATGAGTTCGTGTTCTTTCTTTTGTATTATTCTTTTTTTCAATTTTTTAATATTATTGCAAGTTCGAAATTAAATACGCTTCTTGTTTATGCTGAAAACTACGTATTAACCTCACAAACAGTAATTTTCACTGCTGCATTTATACTTATGGATTCTTGGAATGCCTTGTTAATGAGCTCTGTGTGTGTTTGAGATCGCAGTTACTGTTCACTTAGAGTTGTTTACTTGTCTGTTTGTTTGTTTTTTCTTCTAAATAAAATAAAAGATGTTATCAAATTTGTTCGACCCTCTGAAGTGGATTCTTTCCCCCACCCCACCCGCGAACTGTTCACAAAGTGTCTACCACCATTTCTACATCTCTCTTTGTTTTTTTGTTTTGTTTTTTCATTTCATTTCACTATCAACACTTGTCTCAGTTAATTTTAAACTATTTTGTACACACACGCAAATGTGTTTAGCCTGCAAGTATTGTTTTGTGGAAATAAGGGGGGATAATGACTACAAAAAAGAAATGTGGAAAGGGAACTGGTTTTTGTCATGTACTTACTGTGATCAACTATTCGCCAACATGATTGAGTTAATAATGAAATCCTTCCACGCATTGTCTGTTTTACTGGTAAACTGTGTGAAAATAAAATAGGAAAAAAATAATAATACTGTAACCTTTATTTTTGGTAACCTTTACTCTTATTATTTATTTTACTGATACACTACCTACCTACCATCACCACTACCACCATCACTGTCATTTCACCAGATGTTTACATTTCTTATTCTTTGATTTCCAGTTTATATTCTGTTCTGTTACATGTAAATTGATTGTCATATCGCTATTCAACCATGCTAGATACACGTGAGATTTCCGTTATATATAGTGTAACTGAACTTTATATTGTACATATACTTCCGATACCAATACTGTATTGTTATTAGCGCAGTTTTTGTCTTCATTCATTTTTAGTTTCCTGAACCTGAAAAGATAGATCAGTGTACGATAGCTAACAGATATAGAGATGGGGACCGGTTATTTCCTTTTAAATTGGAGATAATTGTTTATTGTTTTTCTTTACTAGTTTTTTCCTAGAACTCTTCTAGTCACACTACACTAATCTTGTATTTTGCTGTTTTCGTCAAGCATGTTAATGTAATCCAAGGAATCCGGTTATTGACTTCTTCCCTCACTCCGTGGTTCAAATGATATGACTTGTACAAAAAACTCACAGTATTGTTACAAACTCAATACAATTTACCACCCCCCCTGTTGAATGTGTTGATTGTTTATATTTAAATTTCCATAGGGTTAGCTTGGTTCCGTTGTCCTAAGCCATTATGTAAAATGCAATAAATTTATTTATTCAAGAGATTGACTGGCAATAGACTGCTTATGTTATCTTTGTCATTATTTTATGGTTTCATTGATTGTGCAGTGCGATATTTAACTGGAATAATCTCGTTGACTTAGAATATGCAGATGATATAGTCCTTCTAGGTGAAGATGCTGACAAAATGCTGAGTCTTCTGAATACATTGAATGTTTAGCATACGATTCACTGCCGTCAAATCTAAGATGATGCTATAGGACTGGACTACATCGACTCATGCCCAGCTTCAAGATAGAGGGGGAAGTGGTAGCTGAGCGTTTTGACCACTTCACTTGCTTGGGCGGCTACATCAGACCCGACGGGTTGATAGCTGACGAAATCTCAACATGGACACACGAGGCTCGTTTTGCATGTGCGAGTTTACGCCATCTCTGATGTAGACGTGATATCCGGCCATCGACCAAAGGGTGTGTGTACTGCTCAGCGGTTCCCTCTGTCCTCCTTTATGGCTGTGAAACATAACTATCGGAAGAAATGAAAAGGTTAGCTATCTGTCTTTGATCATAGGTGCCTGCGTTCTATCTCCCGTGTGCATTGGTATAATAAGGTGAAAAATATTGAGGTGAGGCATCTGTCGAGTGGTAGATAAGGAGGGGAAATCAATCGACAAGGTTGTGAAGTTACATCGACTGAGATGGTTAGGACATGTGTTACCTATCCCTAGCCATTGTCTTCCTCAACCGATGGGCAATGTTAGCTGACATAGGGTCAGGTTGGAAAAGAGCTAGTGGTGGTCAAACCAAAATTTGGCTTCATCAGTCAATGAAATCTACAACAGTTAGTCTAAGCCACGTAGGAAGGTGTAGACTTCCTGGTTGGCGTCCTCAGGATGGTAAAATCTAATGAAGGCTGGAGACAGTTGGTGATATGGCTGGCTCAATATGGTACTGAATGCCGCAGATGCATTCACTCTTGTGTTTTGTCATATCCAATAAAACTCGGTTGTTCTTCCATATTACTATTCTTTTTAACTATACTTCTCTTTTGAATCTCTCTTCTCTTGATTTGTGTGCTACATGGTGTGTGGCAAGTCGAACTGGCGCACATCTGTGTAAAGTTCTATGTTGAAACCATTCAGTCAGTCAGCCTAAGATTGTCACAGGGAGATGTCTCCCTTTTTATAAACTGGGTCAGCCAATGATTTGTATGAATCCTGTTGAACTATCTCAAATCCACACACGTCAACAGCCTCTACCACTTTTTCTGCAGCCGAACAAATATTATACCAAGCTTCTGCACCGTGGGTGTTGTTATCACACTCAGATACGTATCCATTTACGTCTTCTCTAAACAATCTGTGCTCTCATTAAGAAGCTAGGTATGCACGGTTTTCGTAGCTGCCTGTATTCTATCCCCCTTTTGCCGGTGTGTATGTGCACCCCGCCAGATACTAGCTTGCTAGGCTACTAGCTTACTAGTTTTCTAGCCGGTCCCAAGCCCGGGTAAAGAGGGAGGGTTGGGGCGTGGTGCTAGCAACTCCACCCCTGTAAAACAACCAAATCGCTACAGAAACTTCAACGAATAAATATATTAAAAATTCTAAAAACATAAGCAATAGCCTTACTTTTCGCTGGAATCGGGGAAGTGAAATGACGCAGGCTGGTGAAAGCCTTCGGGAAGCCAGTCAGCCGATGTGCCTTCTTTCGATGAAAGCAAAAGTAAGGATGGGTACCTGGAATGTTCGTACAATGTACGAAACTGGAAAGGCTGCCCAGATAGCCGCTGAAATGAGAAGGTACAGAATAGAAGTGTTGGGAATCTGCGAAAGCAGATGGAACGGAACTGGAAGGTGCCAACTACCTACTGGAGAGACAGTAATCTTTCCGGCCACCCAGAGGACAACCATGAGCACACCGAGGGAGTGGCCATCATGATGTCACCAACAGCAACCAAAGCTCTCATGCAGTGGGAACCAATCTCCTCCAGGATAATGACAGCCAGGTTCAACTCAAAAGGAAGGAAAGTTACAGTCATTCAATGCTATGCGCCTACAAACGTCTCAGAACAAGAGAAGAAGGAGGCGTTCTACAGACAACTACAAGCAATAATGGACAACGTCCCAAATGGCGATATCAAAATCCTGATGGGCGACATGAATGCGAAGCTGGGAGGAGACAACACAGGAAGAGAACTCACCATGGGTCGTGAGGCCCTCGGTGAAATGAACGACAATGGTGAACTCTTCTCAGACTTCTGCGCCTTCAATGATTTGGTGATTGGTGGTAGTGTGTTCAAACACAAGGATATACACAAGACGACATGGATTTCACCAGATGGAAACACCAAGAACCAAATAGACTTCATCTCAATTTCAAGAAAGTGGAGACGGAGCCTACTGGACACAAGGTCAAGGAGAGGAGCAGATGTGGGTTCAGACCACTATCTAGTAGAAGGGACTTTCAAGGTGAAACTAAAAGCCTCGAGGATAGCTGGGATAGGCCACAATGCAAGTTCAACACTCAAACTGAAGGACACAACCACAAAAGACACTTTCACTGCAACTGTCAGAGCAAAGCAGGAAACACTACGCGACATCACTGAAGAATCATGCGTGGAAGAACATTGGAAGTCTCTGAAGGCGATTCTCAACGAAACGTGTTCAACGGTTCTAGGAAGAAAGAAGAGACAAGACAAGGAATGGCTCTCAACGGACACTTGGAAATTAATAGAAGAGAGGAGAATGGTGAAAGAGAAAATGATTCAATGCAAGGACGGACAGGAGAAGGAGACGCTGAGCTCAACTTACACAGCACTGGACAAAGAAGTGAAGAAGAGTGCTAGGAAGGACAAAAGACGATTCTACGACAACCTGGCCACTGAAGCTGAGAAGGCAGCAGGCAAAAGGGACCTGAGGACACTATATCAGATAACCAAATCTCTATCCGGGAAGAGATCAACACAAGCGAAACCTATAAAAGACAGCCAAGGGAACCCAATTACCAAGGAAGAAAAACAGATTAAACAATGGGCGGATCACTTCAAAGGACTCTTGAACCGACCATCACCTGCAACCCGTCCAGAAATACCAACAACAGCGCGCACACAACTGCAAGTTGACACCAATCCTCCAACGAGAGCTGAAGTCTTGAATGCAATCAAGCTTCTGAAAGCTGGAAAAGCAGCACTGAAAGCGGACCCAGAGACTACAGCAGACATGCTGACTCCATTATTGCAAAAGGTCTGGAAGGAGGGAAAGGTGCCTACTGACTGGAGGAAAGGTTACCTCGTGAAACTACCAAAGAAGGGCGACTTACGCCTCACTCTGCAAGAACTGGCGAGGAATCATGCTCCTATCGACGCCAAGTAAAATCCTGAGTCGCATCATCCTGGAGAGATTAAAGGACGCACTGGAGACAGAACTCCGACCAGAACAAGCTGGATTCAGGAAAGGCAAATCATGTACTGACCAAATTGCAACTCTACGCATCATCATCACAGAACAAAGCATGGAATGGCAATCAAACCTCTACCTCAACTTTATAGACTTTGAGAAGGCCGTTGACCGCGAAGTAATTTGGAAATTACTCGAGTACTACGGCGTACCCCAAATATTCATCAACCTTATTCAACAGCTGTACGACAACGGCACATGTCAAGTGATCCACAACGGAAAACTCAGCGAGGCGTTTGGAGTAAACACAGGAGTCAGACAAGGGTGCCTATTATCACCAATGATATTCCTAATTGTGGTGGACTGGATTATGCGTCAGACAGAGTGGGAAACGAGAAGACAGGGATATCCTGGAAGAACTGGATTTCGCGCGTGGATGATTTATGTTTGATGTCACACAAAATCGAAGACTTACAAGCGAAAACCGACAAACTGGTCGAAGAAGCAGCCAGCAAAGACAGGACTCCAGGTGAACATAGACAAGACGGAGGTTATGAAAATAACCAACCAACAACAGCAACAACATCCAACGTCAATCACCATCAACGGGAGGGATTTGAAAGAGGTTACTTCATTCACTTATCTAGGGAGCATTGTCTCAACTACAGGAGGAGTGGACGAGGATGTCAAATCGAGCGAGAATCGGGAAGGCGAGAAACACATTCATCAACCTGAAACCAATCTGGAAATCTTCGTCACTCAGCATCAACAACAAAATTCGGATTTTCAATACAAACGTCAAGTCAGTCAGTTCTTCTATAAGGATCAGAAACTTGGTGGGCGGGTGACAAAGAATATTTCCAACAGCCTGTTGCAGACATTTATCAACAACTGTCTTCGCTCTATATTGAAGATCAGATGGCCGGGCCGGAAAAAATCACCGACAAGAAACTATGGGAACAAACAAAACAAGAACCAATCGCCAACCAACGAATATGCAGGAGAAAGTGGAGATGGATCGGATACTCGCTGAAGAGACCGCTGGGTGACATCGCGCGTCAAGCCCTCGAGTGGAATCCGAAAGAGAAGCGGCGTGTGGGACGTCCAAGGGTGACATGGAGGGGATCGTGTGAAGAGGAGTTGAAAGAATATGGACTAACAATGATGCAGGCGAAAAGTACCGCAGAAGACAGAAGCAAATGAAGACGTGCAGTTGAAGCCCTATGTTCCACTAGGAACCCAAGGGAGCAATAATAATAAAAATAATAATATGTGCACATTTAAGTTTTCGCCGTAATAAGATTGATAAGAATTTAGGTTTAATGAAAGTTCAGACTTTGTAGTTTCAGTAGCGATCGCGTTGTTTTTACGAGTTAGGTTGCCAGTCTTACACCCACCATTCCCTGTTTTCTAGGCTTGCTGTTGGCTAACAAACTAGCCTAGGTATAGGAATACGTTGGTAGGGAACTGCACTACGACCTCCCGCGAGAGTTCTACCAATGAATCACTGACTCACATTGAAGTTCACTTGAGTTTTTTGTCGCGTATTTTGACATTTGTTTAAAATGTGCCCCATTTGCCCATTATAAATCGACAGTCTATATATTACCTTTTAAGTAATTTTGGAAACATTCGATATAGGAATCGAAAGTATTTGAATGGTGGTACTATGAAGACTGCTTATCAATCTATGCAGAAAAAGAATTACTAAGAATGTCATGTTATCTCAAATAATCTGTCTGTAAATGTGTTGTTTAGCAGAATACGTTTGAGTTTAGTTGTATAGAAATTACAAATTCCTAAGAGTGTTCACTGAAGCATATTTGTTGTGTTTAGAAGATATAAATCAAATTGTTTTTATCTTTTTGGAGGGTAACTATTTGTTCTTTATGAAGGGTAGGCAGACTGCATTCTTCACAGGCACAAGGAATTCTTTTTTTACTTAACTTTTTGATGCACAACCATGTGACATGTGATAGCTTATAGTCGTTCTTGATGTAAGTATAAAACCTGGGCACTGTGGTGGAGCATAACTCCATAATGGATAAGATTTTATTTTGATAAATCACCCAGTGTTGTGCAGTAATATTAACTGATGACGTTTGAAGCACAAACTATTGCTCATAACTATATCAAGTTGATTATGATTATGAGCAATAGTTTGTGCTTCAAACGTCATCAGTTAATATTACTGTACAACACTGGGTGATTTATCAAAATAAAATCTTATCCTTTATAGTCGTTTGTTGGTGTTTTTTGGATTCTAGTTTTAGTTTTCTGTCACCCTTTAGAAACTTTTGAAGAGTTGTCATCCGAAGTGAGGAAAAGTAATTGTGTTCATCGCTCATTTTGGCCTTAAAAAGGTTGATGGAGTCTCTTATGAACGTTGATTCGACTCAGGGATCTGTTGTGTCTTTATGCACTCAGTTATATTTACTGTGTGAAACTTAATAGTGTTAACCATTAACTTTGACCCGATTGGTTGAAGTGAGTCTTTTGAACGCACTCTTTGCTTTAAATTGCGTAATCCAACAAACTGCAGCGTATATGGGATTCTTCCAGTTCCTAAATTGTCATGCATTATTTTCTTCCTGCGATGCCTATAGCTGATTGGTGATTCGGAAAATGTTTGAATTAAGGGGCTGTTGAAGAAATTTAAGCTTGTTTACAAAGAGTTATACTTTATCTATTGATTTTGTGGTATCTCGCGCACTGGTCAGTTATCCACTCACTATGCAACAATCTATTGAGTCTCCGCTCATGGTAAACAGTCAAAGCTGTTGAAAGTAAAGATACTTGAAATTTGTGGATTTTTGGCCAAATGTTTCATAAGTGTTGGTTCTCGTATGCGTAAAGATACAATAGTCTGAAGTTTCCAGCAAGGAAAATTGTTTAGTTGAAGATTTTTGACACACATCCATCAAAATAGTTAAGTTATCCTTTACGCGGACAAAGACCTTCTATCTTTGTGACTTATTAGTTTTGTTTGTTGATTGGAGACAGAGCGGCTTAGTGTCACAGTGAATTCGGAACTCTTTTATTTTATAAGTAAGTAATATAATTTCTGAAGATTTCACTGAGTGCAATGTTCACATATCCATAAATTCGTGCTTAGAATAAATCCTAAGTCTGTTAGCTAAAAGTCTTGTCTTAGAAATTCAGGAATTTCTTTTTTAGTATATTGAATAGTGGTGTTATATTCCGCAGGTTACCGTACTGTCTTACACATTGCAGTATTTCTTTATTAGTTACTTATAAGTAGTCAAACGTTATAAATTAATTAAGTGCAACTTAATTTATTTTGAATTTGTCCGAATGCCAGTGTAATTTAGACTTTTCCTTATTAAGAAAAAGACCTAAACAGAGAAAATTTTCTTTTCGATGACCCATTTTCATAAGGTGTACAATCGTAATTAGACTTCAATTCATCTCATTGGTTATCTGTAAAGGCAGGCTTAGTTGTCTGTCTAGGAAACCGAATAATAGCACTAAGTAGTACAAAAAAGACCTAAATGATTAACCGAAACAGGTAGAAGAGGCGTTGGTGTCAAATAACTGTCTTATAAAATTCATTGCGAAGATTAGAAAAGGTCGAAAGCAAAATAAAAATAATGAGGGAGCTAGTAATCATAACATAAATAAGAGAGAATATAAGACATCCACAGCTTTACCTTATAAGGAAGGGACATCTGAGACCCTACGTAGAAGGATTCTTAATAAAGCAGGAATTAGAGTGGCATTTAAACCTACAGACCCACTCAAGGAAAAACTCTGTAGGTGGGAGGACCCATCTGACCCAATTAGACAAAATAATATAATTTACAAAATACCCTGGAATGACTGTGAGGTAAACTACATAGGTCAAACTAGTAGATAGGGGTAGTCAGACTGTCGGAACATAAGAATTTAGCTAAGGTAAGAATGGTTGACCCCGAGAAGATAAGTAATTTAGAAGAAGACTCGGCAATTGCAATGCATGCATCAACACACAACAGGATGGGAGAGGGTTAAAATTCTAAGAAGTAATATAAGTGGATGGAGAGATTGATTACTGAATCCGTGTTCATCGAATCAACACTTTAGGTGCAATAGGAACGACTCATACTGGAAATATGGAAAATACTACTACCAATCAAGTCAAGCAATGAAAAATAATGGAATTACATGAACGAAGTTAGAAATTTGTGTGAATACCTTGATATGATTATGAGTAATAAATTGTGCTCGAAACGTCATCAGTAAATAATACTGCATGAAACTGTGGGAATTTATCAAAATAAATGAAAAAATTCCCACGATGGAATTATATTCTACTACAGTGCACAGGTTCTATTCTTAAGTTGTAGTTATATTTAACAAAGAAATCATGAGACCAATTAGATACTGGTGAAATTTGTCCTCGTAAAATATACCGCGTAATGTAGGGTGTAACCTAGGAAGGGTGGCTAATTGGAAGTTAGAGTTGAGGCAGAAGTTGGCATGATATAATAAATGTGAGACAATTACTAATCAATATGATTGTGTAAAATGGACAGGAACTATTTGAAAGACGATAGTCTTTTTCTAGAAAACCTGTGTGGAATCGAAATCTCATTAATAAACAGTAGTAGAGTGATGATAAAATATGGATGAGGTGAATAATAATGATAATAAAACAATAATAACAATATTAAACTTACGTAATAAAAAGAAGCGAAATTACCATAAGAACGTTACTCTGGCCACGGTAGGGCGAGTGAATGTATGTAGTGCTTTTGAATGCAGAAGCCCGGTTTCCGATTCGGAATAGCCAATGATTCAGCTACGTACACATGGTGTATGTGAAGTCCCTCTGTACGATATTGAGAGACTCTGTGTAGCACTGTGAGTCATTCATGCGGGGGTGCTCGGTGTCCGGAGATGACGAGGTGTTCGAGGATACAGCTGCTGCTATTCTTCTTTCTCCTCTGGCTAACTAAGCTGGAGAGTGTTTCAGAATACGTTTGTGGACTTGACTTTGCGTACGTCTGACATACTTTGCTCCACACTAGAAAGTAAACTGTGATAAGTGCACGATGAGGTGGCCAAAAGCGGTATCTTGTCCTTAACATTAGACCGGATTAATTGTCTGCTGGAGAATGTGATACACAAGGTGATTGCTTGAAATGTCTTCTTCAGACATTTAGGAAGGAGGTTTCTAAGAATTACTGATTCGATGTTACCTTTGAATTCTAGGTTGATGAGGAGAGTTTTCTTAGGAACAGTTTTGATTTTTGGCGACGCAGCTTTTCTTTCATGTGTTTTCTTGTGAATCTTAGTGGATACCCGTTCTCTACTAGGGTTTCACGTTATAAATTAAATTCTTTCTCTATCGTATTTTCCGAATAGATTTTTCTAATCCTTGAACTTAATCTACGTTCTAGGTTTTGTTTTTGGGACGAAGCTGTGGAAGTTGATAAATTGTCCCGTCCATGTTGTCTTGCGATATATTGATCTTTGGATCGTACAGTCTTTTTTCTGGTAAGTAGTTCATTGAGGAATGAAAACGCCATGTTGGATTCACGTTCTAAGGTGAATCTTATTGATGAGTGTGCTATGTTGAAGGTTTTGAGGAGATACTCTAAATCAACTTCTTCATCACAAATTAGGGACGCATCTCCTTATAAGTGCAGTTGACTTTGCAAACGATCGAGGATGTTGTTTTGGGACTCTCCATAAAGCAGTCAATTAGGAGTGGGACTAGAGAAGACTCCATAGATACCCCATCTTTTTGCACATACCATTCTTCATTGAATTTGAATTGAATATTAGACTTGCATCTGAAAAGTAATTTCTTCAGGTAGTTGATGGCAAGAGGAACTTCTAGGTTGTTGGTTTCGATGTAGTCACAGATGAAGCATATTATCTCGGTCAGGGGGAAGCTTGTGAATAGAGAGGTGAGATTTAATGAAAGCATTTCTCTTTCAAATACGTTGATATCTATTGTGGTAAGAGCAGCCTGCTAGCCAATTGGTTGACATTAATCTACGCCACTGTCTAGGTCACTAATATGGGCCGTGAGAAAATATGAACAAGGCTGTTTCAACAACCAATCACAGTAAACTTAAACGTGGCCAAATATGGTTCGCAGATAGATGGCTCCACTTTCCGAGGAACTCGAAAACAGCCAATCAGAAGACTGCGTTTGTCTACTTGACTAGACTATAATAATGTATGTGAAATTTATATAAATACGTGTTGATTTTCGTAATAAAACCATCTGTTGCCTGGCCCTTGTCTTCTGTTGTTACACTATCACTAAGTCGATGAAGTTAAATGTATCGCTAATACTGTACTATGTCATATGTCTTCCTACTGGTTCAAGGATATCAGCTATCCTTGTTTGTGATCTGATGATATGGGGAATTTGACCATGTCTATGATAGGTCGAAGTGGAACATTATTCTTATGCACTTTAGGCAATGCATATTTCGTTCATTTTCCCTAATATATCAACTTGAAGATTAGACCTCTTGGTGTTGATGTCTATGCGGAACTTGAATTATAGCTTGCTCTGCTTCTTGAAAACCTTGCCGTTACAAAGAGAGAAGGGTGGGCATAGGGCTAGCAACTCAACCCTGGATAATCAAAAAATTTAAAGTATACAGAAACCGTTAAAAATGAAATTATTTTTCTATTGAGACAGGCAAAATCACTGGTCAAAGCTTTTGGGAAACGTGTTAGTCTATGTGTACTCTTTTGATAAAAGCAAAAATGTCCTCACGATTATTGAAGCTAAGAAGGCTGCTGAGATAGTGAAAACAGATGGAATGGAAGTGAACTTTCAAAGTTGTTAGCTGAAGAGTCAATAATCTACTCTGGTTACTCAGACGACTACCACAAACACTGATAGTGTGCCTATCATGACGGCTCTAATGCTCTGAGGAGAAATCTTCATCAGTAATCTATCCAGAAAATTTAACCCGAAAGGTAGAAAAGGTACAGTTAAGCAGCTCTAGGCCTCTACGAACAATGCATATAAAGAGAAGAAGAAGGACATCTACAGATAAGTGTAGGAAGGAATGAACAGAACCCGAGTTATATGACCACACTGAAATATTAGTGAGTGATATGGTTGGTAAAATGACAGCTGACCGCACAAGAAGAGAAGTTACTGTTAGATGAGATACGCGTAGTCGAAATAATGCAATCCTAGCCTGTAGTAATTTAGCGATTGGAGTTAGCACGTACAGTCACATGGATATCAATAAAGAAATCCCAACGGATATGCTAACGCCACTGTTGCTAAATATTTGGAAGGAAGGACAGGTACTTACCGATTGTCGGAGTTGTGACTTAATTCTCTACCAGAACTGGTGTGAAATCACGCTTCTATCTACTGTTAGGTAAATATTAAGCTGCACAATCCGGTATAGACTGAAATACTCTCTGGATGCAAGACTCCGCCCGAAGCAAGCCGGATTCAGGGAAGTCAAATCATCTACGGATTAAATTGCAACAATGCGCATCCTTATCGAACAAAATATGCCAGTCAACTCCCTACCCCAACTTCGTCGACCTTGGAATTGCCTTCGACAGCACTGATTGCAAACTAATTTGAAAACTACTTCAACACTATGAAATGCCCCAAATCTTGATCAGCTTCATGCAACAACTATGTGACAATGCCAAATGTCAAGTGATTCAAAACGGAAAATTTGGTGAGGCGTTTGAAGTGAAGACAGGGGACTAGACTACTTACTATGTCTCACGATGATATACCTAAATGCAGTGAACTAGATCATGCGGTTTATTGTGGGCAGCAAGATGACAGGAATACGTTCGACCGATAAGAAGACCCTGTAAGAATTGGACTCCCTAGTCGATTTGTGTCTAATGTAACATAAATTCGAAGGCTTGCAAGAGAAACCAATCCAACAAGTTGAAAGAAGAAGTAGCAAACACAGAGATTCTCCTCCATGAACATAGCGAAGACAGAGGGGATGAAGTTACTCAACCACAAACAACAAGCGAGAATAGGAGAAATATGAAGGAAGTAGACTGTTTAACTTAACAAGGCGAAGTAACACACTTTAATCTACAGACAATACTTCTGAGGATATCAAAGCCAGTCAAATTCGTGAAGGCCAGATGGATGCATCTTTTGTATGATCTGAAATCAGTGTAAAAGTCATCTAAAATCAGTATAAGGAACACAATTCGAATTGCCAACACTAATCTGAATGTCAATAGTTCTACATGGTTCGAAGACTTAGGAAATTCATTCTCAACAGAATACCACGGGCTTTTATTAATAAATGCCTAAGAGTCCTTCTGAAAATTTGATGGCCTGAAATTATGAGCATCAAAAAATTCGGTGGCCGCGCTGATGAAGAACGTATCGTTCAGCAAATATATTAAATAAACCGGAAATATATTGGTCAGCCGTTGATAAGACCGTCGAATGACAGCAGGCTAGGCCTTGCAGTGGAACTCGAGAGGGATATTATGAGTGGAAAATCTAAAGGAAACATGGAGAAGTGGCGCTAGTAGATCACAGTGTATGGACAACCGCGGGACCACCTAAATAGGACCGTATAGAATAGGACAAAGACGAGATGTACTGCAGAAGTCGCATTTTCCACTCGAAAACCAAAGTAGCAATAATTATAATGACTGTCGACGAAAAAATGAAGCTAGTTAAAAAACGACAGCGAAGTAATCAAACAAAACTGGATCTGTAGGGAATGCATAATGGACTAGTTTCTCTTAAACATACATTTTCGGATTCTTGATACATATGGCTAGAGCTTCTGTAGTGCAAATGAGTCCAAAACATACTTCTTTAGGCAGATTTAAGTGACTCTGAAGGATGAACAGGTAGATATGTTGTGACAGGTGCAGACTAGTTGTTCAGTTATATCGATTCTGAAATAACGGCCTATGTACCTCCAAAAAGTAGGTGAACTGATGTATGCACACTGGAGTAGTCGTATGCGGGAGTTTGTCGTTCACATTGCCTAAAAGCAGTAGATGGCTAGAAAATATCACTCTAAGTCTTGCTGCAGGAAAGGCCCTCTTCAAGGTACCAGAGATTGTCAGCTTTAGGATGTCCATGGCTAAGTACCCTCTGAAGTCCAGTTTCATGTGCAGTATTTTCTTTGGCACTGAACAGCATTCTCTTCTTTTTGACTTTGGTTTCATGTTCTTCTCCACAAACCTGATCGGCTATCCAGTTTCACCTGGGATATTTCTGAGAAGTAAGAGCTGCACCTCTGTGCCTACAATTCTGCAGGTTCTTCTAATACAGTGGGTAAGTATAATGAAGCAGTGTGTTTCAGACTTCTTCGTACTACAGAAGCCCTCGCCGTATGCATCGACATGTCAAAACTATATGTTCAAAAGAAACTGGTCAAAGATGTACATTTACTACGGATCTAGTTCTGCTTGGCTCCTTAGTTGTCTTCAGTGTTTCCCTGTCAGCTATAAAAACAGTTATTTCATTTTGTTTCTACAATGACTCTGTTTGAAGAGGAGCGCAGTGTCGTGTGATGTGATGGCAGATGTTAGTGAACAGTCTAAAACACGACTTCGGTTTTTTAATTATGGGTTTAATGCAAGGAAATAATTTTTGTTTCATTTCTTCTTCATGATCAGTGTTTCTATTTTTAGCAACATTAATTGCAGTAGAAAGCTTGAAAGCATCAACAGAATGATCAGAATGCATGAACTCGAATAGCTGATTAAAAAATAATTCACTCTTTTTTTCTACAAAGTTACTGAATATGATTGTTTCTGATGTAGACACTAACGACGACACTCTAACAGTGCCTAGTAATAGACCGAAAAGGTAAGTTCTGCTTTCTTTTTATTACATAATTTTTAGTGGTGCGAAGAAGACGGAAAAGTCATTTTTTTACAATTCAATGGATACTGATGTGTCTGCCAGCGAAGTTGGTTGCATCACACCACAGTATACAGTTTCCAATATATCTGATGACCTCGTACTCCCGATTTCAAGGTATCAGGTTAATTAAATGGCATCAATTTCAAGTACTTCAAACGCCCCGAGCTTCCATTATCCATTTCCTGCTGGAAAAAAGACGACAACTGTGTCTAACCAGTAAGAATGAATGTGGAATTTTTTATACTTGCTTTAGATTGTCCTCTAACGAAGCTGTCAGTGAAATGCTAACTCTTCGTAGGAAACATCTCGGTAAGTAATTGCAAACAGTTATTTACGTCAAGAATCATCAATGGAAATTATCAGTTTGTGTGCGAAAATCGTGAACATTGCATACCAACCTTTCGGCCAACGATGACTACACGTAAGAGTTTCCGACCAAGAATGAAGATTACTCAAATAAGCAACTTTAAAAGACGACAAGTTTGCGAACTTAATTCTCATTTTTTTTGTAGACAGATGCCTCAAGGATAATCCAAAGCTGTCACTTAAAGTTATGATGCCCACTTCTCAAATCTAAAGTGGGCTTGAAGTTTACATTTCAGGGGATTATGAATAAGTCCAGCATTGTGCGTTATGCCTTCTATAAAATCATGAGATTTAAGGTTCATTTATGAAGTATTTATTTCTGTAGATGTAATTATGACGAAGTTTCCGGCTGACTAATGTCATCAAGAGAGATTGATGACATTATTGACAAAGCCACAAAATCACACTTTCATAATTTGAAAGATCATACTAAGAGGTGTATGCTGAAGAAAGGAAGTCAGGTAGAAATACAAAACGCTCACTTACTTTAAAAAGTCATAGTTTAATCGACATGTAGTAGCCACAACATTAATTTTTATTTCTAGGCAGGAGAACAACCTTGGGAGGAAACAGTGGTAGTTACTTAAGTATACCTTTCAAAATGTAAATGCTGAAAGTATAACGGGCAGACGTTTACCTGAACTAATTTTATATTTTGCTTGTTTGCATTATGCCGACAGTGGATATCACTTGACGGATTTGCAGTAATATTGTACTGTAATATTACAAAATAAAATTC
Organism: Trichobilharzia regenti; assembly: GCA_944472135.2. NCBI lineage: Eukaryota > Metazoa > Platyhelminthes > Trematoda > Strigeidida > Schistosomatidae > Trichobilharzia > Trichobilharzia regenti. The sequence goes on along the minus strand of OX235270.1, from coordinate 36,681,248 downwards.
TCCAAGTAAAAAAACGATGATTTCTTTCTGCAAACTCAATGAACTGAGTAATCATAGGATACAGTAGATGATAATTAGCAGCAGTGTTCCCAAAATCCTTTGAATATACCGGTTTCTTTGGAAAAGGACATAAGGATTTCTGAACTAATATTCGTGAACTGTGGCAAAATACGGACAAGCAATGACGAAATGATGCTAGTCACAGCTGAATCCAGGCTGAGAGAGCTGAAATAAGGCTGGTAAACAAACCGAATAGGTTCTGACCTACTCCTGAAAGTGCATAGAAAAAGCATACGGTGCTGAATGACTGCTAGTCATACTGAAAACCAGCACTGAGTTCTAATTTGTGCGCATGATCAGACAATTTCAGGGCAATTTTAGAATTTACACATTATAGAAAGTTAGAGTTAGTTTGGAAATTGTGAGAGTTACTTCAGCATTATTGTAAGCTTGGGTTGTTTCAATGTAGTAAAGTAATAAGCACAATCAACACAGAAAGAGGTGGATACATTGCAGCCGACTAATTAAAGTCCTACATTAGACCAAAATTCACTTACGAATTCATCTATGTTGTTAAAATGTTTTCCATTTTGCTATGGAAATTAATTTTCATTTTGTCCAAGGCAACTGAACCACTTGAAACAGGCAGTTTTGATTCGTATTTTTCTAAGGGAAAGTCATGTGACCACTGCAGAGGTAGCCCACTTAAATCTCTGGGCTACACAATCTTCCATCTAACAGAACGGGTTTTATTAATTCTATTTAGTGCTCTTCGAACTTTTAAATTACATCCTTGAATTCTAATTTGTTTAGATATCTATTTTAAAATAGACTTCAGTCCACTGCTATTGATATTTTGTTTGAAGAAGTGTAGAAGAAGGATATCAGGTTATTAGAGTGCGCTTTGGACAGAACAATAATTTTTCAGACAATATATAACTGATTAATAATTTACTTGAAGATTCTACACAAGAAGTGAATATTTTGCAACAGACTATGCCCAAAATAAATCCATTATAATCCTTTCTTTATGACTGGCTCAACTGAAGTAAACATATTCACTGTTCTCAAAACTCTAAGAACAGGAAGTATATTGTTGGTAAACATAAACTATTTTATACAAAATTGAAAGGTATTTTCTTAAAAACAGTTTGAGTTATCCACAGTTTTACTGTGTTCATTTGAAGACATATTGTGGAAGTTACATTTCCAGGTATTTCAGTTGATTTCATTAAGTGAGATGTGATGGGAGGAAATTGCTTGTTAGTGTGATGTTTTAATTTGTCTGTATACTGAATAAACATCTGCTCCTGTATTTGCATATATCTCACAGTGTGAATTAAAAAACCTCATAGTGTAATCAAAAAAAGATGATTATGAGTGAACAGTCCGCCTGAAGGCACAAGATTACTTCTCTTAGCTTTAGCGGAAGCCCTAGACATTATTAAGAAAAAAAAAACCCGAATGATATGTACAAAAAACGCACATTCATCCTCTTGGTTTACCGTGGCCCACTATAAGGAAATCGGAGACATTATCATCCATATTTTCATGACATACTGCATGTGTCTTTCTTATTCCTTTTCACCTAGTCTTCCTTACTCCATTATTGCCTTCATTATGTGTCAACCTTTTGTAATCTACACTAGGCTTATCATGTCTCTAGTATGTTATTACAATTGACAATTTGACCTATTTATTTCATCACTACGCTTGATTACCTGTCAGCCCCTGCTTCAACTCACATTCACTGTTCCCCAATTTTTTAGTATTTGTTTGTATGCGTCTCGTGCTAATCATTTTACTCACACACCATTAAATATTACTCACCACCCACTCTACATCCCAACCCAGTGAAAATTATATTCGTTGACTATAAATACTTTAGTGTATCTCACATTTGTCTATCCACCCTTTATCTGAATGTTCTGAATGACTGCACATGTTATATACTTTCATTTGACAATATTGAATAACGAACTATAACGAACTCCATATTATGCCTACACCTGAATACAGTTTCCGGTATAATTTTCAAATACCTTTAATAACTTCTTGTAATATATTATAGATTCGTGGATTTTCGACTGACTGTAGAGCGTGAAGAAGAATTTATTGAAAACCGGTGTTCGCTCAAAATCATCTTTTTATGATTACTCGATGTTGTGTTTATTTTTGGTGTTGTAATATTTATGAAGCATATATCAGAAGAAAATGCATACAGTGAAATACTTGCAAGCGGAGAGATACATTTATTTTCGGAAATTTTTGTTTGATTAATTTATTGAAATGAAAAGCAAGAGCATTCAAAATAGTTCTACAATGAAAACTCTGCATTGTTATGAGGAGAGTTACTTTATACCTGAAAGGCTATTTTCTAATATTTTTTTTCATCAGCTGAATGACTATTATGTCTGTTGAAACAGTCTGCTTTGTATTAGCGATCAGACAAACAAAAGTCATGTTTCACCGTCATCTGTTTCTAATTTTAGTCAGTAATACTTCGTTTGCAAGAGAAGTATTAGATATGTCAACATTTTTCAAATGACTGAAACGAGATTTTCCAATTTTGCAACTTTTGAAGCTTTATTTTTGTATTTTATGAGATCCAGAATTAGCAGCTTTAGAGCGGTAAGATAAAAATGCATGAACAGTTTGCACTTTTTCATTTGAGTTTGGGTTTTTATGATACTGGTAGTCAATTTGAAGGAGGAAACTGTTGCTGTTAGTTGCAGTAAAACCTGACTACACTTTTACACTTTTCTGCTAGGTTTTCATTCTGTCATCAGCTGACTGCATTTCAGTTATAACTACAAACTCTAATCCACGATAATTTATCTAGAAAAATTTGTGGTGATTCGCTTTGTGCATAATGTAGGTAATTACAGACTAACATAGTCTTTTTCTCATGCAGTTTTATTTTATCGATACAATCATCTGCAACTGGAAAAATTGTAGAAAGGTCAAAAACATTATGGACTCAAAATAAATTAAGCTTATAGACCTAAAATTCATACCCGGCTACAGATTATTTCCTAAATCTATCAGTTTTATATATATATATATATATATATATATATATATGCCTATTCATATTTCAATTGTATTAAAGTATCCCATATTTTTAGAGTTATAACTTATAGTGTGTGAGGCGAAGGAAATTAACATATATGCGTATAAAAACAATTTTTAAGAGTCATGGAAAATTCCCATACAAGTATATGGGAACAATGAAACACTTGATTCAGTGAAGAGACACTTTTCTCCTAGAAAAAAAATGTGTTCAGGATTTCAGCAATAGGGTTTACTTTACTACAAAAAAGGAAATATAAAACTTCAGATAGATCTCAAAGTCAAGCAGTTTTTGTGTTATGCTTACAAGAGGAAATGAAAAATAAAAGAGAAATAAATACTGCATTCTTTAAAGGCTTCGAAATCTATTCATTTACGCTTTATATATGCATGTACCTAGAAGTGTAATATGCTTATACGAGGATCTACTCTCTTTGTATTTTCTTGAGTGTCATTTGAAAAACAAGGCTTCAGTTGCAAATCTCTATAACAGCCACTGCTGTGATATCATTTTTAAATGGTTCCACAACCACACAAAATCTTTCGTTTCCCTTTCACTTGTCTTCCTGGATGGTCTTCTCTGTGTATGTCCGATGCCTTTCAATATTTCTCTTCATATTTGCAGAGTAGTTAGTTGGTGCTCCGTTCACTGACTGCCAAAGTTCCTTTTCGTTTACCTTTTGTGGTCGACTAGCCATCTTATCTCCAGTATGGAAACAGAGAAGTGAACATCTGTTGATAAAAGCCTGTGGTAGTCTGTTGGGATTGTCTTCGGTGACGCCTTCACCAAGTCTTTGAACCATGTAGAAAAATTGACAGACTTCACATTAGTGTTAAAAATTCGAATTACGCTCCTTATACTGAGTGCAGCTGATTTTTACACTGATTTCAGAGAAGTCAAAATCATGCTTAGTAATTTCTATTCAAACATCAATAGAGGAATGTAGACACATAAGAAAACAGGAATAATTTCTGAAAAAAAATATATATATATATGCAAAGTGAGTTTACTGTGATTGCATTCATTAACATTCTGTCATCTGGAGGAGGAATTTACTGACAATGTACTTGTTAACTGTTATCCGAAATAATTAAACGTATTTTGAAATCAACACCGTGAAACATGCATTGATCCCTGGTTCGATTCTCAGCCGCCTAGTTTACTACCAGATGATGAATCCGGAAGAGGAGTGAAATAGCCTCATCGCATATAAGCAACACCAGTGCTACTGAGATTTTAAAGCTCATAGGTCTATGTTACACAATCTGATCACAAAGCAAGGGTAAAAAGGAAATATAAGTATTGTAAACGTCAAATTTTGTATTAAGCACATGATGAATGATTTATATTTTACTTTATTGGTTAGTGTTTTTCTAACTACAATACATTTACTAAAATGTTTGGGTTTCGCCAGATTATAAATATTATTTATTCTACAGAAACGTGGCTAAATTCCCCTTATACATTTTCCCTTGTTTAGTTAAACAACGCTAAGATTGAGATATGACAGACAATAGGTGAAGCGATAAGGTGTTTTCTTTTATTTTACTCAGTTTGTTTTTAGTGTTCTTCGCACGTCATATAAGTTTAATAGAAATTTTTATGCTTTTGGTAATATGAAATTTGTTGAATAAATGCATCAGAACTAACAGAAGGAATTGCGCTTTTTTCTTAGCGCAGTTATCACACTGTTTCTGATTACCACAGTTTTATTTTATTAAAACAGAAATCAACTGCAGACATTATTTAGTTTCAGTAAATTAAAAATCTGCATAGTGTCATTAGAAAAAGATGATTTTGAGCGAACACCGGTTTTCAATAAATTCTTCTTCACGCTCTACAGTCAGTCGAAAATCCACGAATCTATAATATATTACAAGAAGTTATTAAAGGTATTTGAAAATTATACCGGAAACTGTATTCAGGTGTAGGCATAATATGGAGTTCGTTATAGTTCGTTATTCAATATTGTCAAATGAAAGTATATAACATGTGCAGTCATTCAGAACATTCAGATAAAGGGTGGATAGACAAATGTGAGATACACTAAAGTATTTATAGTCAACGAATATAATTTTCACTGGGTTGGGATGTAGAGTGGGTGGTGAGTAATATTTAATGGTGTGTGAGTAAAATGATTAGCACGAGACGCATACAAACAAATACTAAAAAATTGGGGAACAGTGAATGTGAGTTGAAGCAGGGGCTGACAGGTAATCAAGCGTAGTGATGAAATAAATAGGTCAAATTGTCAATTGTAATAACATACTAGAGACATGATAAGCCTAGTGTAGATTACAAAAGGTTGACACATAATGAAGGCAATAATGGAGTAAGGAAGACTAGGTGAAAAGGAATAAGAAAGACACATGCAGTATGTCATGAAAATATGGATGATAATGTCTCCGATTTCCTTATAGTGGGCCACGGTAAACCAAGAGGATGAATGTGCGTTTTTTGTACATATCATTCGGGTTTTTTTTTCTTAATAATGTCTAGGGCTTCCGCTAAAGCTAAGAGAAGTAATCTTGTGGCTTATGACAGATTGTTTTTAACTATGTATACAACCGGAAATTACTCATCTATTTTTATTTGCATTCCGATTCTACCAGAAGAGAGAAAATGCACTGTTTATTGATTTGGTTACATATTTTTCAAGCCACACAGGAACACGTTTACGATCGCGTAATGATAAATTCCTCTGAGTTCGACGTATATATCTGCCTCACATGAGGAGTTGAATTTTTTAACATATATTCATGTGGCTGGCTATCTCTCGTAATTTATCTTTGGTACACTAAATCAGCAACAGTCTGGTTGAGAAGCTGAGGTGTAGTTCTCCAGCAGTAAAAGTTATTTCAAATTAGCTATCCAACAAGCGGCTTAATATATCACTGTATATATCACTTTTGTTCTGTACTCCTAAATAAGGTTTCTTCTTATTCACCATATCACGTTTAATTTTATCAGTTCTTTTGGAAGTATACTTCTTGACATAATTGGTAGGAGGACGATTGTGTAGCAGGGTATTTTTAAGATTTTCGACTTCTTATTTAATTCAACCTTCAACACAAATGCGCCTAATTCTATGACTAAGACAACGAATCGAATTCCTTTTATACTGCATGGCTATCAAACTATGGAAACGAATATGCTGTCCATTCCCTGTCGTTTAACTCTAGACATTTTACTGTCTGACCTTTTGGTAAGAAGAACGTTCATAACTGTTTAATTTGACCGTAATAACGATTGGGATTCGGAAAAGTTTCATAAATTCAGTATTTCGCTAAATTTGATGCCACCAAATTTCCCCAGCTAATAGATGTTTCATAATATCAGTAAAATCTTCAGCATTCTCTACTTTTAAAGTAGCATCTGCACATAGGATACCGTGGGATATACCCTTACTTTAGCAGAAAGTATCTTCTTCGTCAAATGCTGGCGAAATCGTCTATAACAAACCCCATGAACACTCCATTTAGGAATGTAAGACGGAAAATCTACTGTTACAATATAGTATGCAACAATAAAACATTGTCTCAGACATTATATTCACACACTACAGAAATTCTCAGGGTATTTGGTTGCAGAATACTTCATTTTCATTCAAGAACTATGAGTAATTACAATAATCTACAGTATATCATGTGACGCAGTGTTATTCCACATAAACAAAGATCCCCTTTTTTACGATGTTTTTCCTTCGTTTGCTTCCAGAACTGTGCAGCACTTTGTTGAATGCTAATTGGAAATGTAAGCCAGTAAGTGAACATAGAAACTAATATAATTGCATGATTGCAATAATAAGATATACAGGGGAGTTTAAGCATTATGATAAGTGGAAATTTCGGTAGCTCAGTAATTTAAGTAGACTTCATCTGTAAGATGATTATTACAGAACAGGTGTATAGATACTGAGAAACCAATTTAACTCTCAGTGAACCTTAAATACCCAGAATCCTGTCTGACTGCACCACAATAACTAACGTATACCTTGAAATGTGCAAAAATCGTAACCAGTAGTTTGAACCCTGCATTCGGTATCATTTTCAAAATCATTTTCTTCGAACTTAGACCTTCAAACTGACATTAAGTTATGTTCTGATTTTGACAAATATCACTGAGCTTATTATGCATGAACTATTAAACTCACTTTTTTCTCTAAAGCATATTTTTTTACTAATTTTTCCATTTTAATTCTATTGTAACATGCCTCCTTTGGTTCTTTAAGTGCGTTTATCAGTTATATGCATCAATATATGCAGTTGCTAGAAAGGCTGAATTGCTGTTAATAGTTTTAGGCTTTGGTTAGTGTATTTAAAATGTGTACAGGTATCAGTCAATCAGTAACCTAGTAACTTCACATCAATACCGGTAAATAGAGGTAATAAGCTCTGGAATGGGTGGAACTTAAGTAATAGGCTTCACTGCCAACTTTCCTAATGTAAATAATGCCAATAGTTACGTAAAAATATGAAATCTAGAACACGTATCTGTTAGGGTCTGCTTATTTCTTCGTGCAGGGAAGTTTCAAATCATGTCGTAATTTAAACTCCTTAAATAGAATCTATTCCAAAAAGTCGACTGTTTGTGGTTAGCACCGTGTTTTTCTGTCAGTAATAATACAGATATTTAACAGTTTAGATGATGAGAAATCGACTACTGAAAGTGATTACTTTCCTGCAAGAAAAAAATACAAATTACAATTGAAATAAATTTACTATTGAAAATAAACTTACTAAATGCATCTATTAGATTGTGTAGAAAATCAAACGATCAATCAATTATCTCAAAAGTATCTCAATACATTATTATATTCAGTATGCAAACTGTATGGGTGATTATATGAATGGATTTGAGGGAAATTAAAAGCTTCTGAATTAGGGATTCATATAAAAAACTGTTGTGTGGATCTTTATAGTTGCCAAAGGGAGAAGGTTACGAAACTCATTCATGATATGTGGAGAAAAAGTAATCCTCAAAGTGAAGAACAAACTGCCAAAGACAAAACGTTTCCGTCTTCTTTGCATTGAAGAAGCCCTAGCCATTCAGTTAGAAGAACCAGAACTATGCATACAAAAGAGAAATTACTCAGCCATTTCTACTATCATGGTAACAACTCTGTTGATCTGACTTAACTTCTGCTTTTTTCTTGTTCTTCTAAGTACTTCAAACTGATGTATTCCATTAGAATTCTTTCGAAATTCCGTATTTTATTTTGTTCCTATGTTCACCCTGAGCACAACTCTTTCATCAAACTGTTCATGTTATTACGTGACTCCCCTTTAACAATCGTCTATGACAACTCATCGCTTTTGTTACTACCCTCTTATATCGACATCAAATTCCTCTGAATACTTTTTGTATTACATAACTCCACAAAAAACTTACTAATTCTCACCTGTTTGATTGAAATAACCATAACCAATTGTATTTTTGTTTGGTAAACTTAATGTACACATATACACAAAATAACCCATATACATTTACTATTGTACATCTAAGAAAATGAATTCCCCGAAGAGACTCTTCGCTGAACTACTGGTCTTCTCTCTATTGATGTTCGTTCGGGGATTAGTCATGATCTAAAATAGAAGGAAGTCATAAATTCTGATAGAAGAAAGAGTAACCTAATTCAAAACATTTTGAATGAGATTCAGTTCTGTTTTCTCAATCGCAATGTGATTGAAAGTTTTTCTCATGCTAGTAGCCTTACTGTGAAGCGTTTTAGGAATAACGATTTTCTAGAAAGGAGAATGAAAGCTGTCGATTTGTTAGTCGAACTAAAGCAATTTCTTCAGAATTAATCATCATACGCCTTGAAAAGTTAGTGTGTGTTATTTTTAGGAACGAGAGCTAACACTTGGTAAACTAGGTCTAATGAAGGCTGACCAATAGTAGATTTTAAAAGAATTAACCAATGAAATTGCTCGATTATATCATTTTAAAGTGATTTCAGCCATTAAAGACTTAGTAGACAACTTTAAGCAATTAATAAAAAATTATTATCGGAATAATTTTTGTTGTTTTAACGCTATTGATGTAGTTTCATCTGGGTCATTTATCATGGATAGTATTAATTCAGTTAATTTGCCCATACATTGTTTTTACGGCTAAAGCACAAATTCTAGTCAACAATTGAACATTAATTATAAGGTGTTTATTAAGATTAACAAAAGTATTACATATACCATAACTTCAATGAACGAATGTTCAATTTTCCTCAGTATTTTTGTATTTATTGTTTACATTATAACAATGTTATGCTCGTTGTTTGGCAATACAGTAGCAATCTATATATTTTTACGCAAGCGTAAAAGTTCGGGCAATCATTGTCATCCAACTCTACGGCGACTGACCAGCACTGAAAGACATATTACTTTGCCTCATGAAGAGCATCTGCAAAATCAGCCACAATCAGATCCTGAAAATCACAACTTTCCTGCTGTATTTGACTCTTCAAATAACCGTGATTATAGCAGTTCAATGAAAAAGAATCTTGATAATTCAGTTGAAAAGGCACAGAAACGTTTACGTTTTACTATACGTAACACATATCAGAAACGTACATTTAATGTAAATCCATCATTCGATTATTATTTGGCGAGTTTAGCAATATCTGACTTTTTTATGGGTGTTTTCTGTATTCCATTCACATTCACACAAATTTACTTACATTACTGGCCTTTCCCTGATTTGATGTGTCCAATAGTTGTCTATGTACAATTAGTTATGGTTACAGCATCATCTTTAACAAACACAGCTATTAGTGTAAATCGTTTATTTGGTATTGTTGGTTCACTTAATACTGACCACTGGCATAGCAGACATCAACAATCATTCACAATTGGTATAATTATATGTATATGGGTGATTGCCTTCACTGGCAGTACTGTACAGTTATTCGCTACAAGAACGGATATACAACAGCAAAATCAAACTCAGTCTAAACAAGAAGTAGAATATCCAGTTGATCGTAAGCTATGCCAAGAGTCATGGGATGGTGATGAGTACAAACGCTCCATTTACACAATTGTACTATTTTTAGTAATATACGTTATACCACTTGGGATACAGATCTCAACTTATGGATATATAGCTTTTAGACTATGGAATCGCATAACACCTGGTGAACAGATTAAATGTGTAGAGGATGTAAGACTTAAAGAGAAAAAGCGGGTAAGTTTGCTTTGTTGATTGACTGTGGTCATCATTAAATCATTAGTTAAGAATGTTTTGATTAATCAAATATCAAATCATCAGTATTTTAATACATCCTAGGGTTAACAATATTTTTTCCAGCCCAAGGAATGAAATATATAAAGATCCTTATCATAAATAGAGTTCAGATTACACTGGCTAATTAAAACGCCTTTAAATACTTCCAAACACTACCACTATGGAGTTTTTGATATGCAACGTCAAGTAATTCACACATAAGATATGAATGTTATGTGTTTGTTTCCCGAAACTCATGATTTTCATTAGCAGAAATACTTCCTTTTTTGAGTAAAGCAATGTGAACATAATGCGTAAGAGACGCAGAGGTAGAATGCTTACCAGCCACGCCACACGCGGTCCGGCGACGCACTCCCAAACCTCACTTAACTGGTAATAAGCCTGGCAAAGAGGGAAGGTTAGGCTTGACACTAGCAATCGCATGCAGTAAAAATAAGACCACAGCTACCGAGATTTCAAAGCTCTAGCTTGAAGTCCTATGTTCCAATGAGAACGTATTGGAATACAAAAATGTGTACTTATTAATTTGAACAATGGTTTTACGGTTCAGAAAAAAATCGAACAATATGGTGTGTCAAATGAGACTAATAGATTAGCAAAAGAATAATTTTCGAAATTCAACAGTGAAGATATGGGCAAATATGAATGGCAGTTGTTATTTGTTTTGAATTCAGTTGTGATTTTCCCGTTGACTGATGGTACTCTATTAGTTAACTGACCCCTCAAACACATGATAATTAGTTTTATTACGTAGTTTAGGCATTAATGGATATCAGTAATAAGATGGGTAGGTTTCTAGTGATATTAGTATTGGCTTTATTCAAAACAGCGTGGAATTCACAGTTTGTAAAGTAATACTACATCTAATGTTGTCTTGATTTAACATAGTGAGGGGAAAATTATGACAGAACCTTTTCTGACATTAACAGTAATATTGGGAATAGTGACAATAATATGTTAGTGATATGAAGAATAAAAACACCAGTCTATTTGGTGTTTCACGCTTAGTGGTATTATGCCTTGTCCTGTTTTTGTCATATTGTTCACATTTACATGCTTTTCCCTATATCTCAGAAACTCTTTACGCCTAGATCCTTGATTTGACTTACAATCTTAATCAGATGTTAAACTGTAGTGATTTGGTCATGTTTCGTTTCCTGTGAGATCACGCATCTGCCTCAGTTAACATTTTATTATCATCAATGAGTTGTACCCCTCCATGTTTCTTCCAATATATTTGTTTCAAACCAATTAGGTTCTTGCCAACTTTAAGGAATGCAATCGATAGTGTAAGGATTAAAAGTGCAAGTGAAGTAGACTACTAAAATGTATGTTTTCCCTTGACAATCAACGTGAACAGTTTTATCCCTCATAAAGTTAAAAATAAATTTTACGAGTTGATCACAGATTGATATCAGTTAGAGAACCATTGAAAACCAGGGGGTACTGGACAGCTTCTGTTTCATCCTAGTTTGGGAGTGAAACAGCAGCTGTCCAGTACTCCCTGGTTTTCAATGGTTCTCTAACTGATATCAATCCGTGGTCAACTCGTAAAAACATAACATAACTCGCAAAACATAACATAACCCCTCGTATAAAATTAATTTACCAAACCATATATACCAGAAAAAAATGAGTTGTGGGAGTCATCTATCTACATTTTACCAACTAGGCTTAATTTTACCTCAACACTTCGTCTACTAATTATTGCTCAGGCTGTTGGGATCCACATTAAGAAGCCTAATCTAGGCAGCCGAAAGAAACTGATTCAGACGCTTTCCTCACCCACCTGGCTATCAAGGTTCGAATGATCCTCAATTGATTACAGAAATTTCCTTAATTTTATCTGGTATTCTGTTTATTATTTATTAAATTTGTATGCTTATTATAACTTATGCGTCTTTCCTGAACTGTGGTAATTCCATTGTGATCTTAACAAATCGACGGTATTTAGGAGACACTAATATTGCTAATGATGACCATTCTGGAATATTCTGTGTATATAAACATACATTTATGTATATAATTGTGTAGCTGGAAGGGTATATTATCAAACAGCATATTCGTCACTCTAATTTTATTTTGCCTTCGAAACACCTGAAATGTTAACTGACATTTTCAAGTTGAGGTATTTTATCAGTGTTGGCGTCTTCTCACTCGTTATTCTCCACATTTCCACATCCTCTTCAACAATCATCATAAAGTTACTAACCTTTGGAGTTTATTGTCTTTGACTCGGTTTGAACTCATGACTATCAACATTAAGTCAGCTAACATGCCTTTTTGCCATCAAGAAACTGAAATGCCCACAAATTTTAATTAGAAATTCATCAGTGGTTAAGATTTTGTGTATGTTCACTATCAGTGAACTCAACGGAGAGTTAACAGGTTGACATGTAGTCAAATTCATATCTTTAAAAAATAAAATTTCGAAAACTATTCGCAAGTGATCAATCTGTCTAATATGCAACACTTACGAAAATAGATTCAGAATATTTCATTATTCAAAATCATTTTTAACTATATCAACAAGACTTTGGACTCTTACCTGACTCATCTTTAATAATAATAATGGCTTTATTCCATACAGTTCATTTGATACAGTCTGGGACTGTCAGCACGTAGTACAATATTGCATCTCTTTCTCACTTTATCTTACAAAGTAAGGATTAAATTAATTTACAGAAACATTGGCTCTGATCACAGTTAAAATAAATTACGAATATTGAATTAAAATCATAAATTAATATAAATGAAGACAGCAACAGGAAGAATTCAAATAGCTTTCTGTTAATTGTTTCTCAGGGAGTTAGTAGTTACATGCCTAACACATTCTCCATCTGATTAAGTACGTGACAAATAAGATATCATTGAGTTTCTAGATTTAGTCGTCCTAATGCAGTCCTGCCTGATCAGATGAAGTGAGGGAGTTCTGAATAAAGGTGCTCAGTTTTCAACAAGTTGATTTTTGCCAGTTTCTTGCAAAATTTCAGTGGTACTAAACGAACGTTTTTAGCGACATCACACTTGCTATACCAAAAGCTTCTAGGGTCCTTCACACTGAAAACAAACTCTTTATAAAGTAAGCGTACAAAGAATAAAGGGGGTAATAACCAAAAATACATAGAATACAAGAATTAACAAATCGTAAATGTAGAGATTGTTTAACGCTAGATTTTATTTAATTTCTTATGTAGCAAGCTAGACGAAATATCTTTCTAGAAATTAAATTAGTATGGGAAGACCAGGCAAAATCAGAAGAAAGACATAGCTCAGGGTGTGCAGCATTCGACGTAGTTTTAAATTAACTTCCCTCCATGATACAAGAATCATAGGCACAAACCAGTTCATGTAAATCATGTTTGTGTCTAAAAGTGAAATTATCAATCTGACATTTGCAGAGGGTATAGCTTGATACCTTTCAACAAGTACCATTTCTGGGAAAAAGCTATTCATTTTGGAACGGTCTGATCGGGAATTAACCGGCGGGGAAATAGTCACACTGAAACTTGCTTCATCAAAATAAGGCCAATCACGTAAGATTAAACAATAGTATCTAAAACAATACCGGCTACAGTGGGCAAAGCAGTGGAAGAAATTCTCATAATGTACAGTGTACTCCTAATATCAAGAAAACAAGAATGAAATCATCTGTCAACTCAGAACACCGTTTGTGTCATAGAAAGCTTGTTTGTCAGAACATGTCTAGGTAGATAATACAAAGTAGATGTGTAATCTATGAACCGAACACCGAACAAACAAGAATTATTAAAATGTAGGCAAACATTAACCAAAGTACTTTTACCATGTCTGTAAGAGAATTCCTTTAGGATATTAAAAGCTTTTAATGGAGATTTAAGACTAAGCAGGTGTAATTTTTGCATTATTTTCAAAAAGAGTGAGGTAATGCCAGCAGGTCTATACATATATATATATATATATATATATATATATATATACACCTGATGTTTTGGGCACCTGGATAATATTAATGTCAGTAAAAGCATGACATAAAATATTCTCACTTTTTCTGAGAATAATAGTTGGCGTTATCTGGAAATGGGGATTGTAAATGTTTGCATGACTGGAGGTATTTGGGATTATTATTATTTGTATTAAACCCAGGAAAGCGATCATTCTTTCTTTGTTACATCAGAAGATATAACACCTGGTGGATGACATTTCATGAACTCGTTAAGCCTACCAGCATCAAATGAAAAACGATTATTATTTGTTTGTGATACACCAGTAATTTCTCCGAATTGTTTCCACATAATTCAAGAGGTTCTGCATAGTAGGAAACATAAGTTATACTTGGTTTCTGTTTCACCGACTTCATTAAAGCTTTCAGTTTTTTTACACTGGGGTTATCTTTCCTTATATGTGACTATTGTTTTTCTCGGAGTGGACTTTGAGTTCAAAAGAAAACTGGTAAATTCTTACGGTCAGTGTCTCTTACTCTTTTGGGAAAAATTTGTGAATATATATATATATATAAATGCATGCTGTGCACACACCATAACTCATCTGATTTTCATGAGACAGAAAATATGTGTGGATGTGTTTGGAGGATTTCATCGCTAGCTAACATCGATTAGAGAAGCATCAGAAAATTTGGGAGTACTGGATAGCTGTTTCGTTCTAGTTTGAGACTTTTCATCAGCACGCACCCACTAAGAGGGGTTCAAACCCAGGACCCTTTGGTTACAAGGAGAGCTCGTAGATGATTAAGACACTGGGACCCGATCCAGTGGACCATGAATTCTAACTTTTGCCAATTCACGACACAGTGCGACTACTTAGCAGTATCTTTGATGAGTAACTATTCTCATCTTCGACCTGCTGTACGCTACTGATCAAAGCTGCCTACTAGAAGTCCAGGTAACTGCCTGAAAAAGACCAGTAGCAAATAACTCATTGAAATTGACATCTAACTGTTGAGAAGTATTATGCTCTGTAGGTCAAGGATGTTCTAATTCTTACTGAAGATCAAAGAAGTTAGTCATTTAGTTTCAGAAGTGAATTAAATGGTGAATAAACTCGAACACTACTACGTTTATTCGAACAAATGTGAAACTGAAGCGTAGTAATGTGAAACACAAAGTCTAAATGCATGCAACGAGTATAGAATTCATGGAAAATTCCCATTAGGATGTATAGAAGATTAAAACGAGTGATTCAGCGAAGAGACTCTTTTCAACGAATTTATTATGAACCTGTACAACCTTATATATATGGTATTATTTTAAGAAATTATATCCAGTGACGGAACTGAATCATAAGTGCGAATAATAAAATAATAACAGCATATAAGACATTAATATCAGTTAGGGGACCATTGAAAACCAGGGAGTACTGGACAGCTGTTTCATCCTAGATTGGGAATCATCGGCAGAACGTACTTACTGGGATTCGAGTCCAGGACGTTCTGGTTACAAGGTAAGCTCGTATACCATTCAGCGACTGGGACCCGATTCAATGGCTCATGAATTCTAACTTCTACCGATTCGTGATTTAGCACGACCTCAACCAATGCCATCGGTGGGACATCCTAATTGGACCTCACTGGTCACGATTTCTCACTAGAACTCAGGAAACTCCATCCTGTAGCAAGTCACTAGCGAGCATCAGATTAATTTTCTATAGTTTTTGGTTTGTAAGGGTTGATCACGGATTAATACCAGTTAGATCCATTGAATCGAGTCCCAGTGGCTGAATGGTGTACGAGCTTGCCTCGTAACCGGAAGGTCCTGGACTTGAATCTCAGTGGGTAAGTACTGCCGATGATCCTCAAACTAGGATGAAACAGCTGTCCAGTACTCCCTGGTTTTCAATGGTTCTCTGATTGATATCAATCCGTGATCAACTCATAAGAAACATAACTAACTCTTACAAACCAAAAGCTATAGAAAATATAAGACGTTAATTGTTTTGTCGCTAGATTTTTAATTATGATTATAATTACAAACATTTTAAGGGCATTTAATACTTTTATTATTTCATGTATTCACGCCTATGATTCACTCCCCTCACCGGATATAATTTCCTAAAAAAAGCCATACGAGTACGGTTGTACAGCTTGATAATAAATTCATTGTAAATGGTCTCTTCGCTAAATATAGAATCTGCTGCACAATGGAAGTACTTTAAATATCCCCACTAAGATAGTTTACACACAATGATGTTTTTGTTTTGATTTCTAGCAAAATTACTGCGTGTTATCACACCGACCGTTTTTTTTAATTCATACATTTATGACTTGTAATCATATATATATAGTTCATATTTTAATATCAGTAAAAAGTTTGAGCATTGTGGATTAGATCAAATAAAGTATAATTATATTTCAATAGTTTACACACAATGATAAGTTTTGTTATTGGTAATATTTCGAGCAAAATTAAAACAATTCCAACAGTGGTGTGAACACGGGCAGTAATTTTGCTCGAAATATTACCAATAACAAAACTTATTATTGTGTGTAAACTATTGAAATATAATTATACTTTATTAGTGCATATTTTGTTCGTTCACTTTTGTGTATCCAGAATTAAATCCAGGTTGTTAACGTTTGTGCTAGTCACCCTTGTTATGTGTATCCAGCGTGACCTTAATGAATATACATTCTGCCGTTTGTCTTTCTTTCCATCTGTTCATATTAGATATCAGAATATAAACGTTGTCCCGATCAATTTTGTGGTTTTTATTCCATGCATGTGCAGCTATAGACGATTTTTTTTCAAAATTCCTGTAGCCTTGTATTTCTATGGGATGACCTTTAGTTAGGCGTTCTATTCCAAAATGCAGAAACTTTTTACAGACATCAACCCATCATGATAATTAAGATGGAAAATTGGAAATTCATTCATATAATTAATATGAACCGTTTGAACAAGAGGTGGTTCTCGTGGCCCAAGTGGTCTAGTGGATAACGCTTTGGCGTTTGGTTGGAGCCTCTCTGGGAACATCACTCACTGGGGGAATGTATGTACACCCAGTGACGAGTCCCAAATAGGACGAAATATGCATCCTGAATTCCACTACTAGTCACCATCCACCAATTAAGAAACATAGTTTAAAGAAAGTGCATATTTTTGGCTATTTCTCAGAGGCTTATATATTAACATATACTTTTGATGCCATTGTGATTGAGATAATAAAAATGCACATATGAGAAATAGTGACTGAATTACCAAGGTGATAAGAATATTAGCTAAGTAATTCAAGAACCTAAATAAGCTGCGTAGTCAGTCGTTGTGTCATGACAAATAGGTTTTGCAACAATTTCTGAAACTAAGACTAAAATATGCAAATAGATCAGAGTTTGGCAATGACACTGAAGACAAGAGTATCACTGAAACAGAAAACTATTCTAGGTGTATCTGTGTTCAAGGCGAAGGCCATGTAATGGAAGTGTTTTAGCAGAGCCATTCTTAAATATAGGCTAGGCAAGGGTTTATTTTAATTGATTTGAAATTGAGTGGAAGACAAAAAAACACCTTGAAATGATTACGAATCAAGGGAACCTACTTATATTTTTCAACGTAGGATTCTGAGAAATAGGCAGTCACAACTCCACTGGAGATAGAACCCAGGAGTGTCAGGATATAGCGCTGGAACTTCAGTATGCAGATACTATCACTGTAATGCTAGAAACCAGTGTTACTTCATAGCACAAATGTAGATTCGACGATATGATGTACGTTAATCTTGCATTCCTTGGATTTCCAGTAGAATATATGGCCTTAACGGCACATCTCTATTACACTCAGTGCTGTAATACCATTTTTAGATGGCTTCATGACTAGCTACAAGATTTCAAGCCCTCTTCACATGATCCCCATGTCTTCCTCAGACTCCCAACTATTCCATTCTCATTTGGCTTTCTCCAGAGGGCCTGCGTTACACGCTAAGCCATTCAAAAATTTTCTCAATGTATGTAAAATGCATTTCAATATTCCTCTTCATATATGCAGATCAATGGGTTCCTATCCGGCTTACTGACTACCACTGCTCCTTTTTGTTTATTTTTTCTGGACGACTAGCCATCTCATCTTCAGTATGTAAACAGAGGAGTGAACATCTGTTGATAAAAGCCTGCAGTAGTCTGTTGGCAATGCGTTTGGTGATGTTTTTGACTTGAACTTGAACTCTCTTCCATTTACTGTTTCTTTGATGATTTTCAACTTGATCTTAAAGGCTGCTCGAACTAAATAATGACCTGTAGCTAAATCCCCTCCTCTTTTCAATCATTTGTCGAGCAAGTTATCTCTCAATTTTTTTGAAGATGAGACTTAAATCAAGTCGGTCTGAATTTTTGATGTACCTATCTAGCGAAACCTACGTCTCTATGCGGAAATCGTTGTACTTGTACACGTTGACTTCAATCACCCAACTGCTAATTTCAATGGTTTGTTATACCTAATTAACCTATGTTATGATTTCTCGATAAGCAGTATTAACTCCCAACATTTTGTTTATTCAAGGAAATATGGCATGCTAAAATTGTAGTGTACCTGTTTAGTATAATTACATATTTTGTATGCCTTTAAAGAAATAGGGAGGATAAGTTTTATATTACGCCCTGCGTTGTCGTAATTGTTGTTGTGGTTTTCAAGTTAATTAAAAGAAATTTGCGCATGAAATATACTATTACATTATTGTATGATACAAATCTATCGCATAATTCCATAATCGATACGTTTATGAAGAATAAAATGTAAATAATACCTTTACACTAAATGATATGATAATAAATAAATAAATTTTGAGTTTTTATTATATGAAACGTCAGTGATTATTCGATATCCCTTTCGTGAGAAATTGTAAGAACTAATAATTAATTCTTGTTCATTTGTGATCATTGTTTCGTGTAAATTCTAAATCAATCACTTAGCTACAGTAATAATGAAAAACAGATATAATCCCTGTCTTGAGATATTCATTCTACATTTCCTTGGAGAAAATGAAACTTGTATATCTTTTACAACCTACATGTTGGTAAACTCCTGAAAAGATTGTAGGTTTTGTACTAGAAGAGTACATGCATTTTTCATTATCACTCCCTTAGTCGCCGAGTACAAACTAAGGCATCTACAGAATATCACTATCCCGCTTTCTTCTCTTCAGCCTTATTTAGCTCGCTCAACGGTTGTAAACCTCCTTTCACCTCCAACTCACACGACCTCCTCTATCCCAGCCGCCGAATAACACCCATCTCGTCGTTTCCAATTCAAATTACACTCTCAAGCATGCAGAGACATGTCGCTCAACAATCTTCTCACAGCGCCTTCTGTCCATATCCATTTCTCTCTTCACATTCATTGGACTACACTTTCTTGGTTGTTCCCTTCCCAAACTCCCTTTTCCATCATACTAACACCTCCTTGCCAGCCATTTCATCTCCAGTATGCAGGATGAAGGCAGCTGTTGATAGAAATCTGCAGTAGACTGTTGGGAATACGTTCAGTAATGAGTTTCTCAAGTCCTTGAAGCATGGAGAACCACTGACAGACATCACATTAGTGTTGAATATTCGAATTATTCCCTCCATACTGAGTTCAGCAGATTTTCACACCGATTTCAGATTATAGAGAAGACACATCCGTCTCGCTTTGACAAATTTCGACTGCTTTGATGTGATCATCAGTGCTGTCTGAAGTTGAAACGATGCCGACCAGATAATTGAGAGCAGTGACCTCCCTCATCACTTCAGTCCTGATTGAGATAGGTACTTTCTGATGTTGATCAGGTTTCTTCTCTGTGTTTACTTCAAGAACTGGATCAACCGCTCCTCTCACCAACTTGTTGGTTTGATCCTAACGCATACTGAATGAAAACTCAAGGGGAGTAGCACCATCGGTTCTTTCAGGGGTGAAGAAACATGCAACAAAAGCATATATGGTAATAAGTCAAGCGACGGTAGAGAACGAACACAAACTTCGTTCATAAGCGAGACTTATATTCCAACTCTTGATCAAATGTACAGAGAACCCTGCCGACGCACACCCGATATCTATGGTCGGCCTGCAAAATTTGGGCTACCTATATCCATGCTGAAAATTCCATACTTGTACCAAAAATACAGTGTGGAATCAAGCTGTAATAAAAAAAAAATAAAAATAAAATATGTGAATGTTTAAATGACGCCATGACAGCAGCTCTCATATGTTTAGGATTGGGGATTGAAATTTCAAGAGAGTGTTTACACTGCAAGCAAGAGATTGCAACAGAGTACAACATTTAATGAGTGATATTGAGATATTCAACAACAAAACACATATCAGCGAAAAACAGAGATTTTAATTAGATTTCATCAGGCACAACTCTAATATATGTAGCTTATGGATTGCGTATGTGATAAACTCAATAGCCTCAACTTGTGCAAAATTCTCACACACTTTTATTAAAGTATTAGCGCAAAATACAGTTGTAAGGACAGTTGGTTATTCAAATATTGACGAAAATGACTGATTAATTTTGTTTTATTCAAAACTATGTTATTTTTATGAGAATTTGTTTTAAGGCATTTGCCATTGACATTATATATGATTTCCCCTTCTCAGAGTAATGATATAAGTCAAGTAGTCAAGTGTCAAAAGAGTTTACTCGTGATGATGAACATATTTAACTTTAGATAATTTCTTTAATAATTAGAGTGAAGTGAACTGAACTTTCCATGTGTTAACATTTTGCTCAATTAACTAGTCAGAATTCAGGTGGTTTGAATTGATTCGTCTCTCTAAGTGAAGTCAAAGCTGCATATGTCACTCACGACCCCTGTCCAAAATGAGCATAACATCTGTCCGGTGTTTAGATCACCTTGATGTAGCTAACAAGCCCTACTGTATGATGTTGATCGTGTCTGACTATTCAAATCAATCAGTTGTAGCATGCGTTATCAGATAATCTGTTTTAAAACTTCAGATTTCCGGATCAATTTATCCAGTCCTATCTTATATTTTTATTGATTAACAGGGGTAAATTTTAGAATTATTCAATAAAACAAAATATTAAAAAATCGACAGACACTATGAATTATTGTGGCCGCGGTTGACCATAACTGGAAAAGCTTCAAATAAGAATTTAGGCTTCGAAAATATAACTAATGTAAGAAATTTTTTTCATATGTAGATAAAACCAAATCATGCTTCAAAATTTTACAGTACGATTACAGAGGGTTAGCAAATACGAGACTTTTAGGATAACTGCAGTTTCTAATCTGTTAAATTACTGATTTTATTCAGAAGAAGGGAAGATTATTCAAGGTGATGATGGGTTATGTACGTCAACAGAAATGAGTAGACGAAAGACTTGGTAAGTGGTAATTTCTTCAAGATGAATGATGTTAAATGACCTTTTGCATAGTTTCCATTAGCATGGACAAATGTTTTTGGAATATGAGAGAAAATTACAGATATAAGAAATAAATGCAGAAATGCAGCTGAGAAACCCTCCATCCTGTTAAACCTCTAAAAAAACAAAGTATGCTGTCGAAATTAAAGAATAGGCTTGTTTATGGCTTGTATTTTATTTTTACAACTTGATTCCACACTGTATTTTTGGTACAAGTATGAAATTTTCAGCATGGATATAGGTAGCCCAAATTTTGCAGGCCGACCATAGATATCAGGTGTGCGTCGGCAGGCGATCGAACCTCAGACCATGTGCATGGTCGGCGATAGTCCTAACCACTGTGCCACCGACGCACGTATTATCAGGAAAGTTGAGTTTTCCGCAAGTGAAATTCATTAGTTACCTTGAAAGCATCACTTTAGGTAAAATTATAAATTTATATATACATCACTGTAGAAGTGCTTCAGGAAAAGTCACTGGATGCAGGGTATTTTAAGAATATTAATAAGGTGCCAAATTCTGAAATGCAAATTTTTTGCTTCCGGGTTTCATTAGGTAACTTAATAATAATAATAATCATAATAATAATAATAATCTACTTTATCCCAAAAACAGTACAGAATGGGATTCTTAGCATTTTTTACAATATAAGTAAAATAAAACTAAAATTAACCTGAAGAATTTGTCCACATTTACGGTATAAAGTCAAAAATATTCAAAGTACAAAACGAGAATAGTAAATATAATAATAATAATAACAGTAGGTTTGCTTAAAGCAGTACTGTCGATTCAGTGTGGAAATTTTAGCATGTTATAGAGTATTGAATTTAATGTTCTCTTGATATAATATGTTGAAGGGAAAGACAAAATTAACAGTTATAACACTGACTAGAAAACAAAACTAAATTCACTTCTGTACAATAAATCACAGATTTCTGATGTTTAATGGGTTCGTATAAATCAGAGATGTAATAGAAATATTATCAGCTGTTATTTATGTTTGAAAGAATTTGAAGTCTTTTATTACATTTTCAGAAGTGATAAATCACAGAAGTGAACAGGAAAGTCTCAGTGGGAATTTGCTTAGGGAAAAACATCTGACTGTTCTTTTTTTGTTTTCGTTTTTGATGCCTTAGTTGTTTGATTGCAAATCACGCAAATTAATCAGTTCCCTCAGCTATATTTTTAAAAAAGCTTCGGTTTTATTGATGTAATTGGCGGTCACAGTAATTTCATCACAATTGTCACAACTCATTTCATACTATATTAACATTTAAATTAGCCTTAAAATGCACTAGAATTCTACTGTCATTAGATGGATGATACATTTTCGACTATGAAAAGAGGATGAAGCAGGAAATATTCTTGACAAATTTGATGTTTGTCCTGCAATAAATTTTACCATTGGGAAAGAAACGGACTCTAGTATTTCATTTTTAGACATCCATATGACTAAAAAAGAGGACGGTACAATAATAGGAAGAAGTATATGCAGAAAACTTGCATCAACAGGTCAGTGTACTTATTTTCTCAGCTTCGTAACTTTGAAATACTTACTCAATCCAATCAAGTGCTTAGTGTATAGAGCAAGAAAAATCTGCCCTGATAAATGTCTGAATCAAGAACTCAACATTATTAAATAGTTCCTGCTAAGTGAGAATGGTTACCGAGGAAAAATCATCGATAAGAATATGAGTCAACAGTCAAGGCTAGCCAAAGTACCAACAGTTTCGAAAAAGGCCTTCCTCAGACAACTTTAGTTCCACAGGGATAATATCAGTGAGATATTAACACAACGCTTAAGGAATGCGGTGAAAAGAGCGTTCAGTGCTGCTGGATCGTACTGTATCTTCAAAACAAGAAATAATGGTATCATTCGACGTGACAGCATTATATACATCCATCGGACAAAACCTAGCAAAAGAAACCATGGAGCAATTACTTAGCAACGACGAACAACTGCCACAACAATCAAAAATGCAACACACAAGCTGGATGGAATGCATAAATCTATGCCTAACAACATACTTCCAATTCAACGGCCAAATATATGAACAAGTCAAAGGAACACCCATGGGATCGCCAATATCAGGTTTGATTGCAGAAGCAGTGATGCAAAGACTCGAAAATATAATTCTACCAAAGATCAAACCCAAGATTTGGATACGCTACGTCGACGACACATTTGTAATCATCAAAAGAAACGAATTAGATAAAACTCACAACTTAATAAACAACGTCTTCAACGACATCAAATTCACAAGAGAAGAGGAATCCGAGAACAAAATACCATTTTTGGACGTCTTAGTCAGGCGAACAACTACAGGAGAATTAGAAACTCAAGTTTATAGGAAATCAACTCACACAGACCAAATACTGAATTACAACAGCAACAACCCAATAACACACAAAAGGAATTGCATACAAACACTATTCAAGAGAGCAAGGACTCACTGCAGCACTCCCACCTTAAGAAAAATTGAAGAAAAGTATCTCATGGACGTCTTCCAAAAGAATGGATATCCACGGAATTTCATCAAGAGACATATACCCCCAAGCCAACCTACCAAAGCAAAAGCCACCAAGGAAAGCACAAAGAAAATTGCCTTACCATATATAAAAGATATCTCAGAAATCACTACAAGACTCTTCAAACCTTTAGGAATTGACGTCGTACACAAACCAACAAAGTCGCTGCACTCAATTCTATGTCAACCAAAAGACTCAACAGCGAAAGAAGACAAAACCAACATCATCTACAAAATAAACTGTAACAACTGCGAAAAACACTACATCGGCCAAAGTGGACGTCCCCTTCGTCTTCGTATCCACGAACATAAGCTAGCCGTCAAAAGACATGATATCCACTCCCTCATTTCACTACACACAGACAACTACGGACATCAATTCGACTGGGACAACGTTCAAATATTAGACAAAGGAAATAACAAGAATGCTAGAGAATTTTTAGAAGCTTGGCATTCCAGTGGATCATCAATCAATAGACACATCGAGATAGACAAAATTTATCAACCAATAAGAAAGAAACTTCACACACAAAGGGTCAAAGTTCAAGTCAAAGAAACAACCGGTTCCAATACAAGTAACCTAGAAGGTGTGAAAACACACACAAACAACCAATCACGTCCAAGGTCACCAGGAGAGATGATTAATAAACTCGTGGAGAAATCTAAAAGCTCACTTCAAATTGAAGTATGCGCTGAAGATGTCACCCAGTAAGGTGATGAAAGCTTCGCAAACTAACCATCCAGCTCAGAGAACAAAACCACATCAAACTACCCTTATTTTGTGTTCGAGGGTTAAAGATAAACCACCTAATCTCTCCTCTTCTATGTGTATCAATCAATTTGACTGCTCCTGTGGAGCCAGTTGCATAGACCATATAATTAGGCGTGTTTGTCGTCGGATTTCCGGATACCATCCTGCATAGTGGTTGAGTAAGACAAAAACAAAGCCCATTCATAATTACCTACTCTCTCATCTCGTAGATACAGAACACAAAGTTGATGTGAACAAGGCTTTCAAAGTCATCTCTCATATACCAACTAGGTTTAATTTTACATCAACACTTCGTCTACTAATTATTGCTCAGGCTGTTGGGATCCACATTAAGAAGCCTAATCTAGGCAGCCGAAAGAAACTGATTCAGACGCTTTCCTCACCCACCTGGCTATCAAGGTTCGAATGATCCTCAATTGATTACAGAAATTTCCTTAATTTTATCTGGTATTCTGTTTATTATTTATTAAATTTGTATGCTTATTATAACTTATGCGTCTTTCCTGAACTGTGGTAATTCCATTGTGATCTTAACAAATCGACGGTATTTAGGAGACACTAATATTGCTAATGATGACTATTCTGGAATAATCTGTGTATATAAACATACATTTATGTATATAATTGTGTAGCTGGAAGAGTATATTATCAAACAGCATATTCGTCACTCTAATTTTCTTTTGTCTTCGAAACACCTGAAATGTTAACTGACATTTTCAAGTTGAGGTATTTTATCAGTGTTGGCGTCTTCTCACTCGTTATTCTCCACATTTCCACATCCTCTTCAACAATCATCATAAAGTTACTAATCTTTGGAGTTTATTGTCTTTGACTCGGTTTGAACTCATGACTATCAACATTAAGTCAGCTAACATGCCTTTTTGCCATCAAGAAACTGAAATGCCCACAAATTTTAATTAGAAATTCATCAGTAGTTAAGATTTTGTGTATGTTCACTATCAGTGAACTCAACGGAGAGTTAACAGGTTGACATGTAGTCAAATTCATATATATATATGTATATATATATATATATATAATTTTGTAGCTGGAAGGGTAAATTATCAAATAGCATATTTTTTGCTGGAATTTTCCTTTCTCTTGTAAATCTCTAAATGAATTCTTTTTTTCCTTCACGTTCCTCAGGGGAACATATGGCCTCAAGCTAGTAGCTTGAACTTTCTGTAACAGTGTTTCATTTTACAGGGTGGAGTTGCTAGCCTCAAAACTAACCTTTCCTCTCTACCAGCATTATTTCTGGCTTAGCGAGGTAAAGAAATGCGTCGGCCGGGGATCGAACCCCGGACCATGTGCATGGTCGGCGAGCGTCCTAACCGTTGTGCTACCGACGCACCTGTAAATGAATTTTTTCGCTATATTAATGTTTTAAATGCAATGTTAGCATAAGTCGTTAATTTTTCTGAATTCGATAACTAATTAAAATCCGCAAATGACACAATGTGCAAATTTAGTCAGTTCATGTGAAATGCCGTAGCTTTACAGAAATGAAGTTTTCATTTGCGATTGGCTTCAAAGTAGGCACGATACGTAACATGGTTGTAAAAATGCATTCTTTTTATGTTTGCAAGACAATAGTGAATCCGAACCTTTGTTATACTTTTTAGCAGAATTTGTTAGATGTTGTGATTTTAGGAGTCACTATAGGAAATGGCATGCTTCAGTCAGCTCTGATGGTAGTGTCATAAAAGGTTTTCACAACTGAAACAGAATTCCGTAAATCTACAGATAAACAAGTCATGTGAAATGTTTAGGTGAATAGGATTCACCAACAGAATAAGCAAATTTTAACGGATTTTTCTTTATCACTTTCGTCGTTCATTTGACATCTAATGACTTATAGTATGCTAGTGACTTTACGTATGCCACACTCGTATAACACGTGCTCATGTTTACCTCACAATGTTATCCAGGTATTCAGGTTCAGGTAAATGATAAGTTTTTTGTCAATTCATTCCCTTAAAATAGTTACTGAAAGTGGTGCAACAATGATTTACAACAGTACAGATCACTTATTACCATCGTAACAACTCAATTCACGTTTGTGGGTATAAACCATATTTATTTATAAGTTATTTGGTGGATGTTGATTAGCAGTTGAACCGAGGATGCTTATTTCGTCCTATTTGGGACTCGTCATCTAGATATATTCGTTGAAAAGAGTCTCTTCGCTGAAAATTGTGTTCTTAATACCTGCATTCCTCAGTGAGTGATGCCTCCACCGAGGCTCGAACCTAGCGCCCATAGTTTCAAGCGCCAAAGCGTTATCCACTAGACCACTTGGGCCACGAGAACCACCTCTTGTGCGAACGGGTCGTATTAATTATTTGATTCAGTTTTAGATTTTTCCGTCGATTGATTGAACCGAAGTGCTCGGTCTCAGGTTGACACGTCGGCCTCTTGTGCAGATGCTTTGGTGATTTCCACCAATTAACTTCTAATTACATGCCCAGACATCATCAAATCATCTGCACAAGAGACCAACATATCAACCTGAGACCGAGCACTTCGGTTCAATGAATCGACGGGAGAATCTAAAATTGAATCATATTTATTTATATTTCAAGATTTTTTAATTCACATATAGTATGCCGTCTGATACATATACTCGTCGACGTGAAAGTACGAATAATGTCATTCCAATATTCATAAGTACTTTCACTTTTCGTTTTCTAGATTATTAAAATGTTGGTTTTCATAGTTGCAATGTTCGGTGTCTGTTGGTTGCCGTCGCACCTGTTTTTCCTTTTGCAAGATTTTCACCCAGTATTCCGTAAAATACCCGACGATTCAAAAATAATTATTTTTGGTGTATGTCACTGGATTGCAATGTCAAATACTTTTGTCAATCCAATAATTTACTTAATCATGAGTAAATCATTCCGAGTAAGTGAGTAACTGTTTCCGATATTTACAAATGATTGTTACCAATTATACTGATTTTTGCGAATCTTTCTGGCTCGATATTCAAAGGCGTATCTACACATTACAAATCTGTTTTTCTCCTTCATAAGATAATGTATTTGCACTACTATTTTAGAAGCACTACATAAAAGTCATCAATACGTCAAAATTTAAATAAGTGATGCATCTAAGATGAACAGCAAAGGAATTAATATGAGAAATGAAAGATTTGTATACTGAAACCGTTATGCGATATTGCTGCTACAAATATTTTCAACAACAACTGTGCTGTTAGTACCATTTGAAGTAATTTTAATAACGCATTGCAGACATGCTATGTGGCTTTACAAGTATATAGGCGGCCTGATTAAGACATGGACTACCGAAAACCTCACTCAGTATACTGCATATAATTTCTCCTATTCAGTTTGTGTAAATCTAATAAGATGTGACCTCCAATAGTATTGTCTACTCGGGAGAGTATTTAAAACACTTACAACATGCCGATAGTCTAGTTTCTACTAAATATGCGACTGAGTAATATTCTAAATGGCAGCTTATTCCATTGCAAGAGATGACCGTTCCTAAGTGGTATCCTTGGTTCACAAAATGTACTCCTGAACTTCCTATAATGGACATGCAATAAAAAGTCGTGCATTTTGTGTTGGAGAAAAAAAAGACGTCATAACGGATTTGTTAGTGCTTCAGGTCAGATAGAGTTATGTAACATTAATCTTTTGTTTGAAGATCCTGGACGAAGAGGAAGTATCATGCAACAAACTCCAATGAAAATTCTCTGCAATATATAAACACTGTTCGGAATAAAGCCATAATAATAATTATTATTATAATTATTATTATAAGTGTCCTTAGACAGCACCTTTTCTTAAAAACAGCACCTTACTGATATCACTGCTCTGTTTTGCAGAACGAATATCACTGGTAAACTAATGAGATCGATAACTAAATAAAATTTCTCTCTTTTCTAGGATGATTTCAAACAAATCATGAAGTGTACATTTTCATGCTGGAGTAAAACCAGTCTATCAAATCCGTGAGTGTTTACCGCTAGAACTGCCTTGATTGGAGAAATTCAATTCCCACTTATTGGGAAAATACAACAGTTTCGCATTTCCCTATTGGTAAACGAGAAATGTATGTAATTGAGTAATTTCTAAAAACCTATATATATATATATATATATATATATATAATATTGCAGACAAATACGAGTCATTTTCACTGAAGATACTTAGTGAAATTAGTATAAACAGTAATGTACTGAATTCATTGCATCATTCATAACTCAGCAGAAGGCTGTTTTTAGTTGCCTATAAGTGAAACAGTTATTCTCACAATACTTTTATCACTTACTGCCTTCCTTTTAAGTGTCATCTGATTTTTTTTATTTAGCCTAATTACCTAAGAATGACCTAACAATCTACTATTAACAATTCTATCTGGAAGCAAAAAATTCACTTTGAATGTGGTGACTTGAATTTCCTCACTCGTTTTCATCTATACATCTTAGAAAAAAAATTTGTTTTTATTTTTATCAAAACCCGCGTTTCGCTTATTTTTGATTTACATATGTTCAACATTTTCATGATATGTACTATACGGGAATGGCTTGGAAAATCTATTCATTTTCGAGTATACTTGAATATATTTTAAAACCGGATGAACTTTTAAAAAGTCTTTCTACATTTTCATAACCTGGTTGCACAATGTCAAAGTATGAACTGTCCCAGATGCTACAAGTTTTTAGGCCATTTTTTTAAGTGATGTGGAGATTATCTCTCAATATTTCAAAGACAATCTAATGATATGAATGCTTTTAGTTGAACTAAACCAAATTTAGTAAACGGTAGAGTCATTAAGTGTCCTTGGATAAGCCTAACTTGCCTTATTCTGTCTGACGTGTCGCTTAAAGTAATGCAAAGACAAGTCTGATATAAATGCCTCAACAGATGATTGCAGTCATTCTCTTAAGTGTTTCACCGGTTATATCGACTGTCTGGTAAAGGGTCATATGCTGATTAAATCTTGCTTAAGATAATCACTTCACATTAAGCCTAAAACCGCACAGAAATCTACATAGTCCAAATTCGTTACCAGAGGATTACTGCTGATATGTGATTACGTGGAGTTTATTAATTGATGCGCAGTCTAAGTCTTTGAAAAGACTATAAAATTAGAATTTTCTCCTCACAAAATGACTATCAACACTTTTACTAGTCGTAGAAGTCATAACTTTACAAGTCCTTCATCCATATGCAGGGAAAATAAAAAGTTTAACACCATTTTGTTTACTATATTTTCGTGTGAACCAGCTAGTTTGCATCAATCTAAGCACAAACACAGAAATGTGTTCGAAGAGCACATACTGACTGTGCTCACGACCTCATGTGTTTTAATATACGGTAATAATTACCGAGCTCTTATAGTCTGTATGCACAGATTTCACACTGTAAATCTTGATGAATCACAGTCAAGCGAAATTATCCAGAGAAGAGCGATTAAAGTAAATGAAGTGTCCTATAACTGTTAGAGTTTTGATAGGTAAACTAGTATTTCATTCACATATCGAAAAATTACTGCCTTACAACACTGAAACATGACTCTGTCTCAATCTAAAATCGACATATATATATATATATATATATATATATATATATAAAGGGAGATTGAGGCTACTGGATACATACTTGTCAACAGGGTTTCTAACTTTGAATAGAAAAATTTGCTCAAGGATAAATCACGTCGATTTGATAAGGCATATTTTCAAGATATTAGTTGGTCTCCAAGTTGTGAAGAAAGATGTTCAACAATACTGGATACTTCAGTGTTTGAATGCGTTTGAATGGCAATAGAAATCGCTATTTATTTATTGTTCTTAGTGGATACGCCTCATTCCAGCTCCTTTAGTACCGAAAATGAAATACGAACTACTAAGTTACCGTTTCAAATCCATCTTCTCATAAACAAAATTTTCTCTATCATGAAGGACTAATATAGTCATATAAACTCAATACAGCTACGTGTTGAGTTAATAAATACCATTTCCTCACCATCGTGTTTGCTTATGAATGAAACATATTCGGTTTAACATTTTATTAGGATTTACGCTAGTCTAGTATGAAGGTTTTGAAACTTTTTGAGGTTGTCGCTTGCCTATTACTAAGAAATTAGTTGAGGTTACGTAAAATGATAATTGTGTTTGCTCCATGATCATAAAACCATTCATTTAGTCAGTATTACCCCTTCTCCCTAAAGTAGTAGATTCAATTCAAGCGAATGAGAACGACTTAAAATATTTCCCATACAAAGACTTCAAACACTGTTTCATTATCCATCGGTTAACATTTAAATACATCAGCCAATGCGTATCTATTTGAAGGGGTAATCTAGTGGTTTATCAACAACGGGTTTTATAAACTTACTTACGAATATTAAAATGTGCATAGTCAACTTTTAAGTCTGTCCGGATTCGAAACTATTCTTTGTGGTTAGAATTGTTTGAAAAACACATCAACGCTGTCAACTTCACTAAAAGTAATTCAGTTCAATATATTAGTTTCCTTCGTAATTCCAATAATATTAGCACACATTTTATGGAATATTTTGACTACACCGGCTATGTTACGAATTCGCGTTTATGTGTTATCACAGTAAGTTTTCATTTCGATAATACTTTTATATTTGTCATGTACACTTGAGAAATCTAGCTTTGACACATATGTTCTGTATTAACCACTCATCCGTGTGAAGAAATCTCACAACTTTACTTTTATTTTAGGAAAGTGATTAACACAGCGGGAATAAACAATACTAAACACTATACAAAACGTCCATGCTGAACCAAAAAAATTCTGAGTAATTTCTCGTAGCTTATGCAGATGCTGTTCATAAAGTTAATTCGAAATATTTCACTGAAATCGTTTTTGGATAAAATGCTGTACAGTGGATTTACGCGACTGATTCCAATTTACATTCAGTATGTCGATTTAACATTTATATTTTCAAATTTCGTTGGGATTAAGAGGGTGAGGTAACTCAACAATCTTCTCAAAACATGCGAATAAAGGCTTCTCAGCATATCGCTATCCCGCTTTCTTCTCTTCAGCCTTATTTAGCTCGCTCAACGGTTGTCCATCTCCTTTCATCTCCAACTCACACGACCTCCTCTATCCCAGCCGCCGAATAACACCCATCTCGTCGTTTCCAATTCAAATTACACTCTCAAGCATGCAGAGACATGTCGCTCAACAATCTTCTCACAGCGCCTTCTGTCCATATCCATTTCTCTCTTCACATTCATTGGACTACACTTTCTTGGTTGTTCCCTTCCCAAACTCCCTTTTCCATCATACTAACACCTCCTTGCCAGCCATTTCATCTCCAGTATGCAGGATGAAGGCAGCTGTTGATAGAAATCTGCAGTAGACTGTTGGGAATACGTTCAGTAATGAGTTTCTCAAGTCCTTGAAGCATGGAGAACCACTGACAGACATCACATTAGTGTTGAATATTCGAATTATTCCCTCCATACTGAGTTCAGCAGATTTTCACACCGATTTCAGATTATAGAGAAGACACATCCGTCTCGCTTTGACAAATTTCGACTGCTTTGATGTGATCATCAGTGCTGTCTGAAGTTGAAACGATGCCGACCAGATAATTGAGAGCAGTGACCTCCCTCATCACTTCAGTCCTGATTGAGATAGGTACTTTCTGATGTTGATCAGGTTTCTTCTCTGTGTTTACTTCAAGAACTGGATCAACCGCTCCTCTCACCAACTTGTTGGTTTGATCCTAACGCATACTGAATGAAAACTCAAGGGGAGTAGCACCATCGGTTCTTTCAGGGGTGAAGAAACATGCAACAAAAGCATATATGATAACAAGTCAAGCGACGGTAGAGAACGAACACAAACTTCGTTCATAAGAGAGACTTATATTTCAACTCTTGATCAAATTTAAGGAGAACCCTACTCATTACACGATATGTGAATGTGTAAATGACGCCGTGACAGCAGCTCTCATATGTTTGGGATTGGGGATTGAAATTTCAAGAGAGAGTTTACACTGCAGGCAAGAGATCACAAGACAGTACATCATTTAGTGCGTGATATTTAGATATTCGACAACAAAACGCAAGTAGAGATTTTAACTAGATTTCAGCAGTTTGGACTATAATATACATAGATTTATAAGTAAGTAATCAATATTAACCACTCACGATGATTTGTCATTATTCATCGGATTCTACATATAACTTGTTCAATTAGTTTTATTAATAAGGGTCCCATCAATAAAAAAGTGAATAATTGGAGCGACCAATGGTAATAAGAATAGTGACAAAGCAGCATGATTACGCAAACAAATGTTCAGGTAGAAGTAGTTAGTATAGGCTAAGAAAAACAAGTGATCCCATTAAATGATGCCGGACTGTAAGGGTAGTAAATAAACTATATTTAAATGAAAAAGTGGTAAGATTAATGAATGATAAGATAAGGGTTGAAAATATAAATAGAGGGTGGTAGTGGTGAAATTATCTGTTGATTAGGTCTTAATAAGCCAAGGGGGAGTAATGGCTACTGCACGAACTTCTTTTGAATGTATGGTTTAGTCTTAGTACTTCAAATGCCTATCTCCTCAGCTATATGCTGCCGACTAATATGGAGCACATTTGAAAGATTCAGTGGGATGCGATGGACCAGCTTGAATGCCTTCATTTTCTCCGCTAAACGACCACTATCAACTAAATGTGATGCGGCTAAACACGCAGCTACGGATGCATTTATGTGTAGTTTGTCAAACTAACAAGATAGATGTTCAGTAAAACGTTGGCCAAGATGTCTAGTAGTACTCTCAACATATATATCTCTTAGACTAGAAAATGAAAAACATAAGCTCGCTGAGTAAAACATATTCATCTGGCTAGTCTCTGCAACAGAATCTCATTCGACAAGTCCTCTTTGAGACGTAACTTACGAATTAGTTGTTTGTTTCATGCTGTCTCCATCCACTGTTTTCTTATTTTTTTTTTGATTACAGCTTGATTCCACACTGTATTTTTGGTACAAGTATGGAATTTTCAGCATGGACATCGGTAGCCCAAATTTTGCAGGCCGACCATAGATATCAGGTGTTCGTCGGTGTTGGCTCGATCCCTTGACCATGTGTATGATCGGCGAGAGTCCTAACCACTGTGCCACCGACGCACATGTTTCTTTATGAAACTACTACTTTAGTCCGCCTCCGTCAAGGAATCAGGAACATATTTTAATTACTTTTACAAGTGATCATCTGTACATATCATTCGTGCTCTGCCCATGGGACACTTCACAATATTTCCCCCTACGTTTAACGGGAACGCAACTAAGGATGTGAGTGTATTTCCCTGTGAGAGTGTTTTTTCTGTACACGCTTCTGCCAAGTGACCCGTCTTCTCGCTTACTCAGCAAGACATTTAGAAAATGCAGTTAATCTTCCTGCTCTTTTTCACAATTGAAAGTAAGCCAAGGGTGAATGTGATTAAATTTCACGAACAATTCATTTATGTTTACATTCTCATTAACTAAGAAAAATGTGTCATTAACATAACAGTAGTATTTATTCCCCTTGATGAATTTGAATAAATAACAGTAGTACTTATCCAAATCATTGATGAAATCTTTTATTTCCCCGTTTGCAACTTTTGCACTGAAGAAGTCTGCTAAGATCCGGCCTACTGGTGAACCTATGGAGATTCACTTTCTACTTATCGGTAATGTGAATTATTGAAGACAAAATGTCTATTCGTTGTGCATGTAAAGAATGCTTCTTATTGTTATTATGACTAATCGCACAATTTATATGCACAATCTTATCAGTCTTTTGACAAATCACCGTGACTGGTTTATATTTGTGCAGCTATTCGTACTAGAGTCGAGCCTGATTAGATCCAACTGAAAAGTGATTGTGCTTTTCATGTGTTTTTTGAATGTTTAATATTAAGAGAAGTTACTTGTGTTTTTACGAGTTGATCACGGATTGATATCAGTTAGAGAACCATTGAAAACCAGGCAGTACTGGACAGCTGCTGTTTCATCCTAGTTTAAGAACCACGGGCAGTATGCACCCACTGGGATTCGAACCCAGGATCTTCCGGTTACCAGGAAAGCTTGTATACCACTCAATGATTCTCTAACTGATATCAGTCCGTGATAAACTCGTAAAAACATAACTAACCCTTTCAAACCAAACTATAGAAAGTTACATGTGTGTCAGTAATCTGTCGAGACTGCTTATAGTTCCAGTGCAGCTTCATTTTTTCCATGGATTGGATCATCTCATTCTATGTATGAGATGATTGTTTCCAAATGATAGAATGCTACCTGAATGAAAATATCAGGGTTTCGATTTGTTTTAATTGACTAAAAGACTACAGCAAATGAAGATGTTACGGTAATGTGTATTCACCAGTCCTAGTGATGGTGAGCATAAACTTTTCGAAATTGTTGACGCAGATTAGTTTTTCTTTTGAGAGCTAAATACGAGTAATGTCAGTGATAAAGCGTTTTTCAATGTATTTAAATCATTCGCAAAGGTTAATGTTTCCAATTCTACATCTATAATGAGAATGAATACTCAAGAAAAGTAAATAAAGTCTTGATAAGACAAAGTTCAGTTTTATTTGTTTATCTGTACAATTTATCAGTCTGCTTTTCACCGCGTTCATTGAAGTTATCCAAATAAATACTGCCAAGAAAACTTGAAAAAAAGGAATAAGAACTAGTTTTTGTTAATTAGTACTCACCATCTTAAAATATGAAATCAATACAATATATTATTTCGTGGTTAGTAAGATCACATCCATCCGAAGACTGTTGCTATAATAAATTTCGATTCGAAGTTTTAAATAATTCTGTAAACAATCTGACCAGTGTTATTTTATAAATAATTGGGTGGTCTTGCATATACAGTGTTGTGCAGCTACAAATAAAAAACTTAATCTAGCTATCACCTGTTTAAGTATTTTAGCATGACAGCCTGAGTAGGAATCACGGTTCAGCATAGTAACATTCTGCCTAAGTGTACTCGATGTCAATTACACATAATCATATTTTTACTCATTTGATACTTGCGGATGTTTTGGAGGCTTGTGAGAGCTCGGTGATCCATTCCTTTAAAATGAGTAGATGAATAAGGGAAAATAAAATGCTTCCAGAGATTTTTCGATTGCTTAAAGATACTGTTTTCCATATTTTGATAATAATAATAATGATAAAAGTAATAACTTCCAGGGAAAGCATGTCAAAAATTGCTTGTTTCTAAAAATATTACGCTTGAACAAAATAATGTCTGATCCATATGCACGCCGGTGAAATATCATAGACTAAAAAAAGGCAGGGAAAGATTTTGACAGTTAACATCTTCCTATGGTAAACAGGAAACATTTTCAAGATACTGAACCGTTGTGATGAGCAGAAACCTTTTAATTGTGTTAACAAGGCTGAAGTTATACCGACAAATACATTATATTATTATTAATCTTTATAATACTATTATTGAGTTCCAAGTGGAATATAAGGCTTCAACTATGCATCTACACTCAATTCTATCTCCTGTTACCCTCCTCAGCTAGGTACATGACTGACCATAATCTCTCACCCACTCCAACTCACACAATCTTCTCCACGTCAAACTCCCACTGATCAACCACTCGTTGCTTCCCATTTGGGTCACACTCGACCCATCGCCTGCATTCAGCACGATGTCATTCAACAGTCTCCTCAGTATATGTCCTATTCATCTCCACTTTCTCCATCATATTTGTTGAGCAATCGGATCTTGGTTGGTTTGTTCTCGGAGATTCTAGGTGCTAATTCCTCCTGACCGACCGGCTAGCCGCCCATTTGATATTCAATATGTAGCCAGACGGCGAGGATGGCAGCTGTTGACAATTGTCTGCAACTGGTTGTTGGAAATGCTGTTCGTGACACGCTGGCCAATTCTCTGACCCATATAGGAGAAGTGACTGGCTGAACATGTGTGGTGAACGGAATCAGAATCTCGTTGGTCATACTGAGGCAGAGTTCTGGAGACTTCCGAACAGATTTCAGATTGATGATGAGTTGAATCTTGCCCTTCCCGTCTCTGGCTGGCTGGCTGATTTGATGGATGTGTGGATGGCTGGTTGACTTACTGGCTGACTGGCTGGCTGGCTTTGACAACTACATCTGTTTTGACTGGATGTGGTTGGACTGATGCTTCCCGAATAAGTGGAGGAGGTGGCCTCTTTCACATTCTTCGCGTTGATGGTGATTTGTGATTTGTGTGTTGTTGTTGTTGTTGGTGGTGTTCGTTGGTTGGTTATCTTCATCACTTCGGTCTCTTACTTGTGTGTGTTTACCTGTAGTTCTATTTTCACTGGCAGTTTCTTCATCCAGTTTTTTGCTCCAGTTGCTCAGATTCTCTACTTTGTCTTTTGCGATAAATGTGAGTAATTGAAGAGTTTTAATATTCAAAAGTTTCTTAAAGGTGTATGTAACGTTAAGAGATTGCACAGCTAGTACCTGCATTATTTTATATTTAACACGTAATTTTAGAAGAAGGTAAAGTTTTTTCGAAAAAAAACCTATTTTACCATAGGTATCAGAAAGCAGGAAATCAGAGTTCAGGTATTTTTGTTGATTGACACCTGTCATTTGGTTTTATAACTACAATCTAAGAGTTTAATGTTCTACGAAGTGTAGCTTTATATTTATCCTTGTTCTTCCGAGTTTAATGGCGATGAAAAACATTTTTTTCTTTTAATAAATGTAGCTGTTTTCAAATGGAATCTTTAAACTACTTTGTTTCACCCAACACGACCTATAACTTTGATAACGTACCAGAATATATATGACCTTTCAGAAAATGTAAGGTTGTTTAATAACTGATAACCTTTGTTGATTATTTTACACCTGCTGTAGAGAGAAGAGACTATTGTTATAAACTATTTATTAAGCCATTCAGAAAATGTAGGAATTACTACTTCTAATAATCTATCAACAAATTAGGTCAAAAAAGTAAGTTGATTTGGCATTTCATTTATTTAAGTGTAAATTTTTCTTTCTTGTAATACATATCCGGTAACTGATGATGACCAAATCCACATACATGCCTACACGAGCTGCTGAAAAATTGATGTGCTTTGCACTACACAATAAGAAAATAAATTTTACGACGTGCTGCAGCATTTTATAATTTCCTTCATCCAGATGTTTGATAAAACCGTCTGCGCCAACATATTTTGGTGTTTAACTCTAATAACCTTACTACGTTTATCACTCATTACTTAGCATGAAGTTAAATTTCGAAAATTTTACAAATAATTTCAGAGAAGGGTGAATCCAGCTTCACAACTTTTCTTAGCAAGTAGAAATCAAAACAATAGGCACTACTGAAATTACAAAGTATATAAAATGTAGCTTTCACACATGAGAAAGAGTCATTTAATGAGTAATTTAATATTTGGCAAAACGGAGTTTTTTATGCTCTGAGTCACTTTTTTAAAGCTCGTATGTATCACTCCAAACTTACAATTTAGTTGTTCACTTTATCGCGAATGATTAACAAACGTCTGCTACGAAAACCTTCGGCAAACAGTAATTACAACACCAACTAAATGCTACAGTTTATGTTGCTTATAACACTAGGATATTGCTTAGTGAACCGTATGAAAGTAGATCACTTTGTGTACGCAGTTTTCGCAATAAAGCGATTTTGGTAGTTTAAACCCTTAGACTATTTAGTAGAATTGAGAGCTTTTAATTATATATATATATATATATATATATATATATATATATATATATATATATTATTCATCACGATTTCAGTGCATTACTGGAAGTATTCGTTAAAATGTACACGTTTTAATCTGATCCACCTTTTTCTATTCCAGTGTATACAAACAAATATTTCTGTTTATATTCTTTAAGTTTATCAGGTCATCCATAGATTCGTAGTACCTGTTCTTATCTTAAATAACACGTTAGATGGTATTTTTAAATAAATACTAATCACGAAAGCTATTGCAGATTAATGGTATTAGGTGAAACTTTCGGAAAATAACATTTGGAATTATCAGAGTCTAGTACAGCCGATAATAACTGTATTATGTAATGAAAAGTCGGTCATCTAAAATATAGACGAAATTTCTACATGACGAAATATATCTTTTCAACTGATTTCTTCTTGAAATTTTCAACTTGATTTCAACTCTGTTGTTGTCTAAATGTTGTTTAATTCAAGTTTAGCCAGAACTAAAAGTATTGATGAAAACTGTATCTTTATTGAGTATAAGAGGCCTTTCACTGTGGGAAGAAGTATGCTATCGATGAAACCGAGTATTCTGACACATTTTTTTGAGTATTTATAAAAATTAAGGAAATTCACGAGTGCTGACAGAAGAATTGTATGCAGTTTACCGCGGTGCGCGTGCTTTTTTTACATACGTTTACACAGTAAGCTTTAAGGAGTCAGTAGCAGGGAAAACTCTAAAAACAGAACAAA
Source organism: Trichobilharzia regenti (assembly GCA_944472135.2). Lineage (NCBI taxonomy): Eukaryota > Metazoa > Platyhelminthes > Trematoda > Strigeidida > Schistosomatidae > Trichobilharzia > Trichobilharzia regenti. The sequence goes on along the minus strand of OX235270.1, from coordinate 36,641,812 downwards.
GTTTATCGGGGAAAAAGGTTATCTTCATTCAAATTGATTTAAAAGGTGACAGTATTGCAGAAATAATCAGTAGAAGATTGAATATGTCACTAGTCAGAACTTATCCTGAAGCTTAGTTGATTCCTCTCCCTCGGAAAACGTGCTATTTGGTGCAATTAAGTGTTAACAAATACTCTTCTCATGTCAACTCCAATTGTGTATACAAATTTACATTCATCTGCGGAACCAGTTACATTGGAAGAACAGAAAGAAGAGATACCTCCGATTTTTTAACATGTTCCAAAAAGCCTATGTCTCAAGGAAACAAATGCTTTCAACAATGTCGTAGCCAGGTATCTCCTTGACACAGGTCATGAGGTGGGTGTCGCAAGATCGCTCAAAATTATCAATAGGCAAAAGAGTTCAGTTATCCTGTAGTTTGCCTAGGCAATCTTCATCCAACGCCTGAAATCCGATTTATGCATTCAGAAAGAAGTGATTATCAATCTATCTTTCCCTGGTAACAGGGTGTTTTCATCCTCTCTTTCATCTGATTACGTAACGCCGAGAGATTGGATTGTGTATGAGTTTTATTGTTTGGGATAAAGTGATCATTATTATTATAAGCAGCACTGTATGCAGACATTAAGTTTTTGCTTAAAATTGAGCTCGTGCAAGAACGTTAAAACTGTTTCTGTAGATAAACTTAATAATGCCTTTGGGCTGTGTGAACACCTGATGATAAGCCAACGAGAAAAATGATGGTATCATTGTATTTTGCAAAAACTGTTGTTCTTGCTTTATTCAAAGCTCAATTCTTTCGAAGTAAAAATTATATCATACAGTCATGATGAATAGTGTGAAAAAATGTGATAGTGACTGCGAGGTTGATATTTTCGCCTATCTTCACTTTAGAAAACAAATATGAAGTAGGTTTTTATTAGGTAAACTTAAAGATCAGACGAAAAACTTAGGTATTTTAAGTGATATTATTAAACACGGTATACTCTATCCGAAATACTTCCTTCACTTTTTCACTGGTTTCAACTTCGATTTCAACCAAATGATTTCAGTGTTTAAATTTTCAAGAGAAATTCGTAAAGTTTTACCCATGCAAATTTTACTTAGCAATTACGAAGATAATAATTATTAAGCAGGTCGGGGATACCTTTGACAAAATGGAAAGCTAATCACTTGCAAGCTCTTTATGCTATATTTCATGCAAGCAGATTTACATATTCAAAGCACTGTGTGTCATTTTCTCAAAGCCAGCAATTTGCTGTAACATGAAATTGTATCTTCATTTTTGCCTTTCAGGTCTTTTCATCTAAACTGTTACTCCTGAGAAGCTAAGTGAAATGTGTGAGATTTTGTCAAAGAAATTCGACTACAAAAACATCAGTAAACATTGAAACTGTGTTAGGTGTTACAAAATCCTGAGTATGAGGCTTTAGCAATCCACTTCCGCTAAATCATATGCTAATTCTAAACTTGTGAAATGCTCAGTTCTGGGTGGAATTTCACCAAAGTTTATTTCGAAAACCGAAATTATTCAGATCCGAGTATGTGGTCTCTTCGATACTACAAATGGCAGTCACAAAATCAAGCATAGTAGTACGTTGCTGTGTACTTCTGACTGGTTGATATGAATAGTCTGATACCCCTTCAAATCAACCAGTGGTATTTGATGGCCGTCTCGAAGTGATATAAAAACTAGATAGGCGTTCCGCTAGTTTGGGACCAACTGGATGAGGAGTGCACTCTGTTATCACAGGCCTCTGCGTTTGTTCACCTTTATTGTCAGTGAATTAACTATTAATATGACTAATCAAACAAACTGCTTGCACAATTTTATCATCCTAATGACAAATCATTATGACTAGTTTGCATTTAATTTTTATTTGTAAAGTTGAATATGTATTCGAGTAAAGCCTGATGAAACCTAGTAATCTCATTTTATCTTACATTTTAGGCGGGTGTACATTATATGTGCACCTAAATTATTATCGAAACGAAGAGCGTGTAGTTCCATAGTGTATTTTTACCACAATGCATTTTCTAGTGTACTTTTGATTTGCCTATACTGGCGATTTTGTAATAACATTCATTGATTCATAACAAGTGAAGTTACTGAAAACAACTGTCGGTCCAAATTACTCTTGTTCTGAAGTTATTAGTTGATTTTAGTTCTTTTGTCTTTTTAAAGTAGTTCATTTAATATATAAAAGAAAAGGCCTTCAGTAAATTGTCTTAAAAACAAAATGAATGTTTCCAAAGATCTGTCATTAGAATTGTAGTTACCCAGATAAAGTTTCTAAAGATAGGAAAGTATTACCAAAAAAATTAGCCACACGATATAGGTAAGATTTAATCTTTATGGGGCAACAATTAAATATCAACCGATCCTCCATACTTCAGCAAGAAAGATGTTGTGGTTATCCAAGATCTAATACATTTCCATCTAACTTCAGTTGTTGTTGTTGTTATAGCTAACATCATTTTCGGTCGCGTTTTAGGATCAGACTAGCTAAAATAAAATAATAATAAGATTAGCTATCCTCTGATTTATTATTTCAATTTTTAGTCAAGTCACGTATTATTTCACAAATGATTGATATTGTAGGCTTAAATCATTTTGATTTTCGTGTGGATACTGAGGTCATGTTGATGAGACAGTCCCCCTCAATAAAACAGGAACACAATAGTTCTAGTCAGCAGTTTTGTGAAAATAATAAAGCGCCTATATTGATGACAGTAATTTCACGGCTGCTTTTATTACTCTGTCTAACCTGCTTATGGGACATTATCCTAGATTTTAGTATCCTGTTACAAGATACTCTTTGGCTAGATATAAGACAAAAGTTTCTTTCTTTCTGTAGACATGTTGTCTGAAATATTCAAGCAATTCATACAGCCTAAAAGAAGGGTTAGCATATTACTTACTGGGTTAGATGCCTGATCACGAAATAGTATAATGTGATACTGAGATAAGCCCGTTTTAACTATCATATGATTATAGTGTTAAAACTTTAAAAAATTTTTATTTCAATGAAGTTAAGGCTCTGATTTTGATGCATTCATCAGACTACATGCCACAAGATAGACTTCATTTCAATCTCAAGAAAGTGGAGACGCAGCCTACTGGACACAAGGTCAAGGAGAGGAGCAGATCTGGGTTCAGACCACTATCTAGTAGAAGGGACTTTCAAGGTGAAACTAAAAGCCTCGAAGATAACTGGGGATAGGCCACAATGCAAGTTCAACACTCAATTACTGAAGGACACAACCACAAAAGACACTTTCACTGCAACTGTCAGAGCGAAGCATGAAACACTACGCGACATCACTGAAGAATCATGCGTGGAAGAACATTGGAAGTCTCTGAAGGCGATTCTCAACGAAACGTGTTCAACGGTTCTAGGAAGAAAGAAGAGACAAGACAAGGAATGGCTCTCAATGGACACTTGGAAATTAATAGAAGAGAGGAGAATGGTGAAAGAGAAAATGATTCAATGCAAGGACGGACAGGAGAAGGAGACACTGAGCTCAACTTACACAGCACTGGACAAAGAAGTGAAGAAGAGTGCTAGGAAGGACAAAAGACGATTCTACGACAACCTGGCCACTGAAGCTGAGAAGGCAGCAGGCAAAAGGGACCTGAGGGCACTATATCAGATAACCAAATCTCTATCCGGGAAGAGATCAACACAAGCGAAACCCATAAAATACAGCCAGGGGAACCCAATTACCAAGGAAGAAAGACAGATTAAACAATGGGTGGGTCACTTCAAAGAACTCTTGAACCGACCATCACCTGCAACCCGTCCAGAAATACCAACAACAGTGCGCACACAACTGCAAGTTGACATCAATCCTCCAACGAGAGCTGAAGTCTTGAATGCAATCAAGCTTCTGAAAGCTGGAAAAGCAGCACTGAAAGCGGACCCAGAGACTACAGCAGACACGCTGACTCCATTATTGCAAAAGGTTTGGGAGGAGGGAAAGGTGCCTACTGACTGGAGGAAAGGTTACCTCGTGAAACTACCAAAGAAGGGCGACTTACGCCTTACTCTGCAAGAACTGGTGAGGAATCATGCTCCTATCGACGCCAAGTAAATTCCTGAGTCGCATCATCCTGGAGAGATTAAAGGACGCACTCGAGACAGAACTCCGACCAGAACAAGCTGGATTCAGGAAAGTCAGGCAAATCATGTACTGACCAAATTGCAACTCTACGCATCATCATCACAGAACAAAGCATGGAATGGCAATCAAACCTCTAACTCAACTTTATAGACTTTGAGAAGGCCGTTGACCGCGAAGTAATTTGGAAAGTACTCGAGTACTACGGCGTACGGTGCCCAAATATTCATCAACCTTATTCAACAGCTGTACGACAACGGCACATGTCAAGTGATCCACAACGGAAAACTCAGCGAGGCGTTTGGAGTAAACACAGGAGTCAGACAAGGCTGGCTGCCTATTATCACCAATGATATTCCTAATTGTGGTGGACTGACTGGATTATGCATCAGACAGCGAGTGGGAAATGAGAAGACAGGGATATCCTGGAAGAACTGGATTTCGCGCGTGGATGATTTATGTTTGATGTGACACAAAATCGAAGACTTACAAGCGAAAATCGACAAACTGGTCAAAGAAGCAGCAAAGACAGGACTCTAGGTGAACATAGACAAGACGGAGGTTATGAAAATAACCAACCAACGACAGCAACAACATCCAACGTCAATCACCATCAACGGGAGGGATTTGAAAGAGGTTACTTCATTCACTTATCTAGGGAGGAAGCATTGTCTCAACTACAGGAGGATTGGACGTGGATGTCAATTCGAGCGAGAATCGGGAAGGCGAGAAACACATTCTTCAACCTGAAACCAATCTGGAAATCTTCGTCACCCATCATGAACAGTGAAATTCGGATCTTCAATATAAACGTCAAGTCAGCCAGTTGTTCTATACGGATCAGTATTTTTTTATTTTTTTTTTCGATTTACAGCTTGATTCCACACTATACTTTCGGTAGAAGTATGGAATTTTCAGCATGGATATCGGTAGCCCAAATTTTGCAGGCCGACCATAGTTATCAGATGTGCGTCGGTGCGGGCTGGAACCCCGGACCATGTGCATGGTCGGCAAGAGTCCTAACCACTGCGCCACCGACAGGCGGGTGACAAAGAATATTTCCAACAGCCTGTTGCAGACATTTATCAACAACTGTCTTCGCTTTATACTGAAGATCAGATGGTCGGGCCGGAAAGAATTACCAACAAGAAACTATGGGAACAAACAAAACAAGAACCAATCGCCAATCATCAAATATGCAGGAGAAAGTGGAGATGGATTGGACACTCTCTGAGGAGGCCGGTTGGTGACATCGCGCGTCAGGTGACTGCTTGAGTGGAATCCGAAAGGGAGGCGGCGAGTGAGACGTCCAAGGGTGACATGGCGGAGATTGTGTTAATAGGAGTTGAAACAGTATGGACTAACATGGATACAGGTGAAAAGTACAGCAGAAGACAGAAGGAAGTGGAGACGTGCAGTCGAAGCCCTATATTCCACTAGGAACCCAAGGGAACAATAATAATAACAACTTGCCACAACTTCCATTAATTTAAACTCCCTATACGATTTAGTATAAAAAGCTGAACTGCTGTCAATTCGAAGATGAAATCATGTTTTAAAAGTGGCATACACCACCTGACTATCTGCTGATAGTTAACCTCTCGATGAAACTCAAAGTGTTTGCTTTTACCCAGTTTGTAGCTTATTTAATGTGTTACATAAATATATAAATTTCAAAATGTCATATAACGTAATACATTTCTAGTTACATTCTAGTAAGTAATCCCGAGATTACCTGCCACATGCTTGGTATAAATTCAAATGTCAGATGATCAGGTTAAAGGATTTTTGCTTCAGGAGTACTTATTTCCTTGGTAGTTATTTCGGTGACTTATTATTTACATATCATCACTTTACTAAAGTGCATAATTTTATTTGAAACTTTGTGAAATAAAAAAATTTAACAGATGATTTCATCATTTTCATGTTTCAATTTTCCGTCGCACTTTAATTCATGCTCTACTATCATTCAGTACTTTTTTTAATGTTTGAGTCTATAAAATCTTGGAATATTGTGATCATTTACAAAAAGCTTTAATGAAGAACAGCGGAAAGATCTTCATTAAAAGTAATTTTTCAGATTAGATTAATGCTTTGTCGTATGTCAGTGGCAAAGCGGTAGAATGCTTGCCATCCAAGCATGTGGTTTTGGGTTTGATTCCCGACAGACACACTCCTTTACCTCTATAAGCCAGTAATAAGATTGGTAAAGGGGAAAGGTTAGGCATGACGTTAGAAACCCCCATCCCGTAAAAATCCACACCACTGTTATTGACAGTTTAAGGATCTAGCTTGAAGCCCTATGTTCCACTGGGAACGTATAGAAATAAGAAAAGAAAAGATGTCATGCTGTCAGTGAACGAAGCAATTAAAATTTCAACTCAATAATATTCACATTTGTCGGGTTCAGGCTATCGAGTGATAGGAATCAGCTTATGTCTTATAGTGTAATACATCGTGTGGTCGGATGACTAAAATTTCGTCGATGTTTTCTCACCTTAGCCTTGGTCAAGTCGCCAATAAATCAGAATATTTATTTTCCACCTACCTTAGTCGAATCACCTATCATTTGGAACAGTCTGTTTACAATACTCTAAGCCGATTTTAATGTGGCAAAAATTTTACGATGAATGCCTGCAATCCCACTGCTTCCGTCATCATCTCATCAAGTCACTACGTGCTTGCAACTTACCGCCCTCTCTTAAAAATCTTCGATGTATTACAAAGTCGCATATTGAATCAACAGAATCTCTGATTTCAAAATTGAAAACTGAAGCGCGATTCTTCGATGGTGTCGTCATTGGTTTGAGCTTCAACAGAAAAATGTGCAAGTTTTAGTAAAACTCTTTCGAAATTCCTGACGAAAGAGAGATTATATGACGTCTTCCCAGAAAATCCTGAGGAGTTCGTGTACAATCTATTGAGTCTGAATTTAGGCCGCATCGAAATGGAAGCGCTTTTCCTCGGATTTAACTTTTATATTCCGAACAACTTTGTCAAAATAACCGATGTTGCAGCTCGATTCGAAAACTTATGCTATCAGCTGAATGATCTTACTCCAGTTGATGAGGACAAGAAGAGCTGGTTCAAATCTAAGCTGGTCGACGTTGCAAATCAACACCTCATTTCAATGTCATATTCAAAAATCAAATCAAAAAGCATTGAAATCTCTCAGAAATAATGACAAAATCGTTATACTATGACCTGACTAAGCCTCAGGAGTGGTGCTCATGAATAAAGTTGACCATATCTTAAGGATGAAAACTGTGCTGAATGACCTGTTGAGGTTTAAAGTCGACGACTGCCAGAAATACAAGACAGATGCAGCTGAGAAACACATCATAAACGTACTGAGAGATCGTGTAAAGAAGAAATTGATTGACAACAACGCGTACAATGAATTGGAAACCCGAGGGACCCGTTTGCCACATATGTATGGCCTTCCACAGACACGCAAGAAACAAGTCCCTCTGAGACCTATACTTTAGTTAGTCAACTCGCCCCAACATAAGGTCGCCCGTTGGCTAGCGAAGAAGTTGGAACCCATTCGCCGATGGCTAGCCGTGCATACCATAAAAGACTAATTTCATTTCAAGTGTAAATCACATGAACATTCCAAATAAGTTTATGGTGTCATTTGATTCAACCTCCTTGTTCACAGTGATACTGATATGTATCCATTTATATATATGTGTGTGTATGTTGGTCTCTCTTTCTGTTTGCTCTCTTAGTCTGTGACCATTTCACTTGTATGAACTTGTCTCCTTTAACAATGTATATTCCCCCTATATTATATATAATATGAGTGTTTGTTGACAGTCCGTTGCTTGGTGACATATATCCATATATGGTGGTTGTTGACATGTCTGCTATATTTCGCTATGCATATATGGATCGATACTTCATTATAATTAGCCATTCATGTTAAGACTGTCTAATGATTGTTCACACCTTTGTCTGAACATTCATATATATATTTCTTCTCTCACAATTTGTGTGACTTACTTACTTTTGGTGTGATACCACTTTTGCATTCTCCTCGTGTTTGGAAAATAGAAGTATCATCGCAAACCTAGTGGTCTTCTGATTTCCGCCTTCTTGCGTCAGGACTATTAGTTTCTCGACCAGTACATAACAATAACTTAGCAACGATTACACAACAAATACTAATCAATGAAACCATTGAGATCATTTGTCAACAGTCTGATCTTCTCCCACTACCACAGTCAGAATTCAAACGTCTACTGCTAATGTGTACCATTGGTGTACAATTCCAGTTTGATAACACTCTTTACTGATAAATAGATGGTGTAGCTATGGAAAGTCCACTTAACCCTGTTTTAGCAGATATCTTCATGTCAAGTCTGGAGAAAACAAAGTTGAAACATGCAACTGACGAAACAACTTCCTATTGTCGATATGTCGATGACACATTCGTAGTATGCAGCAGTGAAAGCCACCCCTCCTTCCTAATCACATTATTCAACAACACATACACAAATATTGTATTTACTATGGAACATGAAAATGGTGGAAAGTTCCATTTTCTTGACATCGCCATGCAACGCCTAGAAGAGGGTAGTCTCCAGAGGTCAATTTACCGAAAGCTGACATGGAATGGACAATACTTACATTTTAATAGTTTTTGTCCAAATAGCTATAAACAAGCATTAGTCAAGACTCTGTACCATAGAGCGAGGAGAATATGGTCTGCAGAGAAACTAGAGGAAGAATCTACAATTCTCGAAAAGGCGCTGAAAAACAATGGTTATCCTCAAAGATTCATTAACAAATATGGAAGATGTGAAGGTTCAAGTACCAAACAAACTACAGTTGAAAAAGCCTGTCTTCATTCAAATAGGTTTTAAAGGTGAAAACATTGTTAAAATGGTCTACAGAAGACTAGCCAGAGCCTATCTACCAGCTAAGTTGGTTCCCTCCATCGAACAACATGCTCTTTGGTGCAGTCAAAGTTCGATAGATACGCTTCTCATGTTAACTCCAACTGTGTATCCAAATTTACTTGTATCTGAGGGAGCAGTTACACTGGGAGGACAGAAGAAAGAGCACACCTCCGATTTTCTGAACATGTGCCGAAAAGCCTATGTCTCAAGGGAACAAACTCTCATAGTAGCGCTATTACTAGACATCTCCTCGACACGCGTCATGAGGTAGAAATCGAGAAATCCTTCAAAATTATCAATAGACAAAGGAGATCCATTCTCCTCAAGTTTGTCGAAGCAATTTCTACCAAACGCTTGAAACTAGATATGTGTTCAGAAAGAAGCAGTTATTAGTCTTTCCTTGCCCTGGTAACTAGATGTTTTTATTCTCGCATTTGATTACGTAATATTTGTCTTTAACCTCACCCTCCTTTTATAATCTGTAATTTTGCTTGTCTCTTGTTTCTATGATTTGAATTGAACTCAGTACATTGTTAACTAATTTATTAGTCACTCTGCATCTAAAGGATATTTCGTCTTTATTACGTAACTCCCTTACCATTATATGCATACATTTATTTTGTTTAAACTTGAACTGCCAGTGTAAAAACTATGTAAGCGGAATTTTCTGTCAACTGATATCACATAAAATCTGCAAGTATGTTAAAACTTTTCTGTACATAAATGTCATAATTTATTTAGACTGTAAGCAGCTTACGGGAAGCCAACAAAATAAATGATGGTACCATATTATTCTGCACAAACCACTGTTGTCCTTGCTTTATTCAAAAAAAGAATATATAAATATGACATGTGTTCTTCTTATAAGATTGTATCCCAGCCGTCACAGACCAGTCCTTGTCTTCTTTGATATTCGCATGACTCAGTGAAGCAGAAGGTACTCGGACGAATAGGTGCACCTAGCATATCAGCTGGTTTGTTTATTGCGTTAGTATTATCATAACTAAGCATAAGTCCACTGTATCATTCCAGCTATCAGTGAGATCATAACATTAAAATCGGTTTCACACAACTCACATCCAAAATAAAACCTCAAAACAAAGTAGGCATTAAATTACAGAAAACAGATATTTCAGCAACACATTTCGAAAAATCTGATCGCACACGGACTTGTTATAGGAATATATTTGAAGTTAATAAAGAGTTAGGGAATAGAAAAAAGACGTAGATCACTTTAAAGGACACACTGAAGGTTAAACCAACAATGAGGATCACTAAACCAAATGAAAAAGGTAATCGCAAGGCTACCCTGGTGTCAAAATAAAGTTTACCAAGGAAGGTTTAGTGTGGTGACGAATTGTTTTTGAATGCATAAAATTAGTTTAAACTTCCTAATTGCTAAGGCCCCCCAAATACGTTTTATGAATAGGTTTAAAAAACGTGTAAATATCAATTTTGTGTCCTGCCTCTATGATATATTTGGCAATAGAGGAGCTACGTCTTCTGTTCTCACCACTAATAGGTTTTGGGAATTCTATTTGCTTCTGCAGCCAGCCATTACTTGAAGAGGTCGATGAGTCCTTCTTATGCTTGTATGTTAGCATGTACTTTGAAATCGGTAAACACAGTGAAATGTGACATCATTTTTCACATATTCGGAGGGCTTAGGTGGATATATAGGCTTTACATGCCCAATTATTATGATCTTAGCTGCATAAAAAGTCCTTTTAAAAGGAGGGTTCAATCTTCGTCTAGTCGTCAATCTTCTATGATCACCCATATTGAGTACCTTGATGTACACGTCTTTCTTAGTGTAGATTTAGAGAGTGGATCTTGTTATTCTGACTGCTTTATATCTCCCTATGAATTCGTTTGGATAATTATTATCAACCAGAGCTTATGTCAACTTTCTTTCTTCCTCATCAAGTGTGTCTTCGGTGCATATTCGTTGGATTCTACTGAAGAGGAACCTTACTAAGGTTCTTTTGTACCTGAGAGGGCAGACACTGCGAGAGTAATGATACTGTCCTGTCCAGTTAGGTTTACTATAAATAGATCGTCGTCGGTCAAGCAATATATCTAGGAAAGATAAATAATCATCTAAGCTTCATTCATTCGATTTAAAATTAAGGTGGCAGAACAAGACTTATCACTTATGATTATAATGTCGTCGCCAAACCCTCTATAAAGTGGCACATTTTCGATTAAATCTTTTGAAAAACTATCAGTGTACGACATATAGATATCTGCTAAAAGGGGCCCTAACTGACTGCCCATAGTAATAACATCAATCTGACGGGAAACAATTGCCTTCAAACAAAAACCTAACACTACTATTACATAGAAGTAATAAATCCCTTAAATAAGATATAGAGAAGGAGATGAAAAGTTAAATGGTTAGTAGAATTATTGCACCCAGTCAAAACACAGTTCTGTAAGTATGTATTAGAAGATGCTTTTTTATTCCTTTGCGTTTCCCGTGGAAAACAGGGCTTCAGACTCTGGCTTTCAGTAATATTAACTGAGGACGTTTTGAGCACAAATTATTGCTCATAATCATATCAAGCCAATCAAGTTACTCATGTATATAAGTGAAGAAAAAAGTAACTCGATATGATTATGAGCAATAGTTTGTGCTCGAAACGTGGCCATCAGTAAGTATTACTGTACAACACTGTGTGATTTATCAAAATAAAATCTTATGCATAGTGGAGTTATACTCTACCACAGTGCCTAAGTTTTATACTTATATCAACTTCAGTTTTGAAGTTTCAGTAGCAGTGGTGTTGTTTGACGGAGTGGGGTTGCTGGCCTCGCACCCAACCTCCCCTCTTTATCGGGATTATAACCGCCCAAGGTTATTAAAGGTGTGCGCCGGCTGGGACTCAAATCCCGGACCACATGCATAGTCGACCAGCACTCTACCACTGAACCGCCGACGCAAAATATAAATCTTTTAGGGAATTCATGCTATGAATTTAAATTTTTAGTCTCATGGCATAATCTGCAGACAAGTGGATGCTGTGGCACTATGGACTCCCCGTTAGATCCCCTGTTAAATTTCTTTCCAAATCAACTACAAACGGTCCTTCAAACAATTTCGTCAGAAAATTCCCACTTCATTGCCGGTGCATGGGTGAAACATCCATCGTTTGGGAAGATGATTTGGACGCGTTCTCAATAGCAGATCAATTTAATGGGGTACATTCAACTATCCAGTTCACATATGAAGAAGAATTCCGAAGTGAAACTGTCTTTTCTGATGTCCTACTCACGAGAAGAGAATATAGTAGTAGAAAAATAAATTTGCAGACAGGACACCATACACATTCATTTGAAACAACCAGAGCTCTTTGTGTGCAGAAGAAGCAGGTCCAGCCAGCCATTGTTGCTACCCGGGCCTGTTGTCGATCCTATAAATTCATAAATTCTGCATTAATTTCCTCAGCTTATCCGACATTCAGTTTAGTGTCATATTTATGCACATAATAATAATGATTTACTTTATTCCAAAAACAGTACTTGTGATACAGAATGGAATTTTCAGCATTAATCACAATATTGCATCTAATTTCCTCAAGTTATAAATAAAAATTAATCACACAGAAAATTTTCCACATTTACAATAGAGGTAGTGTCAAAAACATGCAGCATATAAAATGGAAATAGCAATAATAATGATAACAGCTAGGTTAATAATAATAAGAATACAAGTGAAAATTCCCGTTGTCTTGTGTCACACAGTATTGGCAATGTGGTATAGAAATCCTAACATGTTTAGAAATATTGAGTATAATGTTCTCTTTACATGATATGGTGAGGGGAAAAACAAAGATTACTGCCGTCATGGAGATAAGTTGGTGTTTGCAGTTATGACAGTAAAACAGAGAAGTAACAGGACCATAAATATAATAGAAGTAATAAAAGTAAAACTTCAAGGTATATAAGGATGGATGGAGGAAATCGTTTATTTACTAGATGAAAAAGGTTAGTTAATTCTTGCCTGACACTATTTTCATCACATAAAATACGTGCCAAGTATGGTATCATAGAATTCTTATACTTAGACGTGCGAGCATACAGCTTTCTGAAGTTACTCCTTGTTCTACCTGAGGAGATGCAAGGTGAAAGGAAGCTGAGGGTAAAGCGGATGCTCCAAGTCAGACAAAATCCCTTTAGCAAATTTATTGCATGAAGTCAAGTGCCTAACGACAACGACGTTAACTATGTGGTCCGCTGGGACACCACTCACCCTACTGACCGTCTTCAGCATTCTACGAATTGTGACATAGTCCTTTTTAAGCAAACCAGGAAAGAATAGGCAGGGGTGAACAATAAAGAAGAATAGGTAGGATGCAAGAGTTTATGAACTGTAAGAGGAGGGGTTGAGTTATACCTGAGTGTCTTAACTTCTTAATGTAAAATGTCAGGCGGAATATTTTACTGGAGACTGCTAAGACGTGGGAAGATCAGGAGAGATCAGAAGAGAGAATAAGTCCAAGATACTTAATTTCGGATTTGATTTCTATATCATTGTCGTCAATTTTACAACTGTCATGAGAATCGATGACTTCTTTTAACTGTCTTTTACATCTTAAGCTGAAATTAACAGAGTGTGATATTTAGAAGGATTCAGTTTAAGACCATTAGACTCAGACCATTTGCTGACTTCCGATAGAAAGCTATTTATTTTAGTACAATCTAGCTGGGAGTTAACAGCCATTGAAACCGTTAAATCATCAGCGTACTTCACAAAGTTTATTTCATCAGAGTGAGGCAAGTCATGCAAGAAGAAAGAAAAAAGAAAAGGAGAAAGAACAGCACCTTGTCACCCACAGTTGCTTTTGAGGTATAATCTATGGATTATAATAGAGGTTTTTTGTATTTCCCAATGAATGAAAAAACAAAACGAGATTGTTTTTACTGACGTTTCGCTATTTAATGCTAATAGCTTTCTCAAAGTATTATTAAACCGGAATTTACAAAATCTCAGCATATATATAACAAAGAATTAGGGGGTGAGAAAAATATAGACTTAGTTCAACTTAAAAGGACATATTGAAAGTCAAAATAACAATGAAGATCGTTCAAACCAAATATCAAAGGTAATAGTATATCTGTTATTATATCAAAATAAAGTTTACTAACTTGATCATCGTTCGTTACTCTGGGGTCATTTTTGGTTGTCAAGTTCGAGAATAGGTAAAGGTAACCAAACTAAGTGTAGAATGTGAAATACTTGATTATCGTTCGTCAGTATGAGGTCATTTTGGTTGTCATGTTGGGGAGTAGGTAAAGGTAACTAAACTAAGTGTAGGCTGTGAAATACTTGATCATCATTCATCAGTCTGGGTCGTTTTTTGTTGTCAAGTTAGCGAACTGGTAAAGATAGTAAAACCAAGTGTAGATTGTTGGATTTTGTCAGTGTGTAGAATTATGAAAGTAGTGTGTGTTTACATAGTGAACTTGCTCACCACATTTGCGTTGATTTTGCTACTTCATGGGGGAGGGTGTTGTAGCCAGGTTAGATTCTGTTTCAGTCCATCATTCCTATTCAGGCAATTTGGATTCCACTTGATATGAAGTGCTTCTGATATTAGACGTTCTTTGTGGTTTCTGAAGTTTTTCTGGATTATTTCAATATTATCAAAATCAATTTTGTGGCCTGATTCTATAGCATGTAGACCTATGGCTGATGATTTTTGAAGTTTTTCCAGTTCAACTGGATTTCTTGGTGGTCGAAGAGAAGCTCTACGGTGTTCATTTCTTCTGATTTTGATTTCTCGAGATGTTTGTCCGATGTAGATCGCATCACATTCCGAGCATTTTATTTTGTAGACACAATTAGATAGAGAATCTTTCGGGATTTGGTCTTTTATATGGACAAGGTTGTTTTGAAGTGTGTCCGATGTTTTGAAGAAAACTCTAATGTCGAGTTGATTAAGTACTCTTCTGATATCGTCTGATGTCTCTGCTCTATATGGAATGACGACTGTTGAAGTCCATGTTTTCGGAATGCATTTTCGGCCATACTTAATGTTTGTGTTGATTTTGTTGATGAAGTTCGTTGGGTAGTTGTTTTGCTTGAGAGTTTTAGTGATGTTTGAAATTTCTTCTTCTTTTTCTTGCTCATCTGTTATCAGGGAGTGTGCTCGTCTAAGAAGACTTGAAACAACTGAAATCTTTGCGCTGATGGGGTGTGATGATTTGAAGTCTAAATATTTGTTGGAGTGGGTTTTCTTCCTGAATATGGATATACTAAAATGTCCGTTTTCCTTTCTCTTAACTAGGCAGTCTAGAAATGGAAGTTCACCGATGTCTGATTCTGCCTCCGAAGTGAACTGGATTTTGGGAGATACACAGTTTATTTTCTCCAGGAATGAATTGTGTAGATCCCGTTTTAGTACTACAAAAGTATCATCCACATATCTTAACCATATTTTAGGAGTGAGTATGTTTGAAAAGATATTATTTTCGAATTTATTCATGTAAAGATCGGCGACTATTGGGGAGACTGGTGAACCCATAGCAACACCATTTGTCTGTCTATATAAACTCCCTTTGAATGTAAAATAATTACTTTCCAGACAGAATTTTAGGCTCTTAATTATTTCACTGGTGTCCAGTGGACATCTTTGTGATAGCGTTGTATCTGATTCTAGTAGACTGGAAATGATGTCAAGACTTTCGGTAATAGGGATGCTAGTATATAGTGAGTTAATATCATAGCTTACCATAATGTCTTCTTTATCAATTTCTCGGTGTTCTATTTGGGATTTGAAATCATATGAATTTTTTACAATATTTTGAGTGTCCTTTTGTAGTGGTTGTAGTATCGAGAGTAAGTATTTAGAAAGGTTGTATGTTGGTGAGTTGGTGAAATCTATCACTGGTCTTAGTGGAACTGTGGGTTTATGTATCTTTGGTTGACCGTAGAATCTTGAAGGTATATAAGATTTTGGTTTTAGTGTAAACAAGAGCGAATTTCCAATTTTGGGTATCATTTCTTGAAGGAGTCTGTTTGTATTTAGTTTTATTTTGTTTTTTTTTTTTTTTTTTTTTTTTTTTTTTTTTTTTTTTTTTTTTTTTTTTTTTTTTTTTTCAATCGCCTTCTTTTCATAATCCGTTCTGTTCATTATCACAGTGACGTTCCCCTTGTCGGTTTTCGTTATGACGATGCTTTTGTCTTTCTTCAAATTTCTTAAGGCTTCATATTCTTGTTTGGTGAGATTAGATGTTATGTTTCGTTGTGTCATTAATATGTATGATATCTTTTGACGAGCAGATTGTGATTTTTCATTGGTGAGTTGTTGTAGAGCAGGTTCAATCATAGGTGCTATTTCCTGGACCGATAATGGCTTTCTAGTTATATTGAAATTCAAACCTTTCTGTAGTAATGACATTTCATTTTCGGTTAGTATCTTGTCTGACATGTTATGTATGGCTCTAATATTCCCCATATCATTTGTTGAGGTTTTCTTTGGTTGTTTCTTTTCTTTGAGTTTTGAGAATTTTTGTATATGTCTTCTTTTAGTGACATTATGAAAATGAGATTCTCGTTCATTGAACAATTTTTGAAAGGATTCATAGATATGATTTGTAACAAGTAATGTTAAGCAGTCATCTATATTTTTGATTCTCATTCGATAAGATTCAAGTTTGATGTTGCATATATGTATACGTTCTCGTAAAAATACTTTGGAGGTATGATTTGCAGCAAGTATGGATTTGTGTGAATATTCAGGAGGTTTAACAAGTAGTGATTTGGGAATAATTCCACTTTGCAGACAGCGTAAATTGAAAATACGATGATTATAAAAGTTACATTTATGCTTCGATAGAGTAATCCGGTTTTTAATTAGGTTATATATATCCAAACCAAGTTCACTTTTAACGGTCTGAAAAAATTTGGGCATTGGGTATATGATATTCATTATAATAGAGGTTTTTTGTATTTCCCAATGAATGAAAAACAAAACGAGATTGTTTTTACTGACGTTTCGCTATTTAATGCTAATAGCTTTCTCAAAGTATTATTAAACCGGAATTTACAAAATCTCAGCATATAATCTATGGATATTACTGATTTAAGGTTATTTAAAATACTAATGTTTTTTTTAACAATAATTTTTGAATTATTATGGTCGTATAATTTCCGAACCTGATCAAAAAGTTATCAACACAAAATTCTTAGTTCAATAATCAGTCTTTTTTGAATTTTTAATAAACATCTTCGATCAATTAACTGTGCATAAAATACAAAGACTTAGAGTTCGAGAAGTAAATTTCCCTCCCCCTGACAACGATACAATCATCATCGGTTGCTTATAAGTGTGGAAGCATGATTTTTAGCCTTTTACTGTTCACAATGATTCCTATTTCCAGGTCATTTGAATCCTCGGTAACTAGCATTTAAGGTGACTGTATTTCTATGCAATAGGACATTTGAACTGACTGTATCTAACTACTATAGATTGAGTGTGCTGATTATACTTTTATGCTCATCAAAAATAAAACCTCCTTACGTATAAGATTATTACACTAATTCAACATTAGTGTGTGTGTGAACTGATTGAGGCTAAGTTTTAACGGAGAACTTTGCACAGGAGTGCACCAGCGTATATGGTAACACTCCATGTAGTAAACAAAGCTAAACACAAAAGAGATTCAAAAGAAGTATTATGAGCAGAAACGTTATAGAGAAAGAATAGTAACTTATAAAAATTTAAGGATTTAGTGGATACGTGAAATTACAGAAAGTGAATATATCTACGCCATCGAGAAAGATTTTAGGCTATACCATTACTTACAGTCTATACCCAACGATTCTTAGGATCCCAACCAACGCAAACAGGCAATCTACACCCTATCTCTCCACGTGGGTTAAATTAACTGTCAAAAACCTCACGAAATGATGCCAAATTTTGGTTCAACTAGCCCGAACTCAGCCTCATATTGGCAGACATAACCCTCGTAGAAGGAGGAGTTGGCTAGGCATGCATGACACATGTTTGAGCCATCTCAATCCCTACTACTTGCTGAGTAAAAGTAAATAGAGACACATAAATAGAGAGACAGTTACAAAATATCCATTTCAAATTGAGAGATTTAAAGAATATTTTTATGAACTGAAGAACAGAACCGACGAAGTAATGTAGTTAGTTATTACTCGATAACCCACTACTGGACTCTATGAACCTTGTATAATGCAAGAGGGCTAATGAAACTACCAAGTTACCTAGGCTGAAGCAGGCGAGAAGGATCGATGATGTAGTGGTAACTTGAGACCTCCACATAATTATACATAATATAATATTTCTCCAAATAAATGTAATAAAAACTGTTTAAATAATGAGTGAAGATGAAAAAGGTACTTGAAAAGTAGGTAGGTTTCTATTTGAAACTGGCCTTAAGTAGACGCTAGAACTGTATAACTTTTGTTGTCTTATATTTCGCAAAGTTGTTAAATTTATCCCACGGCATATTTTGAACCTGAATGTTAGACTGTTGGCAGCAAAACTTATTCTTGGATCGTCAACATTCTTCAGTAGTAATGGATTACGTACAGCTCCAATGAAACTGATGTCCCCATAGGGATTCAAAGTTGTGTCACCCAGTGCTGTAGTCAGTCATCAAGTCATTGATCTGAAATTGATCTCTTGTAGGACTGTGATAGATACACTAGTAGGTAACCGCGGGTTATTTGGTGCCATATGTCTAGTCCCAAGCGCTGGCTGATTCTATTAGTAAAGTTTGCCACATAGTCACCTAGATGATGCAATCGATGCTTTTACAAGTTGTCATTAAAACAGTGATGCATACAACTTTACGATTTCCCAGTAGCAAGCGCCTGCCAACGGGAGACACTTTAACAACATTCGCAATGTGAATTGTGCTCTTATTTTTAATTATAAAAGTTGCAACTTATCACAATTAACCCTTACTCCAATAAATCTACGTAACTTCGCCATTTCCGAGCTCTGAGTGAAACAACAGGCTTCACCAGCACGTCTTCATTTTGTCTTTTTCTCCTCAGCCTTATTTAGCTTACTCCACGATTGCCTGTAGGCTTTCAACCTCCTCCATGTCACTGTCGGACGCCTAACTTATCGTTTCCCAAATGGGTTCAACTTGATAGAGTGGAGTGCTATATCACCTAACGGTCGCCTTTGAAAAATTCCAAGTATCAGTCAATTCACTGAATCACCATCATCTTTCGCTAACTGATTTTGAAGAGACGGAATTTCGTTGCTTGTGAAATTTAATATAAAAACTGAATTGTGTCAATGATAGGTAAGACAAATTTTCGACAGCATGTACAAGCGAACTAGAGGCTGAAAGCATTATTGCCAACATTCACAACTAATTTTGTCCAAATCTCTTCTGCAGGATATATATATATAATAAAGATTAAAGGTAAATTGGAGACACGGGTCCAAAAATTAATTATGTAATAGGTAGAAAGAGTAAATATAGGGTTGGTTGAGAAGAAATTGTTACTTAAATGCCATACAAAGTTTCTAAAAACAAAAAAAATTATTAAAAAAGTCGTAGAACTTGGGATTATACCCAAGGTAGAAGAAAGTGGTGTAGAAGTTTCTTCTGTGCGCATAAATCAGGGCTGTCTATCCGGCTCGATAACACCTTGGTAATGCAAAGTATACAATTCTCCATTGACATCCTATTTCATATTGCGTCACCCTTGTCAATACTTACCAATCTTCACCACCCTAGTTACAATTTTGAGTATTCATCACATTTTAGAAACATTTTGATGACGTAAACAGTAACCCTAACTAATTTTTATTTCATTTTTGTTTGACAATCCTAGAGTACGTAAACACGCAAAATAATTATGTATAAATGCGATTGTGCAGCTAGGTGAATGAATTCACCGAAAAGAGACTCTTCGCTGAACTTTGTTGTTCTTATATGCGTATCAGAAAGTCTTCATTCTGTTAAAGTTGAATCTATAATGACGTTACAATTGAAAATGTAAATGAATTCTGTTAGACACACTGACCAACAAACCAACACAGGTGGTAACCTAAATCTACATCAGTTCGGTTTGTCACATTTTTTAGCACCACAGAACATAAAGGATTATTAATCATGCTTTTGGAATTGAGCAATAGGAAATTAAAGACTATGTGTGAAAGTTTCAGTAGATTTATGTGTTACTGGGATCTTCCAATAACAGCCTTTATATGACGTTCTATTTTACTTGGTTCACCTAATTGCATTGAGTTGTGATAGTGTTATCCAGTTGAGGAAAACCAAAACACACTTGTTTTGACACTAAACAAATTAATTGGAAAGACATTTCAAAAATCACATATACATCTATGTATAACTACTTGGGCATTTAGTTTCACTACTGGAACAGATACCCTTTTAAGTCCTACCAAAGCTCTTGATAATATCGTCTTAAATATAGGCAGCCGATAAGAAAAATGTACCGACATTTTCTTGATAATTACGTCTTGGCATTAATGCGAAGATGTGCCTTATGAATTTTTATCGAAGACGTTGAGTAATATTTAAAACAAATATGCATAATAAAATTTTTGCACTAACAGTTTAAAACAACCACTTAATCTTAAAAATAATAGTTGATTAGGAAATATATACGAGTAAATGAAAGAAGGAAAACCACTGTGATAACAGACTAACAAACGAAATTTGACAGTATACACATAATACCCATTCACCGGGAGAAAGATTCACCATATAAATGGAAGTAAAGGCAGGATTAAAATTATTATATTACTATGCAAGTTACATCAAGGCTTCGTTAGACGTGTTAAAAATTGTAATTCAAGTGTTGGTTTTTAGGGATTTGATTGGTTTCAGGATTTCATCATTAGCTGACATTAGTTAGAGAACCATTGGAAAACCTGGGAGTACTGGACAGCTGTTTCGTCCTAGTTTGGGACTCTTCAGCAGTACGCACCCACCGGGTGATGAGATTGTAATTTACCTGATAACCCCACACCCACCCATCCCCCCCAAAAAATATTATGAAGGTTTCTACCGAATGTAGTTTGCGAAATAACTAAAAACATTTCCGTTAGAGGTATTTTCAGCAAATTAATCGAAAAATTTATAACCTACATTTAATTGAAATAACATTATCCATGTTATAATCTCAGCAAACGCGAAATCTCACTACACACTGCTGATATACCTGCCTCAAACACTGGCAAGCGAGGAGAGAAGAACACGCTAGATCAGCGACAGGAAGATTTTAGAAGATCTCGACTTCACAGATAGCTTATGTCTAATGTCACACAAACTAGAAGACTTACAGGAATGCACAAAGCAACAAACTGGATGAAGAAACTGCCAGCGAAAATAGAACTACAGGTAAACACACACAAGTAAGAGACCGAAGTGATGAAGATAACCAACCAACGAACACCACCACCACCACCAACAACAACAACAACCAGCACAAATCACCATCAACGCGAAGAATGTGGAAGAGGCCACCTCCTCCACTTATTCGGGAAGCATCAGTCCAACCACATCCAGTCAAAACAGATGTAGTTGTCAAAGCCAGCCAGTCAGCCAGTAAGTCAACCAGCCATCCACACATCCATCAAATCAGCCAGCCAGCCAACCAACCAGCCAGCCAGAGCCGGGAAGGGCAAGATTCAACTCATCATCAACCTGAAATCTGTTCGGAAGTCTCCAGAACTCCGCCTCAGTATGATCAACGAGATTCTGATTCCGTTCACCACACATGTTCAGCCAGTCACTTCTCCATATACGTCAGAGAATTGGTTAGCGTGTCACGAACAGCATTTCCAACAACCAGTTGCAGACAATTGTCAACAGCTGCCACCCTCGCCGTCTGGCTACATATTGAATATCAATTGGGCGGCTGGCCGGTCGGTCAGGAGGAATTAGCACCTAGAATCTCCGAGAACAAACCAACCAAGATCCGATTGCTCAACAAATATGATGGAGAAAGTGGAGATGAATAGGACATATACTGAGCAGACTGTTGAATGACATCGTGCTGAATGCAGGCGATGGGTCGAGTGTGACCCAAATGGGAAGCAACGAGTGGTTGATCAGTGGGAGTTTGAAGTGGAGAAGATTGTGGAGTGGGTGAGAGGTTATGGTCAGTCATGTACCTAGCTGAGGAGGGTTACTGGAAATATCATGGAGTGGAGATATGTTGTTGAACTCGGAACCCAAGAAAGCTGTAAATGAATAAGAATATGCGTGTTAAAATGAAATTAATAATGCAAAATTCTATTGCTTAGGATTTCTATGTTGGTTTCTCATATAGAAAACAACAAAAAGGAACTTGATGTGAAACTATCTGAAGCTAAATCATTGTATTAAAAAGTGCAGCAACTGCACAAAAATATAATTACTGACAAAAGAGAACAATTTTTTTATCCAGTGTAATGTCCAAAATCAACAATGTGGAAACAAACACTGTTACAGCAAACTTTAGCTTTTCGATAGCCTTTTTGTGCCTGTTAGCTATTTTCAGTTTTTTCATAATATGGAATGAACAGCACATTATAGAAGTATCGGTGTTTAGCCTACTTGATTTTCTCAAAACGAAATCCATGTACCATATTACATTTCCTTGAGATTCGATTTATTTAACTCAAGGATAGTGAGTAGTATTATGTTTGCAATCTGAAAGGGTAATATATGCATAAAGTTTAGCTGAACTGACATCTGAGAAATTCATTTCCCTTATTAAGGGAGTGTCTCAACCGTGACAGGGCGTTAACTTCTAACACATAAAATCCGAACAGCTGGAAGTGGAATTGTTTTCAAATGCAATTGCTATGAATAAATACATTAGTCGACAAGGAAAAAAGTATTGTTTGGCAACCGTAAAGAATAAAAGGCACAGTTAAATGACCTTGAATCGACAAATTATACTCCTATAGGTGAAATGCGGTGTTTTACTATAAAAAGTATAGTAACAGGATATATATATGTATATCAGAAAAATGAATTATTCAGTGTACATACCTCCGGTGTGCTGAGAAAATGGATCCCCTTATTTAGTTGAAAAGGTTATTGATATATGCCATTCTATTTCGTTTTTGATATGCCCAAAATCCTTCAATCGAATTTTTTATGAGAACCTAATTTAGAATCCACTAATCCTGATGATGATAGCCACAATGCTCAACATTTCAAATAGATGTTATCCATAATCTTTCTTGGAATTTCGCCCTCAATCTTAATCATAAATTTAATTTAAATCTATTCATACTCTAATCAAAAACCTTTTCTAACCCTAAAGCTACATTAACGTCAACTATAAAGCGCACCCTAAATCAGGGGAAACTTACAACTAAGTCTATGAAAAGCATCCTTTTGTAATGTTAGGTGACTTGATTGATTGGTTCAAGGTTATTCGGCTGTAGTAGATATTCTTTACTCTTGTTGGATATTTCATCAGTCAGCATTTCCAAACTCTCATTTCCCACTTCAGTTATTAAGTGAAGCTGTTTTGTAGCAGAAAAGCGAATGATTTTGAGTTAACCCATTCGTATCTTGACCGAAAATGTGACTGCTTTCCAGAATGCATTTTGAGGTTTGTTGACAACATAAAGTATAGTAATACAGTCCACTTGATTCGTAAATAAATACCCCTTTAGCTGCCTACAAAAGCACAACATTTAACACTCAAAAATGCCTACAATGTTTTATATACTAACTTGGATCACTGTGCATTTGTTTCACTCTTCTGAGTTCCTAATGGAACATATGAATTCAAATGTAATCGTCAAAATTGCTGTAGTGATGATTTTATTTTTACTGGGTGGGATTGTTTGCCTCATGCCCAATCTTCCCTATTTGCCTGACTTACTACCAACTAAGGGGATATTTAGGAGTAGATCTGCCTTGAAACAGGACTCGTACCACGAGAGTGGTTGGTGAGAATTCCACCAATGAACCACCAGTGCACTTACTGTACACTTACTATTAGCCTCAATTTATCTCACTTAAAGATAAATGGTTTCCGTTGTTATCTGAGACGTTTGCGGTTTTTAATAATAGTTATGTATTTAACTTCCAGTGGATATGTGGCTGACTGTATTTTCCCTCAATAGGTTTGGGCTTCAAGTCCCACTTCAACTTTTTTAACTTAAGCAATTAGATGAAATCATCTGCTACACGGAAAATCTGCTCCTTATTTCTACTGCCTAACGAACTTACTGATCCGCTGTCTCATAAACTTCGTCAAGGGAGTGCCTTAGTTTGAAATGTTTTCTTTCTACACTTCTACCTTATAATATAAATATTCCTAAAGGTTCAGTTCTGTTAGGTTAACATCGTATTCCACAGGGTTGAATATTAAAATCAGAGTGATTTAGAATACACCTACCATAATCTAACAAAGTTTCTCATATCTCATTTCGTGCATTTCAACGCATAATCTTCATTAGCAGATTGCAATAGCCTACATACTTGACAGATATTTTGTTCAGGGCATATATATTGTATTATTCAGTAGGCGCTTATTCTACAAAGCGAACTGTAATCACATTCAGATTATCATATTGATCAAATCTACTGGTGCTTTAAGATACACTATTAAAATGTAAGCATAATACAGGATAATCAGTGGATAAGACATTAATTTTAAAGCACAGGGACTTGTTACATCCTCCAAATTTAATAATTCAAGAGGAAAATAGTGGTCAGCTTAAACAACAGGTGAATGTAACCCACTGTAATTCATTTGTCTTATTAAAGTGTTAAGTTGTTAGGAAATAATTTAATAATAAGACACCTTCAGAATATTTCACCTGGATCTATTTATTTAGACATAATTATATCAGGAGATATATAAAAGTTTCAAAAACAGCCTGCCTCTGAATAGTGTGCCAGGATAGTACACACAGTGTCTATTTAAATGACATCCTCGATTACATAATGATACTCCTTTCTATTAATTTTTCTCTTCATTCATGTGTTTCAAGCTTTTATTCAAATTGCGTAAGTTCCTGTTGGTATTCAGTATAGTTTAAACAGTGACAGGAAATAACTGTGAATTGTTCCATTCATTCTGTTAAGTTTTCATAGACACAAAGTCTGATGAACGACTTCACTGAAAATAAAGAAAGACTTTTACTGTAACATTATTACACTTTTTCTGGTGCTTAACTGTGTGTTTTAGTAATATATACGAAGAAAAGCAGATGAGACAAGACATTACACATCTTAGCAGGTGAATATGCATATACAGATATACGCATTGAATGTAGTCAGTGAATGCAATAAGAGCATCTTAACGTGTGAGGAACTTGATGATAGACAAAAAAGAAACTTTTTCCCCAGTACAGTAATATAGTCGATAATACCTTGTTCCTCATTACAAATATAAAATTAAAGTAAGCCTAAACGAAGTTATTATTTGTTTTATAGAAACGAATTTGAAGAGACCATTGTAATTTAAGGTTAGTTATGTTTCAAGGAAATAATTGTTTACATTGCCTAGCAACAGTGATTAAACAAAGTTCAAATATGCTTTATTTTATTATTAATTAACAAATATAAAATTAACACACATTATCGAAGGAATACAGCAAAAAGCGTTGTTCGCAAATTTTCTTCGAAGGAAAGCCGCGAGCGTATTGCAAATATTGATTGTAGAACCCTACTAGGCTCACTGAAAACGACAATTCTTTCAAAAGATATTAGATTATGAGCGAACTACACACATTTATGCCAACGTATTTTAATTTCCCAGCTGATTGTCGGTTAATTCCAGTCCCTTTGTTCTGCATTTCAAGGACATTCTAAAATTCCGTGTACTAATTAATGGTGAAACAAATCTGCGTTACTGGGGAAATCTTATTTATTTCTGCAAGTACTTCAGTGTGAGAAAAATAGCAAAGTGACGTTGCTTGGCAGAACAAATTACAGAAAAGGAGTGCAGTCAATCTGTTATCACCACGACAGAAAAATAAAGGAGAGTTTTAGGTTTGTTCCTTAGTAAACTTGCTTTAAGTTTCTGAATTTTAATTTCCTGCAGTCATTTATATCCACTGTTTTTCTGCATTTTCTCTTGCTTCATTTACGATTCATGAATGTTCTCTATTATTTATTATGAATAAAAAATCCATGCAAGGAACAACTTGTAATATTTGTTCGAACAATGTATCGTGTAATATTATTATTATTCTGTGGCGATTGACTATTTCTATCTCTGTATTGTTTAAATACTTACTGTTGATTGTTAATATATTTCTTATATGAATTGCATTATAATTCCGCTAAATACAAATTCTTGAATTCCGCCCTCTCTGTGTTTTGGTTGGATTCTTGTAATTCGGTCATCTAGAAATATTAATACTACAATTAATAAATAATTACAACAAATTGGCGTCGCGATGGAACTAAATAACCTTGGCAAATTTCCTATAAATGGTTCACCTCGGGAGATTGCTGATTATTTGGAATGCTTCGATGCATGGTGCATTTCAAAGAACGTTCGGGATGACAAAATTCCAGCTCATTTCATTACTGCTATTGGGCTAGATGCATATAGCCTAGTAAAGACTCTGGCGTTTCCAGATAAACCCATTTCTCTGTCATATGACAAGATTCGTGAACTTCTGATAAATCACTCCCACGTAAATACTTTTGAGACAAGAGAGAGGGCTCAATTCAACAAACTGGTTCGTGCTCGCAATCAGAAGAATAGAGACTTCATTCTTCAACTTCAAATTCAAGCTTCAAAGTGTAACTTTGGAGATCAGCTGCATACTCAACTACGTGATCGTCTAATTGCTGGAATCAATATTCCTAAGTTAGAGAAAGAGTTAATTCAGATTCCTTCTTGTACCTTTCAAACTGCTAAAGATTTATGTATTACATATGAAGATGTCAACAGTGAATACTCTGCTCCCACTACGTCAGTATCTGATGTCATGTTGTCCAAAGTCGAAAATACAAGTGGTCATGGAAAGCAATCCAAACTGTCGTCCACAGGTAATAGAATGCAGCGAGAGATCAAAAACATTAAACCGTGTTTTTCCTGTGGAAAGTTACATCTACGAAGCACTTGCCGTTTTCGGGGTGCTAAGTGTCACAAATGTGGTAAAGTTGGACACATCAAGACTGTTTGCAGAAGTTCGAATACTTATGTTACTCAGAATCCTGATAATTCTTCCAATTTATCTGGTAAAATGCAGTCGATGTCTCTTTCAACTTTTCCCAATACTCAATCTCATCTAATGAGAACCTTCACTACAAGTTCAGGCAAGTCCCATTGTTTTATAATTGATACTGGGAGTACTGAATCTATAATTTCTAAGAAAGATTTACAATCGATTTGTAAGAATGTCCAGATAGACCCTACTACTAGTTCAATTACAGGCATAACTGGTCATAAATTACCTCTTATCGGTGCTACTAACATTTCTTTGAAATCAGACAGTGGTAATTTTGTAAATATTCCCTTTCTTGTTAGTGAATATGGTCCATCTTTATTGGGATTAAAAGCCCTTAGATTGTTAAATGTCGAAATCTCACTTTGTACTGAGTTGTTTGATGAATCTTTGTTCAGAGAATTACTTCTCCAATGTTCAAAGAGTGTAGGTGGTATGAAGATTCAGCCCATCCATCTTGAAATAGAGGGTGATCCTATCTTCCTGAAACGCCGATTAATTCCATATGGATTGCGAGATGCAGTTAAGAAAGAGTTAGACAAGTTGGTTGAGCAAGGCATACTTATGCCAGTTGAGTCTTCAAATTGGGCTACTCCTATTGTTACGCCACTAAAGGCTGATGGAAAAACACCTAGAATTTGTGGTGACTACCGCCTTACACTCAATAGTCGTCTACTACAGCAAAGTTGCACTACTCTAGAAACTGAAGACATTCTCTACAAGCTACATGGCTCAAGATACTTTTCCAAAATAGATCTAAAAGATGCCTATTTGCAAATTCCTCTTGATGAGGCGTCTAGTGCATTAACAACCATTAATACTCCATTTGGATTGTTCAAGTATAAGTTCTTGCCTTTTGGTTTAAAGGTTTCACTCGCAATATTTCAAAATGTAATAAATCAGATGATAGATGGATTAGATGGTGTTGAGTCATACCAAGACGACATTATAGTTCATGGTCCTAATATCGAATTGCATAATGAACGTCTTTTAAAACTGTTCAGGCGTTTATGTGAGAATAATGTTCTTGTTAATCCATCTAAATGTCATTTCACTTTGTCGTCTGTATCATGCTTGGGATACACAGTAGACTCCGAAGGTTTCACACCTGATGCTAGTCGTTTGGCACCTCTAATTCAAGCACCGTTGTGGTGAGAGCAGGCTGCTAGCCGATTGGTTGGCACTAATCTACGTTAAGGTCTAGGTCACTAATATGGGCCGTGAGAAAATATGAACAAGGCTGAGTCAACAACCAATCACAGCAAAGTTAACGTGGCAAAATATGATTCGCAGATAGAGAACTCTATTTGTCAAGGAATCCCGAAACAACCAATCAGAAGCCTGCGTTTGTCTACCTAAAAACAACCAATCAGATGACTGCGCTTGTCTATAATAATGTAGTTGAAATATGTATAAATACGTGTTGATTTTCATAATAAAACGATCTGTTGCCTGGCCCTTGTCTTCTGTTGTTACACCGTCACCTAATAATATGTCATCGTTGAGATCATGGATAGGTACTCTTCAGTTTTACTCCAGATTCATTCCCAATTTCACTCAACTGTTATCTCCGCTTTTTGATATTGTCTCCAGTAAACAATTTAATTGGGAACAACAACATGAGTATATCTTGTGAAAAACTTTGGAGTTTCTTAATAAACAAGCTTTCTTAAGACCTTTTTCATTGAAAGATAAATCTGTTCTCACTACAGATGCTTCTCCTATGGGTATAGCTGCACTGCTTGAGCAAAATGGACAACCTGTTATTTGTATTTCAAGACGTCTAAGTAAGAGTGAACAAGGGTACTCACAAACCCAGAAAGAGGCTCTAGCAGTTGTATGGGCAATAAGGCGCTTGCACAAGTATCTCTTTGGTACTAAGTTTCACATAGTTACTGAACATCAGGCTTTGAAATTCATTTACAATCCAGAAAATTCGTTGAGTGGATCATCTGCTGATATGGTTCAAAGATGGAGTTTAGAACTAATTGCATATGATTACAATATTGAACACAGATCAGCTAAGGATATACCTCATGCAGATTTCTTATCTCGTTACTCATTATTTGAAAATTCTCCTAATGACACTGATTATTTGTTAATCCAGCTGCTTCCTGGGGATAGAGTTCGACTTTTACACGATACTGGGAAATATTACGGGAGCATCATAAATGCAACAAAAAGAGGTTGTAATATTGAGTGTAAGCGAAGATTTCCAACTTTTATGAGAGAAGAGATAAAATTTCAGTCCATTTTTAGGATTTCTATGTATGAATGACAGAATTATTATTCCTCCAACATTAAGATCTGAGATTTTGGATGATCTTCATTCTGCTCATCTGGGAGATGATAAAATGAAATTACCAGCACGCCTAACATGCTGGTGGCCGGAAATTGATGCTTACATTGGCAAGAGATCAAAGAGCTGTTCCAGCCGTTTTCATAAAATGTCCTATGGAAAGTCATCGTAGAAGCCGTGGCCTGCGTCCTCTGAGGTTTGGCACCGTATTCATGCAGATTACCGTGGTTCACACTTAAATTCATACTATGCTTTAGTTATTGTGGATTCTTATTCTAGATGGCCAGAAGTCATCATTACAGATAGTCCTAATGCAAAATTCACTCACAGAGCTTTGGGGGAGATTTTTAGTCGAGAAGGAATTCCAGATGTCTTAGTTACTGACAATGGTACTCATTTTACGGAGAAGAACTTCAATGATTGGCTCAAACATATAGGTTGTCGTCATTTGTACACAGCACCACGTCATCTTCAGTCAAACGGGTTGGCAGAAAATTTTGCACGAACATTAAAGAGTGCTATGACATCAACGAGTCCTCAAAATTTTGATGAGCTAGAGAGATGAGTGGGTAACTTCTTACTTCAATATCGCAATACGGAGCATACAAGTACTCATGAAAGTCCTACAAAACTATTTAAATCTCGAATTCTCAGAAAGCATCTGATGTCCATGACTTCTGATGTACATTATTACAGAGAAAAATGATTATAGACCTTCTATTAGTATCATACTACAAAGAATGGGAAATCGAATGGTGAAGATATTAGACTTTGAAGATAATTCAGTTCATAACAGACACTTGGATCAAGTGAGAATAAATGAGGTAGGTCGTTCCGATTATGATTGTAATGATTCCGCTACCAATCCTGATTTTGTAGATAATTCAGAAATAAGTCTAGATGATACTGATGGAAATAATATCACAAAATCAGTTGAAAGATCGCAGAGACTGGCAAGCAAACTGCGATATCATTATAAATACGCAAGGAGACATTCGACGTGTGGCGGATGTGGTGATTGACTGTTTCTATCTCTGTATTGTTTAAATACTTACTGTTGATTGTTAATATATTTCTTATATGAATTGCATTATAATTCCGCTAAG
Source organism: Trichobilharzia regenti (assembly GCA_944472135.2). Lineage (NCBI taxonomy): Eukaryota > Metazoa > Platyhelminthes > Trematoda > Strigeidida > Schistosomatidae > Trichobilharzia > Trichobilharzia regenti. Next base: position 36,611,217 of record OX235270.1, on the reverse strand, counting down.
TACAAATTCTTGAATTCCGCCCTCTCTGTGTTTTGGTTGGATTCTTGTTATTCGGTCATCTAGGAATGCTAATACTACAATTACAAATAATTACAACATATTCCCTTGGATTCCCAGTGGAACATAAGGCTCCAGATACACATATCCACTCTATTATATCTCCTGTTGCCCTCTTCAGCCGAGCACAACATTGACCCCATTCTCTCATCCTATCCAACTCACACAATCTTCTCCACGTCAAACTCCCACTGATCAACCACTCGTTGCTTCCCATTTGGGTCACACTCGACCCATCGCCTGCATTCAGCACGATGTCATTCAACAGTCTCCTCAGTATATGTCCTATTCATCTCCACTTTCTCCATCATATTTGTTGAGCAATCGGATCTTGGTTGGTTTGTTCTCGGAGATTCTAGGTGCTAATTCCTCCTGACCGACCGGCCAGCCGCCCAATTGATATTCAATATATAGCCAGACGGCGAGGGTGGCAGCTGTTGACAAATGTCTGCAACTGGTTGTTGGAAATGCTGTTCGTGACACGCTGGCCAATTCTCTGACCCATATAGGAGAAGTGACTGGCTGAACATGTGTGGCGAACGGAATCAGAATCTTGTTGATCATACTGAGGCGGAGTTCTGGAGACTTCCGAACAGATTTCAGGTTGATGATGAGTTGAATCTTGCCCTTCCCGGCTCTGGCTGGCTGGTTGGTTGGCTGGCTGGCTGATTTGATGGATGTGTGGATGGCTGGTTGACTTACTGGCTGACTGGCTGGCTGGCTTTGACAACTACATCTGTTTTGACTGGCTGTGGTTGGACTGATGCTTCCCGAATAAGTGGAGGAGGTGGCCTCTTCCACATTCTTCGCGTTGATGGTGATTTGTGCTGGTTGTTGTTGTTGTTGGTGGTGGTGGTGTTCGTTGGTTGGTTATCTTCATCACTTCGGTCTCTTACTTGTGTGTGTTTACCTGTAGTTCTATTTTCGCTGGCAGTTTCTTCATCCAGTTTGTTGCTTTGTGCATTCCTGTAAGTCTTCTAGTTTGTGTGACATTAGACATAAGCTATCTGTGAAGTCGAGATCTTCTAAAATCTTCCTATCGCTGATCCTGCCTATTCCTCTCTCCTCACTTCAGTCCACCACCATTATTTTATTTATTTTATTTTTGATTACAGCTTAATTCCACACCGTATTTTTGGTACAAGTATGGAATTTTCAGCATGGATATCGGTAGCTCAAATTTTGCAGGCCGACCTTAGATATCAGGTGTGTGTCGGCAGGGGATCGAACCTTGGACCATGTTCATGGTTGGCGATAATCCTAACCACTGTGCCACCGACACACATGAGGAATATAATCGATGATAATAGACTCTCTTGTCTTTCTCGTGTGTCCACTTTGAACTCCCCGACCAGCTTTATGTTGTGGATCACCTGACATGTGGCATTGTCATATACCCCTTTAATGAGGTCGAAAAAGACTTGATGTACGCCGTAGTCTTGAAATGGTTTTCAGATTACTTCTCGGTTAACGCTGTCTGTCGAAGGACTTCTCGAAGTTGATGAAGTTGGGGTAGGGAGGTGTTTAGCTGTCATTCCATGCTTGGTTCTATGATAACGATTCGTAGACCTGCAATTCAGCACATGATTTGCCTTTCTTTGATATCAATATGATATAAAAATAGACAAAATGGAGAGTGAGACAGAGAAATAAGTAGACATACCGATTGACAGCTAGATAGACAGATAGAATGATAGACATAAAGATAGAGAGACAGGCGTACATAAAAACATACATACTACACACCAACATTCATACATACATACTACATACACACATACATACGTGGACAGATATATAGATATATAGGCAGATATATTCATAGGAAGATAGCAACATTTATAGACATATACATATGTGTGTAGATAGATACACAATCGATATTAATAGATAGATAGGTAGATATATCAGTAGATGGATACCTGGATAGATAGATACTTAGCTGGATACTTATACTGATACATACTTATTTAGATATATAGATAGATAGACACACAGACAAATGCATGAATAGATAGATACGTAAATAAATAGACACATAGACAGATTAATAGTAAGCATAGATATATACATAGATACACGATAGTGGTTGGGGTCGCGCTAAATCACAAATTGGTAGAAGTTAGAATTCATGAGCCATTGAATCGGGTCCCAGTGGCTGAATGGTATACGAGCTTGCCTTGTAACCGGAAGGTCCTGGGTTCGAATCCCAGTGGGTGCGTACTGACGATGGTTCCCAAACTAGGATGAAACAGCAGCTGTCCAGTACTCCCCGGTTTTCAATGGTTCTCTAACTGATATCAATCCGTGATCAACCCGTAAAAATAGATATATACATAGACTGATAAGTAGAATGTTACATAGACAGATACATGTTTAGATACATAGACATATAGATAGTTAGATGCATAGATAGAGATAAATAGATGGACACATTGATAAATACACAGATAGATAGATATTTCGTGAGTGATTTTAAAAGATGTCATTAGTCGATAGACTAAATATGGATCGGGTATCACTGAGCAGGCACTCAATAAAAAATCATAAACCAGATGATATGCCTTATGTAGGTCTTCATATTTATGCGGAACTACGGACATAATACGAAAATACTAGGGGCGTATAACGCCTTCGTAGCTTTCACTAACTTTTAAGATTTAAAACCCATGCTTTTTCAGATGATTTGTGTCCAGTGGTAGTTCTGGGGCTGTTGGGGATATTTCTGGACGGATTGCATATGGTGGTCGATTCAAGAGTCTTTTGAGTTTAGCAGTACAGAGTTTCTTTTGTTCCACCTCTTTTTTAACCAGATTTCCTTTACTAGCTTTCATTGGTTCCAGTATTTATTGATTGCTTCCTGGATAGAGACTTGTTTGTTTGATATAGTGTTGTGAGGTCTCTCTTATCTGGTTCTGCTTCAGTTATTGGTCTGTTGGCAAAGTGTCTTTTGTCTTTAATAACACTGTCCTTTACTCCTTTGTACAGCGCTCTATATGTTCTAGTCAGTTTCTTCTTTCGTTGTCCACGTCCATGGTGGCGCGTTTTCTGCTTCATTCATTTTGCTCTATCCATGACGAGTTTTCTTCCTGTATTGGGGCCCACTGATATCTTCACACTTACATCACCTATTAGGAATTTTATGTCACAATTTGGTGTCTTTTCCATTACTGTTTGAAACTGTCAGTAAACGTTTTACTTATTTTCTTTTTCTGTGTTGTTTATATGTGCGTAGCATTGCACTGTTTTAACTTTACTACCTTTTGAATTGAATCTTGCTGTCATTATCATGGATGTGATTGGTTCCCACCACATAAGAGCTTTGGGTCCTGTTGGTAATATCATAATAGCCATTCCCTCAATGTGCTTGAGATTGTCGTCCGTGTGACCAGAGTAGACTATTTACCCTCTAGTGAACACTTTGGAGAGTCCATCTCCATCCCATCAACTCTTACGGATTCCACGGACTTCTCTGCTATATCTTCTCACTTCTTTGGCAACTTCGTCAGCCTTTGAATCGCTGGTTTCAGATGGTTGGAGGGAATCGGCAGGAAGCCTTGGACCCAGGCTTCTTGCTACCTGGCATTCACCAGTCAGAAAGGCGTATCTGCAAACCTGAAGAAACCGATGTGCCTTTTGAGGTTCTAACCCACGTTACCCAGTGCTGCAGTCAGAGACGTTGCCACTGAGCTATTCGGACTAGCGATTGACCTCCTGTAGGACTGTATGGGTTATTTTTGATTGGACACCGGTCAGTAACTGGTGTAATTTGTCCAGTCCTATCTTTGGTGCCAGACTGAATCCTGTCAATCAATCTGGCAATGTGGCCACCAGGCCTTCCCAATTTCGTACATTATACAAACATTCCACATCGCAACGCTTTATTTCGCTTTCATTTGAGAGAAGACACACTGGCTGAATGTCTTTCCCCAACCTTTTGTTTTGAAAAATTATCTTCAGTAAAGGCTAAGTTCTGATGACTTACTATTTATTATCAAGCATTGATATATAGCCATCTATAATACTGTCCAGCACCACAATGTGAGATATTTCGGGTTATGGATATTAATACCGCCCTGCTGACTGGCGAGTGCCAGGTAGCACGAAACCTGGGTTCAATGCTAACTGCCGATTGCTTCCAACTATCTAATATCATCAAAAACTGTTGTAAACAAATAAGAAATAATATGCAAATTATGCTTGTCAGGATTATTCTTAAAAATACAGTGCTTACCACTGCAATCGACAATTACTACAAGTGTGTGATAATCTTCAGGGGATAATTACATACTCTTCATTTACAATAGAGCACAGCAAAACTCTCAATGACTTAACTATTGGGTCTTACGAATTGGTGAGTTAAAGCTAGACAAATATCAAGCGGTCGTTTTGGAAATCCCGTAGCGGCCCAAGACAGTATTTAATCTTCAGCCACCATGCGTTACATTATTATTATTAGTTATTATTATATCCTTTAATTCCTAGAGGAACATAGAGCTTCAGCTGCGCGTCTCCATTGCTATCAGTTCTCTGCCAACTTTTTCACCCCGCTCCAAGTCTGCCCACACGCTTTCATCTCCTCCTCACATGACCTCCTCCAAGTCACCCTTGCACTGACAACCAACTCGCCGCTTACCTCTCGGGTTCCACCCGAGCAATGACTTGTCTAGTGATGTCACTTGATGGTTTGTTTTCTCAGAGTATGGCCAATCCAATCCACCTCCATTTCTTCCTGCCTATTTGTTTCACAATCGGCTCCTGCTGGGTTGGTTCGCTCATTGACAGAGATCCCTGTTGCTGATCTTTTCTGGCTGGCCATCTGATCTTGAGTGATACTGAGCAAAGACAACTGTTAATGAAGGTCTGAAGTTTGTTTGAGATGCTCTTTACGACGCGCAGTGCAAGTCTCTGATCCATCCGTATAGTAGCACTGACTTCGCATTGGAGTTGAAAATCCGGATTCTATTTTCGATGCTGAGTGCTGTTGACCTCCACACAGATTTGAGAGTAATGAAAGCTTGTCTTGCTTTTCCGATTCCGGATTTGATATCCTGGTCAGCCCCGCCTGTAGTTGAAACGATGCTTCCCAGGTCAGTGGGTAAAGGAGGTTGTTTCTTTCAGTTTCCTCCCATTTATGCAGGCTGATCGTTGTCTGTTGTTGTTGGTGGTGGTGTTGGCCAAGAATCTGCATCACCTCTGATTTATCTATGTTCACCTGAAGTCCTATCTTTGATGTTTCTTCTGCCAGCCTGCTGCTTTTCACTTGCATATCTTCCAGTTTGTGGGAAATCAGACATATATCATAGATATCAATAAATCAGCCTTAGCCTATCTCAGATACTTTCTACGTACTTTCGACTTTAACCTAAGAGAAATATTCAATTGAACGGTAGACACTGACGTGTGATTTTCTGGTAACGATGCTAATTAGCGCTTTAGCAGTTCAAATAAACAGTGGTATCGATATTCTAAGACATTAAGAATGTATTTTAGTGGATTAAATATCAAGAATCTTCTTACTAAGTCGTTTTGTTATCTTTATTCATGTCTGCTGGTGTTTCTCAGTCGACTGATAAACGTCACGGACCTTATTTTTCTGTAAGTGGAATACGAACAGCTTCATGTTCATTGGGTATGTTGCAGAGTTTCTCGCTCATTTTGTTCGACAGATAGTAACTGGTTGTTCCAATAAAACACGTTTATCCTTAAGAATATTTCTTTTAGGTTAGAAGGCAGTGGGTCGTGAAAGTAACTAAAATACAAACTTTTTAAGTAATCCGCGAATAATAGTTAAGCTTCACTGAGGATTCAGGAACTTGTAGGTAAGGAATCCCGAAAAGGACGGAATGTACATTCCAAATTTCACAGCTTGGCACCACCAACCAAACAGTAATTGCTTACTTTCCTGGCTTCATAAACAGCACTTTTCTTTTTGGAGTAAAGAGTAATGTGACCCCATATTGAACTGTATAGATTAAATGACAACCAAGTGGTCATTCCTGAACTACTAAACTCGCATTACATGGAAACAGATTTGCAGATACTGTTGTCTATGTTTGTAAGACTGGACTGTATGACAGGAATTTTTTAGCAATTAGCAGCAAATTCTTTCCGAAATCGCTTCACTGAAGGTGACATAAATAATACACTATTCGTTATCAGTCAAAACTCGGTAATGCTGACAATGGTTGACATATTACTACGCTTGGTCCAACCAATCTCCTTTCAAAACTTCACTACTCAGCAACTCTAAAGTCTCCTTAAATTTGTGTCTGTCAGTTGAAGATTTCGCGGGATAACTATTATTGATATTCATGCCTCAAGAAAATAATAGGCTGTTCAGCGAAAAAATTTTCTTTATAGACGAACTCATCTTCAGAGGGTGTACAGTCGCATTTATATTGGTCAAAAATAAATGATAGTCCATAGCTGAGTAATAGGGGGAGAGGAAATATTGATATAATTAATCAGAAGTGGCTTCAAAAAGAAAAATTGTAGTTGTAAATTACATATTACTCAACAGCCCAAGGGAAGAAAGCGTTAAAAATTTGAAAAGGTTAAATTTGTTATTGAGTGAGAAAAAAGGTAGTTGAGTGTGAATTTAACAATTTTTTTTTTGATTTACAGCTTGATTCCACACTGTACTTTTGGTACAAGTATGGAATATTCAGCATGGATATCGGTAGCCCAAATTTCGCAGGCCGACCATAGATATCAGGTGTGCGCCGGCGTGGGCTCGAACCCCGGACCATGTGCATGGTCGGCGAGAGTCCTAACCACTGTGCCACCGACGCACAATTGTGAAGAGGATGAAAAAATGTATGAAAGGAACATATGGGAGTGATAATAGTGGACTAATTATTAAAGTAAAAGCAAACTAATCATTAAAAATAAAAATTACTGGGAACGACTAGTCAAGAGGTTAATACCATGGTAGAATAAGAGACTGGACAAGCGTTTTCTGTATACAGAGTTCGGGATTGTATTAACGAAATGCCAACGCCTCTGTCATAAAAAAATGCCCAAAACAAAAGCCCTCTGTGCCATTTGGTCTCACCTTGTAGATAACCCTGAGAAACGACTCCGGTACATCAGTGTGACTTGAGTTCACCAAGTGCTCCAAAACTGAGCTAGTAATTGTCTTGCATAGTCAGTTTGCTAACTATGCCAAATAATGTTCAGAGATGCTTTTGGGAAGTGTGCGGCCAAACAGCTAGCTCCACAAGAAGAAGTGAATTTATAAACACAAACCGAAGTGGCCCAAAGCAGCAGTTTATCCTCCATACACCGACTGATAATTTGTCCGCTGTAGAAACTGATCAGAAGATCAACCGAAAAGAAGGCTTTTGTGGTGATTGACAATTTCTATCACTGCGCTGTTTAAATACTTACTGCTGTTTGTCAATATATTTATTACATGAATTGAAAATAATTCCGCCAAATACAAATTCCTAAATTCATCCTGCTCTGTGTTGTTGGTTGATTTCCTGTAATTCGATCATTGCGAAATAGTACTATTACAATTATTTATAACAGCTTTTCTCAGTGATCTGGTTAAGCGGTTTTCAGAATCTCATCTGCGGTTTCACCTTTAAATTCAACGTGCATGAATAGCAATTTCTTCTGCACTAACTGGGTTCTTTCGGGTGCCTGCCATACTTCCGTGTTTTTCTCAATGAATCTTGATGGATATCCATTTTCCATGAGGACTTTTCTGAATCCCTCCAGTTCACTGTCAATTGTATCACTGGTACATATTTGACTGAACACAAATGTTTCTAATGTGATGCAGCCTTTTGAGAATAATTAATTTATTAACGGATATACAGAACTCATCTCGTTACCACTTGTTATCATTTAACTGAAGTTGTGAAGTTACAAAGACTGAGATGGTTAGGATATGTGTTACGTATGCCTAGTCATCGCCTTCCTCGACGAGCAATGTTAGCGGATATACGGTCAGGCTGGAAAAAGCTAGCGGAGGTCAAACAAAAACATCGCACCAGTCAATGAAATCTTCAACAGTTAGTCTAAGCCACGTAGGGAGGTGTAGACTTCCTGGTTGGGGTCCTCGGGACGGTAAAAACCAATGGTTGGAAACAATTGGTGACATGGCTCAAAATCGTTCTCAATGGCGCAGATGTATCCACTCCTTGTGACTTATGATTTCCAATGAAACTGTTTTGTTCTTCGTTATTACTATTCCTTTGTCACACACCTCTGCTTACTGTCTCTATTATGCATTTCTTGTACTTTCTTCTCTTGCTTGTGTGCTACATGGAGTGTGACGACTTGAACTTCCGCACATATGTGCAAAGTACTACGTCGAAAACAGATAGACAGAACTGATTTAATTTAATTAGTTCATTATTTCACTGGTAAATTGGAGTAGTTTCTTTAATTAAAAATGAAGAATTAGAAGACAGAGGAAAAGTTATTCATACAAATGAAAAAGGGAACTTATTATTAATAAGCATGGTGACACATTGTATGAAAATGTTTTCAAAAATAATAAGAACGTATGGTGCAGGATAACACAGATCCATTTTGTCTCGTCGATATCATTTCAACTCCTTACAACCTGACTTATGAAATTTAATAGTTTACTATAATTTGAATATTCTTTAGTCCACAAAAGAGACAAATATCGAACAACAATTAAGATTAATCGTGGCAAATAGATGCTTCATAATTATAAATTAGTTAGTAATTAAGTATACAGTGCAACTGGGGTTTCTTGAAAAGTGTAAAGGAAAAAGGTATCTCAGCAAGATACTGAAAGCTAAATCTATAAGATTATGTATATCCAAGCAACCGTTTAATTAACATAACTCATTACTGTATTTTTACAATATACTGTTACACTATCATCTCATTTACTTGGATTTTTATTCACATACTTGTTATGTTATTGAGCTCGCTATACTGTCGACCAAACTTTTGTTTTCAATATGAGAATAATCAGAAACGCCGGAACATCTGGAACAGCGTGCAAGGAAATTAAAGTCAAAACACTCCTATATAAATACCAAAATTTTGACATAAAAATGTCCTGTTCAAATGAATATTTTGTCATCTTGGCCATTGAGCAGATACCAGGATTCAAATAGATGGGATTTAACAAAACAAAGACAGAAATATCAGTTCGAAGCATACTGCATTGGTATATTCAGTAAATTCCATGTCAGTGGGCTGTTGTTCTCCTCTTCTAATAGTGAAGACTGAAAATTTCGGTTTAATAATACTCTATTTTTATTCTAAATTTATTTCAGTCCTTTTTATTTCGTTGTGTTCTCTGAGCTCGTTGATTTAACTGCGAAGCTTTCGTTGTTGTAATGGACATCTCCATCGCAAGCCTATATATATAGAGAGAGATGTTTTCGGCTCGCTATTTCAAAAGTATTTTGTTGAAGTGAATCCACAACAACTAGAGAGACGTCGGTAAGCAGACAGAGTTGAACACCAGTTTATCACATACACGACTACATACAAGATTGTTCAAAAGACAATTAGATTTCAACTCTTCCTATAGATAGCGGAGCAGAACTATCTGTCAGGTTGGAGAAACCATGTCAGAATTAATATGTGCATCGTACAGTTTGACTGAATAGGAAAAATTATATCCAGAATTTTTCTCTGAAATTCGGATATTAGTTCTGTTAAATTTACAGTCCTTATAAGATCTGTGTTTCTTTTAGATCTAAGTCAATGATAGTGAATTTATAAGCATTTACCAAATGATCAAACAGATGAATCATACTGTATTTAGCATCTGAGACTTTCAAAACTTCACAATCAATAAAACTTGGAAACACACTAAGATAAATTCATTCTTCTCTCACTACAGTAGTATATTTACCGTAATGCTTCCTACAGTATGTTGCACATTTTTCATTTTACTCCCTTCCAATTGCGACGATGCGGACTCCAACTGCAGAGTATACTACTTATTCTTTTAGGTTGGTATTGAATACTGACTGTTTTGCCCTGTCTTATAACCCTATTTTCAAGACTTGTGGCTTTTGTTTCATGCTATACATACGTTGACAATAGTTTGATCCGGAAGTTATCATATTCAATTGCTTTAGATCCTAGGTTTTTAATATCTAAATCACACTAACTTCAATGCTACGGTTTGATCATTCACAGTATTCTTTCTTATTTTCTGAAACCCATAGTTACTTCATACAGTTTGCATCTCATGGGATTTTGTGAAATAAGTTGATGTTTCCATGATACGAATTTCTTTTATACTCTCGCTTCATGGAGGAAACTGAAAGTATTGGGGTTTCGCCCAGACTAACTGAATTTTAAGCGTAGAATTTCGTATAGAAATACAGCAGTCGCAGTTGTTACTCTTCATAAAATCTCCGATGAATGTATAGAATAGGAACGCAAACAAATTACAAGAAACAGAATTGTGCAGGATAAATAATGCAGACTTAATGAACCACGAAGACTATGAAGTGATTACATATGTGCCACTTGGAAGGAGTTTAGCCATGTCACTAATATTCTTCAGTCACTAGTTCTTAGGCCTCGAAGACCCCACTTCAGGCTGTCGACAAGTTCTGACGTTGTTCAAACCAAAAATCAGTGGCTTCGTTGGTTGTTCTCTTGGTCGCATAATTTCTCACTCTAGCCCAACCTATTTCATTATCACCTAACATTGACTGTTAAGTCAATGGAGTGTGACACATATCCTAACTACTCAGTCGAAGCAGTTTCCCAACCCTATCGATTGATTCGCCAATCTCACGTGACCTCATTATTACAGACCACATTAGACAACTCAGCAGGAAAAACTCAGAGCAAACTCTTGATAACTTCCACTTTCAAATTCTGTCTCGCAGTCGTAGAGTGAGACGGGGCGGACTGTCACGAAATGCATACTATATGATGGAAAAGTGTTTATCAAGTCTGCACCAAAGACAATTCAAGACAATTGTATTTGCACTCAGGTTCTGCTAGTAATCCGTCTATTATGGTCGATGTAACTTCATAAATAAATGAAGTGATCGACACGCCCAACTATTACACCAACCATCCTAAAATTAGGAGTTGGTGCAGACCGGACCACATCAAAATTGATTCATTGATGTACTTTGCAGACTTATTAACAGCAAAAAGCTGAGGAAAAATCTAACATCAAAATTTTAGCCGTAACGCTGAACTTTTACATTCACCTAGCAACCCTGGCCTATCAGACTCAGTGTAGTTTCTACGAAAAATTATAATAAATTCCTTCTCTTTCTCAATATAGATTTTTAAAGACATTCGCAATGCCGTGAAATTTTAACCGAAATGGCTATTAGCTGACGATGGGATGAAATTTTGCACCGCTGACCAGTCAACCAAGTAAATGATACGTGACGACATTATAACTGCTAGTTTTGAAGAAACGTATGATTATGGGACCCAAAAAGAATTGAACCTTGCGAGTCTCCTATAAACACCCTTGCCGTCGTCACTGACCGGAGTTTCACTTACTTCGGAAGTGGCAAACGACAGAGACTGTATTAAGAACACGTGTAGGAGACTCTTGAGCACTCTGGATATGCAATCATTGGCAAGTCATGACACTTGTATCCCACGTTTGCTGAATGTTACTAGCTCAACTACTGACGATGACGACTGGTAGATAAAGAAGAGAGTACTCATAAAATCTGCATGAGCAACAGTGCAATTCTATCCGGAAATTAATTTCAAAAACAACATTAGGGATTTGAAAATGCAGTCCCATTAAGTCTTAGTGAACTATAAATCTAATACCTCAACCATTACTGCCCATCTTGAACATAGCTATAACCCATGTAAACGGTGACCTTACTTCATAATCGAAAACTGAAGTGCACTGCCCACATTTTGCTGTAGCGCACCACTAAAATGATTTAGTCAGTGCTTAAATTTTTTTTATTTCAGCTTGATTCCACACCGTATTTTTTGGTACAAGTATGGAATTTTCAGCATGTGGTATCGGTAGCCCAAATTTTGCAGGCTGACTATAGATATCAGGTGTGCGTCGGTAGGGGATCAAACCCCGGACCATGTGCATCGTCAGCGAGTCCTAACCACTGTGCCACTCCGAAGATTCATCAATCTCTCGTGGAATGTCAGTAAGATTTTGTCCTTCGCTTCACACACCGAGCTCATTTTCCTTAATAAGGCTAAAAAGCTGACAGGTATTGAATGTTGCTGAAGCTGTTTATGCTTCCTTAGCTATCCACCACTTCGCGATCATTGTCCAGATTTAGCCACCTTAATTTTCGGTAGCATTTGCTCGTAGTCATGTCTACCGAAATCACAGCAAAGTGAGCACTGAAAATGTTCTAAAGTACAATGAGGGCACCAGGATTAAACTATCCAGCCCACAAAACACGACCACAGCAAAAAGCCTCCACCTGAGTCATGGATCATCATTTTAAATCCAGTGTCCCTTTTTCGTGGGGTAACGTTACCAGATGACTATATCTGAATGCGTTGACCTAACCAGTAAACCGGAAAGCCACTGATTTTATACCTCCGAACCTGATAGCACACGAGAGCTAGTTAGATAATTACTTGACATCTATATCGTTAACTTCATTATTTGGATGGTGTGTATGCAGCGGAAATACTACATACATTCATATCTCTAGATGTCATTCTTTTGGATGGATTGTCCGACTTCGCATGGTGTCTAAACGTTGAAACCTTCGATGTGACGTCAGTGGAGTGGTTTTAAGAGATTAGGGACAGTTTTCCGCTGCTTTAAGTTGCTAACAGTGGTCGAAAATACAGAGGCAAAGAAACTGGCTAGGGGACTATATCACCACTGAAAGAAAAGCATAATGAAAATCTTAGACGAACAATGTGACTTTGTAAACTTATGTAAGCAAGTGGGCGGTAAATGTTTCCCGACTGTCCAGTCTCTGGAATCTGTTTCTTCTTCGAGTAATTGAAAGGATTAAATTAGTGACTGCAAGGAGACATCATGAATCGCACTCGACCCAACAATGACTTTAAAACCTACCAGGATATACTGTAGCGTAACTGGTCACAAAAGAATCTACGGGAGATCAGGAACCGTTTCCCGCAGTTGGAAAGCGAATGGAAAACTAACCTATTGTCCACAACATTCAAAATAATGTTAGAGTATGTGTATCCACCACTTAGGACGTTGCTATCAATAGTCAACACCACAAAGCTATTAACTTCACTCTAGGACTGCATAGTGCCCGAACCTCCACATATTAAAACAATAAAAGCGTTCACTTAAGTTTTACAAGGACTAAGTGAATGTTAACAGTGAAATGCATTTAAAGAAACCTTACAGACCAATACTGTTTGTAACACAAAAGAAATTTGTTCTTGAGGGTCCTAAAGTACATATTAACTAGTTAATTTAGTCTACATTGCGAATTTCGACCAAAAGAAGAGTCATTTAGCGAATCTCAATACACTCTACACATTACGACACAGATAGTTAATCTAGATGACTGACTGTTTAACATGACTTTTTCTCAAGTGCGTGGACACGAATATATATGTCGAGTTGAAAAATTTGTATTTCATCCACTTTACTAAATAAATTTTATGAAGTAACCTTAACGCAAATGTGATACCTCAACCTGTGATATTTGTGGTCCGGTTCAAATGTAATTCTTCAAAGTCATTAACGGGAATACTGAAGTTAATAATACTGTTTCAGAAATAACTAGAGCAATGCAGCTTACTGGTTCGTGGTCTGAATTTCTCATTTTTAAATGAAGTAGGACCACGTCCAACTCACCATAAAACTTCTTGAAATTATATAGACACTTGACCATTCAAAAGATTTTCAGTTATCGAGCCAAATGAGCAAATACTAGCATGATATGAGGTTAAACCTTAAATACAGGAATTGCAAGTAATGAACACTGCGGAAATATACCAAATAAGACAACCTACGTAATCTAATCGGAAACTGCACAATCAAGAAACCTAATGCTTCACAAATGTAAGTTACTGGTGGCTATAATATGCCTAAAATGCAACACTTCACAACTACTGTTGGTAAAATTGAAAATCTAAAGAACGACCCCTAATTGCTGAGAAACAAAACACGGAATCTATTTTGCAATCAAAACGATTTTAGGAGAATGAGAACATACATAAAACATCAATAAATTATGCACCAACTACTGATGCACTACCATCTTTGTATCAAAATGAAACAAAATTATTTATTGAGACTCATCAGAATTTGATTCAGACTCGCTGGAGGTCGAATCTTTCGATTTTGATTTTTCACTTTCTTTTTTAGCGTCTGCGTTTTCGCCTTCTGATGATTCTGATGAGTCATCATCGGACTCCGTTTCGGACTCTTTCGCCTTTGTGTCTTTTGACAGTACTTCTTCACTCTGCTTCTTAACATCTGGTTCCTTGCTTTCTGATGACTTTGACGAATCGCTATCAGACTTCATTACAGACTGTTTGGTCTTTGAGCCCGCAGATGACGAATCTTCAGAAGACTTATGCACACTAGCTGATGAGCCACTGTCAGACTCTGTCTCTGACCCCTTACTTTTAGATTCCTCGGACGAGTCTTCCGAACTTTCTTCATCAGAGTGCTCTGCATTCTTTGCTTCACTTTCAACTGTTGCTGATTCTTGTTTTACGCATTCACTCTCTTCGGCAGTTTCAATCTCTGGGTTTTCAACATCCTTTGCATTCTCTGGAGCATTGGAGGTTTCCTTGCCTTCGACTTCGTTTTCCTTGTCATTTTTCTCACCTGGTTCTTCCTTATCGCTGTGATTTTCATCCTCTGAAGTGGCATTACCTTTTGCTGCAGACACGTCAGACTTGTCACTGGTAGATTTCTGCAAGGGTAAGTATTACTACTGATAGAAGTACCTCAGACTTTTCACTTTCAGAATCTGCATCACCATTTTCATCCTAAAATTTAATACTGTACATTAGCTTCGATAAAGCTATCTACACCAGAAATTCATGCAGCGCATGCACACAAAGCGAGGGAACCATGCACGAAGATTTCACATGGACAGTACCTCACCGTCATTGTCATTTACTAACGCTCTAAACGGTTTCTAAAATATACCATAGAAGTCGAAATTTTATCTTACAGGTTTGTCGCCAGGGAGCTTTAGGAATGATTCAAGTTCCTCCATTTCCAAAGCCTCGTAAAATTCTTCATAACCCTGAAAATGCAACAGCAGAAGGTGCACTAACTCCAAGGTACTCCTCATCCTGAAAAATATGTGGTGGAACAAGTGATTTCTCTTTTTTCTTTAACTCTTCAAACAACGTAAGTTTTTCTGACTCCCTCGAAGCATCTGATAGATCGACTTCTTCAAACTCAACCTTTTTAGAACTTAACAGTGACAGTATTAAAGCCTGTTCCTTCTTCACCTGAACACCCATTCATCACTGTTCGTTCTGCCTTACCTTCAGATTTCCAGACAGTGTGCTAATGTACACTTTTACCACCATTTTGTAAAACGCGCCTAGAAGGACTTATTGCTCGGTCTCCAATGTCCACTATTCGTAGGTGGGTTGTCGGCTGGACTTATTTATCACGTAATGTTGAATTCCTCTTGGAAATTTTTTGCCAACAATTTTCAATAAAATTGCGTTATATGTTATCTATATTGATGGAAATTCCCATTTTGGGCAAGTTATGTTGGTGTCCGCGTCATGTGATCTGACTGCGACACACTTTTAGCATATTGGTTGCAATGATTAGTGTTTCAGGTGGACCGTATCAAAATATCGGTGTAATGAGGAAGATAGGATAGCCATTTACACAAATCGTTTACTCCATGTAGAAGCTGCACCTTTCGGCATAGTATCAATCAATGAAGACTTCATGTCTCAGGTTTGTAATCTATGAAATGCTTGGAATAAACCATTCCACAACGACCTAATATCGTTTTGGATACATTGCCAGGAAGCGCTGAAATTTTATCCTGTGACAAAACTCTACGTAGTTTGCAGGTCCCAAGCCCGTGTAAACAGGGTGTTGGGTTTGGGGGTAGCAATCCTATACCACAATAGCGATCAAGCAGTTAGAGAAACTTCAACACACAACGAATATAAATAAAAGACTAATTATTCGCCGGAATCGGAGGGGGGAAATGACACAGTGGGCTGGTTTCCTTCGGGAAACAAGACGGCCGAGGTGTCTTCTTTCTATGAAAGCAGGAATAAGAATTGGTACGTTGGATGTCCGAACGATATACGAGACTGAAAGGCTGCCAGGGTAGCCATCGAGGTGCTGGATATCTGCGAAAGCAGATATAATGGATATGTATTGACAACATGTTCAATGGCAGAGTCAGTAACCTACTCACCCAGACGACAAACATGAGCAGAATGAGGCAGACAAGAAGGAAGATTTTCACAGACGACTACGAACGGTAATGGACAACATCCAACATGATGGCATCAAAATCATCATGGGCAATATAAATGCAAGCCAAACCGCGAGGAGACACTAACACAGGAAGAGAACTCATCATGAGTCGAGAAGCTCTCGCTCGGCGAAATTGAGCATTATTCGTAGACTTCTGTACTTTCAGCGACTTTGTAACTAGAGGTAGCGTGTATAGACACGAAGATATACACAAGACCAGTGACGTGGATTTCGCTTGATGGACACACCACAAACCAAAAAGATTTCATATCAATGCTGCTGATGGAAGTGGGGACGCGGAAAGTGTCAATGTAGTTGAAGATTGAACGATCAATTCTTGGTTGTTTGCTCAAAACCAACTTCCCCAATTTTCGCGGAGGCATCAATACGACAGTCATTCTCTCATCGGTCGCTGTTCAGAAAGAAGTCGGGAGAAAACCGTCAGAAGTAATATTGTGATTTATTATTGTAATATATGTTCACAGACCTTAGTTGTGAATCCTAGTTTAAAGCTTAATTTTAAAGTTGGCTATATGTTGGTGTCAGTCTCGTCTCATAAACCGTTAATGCCCAGCTCTCGCTACGCTCGGGCCCACGCTGTTCTTAGAAGATTTCTCAGAAACGCTTAGTTGTAACGGACGCAAAAACAAAAACACCGATCTGCTGCTTGTTATTTCTTTATTGTTACACCAACATATAAAAGGAATAAACGAACTAAGGTCTGAAAACAAATATTACAATAATATATCATTTTATTACTTCTGAAGATATTTTCCTCTTCTTTTTGAACAGTGACCGATGAGACGATGACTGTCGTATTGATGCCTCCGCGAAAATCGAAGAAGTTGATTTTGAGCAAACAACCAAGAATTGATCGTTCAATCTTCAACTCCATTGACACTCCTCGGCAAAAAAGGGATCCAACACTTTTTTCCTTCACGATCAATGCACGTTGACTTGGATGCCATTGCGAGAACCTGGGTCACACGGACAGAGCTGAAATGGAAAACAAACAGAAAAGCCAACACACCACAAGCATACCCACAGCACAATCTCACACATCAATGACGACCTGCGCCTCCAGACAGAGACCTCCTCTTGACATCTTCCAACACAATCGCCACTTACTAGAATGACTCTTGCAGAATGCAACGTGACCATAGCAGCACCTCATGATACTCTTCAAGCATCCTCTTTTCTATTCACTATCAATTATCACTGAAATCGCTTGTCACTCATTCTGCCTCAGTTCTAGTAGCGGTGACGCATGCGAGCCTCAGTCGTTTACACTCTTTCTCCCCGGCGTGTCGGACCGCAGCTAACAATTATCCCCGTATACATTTCATTCTCAGCACTAGCCTAGCCTCCCCGGCGTATACGACCCATCTGCTGTCCTTAACATCAATCAATTCATTCACGGATGTAGAAGAGTGGCCACAACTTCAGAAGTAATCACGACGAAAATTTTAACAAAATTACGCGATAACAACAAGATACGAAAACAACAAGTAAACACAATGAATCCAAAAAAAACCAACTGATATGACACACCACACATATATACAAATAGTACAAATAACCTCGCGGATCATGTCTTGGTGGAATTACTTTGAAGAATTGCAGGACTTACACCAGTACGCCTGCAACCCTTCACAGGTTGACGATTGTAAGTTGTGGAATGTCCAGACACAAACAAGAATAACCAACAATTACATCAATTGGAAATCACACAACTATTTAACACAAACATATGTACAATCAACACATCAAATGTTGTGGATTCCGGCATGACAATCTACCCTTGAAGAACTGTAGTACTTACAGCAGTACGCCTACATTCCTTCTCAGGTTGATGATCCAAGTGGAAGTCGTCCGGACACAAACAGAATTACCAACAGCTAGATGACAGATTATATCAATTCAGTATATACAATATGAACATATGTACAAGATCACACACCAAGCACATTGGACTGCTCATTGATGCGCTACCCTTTGAAGAACTGTAGGACTTACACCAGTACGCCTACAACCCTTCTCAGGTTGACGCCCTAGGTTGGAAAATCGTCGACAACCATAGTCATTGCACAAGATACTTGAGTTGATGGGTGTCTGTTTCATTGTGGATGACAGCACCAACGATGACTGAGTGACACAAGGTGATGAACTTAGTGGTGGATCAGAAGCTGTTCTTGTTCGGCTCTCAGATAGTTGTCCAACTGCAAGATTACCACCACTGCTGTCTTTCACTACTAGTTCGGGTTTAGCACTATCATCTGATGATAGGTGGGCTACACGCTGATCAATTACACTGACTGTCTCACAAGTATGCACACCTTTTGGAACTGCATCTGCGTTCAATTCTACTTCACGTTGTAGTTGTACAGAACCTTTATTTAACTTAGCAGTAGTAGGCATATCCCTCATCTCATAATGATCAACCAAAGACAACTGTGAAGTATCATGATCATTATCACGAATATTCACTTTACCGTCAACTTCATCATTTTCAAACTCTTTAATAACAGAAGTAGACAATTTTGGTTCCTCCTCGCAAATCATAAAAGGTTTTATAACTTCACTCTGACTAGTAATACCTTGTAAACTTGTAGAGTCAGAACTCCACTCTGAAGCAGTAACTCTATTCTGTGACACTCTATTCAACAACGGCTTACCAGTTGCAACTACAGACTTCTTCACGCACCGTTATCGTCACACAATTCGGAGTCAGACCTGGAGTTTACATTTAGCTTATCACTGAACTTGCTCACCGGTTCACAGTTCACTTCTGTATGCACCTCTTGCACACGTGTAAAACACAACCGTGTTTGTCTTGCATCTTGTAACTTATCTGTTGAGGATGTACTACGAAACCTGTTACACTCACTAGGTCTATATGCATTACTAGACATCATGGAGCTTCTCGATATCCACCTCTCTGAGGCCTACTCGTCATCAATGATTGCATTTTGATCTCAGACTGCTCTATTCTAGGGGTGAGATCTAATAGACTGGCGAACTTGCTCATAGATTGATTGACACTAGTATTTACCAGTTTCAGGATATCATCAAACTTTGGCTCGATACCCTCATCCTCCATACGGGAGCTTATCTTCACCCACTTCCTTTGCAGTCGAGTAGGTAGACGTCTTGCTATTACTTCTAGTATAAAACTCGAGTTGAGGTCACTCATTCGATTCATCGAAATCATTCCATTCTTGTAAATTAGCAAATTATCTAAAAACTCAGTGAGTGCCTGGGAGTCATCCTGTAATTGACCACCATTACCCTTAACAGCCTCGAATAATTTCCCTGCAATCATCGAAGGTCTTCCAAACCTTTGACGTAATATGCTCATAGCCTCATCGTAGCCCTCTTTTGGCTTCATAAACTTACAACACTGTATAGCTCTTGCAGCATCTCCAGTGCAATATCTCATCAAATACATTAACTTCAATTCATCATTTAATAAAAAACCACTCAACATGATCTCAAACTCCTTTACAAATTGTAAATAATCAGCCGGGTTTCCATCAAAACATCGTGGTTCAAATTTAGGGAGTTTGATGTTCCTATTATCCCTGAACGGCGAAACAGTAACATCAACCATGTCATGCTTAACATCAGACACATCGTTACAATTAACAGACAAGTCACCATGACTTACTTTCCTGTTTGCATCCAAGACACTCTGTCCCTTCTTTGACCCAGGCATTGTTGAACTTGACCCAATTCCAAAAAAGTTCCAGATATTGCTTGTTCAAAGAGGACTTGACCGGCACCAGGAAAAATGAACGGCGACTATCCAAACTTTCACCAACTGTTTGAATCCGCCAGATCTGTTTCTATCGTCAGAAACTGTCAGTCACGTCTCATAAACCGTTAATGCCCAGCTCTCGCTACGCTCGGGCCCACGCTGTTCTTAGAAGATTTCTCAGAAACGCTTAGTTATAACGGACGCAAAAACCAAAACACCGATCTGCCGCTTGTTATTTCTTTATTGTTACACCAACATATAAAAGGAATAAGCGAACTAAGCAAACTAAGGTCTGAAAACAAATATTACAATAATAAATCGTTGTTACTTCTGACGATGTTTCAATCTTCTTTCTGAACAGCGACCGATGAGACGATGACTGTCGTATTGATGCCTCCGCGAAAATCGAGGAAGTTGATTTTGAGCAAACAACCAAGAATTGATCGTTCAATCTTCAACTCCATTGACAGTTGGTGTTACAATAAAGAATTCTGGAGTAACCAATCGGTGTTTTGGTTTTTCCGTCCGTTATTACTGAGCGTTTCTGAGAAACTTCAAGGAGTAGCGTGAGTCCCAGCGTAGCAAGAGCTGGGCACTGACGGTTTACGAGACGTGGCTGACAGTCAGTCTGGTGGATCCAAAGTCGAGAAGGGGAGCAGATTTGAACTCATTCACACCATCACCTAGTTCAAGGAACCTTCGACCTGAAGCTGAAGTCCCTGGAAACAAATGGAGATGGGCTACATTTCCCGTTCAACATTCGTTAACTGAAGGACGAAACCTCAATGGATGGCTTCACTACGGATCAGTTCAGAACATAGTTCGAGACACTAAGTGGTATCACTGAGGATACTTGTGTGGAAGAACATTGGAACTAACTCTATGAAGTTAATGTTCGAGGAAACCTGTACAACTGTTCTGGGAAGGAGGGAGAGATAAGGCAAGTAATTGTTCCCAACGGACACCTACCTAGAATCTAATCGAAGAGAGGAGAGTAGGATGGTGAAAGATAAGATGATTCAATGCAGAGATGGGCGACAGAAGGAGAAGATGAGTTTAGTGTACACTGCACTGAATAAAGACGTGAAGGAAAGTGGTAGGAGAGACAGACGACGACAATTCTACGGCACGGCGGCAAGTGATGCAGAACGGGCCGGCTGCAGGCAGGAGAGGCATCAGGACATTATATCAGATAACCAAGTCTCTATCCGTGAAGAGATTAACCCAGATGATGACATTAATCGAAGATGCTGAAGGGAAGGACGAGAAACTAATGAAACAACGGGATGACCACTTTAGAGGACTCTTCAATTGAAAATCATCTGCAGAGCGCCCAGAAACACACCACTATTGAAAACACACACAGAACTGCATCTCAGTCGGTGCCAATCCTCCAACGAAGGCAGAAATTCCAAGTGCGGTAATGATACACAACACTGGCCGGGAAGGCAGCATGACAAGACGGAATTCTCCCGAAGCACTGTAAACAGATCCAGAGACTGCGGCGGATGGTTTTACGCCATTATTGCAAAGGGTTTGGAAAGGAGGAAAGAAATCTACCAACTGAAAGAAAAGCCGCCTTTTCAAACTACCAGATACGGGTGACTTAGGCCTCAGTCTGCAACAACTGGTGTGGAATAATGCTCCTGTCTACGCCAAGTAGAATATTCGGTCACACCGTCTTGGAGAGAATAAAAGATGCACTGGATACAGAACTCCGTCAGTGCGCTGGAACAAGCTGAATTCAAGGAAGGCAAACCACGTGCTGGTCGAAGTGCAGGTCTACGCATCGTTATCACAGAACGAAGCATGGAATGGCAATAAAACACCTCTGTCAATGTAGCTGAAGATTGAACGATCAATTCGTGGTTGTTTGCTCAAACCCAACTCCTCCATATTTTTCGCGGGAGTCATCAATCCAGCAGTCATCGTCTCATCGTTCGCTGTTCAGTGTAAGATAGAAAACTATCAGAAGCATTATCGTGATTTATTGTTATAACATTTATTCTTAGACCTTGTGTGTAATAACCTTATTGTTGGTTACAAATTGGCGTAAGAATAAAGGATTCTCGAGTCACCAATCTGTGTTCTGGTTTTCGCGTTGGTTAATACAAAGTGTTTCTGAAAGTCTTCGAGGGACAGCGTGAGGTACAGTGTAGTAAGGCCTGGACTTAGACAGTTACTGATATCTCCTGGAATTATTTGTCGTATTTGTTGTCAATTCGTCTTTCATCGTGTCTGTAGGTCTTCTTTGGACAAGTGTTATCTGGAACTTTTCTGGATTGTTTGGTCAAGTTCAGTAATGCCTGGGTCAAAGAAAGGACAAAGCGTTTTGGAAGCAGAGAGGAATGTAAGTAATGACGAGTTGCCTGTTATATGTAATGATGTGTGTGATGCTAAGCATGATAAGACTGATGTCCATGTTTCGCTGTCTAGGGATAATAGAAATTTTAAAATTTTATAAGTTTGAACCTCGGTGTTTCGACGGAAAGCCAGCTGACTACCCACAGTTTGTAAAGCAGTTTGAGATCGTGTTGAGTGGATTTGTATTAAATGACAAAATGAAGTTAATGTATTTGTTAAGGTACTCCACTGGTGTTGCTGCAAGAGCTATTCAACGCTGTAACGTCATGCCTCCAAACGAAGGACATACTAAGGCGATGCATATCCTTCGTCAAAGATTCGGAAGATTTTCGATGATTGTAAGAAACGTATTCAAGGCTGTTAAAGATAATAGTAGTCAATTACAAGATGACTTCAAGGCACTCTCTGAGTTTTTGGATAATCTGATGACTTACAAGAATACGTTGATTTCGATGAATTGCATGAGCGATCTGAACTCAAGTTCTGTCCTAGAGATAATAGCGAGACGCCTACCTACTCGACTGCAAAGGAAGTGGGTGAAGATAAGCTCTCGTATAGAGGATGAAGTTATTGAGCCAAAGTTCGATGATATTCTGAAACTGGTAAAAGATAGTGTGAATCAATCTATGAGCAAGTTTGCCAGTATATTGCATCCCACCCCTAGAATAGAGCAGTCTGAGAGCAAAACGCAATCATTTATGACGAAAGGGTCTCAGAGAAGTGGATATCGAGAAAGCTTTATGGTGTCTAGTAATCTATATAAACTTAGTGAGTGTAACAGCTTTCGTGGGACATCCACAACAGATAGGTTGCAAGTTGCGAGACAAACACGGTTGTGTTTTACACGTTTGCAAGAAGTGAATACAAAGACGAGCTCTGAAGAAGTGACCAAGTTTAGTGGTAAGCTAAATGTGAAATCAAGGTGTGACTCCAAATTGTGTGACGATAATGGTGCAGCGAAGAAGCCTGTAGTTGCAACTGGTAAGCCATTGCTGAATAGAGTGTCACAGACGACTCTGCAGTTTGTGCAGGAGAAGAGAGTTGCAGTTTCAGAGTCCAGTTCTAAATCCAAAACTTTGCAAGGTATTACTAGTCAGAGTAAGTGTAAAAAACCTTTAGAGATTTGTGAGGAAGAACCCAAATCATCTATTGCTGTTATTAAAGAGTTTGAAAATGGTGACGTCGACCAGATAGATGTCGGTAAAATGAATATTTGTGATAATGATCATCAACTTGTGTCGCTCAGTCGTCATTGGTGTTGTCATCCACAATGAAGTTGACGTCCATGAACTCAAGTGTCTTGTGCTGTGACTATGCTAGTATCAGCTGGTTTGAAAGAACGAAAGTGAATTGTAAGTTTAATGAGGATAAGCCAACTGTGTATGAGAATGTAATTGTTAAACTGACTTGCAGGAATAAAACCATTTCAATTTTCAAGTTACTATTTGAATGTTATTATCGCTGGTGTAAATTAGTCTGCGCCTACGCTTGGTTGGTCAGATACGTCGTATGTGTGTTGGTCATCTACATTCCACAATACAATGTCATGGGCGTCTTGCCGTTCAGCGTTGAAGATACAGATGATAGAAGGAGGTCATAAAATGAACTCTGCAACGATTTTCCAACCTAGACAGTCAACCTGAGAAGGGTTGTAGGCGTACTGTTGTAAGTCCTACAATTATTCAAGGGTAGTACGTCGAAGCCACAGCCCAACGTGCTTAGAGTGTTGTTTTGCTCACATGTTCATGTTGCATATGCTCAATTGGTATCATCTCTCATCTATCCATTGGTTAAATTTGTTTCTTTCCGGATGTCTTCCACCTGGACCGCCAACCTGAGGAGGAATGTAGGCGTACTGCTGTAAGTCCTTCAATTCTTCAAAGGAATTCCATCAAGACATGATCTGCGAGGTTATTTGTACTATTTGTATATATGTGTGGTGTGTCATATCAATTGGTGTTTTTGGATTCAGTGAGCTTACTAGCTGTTTTCGTACCTTGTTGTTATTGCATAATTTTGTTAAATTCTTCGTCGTGCTTACTTCTGAAGCTGTTTCGAGTCTTCTACATTCATGAATCGATTGATTGATGTTGGAGACAGCAGATGGGTCGTATACGCCGGGGAGAGAGAGTGTAGATGACTAAGGCTTGCATATGTCACTGTCAATCACGTCTCGTAAACCGTTAATGCCCAGCTCTTGCTACGCTCGGGCTCACGCTCTCGCTTGAAGTTTCTCAGAAACGCTTAGTAATAACGGACGAAAAAACCAAAACACCAATTGTTGACTCGAGGATTCTCTATTGTTACACCAACATATAAATCACGTATGACTAAGGTCTGTGAAAATATATTACAATAATAAATCACAATATTACTTCTGACGGTTTTCTCCCGACTTCTTTCTGGACAGCGACCGATGAGACGATGACTGTCGTATTGATGCTTCCGAGAAAATTGGGGAAGTTGGTTTTGAGCAAACAACCAAGAATTGATCGTTCAATCTTCAACTACATTGACACTCCTCGGCAAAATACCGATCCATCCTTTTTTTCCATCACGACCAATACACGTTGACTTGGATGCCATTGCGAGAACCTGGGTCACATGGACAGAGCTGAAATGGAAACAAACAGAAAAGCCAACACACCACAAGCATACCCACAGCACAATCTCACACATCAATGACGACCTGCGCCTCCAGACAGAGACCTCCTCTTGACATCTTCCAACACAATCGCCATTTGCTAGAATGACTCTTGCAGAATGCAAAGTGACCATGGCAGCACCTCACGATACTCTACGCACATCGTCTTATCTATTTATTACCAATTACCACTGAAATCGCTTGTCACTCATTCTGCCTCAATTCTAGTAACGATGACATATGCGAGCCTCAGTCGTTTACACTCTTTCTCCCAGGCGTGTGGGACCGCAGCTAACAATTATCCCCGTATGCATTTCATTCTCAGCACTAGCCTAGCCTCCCCGGCGTATACGACCCATCTGCTGTCTCCAACATCAATCAATCGATTCATGAATGTAGAAGACTCGAAACAGCTTCAGAAGTAAGCACGACGAAGAATTTAACAAAATTATGCAATAACAACAAGGTACGAAAACAGCTAGTAAGCTCACTGAATCCAAAAACACCAATTGATATGACACACCACACATATATACAAATAGTACAAATAACCTCGCAGATCATGTCTTGATGGAATTCCTTTGAAGAATTGAAGGACTTACAGCAGTACGCCTACAACCCTTCACAGGTTGACGATTGTGAGTTGTGGAATGTCCGGACACAAACAAGATTAACCAACAATTACGATAATTGGAACTCACACAATTATTTAACACAAACATATGTACAATCAACACATCAAATGTTGTGGATTCCGGCATGACAATCTACCCTTGAAGAACTGTAGTACTTACAGCAGTACGCCTACATTCCTTCTCAGGTTGATGATCCAAGTGGAAGTCGTCCGGACACAAACAGAATTACCAACAGCTAGATGACAGATGATATCAATTCAGTATATACAGTATGAACATATGTACAAAGTCACACACCAAGCACATTGGACTGCTCATTGATGCGCTACCCTTTGAAGAATTGTAGGACTTACAACAGTACGCCTACAACCCTTCTCAGGTTGACGCTCTAGGTTGGAAAATCGTCTAGTGTTTCATCCTCCGACTCTCTACTCTCAGCACCTTCCAGTAGACACAGTTTTCTAATATCTCGCACCAACATTCCATCCACCAAAGACCTGGTTTTTTTGTTAATGCGAAGACAATACTTCTGTATTTCCTGATGTGTTGCACTCACTGACAATCTAGTAGATTTTTCCAACTATGCACAGAAACGATTGTACATAAGTGAAAAGGATGTTTTATACTATTCGGATTAACATTTATCAAGTGTACGTATAATCTCCAGTGTACATGTTAAACATATTTTGCTATCGACTGTAAATTGTGACTGAATAATATGATCCTATTTCTGTAACAATTTGATGATGCCTGTAAACTGGCGTCCCTCATGTACTGTACCATGAGAATCAATCCATCTATTTACTTATTTAAATGAAATAGACATTTCTCTGATTTCAAAATAACATCAATGAACTATAAATCAAGGATTCTGTACACAAGAAAATTATGTATGAAAACTGACTTCAAGCTTTATTTTTTTCCCAGGCACTTATAACCCATCCACCAAAGACCTGGTTTTTTTGTTAATGCGAAGACAATACTTCTGTATTTCCTGATGTGTTGCACTCACTGACAATCTAGTAGATTTTTCCAACTATGCACAGAAATGATTGTACATAAGTGAAAAGGATGTTTTATACTATTCGGATTAACATTTATCAAGTGTATGTATAATCTCCAGTGTACATGTTAAACATATTTTGCTATCGACTGTAAATTGTGACTGAATAATATGATCCTATTTCTGTAACAATTTGATGATGCCTGTAAACTGGCGTCCCTCATGTACTGTATCATGAGAATAAATTTTTTTATTTATTTATTTATTTATAGTTGTGGAATGTCCGGACACAAACAAGATTAACCAACAATTACGATAATTGGAACTCACACAACTATTTAACACAAACATATGTACAATCAACACATCAAATGTTGTGGATTCCGGCATGACAATCTACCCTTGAAGAACTGTAGGACTTACAGCAGTACGCCTACATTCCTTCTCAGGTTGATGATCCAAGTGGAAGTCGTCCGGACACAAACAGAATTACCAACAGCTAGATGACAGATGATATCAATTCAGTATATACAATATGAACATATGTACAAAATCACACACCAAGCACATTGGACTGCTCATTGATGCGCTACCCTTTGAAGAATTGTAGGACTTACAGCAGTACGCCTACAACCCTTCTCAGGTTGACGCTCTAGGTTGGAAAATCGTCTAGTGTTTCATCCTCCGACTCTCTACTCTCAGCACCTTCCAGTAGACACAGTTTTCTAATATCTCGCACCAACATGCCACAACTTGTTCTCACCTCAACCGTCCTCACCAATCCATCACCACTACAGATCAGCCTTACTACCACTCCCAAAGCCACCTACCTGTGGCACATTTATCTGCTACTAATACTATGTCACCAACCTTTAAGTTTCGGCACAACTTTTTCCACTTGTCTCTGGTTTGCAGTGTTAGAACATACTCCTTTAACCATCTTTTCCAAAATATATCTTTCATGTGCCTGGCTTGTTTCCATCTTTTAATCGTAGGTATTCCTTCCCCGCTTGAGTCCTCTATGCCAGGGTTGCCTCTCAATAACAATAATTTATTTGGGGTTAACACATCAAAATCCTTGACGTCGTCCCTCACAGGTGATAACGGCCGGTCATTTAATATTCGTTCAGCTTCACAAAAAAATGTCTCCAGCGTTTCGTCATTCAAACTCTGGTTTTTAATTATGGAGCTTAAAATACGCTTGATAATTCCTATAAGTCTTTCCCATAGCCCGCCTCTATGGCTGGCATGTGGTGGGTTGAAGTGCCACTCGATGTTCCTTTTCAGTAACTCTTCCTGAACTCTCGTTTGGGACCTTCGAAGTACTCTTTAAGCTCGGCGTGACAGCCAACAAAATTAGTCCCTCTGTCGCTGAACATCATCTTCGGTACACCCCGGCGATTTATAAATCTATGTAATGCTAGCACGAATGAATCAGTAGTTAGCGTATGAACCATCTCAATATGCACAGCTCTCATTTTCAAACAGGTGAATAAACAGCCATATCTTTTACATAGGGTTCTGCCTCTCTTCACTACAAAAGGTCCGAACAAATCCACCCCAACGTACTCAAATGGATAATTCCCTTCAGAAGCTTGCCACGCTGGGAGTGGTGCCATCATCTGCTGTACTGGACGAGCATTTCGGAGTTTACATTCCATGCACTTATCAATTATTTTACGGACAGCGGTACCTCCCTTCACTATCCAGAACTTACATCGAATACTTGATAGTACTTGCGAAGTACCCAAATGACCTTCAAGAACATGGTAGTGTCTTATAATGAGATCAGTGACTGGATGGTAGCAAGGTAATAAAGCCGGATGACGGGTCTCATATGACGATTCTAACATTTGTAGACGTCCACCAACTCTAGCGATCCCTTCGGAAACTATCGGAGATAATCTATCTAACCGCACCTTGAAATCTGCGAAATCGGGACTATCCTCCTTGGCAATCTCACCCCACGCTTCCCACTGAGCAGCCCTCAAAATCGCTAACTCTGCATTTCTAATATCTTCGACTCTCAAAGGCCCCACATTCATATTTTCGTATCCCGCAAGATGCATGACCTTTAAATACGTAACATATCGTGTCAACCACGCAACAGCTTTCAGTAGTTTGTACCAAGAAGAATAATATTTAAAAAGTGGATGTAAACCTGAATGTCTTTCTTGAGTAGATGTTAAACTGACACTTGTCTTCAACTCCAAGGCACACTCGTTTATCGGTGGTTCATCTTCTCTACGAGGCCACATACTATCAGCCCTTAGCAAGAACTCTGGACCTTTCCACCACTTATTTTTAACCACATTCATATCAATAACTCCTCGCGAGGCTAGATCAGCTGGATTTTTTCCAGACGGTACGTACCTCCACTGCTCAACAGTTGTTAGTTCACGAATTTGAGATACTCTGTTAGCTACAAAACATGCATATCTTGCTGACTCGTTGCGTATATAATATATCACAGACATCGAATCAGTCCAAAACGTTACGGGATGCTTGGGGTAATCCAACTCTTTACACACCGTTGTGAATAACTGCGCAGCTAGTAAGGCTGCATTAAGTTCTAATCTCGGAATCGAAACCGTCTTTAGAGGTGCAACTCTAGATTTACCCATCACCAGGCTAACATCTATATCATTCCTTAAGGTGGTTCTGATGTATACGGCTGCACCAAATCCAACCTCAGAGGCATCAGAAAAAACATGGAAGTCAATTATATCATGATTTCTCGACGGCTTAAGTGGACGTGAGACGGAATGTAGATTCAGCATTCTTAAACTGTTAACCCACCCCTTCCACTCTTCTCTCTGCCTCTCACTTAATGGTTCATCCCACTGTAACCCTTTCCTGCATGTCTCTTGAAATAACCTCCTAGCCGGAAGTAGATAAGGTGCTACTAATCCAAGTGGGTCAAACACGGACGACAACACAGAGAGCACACCTCTCCGAGTAACTGGCTTATCAATATCACCAACACTAAATCCAAAGGTATCAGAGTTCACATCCCATCGCATACCTAATGTGCGTTCAACTGGTAGAGTATCAACAGGCAAATCTCGTACGGTAGGTGCTCTGTCTTCTGGATCTATATGCTTCAAAACGTCTAGGCTGTTCGAGACCCACTTAGTTAGACGAAAGCCGGCCTTAGCTAACACTTCAGTAATGCTTGTTGCAAATCTAACTGCAGACTTATCATCATCGAAGGAGGCTAAACAATCATCCACGTAGAAGCAACAATCTATGACGTCCAGCAAATCATTAGAACCAAATGTGGACACTGCCTTTCGTAGAGCAAAATTAGCACAAAATGGGGAGGACGTGGCACCAAATGGATGCACTGTCATCCTATATTCTGACACCTTACCACAAGGACCGTCATCAAACCACAAAAACCTCAAGTGATCTCTGTCACTCTCTGGCACCTTCACCTGTAGGAACATTTCCTCAATATCCGCCGCGACAGCAACTGTAAACTTTCTGAATCTCAATAGCAGTCCCACTAATGAGCTCACGCAATCTGGGCCACTATACAGATTATCATTTAAAGAGACTCCTTCGTGTTTCGCAGAACAATCAAACACCACACGGAGTTTACCTGGCTTCCTCGGGTTAAAGACGGGATGATGGGGCAAATACCACTTCCCTGGCTCACTCTGATCAACTAGTCTTTCAACGTAACCCTTCATTATATGTTTATCGACGACTTCCTTATATTTGGACCAGAGTTCTGCATCTGACAGAAATTTCTTCTGTAAACCCATTAGTCTCTTAAGAGCAACTTTCCTATTACAAACCAACTGTCTATCTTTGAATCTCCATGGTAGGCCAACGCTGAAACGCCCGTTTTCGTATTTACAAGAGTCCTCGGCTATTTTAACTGCT
Organism: Trichobilharzia regenti; assembly: GCA_944472135.2. NCBI lineage: Eukaryota > Metazoa > Platyhelminthes > Trematoda > Strigeidida > Schistosomatidae > Trichobilharzia > Trichobilharzia regenti. Next base: position 36,580,473 of record OX235270.1, on the reverse strand, counting down.
TTTAAGTCTTCTACAGAACGACCCTTCCCTGGGACACCGCAGTCACAAAACTCCTTGTCATACATATTTTTAATCATAGTTTCTAGTTTGTCCCCATCGTTTGTAACTAATGATGATATGTGGACTATGGGTATAGGTCCTCTCACTGTCCATCCCAGTGGTGTTTTCGTCGCAAACAGATCATCTCTACCTCCAAATCTCTCTTCTAATACCTTGTGAGCTTCTGGCACACTACATCCAATGAGTACTCTCACTCTTCCATCTTGCAGTGTTGGAAGAGGTATGGCTTACCGACAACCGTTTCACGACTAGGTACTATAGCTTCGCCAAGTTTCATACTGGAGGTAGTGTAAGCAGTATCCACTTCCACGGTTTCCCCAGTAGCCAAGGATTCTAACTGAAATGACACTCGCTCACATACTACTGTTTTCGCAGAATTGAAAGTATTTACAACCAAGGGTTGCTTTGGGCCTTTAATACCCAAGCAACCAGCCAGTTCAGCATCTATCAATGTAACGTCTGAACCATTATCCAACAATGCATAAGTCTCTACTGAAGATTTCGGTCCTTTCACCTTAACTGGTAATACCCCTAAGAAAACTTGTGGGATGTCAAGGGGTCTAGAGATACTATTACAATTAACCGAATTCCCAGGTTCGTTCACTGTCCTCAGAAGTGGGTGCATATCCGTTAAACCACTACTTCTTTTATTTGTCGCCTTACAATTCCACTTTGTATGCCCAATCTTTAAACAACTGAAACACAGCCGCTTCTGCTTTGCCATTTTTAACCTTTCTACGGGTGACATAGCGATAAAGCGATTACAATCACTCAATTGATGCATGTTATGGCAAACAATACACTCATCCTTTCTCGTTGTGTTTTGAGACTTCACTACAAATGCTGTCAATGGAGTTGAAGATTGAACGATCAATTCTTGGTTGTTTGCTCAAAATCAACTTCCTCGATTTTCGCGGAGGCATCAATACGACAGTCATCGTCTCATCGGTCGCTGTTCAGAAAGAAGATTGAAACATCGTCAGAAGTAACAACGATTTATTATTGTAATATTTGTTTTCAGACCTTAGTTTGCTTAGTTCGCTTATTCCTTTTATATGTTGGTGTAACAATAAAGAAATAACAAGCAGCAGATCGGTGTTTTGGTTTTTGCGTCCGTTATAACTAAGCGTTTCTGAGAAATCTTCTAAGAACAGCGTGGGCCCGAGCGTAGCGAGAGCTGGGCATTAACGGTTTATGAGACGAGACTGACAGTTTCTGACGATAGAAACAGATCTGGCGGATTCAAACAGTTGGTGAAAGTTTGGATAATCGCCGTTCATTTTTCCTGGTGCCGGTCAAGTCCTCTTTGAACAAGCAATATCTGGAACTTTTTGGAATTGGGTCAAGTTCAACAATGCCTAGGTCAAAGAAGGGACAGAGTGTCTTGGATGCAAACAGGAAAGTAAGTCATGTTGACTTGTCTGTTAATTGTAACGATGTGTCTGATGTCAAACATGATATGGTTGATGTTACTGTTTCGCCGTCCAGGGATAATAGGAACATCAAACTCCCTAAATTAGAACCACGATGTTTTGATGGAAACCCGGCTGATTATTTACAATTTGTAAAGGAGTTTGAGATCATGTTGAGTGGTTTTTTATTAAATGATGAATTGAAATTGATGTATTTGATGAGATATTGCACTGGAGATGCTGCAAGAGCTATACAGTGTTGTAAGTTTATGAAGCCAAAAGAGGGCTACGATGAGGCTATGAGCATATTACGTCAAAGGTTTGGAAGACCTTCGATGATCGCAGGGAAATTATTCGAGGCTGTTGAGGGTAATGGTGGTCAGTTACAGGATGACTCCCAGGCACTCACTGAGTTTTTGGATAATTTGCTAATTTACAAGAATGGAATGATTTCGATGAATCGAATGAGTGACCTCAACTCGAGTTTTATACTAGAAGTAATAGCAAGACGTCTACCTACTCGATTGCAAAGGAAGTGGGCGAAGATAAGCTCCCGTATGGAGGATGAGGGTATCGAGCCAAAGTTTGATGATATCCTGAAACTGGTAAATACTAGTGTCAATCAATCTATGAGCAAGTTCGCGAGTCTATTAGATCTCACCCCTAGAATAGAGCAGTCTGAGATCAAAATGCAATCATTGATGACGAGTAGGCCTCAGAGAGTTGGATATCGAGAAGACTCCATGATGTCTAGTAATGCATATAGACCTAGTGAGTGTAACAGGTTTCGTAGTACGTGCTCAACAGATAAGTTACAAGATGCAAGACAAACACGGTTGTGTTTTACACGTGTGCAAGAGGTGCATACAGAAGTGAACTGTGAACCGGTGAGCAAGTTCAGTGATAAGCTAAATGTAAACTCCAGGTCTGACTCCGAATTGTGTGACGATAACGGTGCGATGAAGAAGTCTGTAGTTGCAACTGGTAAGCCATTGTTGAATAGAGTGTCACAGAATAGAGTTACTGCTTCAGAGTGGAGTTCTGACTCTACAAGTTTACAAGGTATTACTAGTCAGAGTGAAGTTATAAAACCTTTTATGATTTGCGAGGAGGAACCAAAATTGTCTACTTCTGTTATTAAAGAGTTTGAAAATGATGAAGTTGACGGTAAAGTGAATATTCGTGAGAATGATCATGATACTTCACAGTTGTCTTTGGTTGATCATTATGAGATGAGGGATATGCCTACTACTGCTAAGTTAAATAAAGGTTCTGTACAACTTGAACGTGAAGTAGAAATAAATGCAGATTCAGTTGCAGAAGGCATGCATACTTGTGAGACCGTCAGTGGGAGTGATCAGCATGTAGCCCACCTATCATCAGATGCTAGTGTTAAACGTGAGCTGATATTAAAAGACAGCAGTGGTGGTGGTCTTGCAGGTAGACAAATTTCTGAAAAGCGAGCAACAACATATTTTGATCCACCGCTAACTTCATCAACTGATATCAATCAGTCGTCGTTGGTGCTGTCATCCACAATGAAACAGACACCCATGAACTCCAGTATCTTGTGCAATGACTATGGTAGTATCAGTTCGTTTGAAAGGACGAATATCAATGGTCAGTTTAGTGTGGATAAGCCAAGTGTAAAGGAGAGAGTTATTGTTAAATTGACTTGCATGAATAAAGGCATTTCTAGTTTCAAGTTACTATTTGAATGTTATTATCTTTGGTGTAAATTACTCTGTTTCTATACTTGGTTGATGAGATATGTCGTGTGTTTGTTGGTCATCTATATTCTACGATACAATGACATGGGCGTGTTGCCGTTCAGATTTGAGGATATAGCTGATAGAAGGAAGTTAGCAAATGAACTCTGCGACGATTTTCCAACTTAGAGCGTCAACCTGAGAAGGGTTGTAGGCGTACTGTTGTAAGTCCTACAATTCTTCAAAGGGGAGCGCATCAATGAGCAGTCCAATGTCCTCGGTGTGTGATTTTGTATATATGTTCATATTGTATATACTGAATTGATATCATCTGTCATCTAGCTGTTGGTAATTCTGTTTGTGTCCGGACATTCCACAACTTACAATGGTCAACCTGTGAAGGTTTGTAGGCGTACTGGTGTAAGTCCTGCAATTCTTCAAGGGTATTCCATCAAGACATGAAATGCGAGTTTGTGTGTACTGTTTGTATATACGTGTGGTGTGTCATAGCAATTGGTGTTATTTGAATTCATTGTGTTTACTCGTTGTTTTCGTACCTTGTTGTTATTGCATAATTTTGTTAAAATTTTCGTCGTGATTACTTCTGAAGTTGTGGCCACTCTTCTACATCCGTGAATGAACTGATTGATGTTAAGGACAGCAGATGGGTCGTATACGGCGGGGAGGCTAGGCTAGTGCTGAGAATGAAATGTATACGGGGATAATTGTTAGCTGCGGTCCGACACGCCGGGGAGAAAGAGTGTAAACGACTGAGGCTCGCATGCGTCACCGCTACTAGAACTGAGGCAGAATGAGTGACAAGCGATTTCAGTGATAATTGATAGTGAATAGAAAAGAGGATGCTTGAAGAGTATCATGAGGTGCTGCTATGGTCACGTTGCATTCTGCAAGAGTCATTCTAGTAAGTGGCGATTGTGTTGGAAGATGTCAAGAGGAGGTCTCTGTCTGGAGGCGCAGGTCGTCATTGATGTGTGAGATTGTGCTGTGGGTATGCTTGTGGTGTGTTGGCTTTTCTGTTTGTTTTCCATTTCAGCTCTGTCCGTGTGACCCAGGTTCTCGCAATGGCATCCAAGTCAACGTGCATTGATCGTGAAGGAAAAAAGTGTTGGATCCCTTTTTTGCCGAGGAGTGTCAATGGAGTTGAAGATTGAACGATCAATTCTTGGTTGTTTGCTTAAAATCAACTTCCCCAATTTTCGCGGAAGCATCAATACGACAGTCATCGTCTCATCGGTCGCTGTTCAGAAAGAAGATTGAAACATCGTCAGAAGTAATACAGAGATTTATTATTGTAATATTTGTTTTCAGACCTTAGTTTGCTTAGTTCGCTTATTCCTTTTATATGTTGGTGTAACAATAAACAAATATCAAACGGCAGATCGGTGTTTTGGTTTTTGCGTCCGTTATAACTAAGCGTTTCTGAGAAATCTTCTAAGAACAGCGTGGGCCCGAGCGTAGCGAGAGCTGGGCATTAACGGTTTATGAGACTTGGCTGACAGTCACCTTCACTAGAACTGAGGCAGTTTGAGTGACAAGCGATCGCAGTGGTATTTGGTACTGGATAGATAAGAGGATGTTCGAGGAATATCATGAGGTGATTCTATGGTCACGTTGCGCCCTGCAAGAGTCATTCTAGCAGGTGGCGACTGTGTTGCAAGATGTTAAGAGGATGCCTTTAATTCAAATGTGTAGGTCGTCATCGATGTGTGAGATAGTGCTGTGGGTATACGTGTGGTGCGTATTGGCTTTTCTGTTTGTTTTCCATTTAAGCTTTGTCCGTGTGGCACAGGTTTCCACACTGTCTTTCGAGTCAACGTGTATTGTTTGTGATGGAAGAAAGGGACGGGTCTTTTTTATGCCGGGGAGTGTCAATGTAGATGAAGATTGAACGATCAATTCATGGCTGTTTGCTCAAACCTAACTCTATATTTTGGTCTGGAGTCATCGATACTGCAGTCATCGTTCCATCGTTCGCTGTTCGTTGGAAGGGGGAGAAATACTATCAGAAGTGTTATTGCGATTTACTTTTATGACATTTTTCCTAGACTTTGTGTACAATAACCTTATGTTTGGTTCGATATTGGTTGACGAATAAAGGATTCTTGAGTTAGCAATCTGTGTTCTGGTTTTTGGCGTTGGTTATTACACATTTTTGCTGAAAGTCTTCTAAGGACAGCGTGAAGTCCAGTGTTGTCAGACGTGGACTCTTGGCATGGGCCTGGAGTCACTCAGTTTTCGCGAGAATAAAACTAACTAGCGAACCTGTATCTCATGACGTCTACACAACATTTCTACTTAGGACGCTTTCCAGAGTAAGCGGAACTCGGTACGATTCCATTTTAACTTAGTGATGGTGTCCTATCTAAAATGTCTAGGTGAAGTATTGGTCGTGATATGCACAGAAAGAATAATAACAGAGCTTATGAAAGGTGATTATTGAAATACTTCATAGCGTGTAGTCGCCAGAGATGATGGAGCTTTCAATTTAAATTCCATTAGGAATTGGTTACACTAAAAAAGCGATAAGATTTTTCCACAATCCATGCCCATGATATCAATACGTTTGTCTAACAGGACGTAGGTACTTTGTCCTGCGGTATGTTTTTCCAAAGCAGAACCTTATCAAAAGCAGCCTAACAGCGAAAGGCAGAACGGTTTTCTTGGAGAACGATAAAGACTTCCTTTGTGCGACCAACCTAGTATATTCCAACCCAGGAGGGAGAGACGGTGAAGGGATAGCAGTTCATAAGACCAGCACACTTCATCTAAGTTAACCACCTGAAGGAACATTAACAAAGTCTCTGAAGTTAATTATGACGCTGCATGACCACCAAAGTCACTAGGTTCTCAACTCGAAAGCTCAAAGGACTCGTGAAATGCGGGTCGAAACACAAGCTAAAAATGATCGATTCTTGTGGCCCTGAGAATGAGATTTGGACGGATCATTTTCATTGGTCAGCAACGATTTCGTTCCTCGAGCTACTCCGAACAGTTAATTAGACACAGACGCTGATTAAACAGGGAGTGGACAAAACCATGGACGCACTGCATCACATGCATCGGTAATTGTACTTGTATTCTGCATGCAGATGTGCGAAACTTGCATACAGCCACATTTAGATCTTCACTATATCCCTGCATCATGTCTCCCATAAATGAGACACGAATCTCATAAAAAGGGTAAAAATGTATGCTACTAAAAATATCATTGAAACTAAATGCTGACAGCATGGAGGGCAACTGTGAGAGCCACATCTACATAACCTCAGCTACCACAGAACCAGAAGATGCCATCATGACATACGATATCATGCCCAACCCAAAATTATCATACTGAAGACATTTTTAGAAAGAAAATAATGTATTCCTTTGGGAGAAATCTAAAAAAATGCCAAAGGAAATGGTATGTATGCTAGTGCTTGGTGGTGTGTTTTAACCGTGTATCTCTCAAGGACAAATTGAAGCAGTTTCTATCTGATATAGTGTTCGCGTTTGAGTTTTGTTCGTATTTACGTTATAAGTTATATAAGTTATAATGAATTACTGCAGACAAGGTGAGTGAGTTTTTCAATCAGTGAAAACACGGAAAATACTATGTGTTTAGTCGTTATGTTGCGTAATTTAGATTTGTGGATTGATATATGAGTTTTTAAGTACTCATATATCAAGAAGGAATATTCCTTCTTCATACTCATATTCATCCTTTCTATTTGTATTATTTTTATATTGCCTAATTAGCAAGAAATTAAACTATGGCAGTCACTCCGATGAACCTTAGCCCTGACTGGAGTCCGTATCAAAGATTATAATAATATTGAACTAATTCTAACATCGGAGTCGATAATGCCTTTTTGTGGTAAATTAATATTTTATCTACCTTAAATGAAACTATCATGCACTGAATTAATGTTGATCATTCTTAAAGTGGTCACTAGACGCTTAATGAATGCGACGAAACCTTAAAAATAGTATCCGCAGGTGAAATAATGGCTTTATTGTTGAAATAAAACTGAAAAGTTGTTACTATGTGCTGAATTAAATCTTTTGGTCCCGTAGTATTGTCAGTAATTGATGAATCTGGGCTGAGAGAGCTAAAACAACTCTGGTTAGCAAACCCAGTGCTAATTGGATTTCAATTTTAAATATAGTTTATTACGAGCTAGTGCATAGCAATTTGATTTCTTTGTGCTTGATTCTTGCTGGTTAGGTAAAGGTTCATGGTCTTCAGTAGACATCTGCGTAGTTCGTCTCTCCAACTTGCTGTTGTAGCTTTGTTGACTCCAAAAAGGAGTGTCGCTAGGATTACATTTAGTTTGTGGTAAGCGGTTTGTTAAGACATTGTTGCTACTGTGAATGGAGCTGATAATTTCACCAGTCAGCCGACAAAAGAAAAGAGGTAATAATAATAACAGATATGATTAGTGTAGGTTATGTAGACTGAAAGGAGGAAAAGGTAAAAACAGACAGCTAATGAATAATAATAATGGTGTAGTGGACTTAATAGTTGGAGCAGTCAGTATAGTAGGACAAGAGAGAATGTGAAGAAGTAAAACAATGAGCCTAGATGTCCACCCATTAATTTTGTGTGAGATTTTTAGGGGATAAGCCCTTTGGACGCAAAACTTGTGTCTCAGCCTTTGCTCAAATCTGTCAACGGACGGTGCCGTAGTTACATCTGCCAGTAAGGAGTTACAGTGACGGCAAATTCTCAGTGAAAAAAAAATGTAAACGCACTCGAGTCTTCGCTCTCTGGTGAGCTCTCCTTAGGGGATTCCGACGCCGGAGGCCATACTTACTTAACGGCAGAACACCTTTGTTTTGGCGATTCTGGTAATTTGTGATCCCATTGGCAGTAATCAAGTCTGCCTGGGGCTAAGTATAAAGAGACCTTATTTCTTAAGCCATTCATCGTATGGTTTCGGAGACCCATCAACCCTTTTGTCGCCCGTCTTTGGACTCTTTCCAAAAGGTTTGCGTCTCTTCTAAGCAGTCGGCGCAATGACATTTTGCACTGAATCATGTTTTGTACAACCTTAAAAAGAGTTCAGGATTGAGTGCACCTAACTGTCTATGTGTAAAGTGTATGGCCGCATGTACCTTCGCCGCATCCCTCGTGTAACTCACACTTGTGTCCAGTTTCTTCGTTAGAACTAGAACTAAGTCTCTCTTCGAAGTTGAACAAGGACAAGCTTTCGCTGCACACGGTGTATCTTGCATTCTGCAGTCTAAAGGGGCGTCACCAGTTAGAATATAATCTAGTTTCGATGATTTTCCGCTAGGGCCCCTCCTAGTGTCGTATCCGTCGTCCCCATTCAGTCCTATATTTCTAATGGTTTGTAGCAGATTCCGATCAAATTTTCCTTGAACACACTCCGAGCCAGGCTTCAGGGATGGGAAACTGAAATCTCCAGCAATAATGATTTGGGCATATTCCAAGTTCCGTCTCCCTCTGATGTGCAGTAGCTGGCTGTGATCTGCCCTACATGTAGGTGATTGGTCGATGCCACTCAGTAAATGCTTGATGTAGCCCATAGTGAAATGGCACTATATGGAGTTTGGGAGTTCGATAAGTAGTGGGTCTTTCGCACGTACGCATTTAAGTTGGTTGTCAAAGCGAATGGCAAATCCCCTTCCTTCCTTGTTATCCTTGTCACACCTGACCAGAACCATATCAGTTATACTGATTTCGTTGCTGACAATGGTGGGGGTTAATCAGGTTTCAGTAAGGATGATTATTTTAAGATGTAGGTGGGACTGGAGGTCTCGGAGTTCACCTACTTTCTTTCTCAGCCCTCTCACATTGTTATGTGGACAGCTGACAGTGAGTCTCACAATCTTAGATTGTTGTGGGGTAGTTGGCTTGATGTTTGCTACCAGTAAAGGATTTTACATTGGGAGTAGTTGGCCACTTCCGCTGGAACCGGAATGCTATCGATGTTCCTTGGATTCAGCAAGAACGCTTGATTGACACTGACTGCCACTCTCAATACCGCATCTCTGTAGTGTCACTGAGACATACAGACGTATTGTGGCATCAGTTTGCTGCCTACTTGTGGTTCGAGGTCTGCTTTCGCAGCATCGGATATGTTCTCCTATTTTATCCTTGCTTTTGTACCACCGTTGAAGTACTACAGCCAACTGCTCCTGGGAGCTGAATTTGACACTTAGCAGCCTTGGGGAGCTAATCTGTGTGAAATGAGCTGAGTGAGGTGGCCGAAAATGGAAACTGCTCCAGAAGCTCCAAGACCCATCTCAGTTGACTCCCATCTTCATTGCTGTACGTCATGCATGTGATTTCACAAATTGCCAGTTTCCAGTTTCGGAACACCGCGTATGCCATCAGTTCCGTTAACTCCCTCGCCGTTCGCATTTTAGCCCATGGCCTATAATATCTCACTCTTATGTTGGGGATCCTGTCGATGGCTTATATTTGAGCAAGTAACAGTATTCTTTAGGCCTCTTCAACTGAGCCCAGGGTCATCCTTAACGGAGGTGGCTTACCTTGAGGTGCCTTAACACCCCGGTGAAGTCTGCACTGTTTTGCTAAACTGATGTCCAGTCCTAATTTATTGCACTAATTAGACCACTGTTCCTGATCAAACAGAGCCCTTTGTTCAAGCAAACTACTGTTGCACATTGGTTAGATCAACTTACATAGGACATAAGTTTGGCCTTTGAATGCTCGTCCTCCTTTGTAGGGTCGGTCGTTCTAGACTTCATCAGGATCTGACAAGTCATTTTTATGTTGCCATGCTTCCTAGCGAGTGCGAGTGTTCCTTTGGCAATCGCGTCGTCCCTTACAGTTCCGGGCGTAAACTCGCAAGTCTTCAATTTATAAAGATAGATATTTCCAGTCGATTGAGCTGGAGTATCTTTTTCATGGTTTTTACTAAGTTTTGTTGATGTGGCGTTGTCAAGTGGAGCGTTGCATGGGACTCTATCGAGACGAAAAAGTGGCGCGCTATTTTCGTTATCCGGGGACATGCTATGTAAGACTGTGCCAGGGCGAAAGAGTAGACAAATGTTCCACAACCACGGGCACAAGTTATTTCTCATAAACTCGTAATATGGTTTTGACACTCCTTTGTTACAATGGCAGTACACACATCATTTGAAAAAGTGACATTCAAATGCTGAGTTACTTTTGGAAACAACAAAACTACAGGCCTGGCACTCGTGTCCTTTTTTAGAAGACTCTTTCGAAGTCTTATGACGTCTTCAGCGTTTCTTTTTAATTTTGCTGTGTGTCACACACTGGTTTCCTATGGATGCAGTTGTAGTATCGTGTCCACTTGGTTTCACCCGTGCAGTTTCAGTGCTGGACTGTGGCGTTGTAGGCATACCATCAGAGCAGGGAGTATGTACACAGGTCTTAAGAAACGGTATGTGAGATTAGGCTAATATCCCTGGGTAATTTCCTCCTCTGACTGAATCCCCAGTCACTACAGTATATAGTGTCTTCTTTTTAAGGCTACTTTCAACCACCATATTAAAAATTACTATAATTTATGCTTATATATGAACAAGAGATAGCGGTAGAATCTGCCCGCTAGAACAAGAGCAAATAGATTGATAAAGTGTAAGATAACAAAAATAAAAGGTTTTTGACTTTACCTAGTAGTGTTAGGTTTCTCCGCTTGACTGGGATCACGTGGCAGACCAATAAGTCTTGTTTTTCGGAACGAGTGAGGAAGATGCTGTTGTAGATGTAACCCCGGAAGCTTTGGCAGTAGTTCGAGGCAGCTGAACTTACCACACACAGATTTAATATGGAAGTAATGGTTGAATTTAATTCACCGGCTAGGCAGATCAGGTTTCCCAACTGGATAATGTACAAAATAGGTGTTTTCCGATTACCAAGGAAAAAAAACACCGTATTCCTTAGTATTAATTTTAAATATAATCAGAATTAATTGACTCTTACTTTTATTGCTGCCTGAAGAGCAATGAAATTTACTATATTATTGAAAAGATGATCATCGGTCACTTTATTCCGAGATGCGTTTATATTTTTAATTTTACTCTTTATTCTATCTGAAAATCCCAATCTTCAGTTGGCCTGTCGAAATTTACTTCTGTAACCTATTTTATTTCACTTTTTAAGTAATAATGTCTACATTTATTTTGAATTTAAATCTAAGCCATTTCTTTGTCTAGACTCGATGCCCTTGTTTTCACACGATATGCCTGATAACCTGTTGGTACCTACCTGACTGTAATAGTGCTGTCGTATGATATGTGATAATTTGATTACTCAAAATACGAAATGCCAAAATGTGATTATTTGTATATTCCATTTTTTGTCATGAACTTTTATAAATCTTCACTCATTGGTGGCATGCCACATTTCTTTGCATTTTCAATTCTTTCCTATTCTAGTGTGAAACTGGTTATTTCGAACAAACAGCATTATACGTACTCGAATTCCCGACAAACCTTTTCGCTCTAATTTCATCGCAACTGACAGTGTATAAACAGTACTAAGGCGATATGAATTTATGCCACTTAAAAATCCCAGCTGAGTCATATAAAAGGAAAGATGTTCAGTGAAGAGTTACTCTTTACAGCGATATCATATATATATATATATATATATATATATATATATATATATATATATATATATATATATGCGATTGTACAGCTTGAGAATGATATCTCTGAAAAGAGTAACTCTTCACTGAACATCTTTCCTTTTATATGACTCAGTGGGGATTTTTAAGTGGCATAAATTCACATCGCCTTAGTACTCCAAACAACTCATTGAGGCGTGTGGAGTAAACACAGGAGTCAGACAAGGGTGCTTATTATCACCAATGATGTTCCTAATTTTGGTGGACTGGATTATGCGTCAGACAGTGGGAAACGAGTAGACAGGGATATCCTGGACTGACGTGAAGAACTTAGAAGACCTGGATTTCGAGCGCGGATGATTTATGATTGATGTCACACAAAATCGAAGACTAACAAGCGAAAACTGACAAAGTGATCAAAGAAGCAGCAAAGACAGGACTCCAGGTGAACATAGACAAGACGGAGGCTACGAAAATAACCAGTCAACAACAACAACAGCAGCAACACCCAGCGCCAATCACCATCAACGGGAGGGATTTGAAAGAGGTTATTTCATTCACTTATCAAGGGAGGAAGCATTGTCTCAACTACAGGAAGAAAGGACGTGGATGTCAAATCGAGAATCGGGAAGGCGACAAACACATTCATCAACCTGAAACCAATCTGGAAATCTTTGTCACTCAGCATCAACAACAAAATTCGGGTAGATTTTCAACACAAACGTCAAGTCAGTCAGTTCTTCTATAAGGATCAGAAACTTGGCGGGCGGGTGACAAAGAATATTTCCAACAGCCTGTTGCAGACATTTAGCAACAACTGTCTTCGCTCTATATTGAAGATCAGACGGCCGGGCCGGAAAGAATCACCGACAAGAAACTATGGGAAGAAACGAAGCAAGAAACAATCACCAACCAACGAATATGCAGGAGAAAGTGGAGATGGATCGGACACTTGCTGAGAAGACCGCTGGGTAACACCGCGCGTAAGGCGACTGCTCGAGTGGAACCCGGAAGGGAAGTGTCGAATGGGTGACATGAAGGAGATCGTGTGAAGAGGGGCTGAAAGAGTATGGACTAACATAGATGCAGGTGAGAAGTACAGCAGAAAACAGAAGGAAGGGGAGACGCGCAGTTGAAGCCTTATGTTCCACTAGGAACCCAAGGGAACAATAATAACAATAGTACTGTCGATATACTGTCATTTTCGATGAAATGAGAATGAAAAGGTTTGTCCATTCGTTCGTTCTCTATTAAAGCTAGTAAAGGGTACCGGCTGTATGAAAAGATATGTATTAATTTAGTCAGTCTGCTGATCTTTCTTTAGCCACAAATACAATCTCTGTTGTCTGAGTGTTGGGGGGGGGAAATGTGTCTTTGTGTAATTGTCTTTTACTAAGTAGTAAACATCGGATACGCAACATAACATGAAACTTTAGAGTTTAAGAAGCTTACATCTAACTAATATTATTTGCATTCATGTGTCATGTGATGGTGTATATGTTTTGGATGTTATCACTTTTCACTATCATTCTATGGTTTATCTGATATCAAAACATCTTCACTTTTAGGCTCTCAATCGGAATACCCCGAACTTTATCGCAAAGTATACAAGCCAGACTTGTCAGAACCCTTTATATGCCCACATTTAAACCAACAGTCCATCTTAGTGGACCCCAAGGTTAGACATTTTATTTTTGCTTATAGGAAAGTATAAAACAGATAATTATAAATTTCAAACTGTTTAATTCTACATTAGTTCTTAAATTCGGCTTTTAAATCCAATGTGTTCATAGATTTGTGGGGAGACTATATAAGTGACTTGAGTCTGAGAATTACTCGTTTATTACATAAACTTGCAAATACCGTACTGAAAAGGGTTACGGATGTTTGTGTTAGGTAAACTGTTTGGAATTATCAGATGTTTTTGTGCTTGTTAGGAACAGCAATAAACGAAGTATGCTAATAACGTTTTCGATTTAGTGTAAAACGTGAGCAAAAGTATCATCTTCTAAGTGCGCAAATGATTCTGAAGGAAAATTTGTTGTTGCCATCGTCAGGGGGAGAATTCCGTTCTAACCAGCTAATAACCGAACGTGTTAACCGCAGTATAAGACTCATGATCATTCTGTCATTGAACTGTGAAATGTTGTGGTAGTAAGGGTTTATCTTCGTCAGTCATCTAATCGCACCTCAGTACTATTCTCGTACTGTTTTTAAAGCTTAGAGTAAGTACATTGCACTTATGAGCCGAGTATAAACTGACATCATTCTTCTGCAGTGAAGAACAAATAAACTTCTCTTTGTAGACATTTCATTTTACAACAAATGTAATTAGCATTTTCAAAAAGTCAATCTCTTTAAATGTCATAATTTGAAAAGAAACACTTGCTATGAAAAATTTATATCGCTGTTTATTGGTTATTATTATTACTATCATTATTAGTAGTATAATTTTTGTTATTCCAGACAGGCACTCGAAAATCACCTTTTACAAGGCGATGTACTGCGAGATTTTCGGATGTTCGCACAATGAAGGATTTATTTGAAAAGGGCTTGGAAAAGTCACGTAAGTTTTTCACCGGAAAAAACTGTTTTGCATTCTTCATGCTCTGTCACAGTAATGTTTTCAGATTTTGTCGGGTCTTGATTTGTGTTTTCCTTGAAGAAACAAACATTTGATTGTGGCAAACTGAAAATTGGATTACTTTCGTACGTTATAAGTAGAAGCCGGCACTCAGGAGAAGACTGGTGCTTAATACAAGCACTAATCATGAAAAAAAACTAGCGTTTATTAAGTTCATTATTTAAGCTTTGACTTTTCAGTTGGATACTCTATGAACGTGATTATTCATACAATTACAAAGGCTTAAACTGTATATAATCACACGAATGTGGGGAAAGCAAATAGTTGTCATTCTAAATGGCATTGAGGTAAATAAGACAATATGTGAAATATACATTAAAATATAGATTGAAGTTTACGAAATAGGAAGAATAGGGAATTATGAACATCTAGACTTTAAAGGTTGTTTAGTGCAAATTTTTATCACGAACCGATTCAAATTAGAAAATCTTTGAAGACCAAGGAACACTGGACAACTGCTTTGACTTAGTTTTGAACTTTTCATTTGTACGTAATGCTGATCCCACTGGGGATAGATCTAACGTATTTTGTGGCTACAAGGTAAGCGCATTTCCCATTTGGTCACTGAATAAAATTCCAAAGACTCAAATGTGACGAAACAGCTGCGTTCACTGATCTTTGATTAACTATGATCCTCGAACTGATTTTGCTTTGTGATGAAACAAACACTGAAATTAATCAAAATTCTACAAGCCCAAAAGCCTGGAGCATGTATCTCAACTTAATTTTCTTCACAGTAGTGGGAATATTTATAATTCCTTAAAATCAGTGAAACGGAATGTACTTTGGAAAAAATATTTATATTAACAACTGCTGAAATTTTGCATCCACACTTTTTCAAACAGATATCAACTTGCCAGTATAAGAACTGATTTTAGGCTACTGAGGTGCACCAGAATAAATGTGTTTAGATCTCAGTCAAATCACTGCCCTGTATTTGGATAGCTTAAAAACATGTCTTATATAGTCATGCAGATATTATTATTTCCTTTAATTCCTAGAGGAACATAAGGAACATAGGCTTCAGTCGCTCGTCTCCATTGCTATCAGTTCTCTGCCAACTTTTTCACCCCGCTCCAAGTCTGCCCACACGCTTTCATCTCCTCCTCACATGACCTCCTCCAAGTCACCCTTGCACTGACAACCAACTCGCCGCTTCCCTTTCGGGTTCCACTCGAGCAATGACTTGTCTAGTGATGTCACTTGATGGTTTGTTTTCTCAGAGTATGGCCAATCCAATCCACCTCCATTTCTTCCTGCCTATTTGTTTCACAATCGGTTCCTGCTGGGTTGGTTCGCTCATTGCCAGAGATCCCTGTTGCTGATCTTTTCTGGCTGGCCATCTGATCTTGAGTGATACTGAGCAAAGACAACTGTTAATGAAGGTCTGAAGTTTGTTTGAGATGCTCTTTACGACGCGCAGTGCAAGTCTCTGATCCATCCGTATAGTAGCACTGACTTCGCATTGGAGTTGAAAATCCGGATTCTATTTTCGATGCTGAGTGCTGTTGACCTCCACACAGATTTGAGAGTAATGAAAGCTTATCTTGCTTTTCCGATTCCGGATTTGATATCCTGGTCAGCCCCGCCTGTAGTTGAAACGATGCTTCCCAGGTCAGTGGGTAAAGGAGGTTGTTTCTTTCAGTTTCCTCCCATTTATGCAGGCTGATTGTTGTCTGTTGTTGTTGGTGGTGGTGTTGGCCAAGAATCTGCATCACCTCTGTTTAGTCTGTGTTCACCTGAAGTCCTATCTTTGATGCTTCTTCTGCCAGCCTGCTGCTTTTCACTTGCATATCTTCCAGTTTGTGGGAAATCAGACATATATCATCGACGAAGTCCAGACCCTCCTAGTTTTTTGTGTGAGTCCATTTTAGGCCTGTCTCCTCATCGCCCGCTCTTTGTCGCATTATCCAATCTACTGCAATCAGGAAGATCATTGGCGTTAGTAGACAGCCTTGCCTCACTCCCGTTCTCACTTCGAAGGCTTCCGTAAGTTTCCCGTTGTGGATTACATGGCATGCAGCATTGTCGTATAACTGTTGGATGAAATGTATAATTGTCGGTGGCACGCCTTAGTAGCGAAGTAGTTACCAAATGAGCTCTCGATCGACGCTGTCGAAGGCCTTTTCAATGTCGATGAAGTTGAGATAGAGAGGTGAGTGCCATTCCAAGATTTGTTTAATGATTATCCGTAGTGTGGCGAATTGATCAATACATGATTTATTTCTCCTGTATCCAGCCGGTTCCGGTCGAAGTTTTTCATCCAGGGCTTGTTTGATTTTCTCCAGGATGATGCGGCTTAGTACTTTGCTTGGGATGGAATGCAGATATCATACATACTATTATTTTCATCCTGCAAGCTAATCTTTACTAATCGTACAGTCATGTTGACTTTAGAAGTTGATAAGAGATATGACTTAGAAAGCGTTTATTTAGTGTTGTTACACTAACATACATGTTAGTGGCAATCCAATTTTTTTTAAAAAGGATGGACATTTTTACTGCCTTAAAACGTCAGAAGATTTAGTAAAAGTAGAATGACAAAAGCATGTAGTGTACAGAGTATCTTCTGCTAACCTTTCGGTTAACTATGTAGCTCAAACGTCTAAGTCGTTTAAGAACAGAGTGAATGAACAAACATAACTGACCAGACTTTAGCTTTTGAGAGTGATAAAAGCTGAAACATTTTAAAAATGTCTTACAAATGGGGTGAAAAGCATTATTAATAGGAACGGTGTTTGACTTTTTCAGTTAAATGTGAAGAAATGGAAGGGAAGATTATTGATTATATCCATACTCATACATATAACTGCTGAGATATTCTATAAAAGCGCCTCAAATATGTACAACAAAGAACCTACTCCTGAAAAGGAAACTCTGGCTACGACACTATTTACATCTGTAAATATGAAAACTTAACTTTTGTCGCGATTGTGAGCACTAAATTTTCTCGAAAATTGTAAAAAAAAACTGAACAGTAATCACTTCGTGTTTACAAACACTTATTAAACGGAATAACTTCACAATACACCAACTCTTCATGGATATGAATTTAACAGTGCAAAATATCAAATCATTGAGCATACCTTCATGAAGTGGATATCTGAAATTTAACAACTCACTTTTGGTGATATTTTATCGCTTCTCTATCCAGTAGCATTACTCTTAAGTCTAAATTTAAAAAGAATTGATTTCCTGTGAATTAAGAATTATGAACCTGAATTCGAAAAATTTAATTAGAGTCATTAAAAGTCACCCTGACGTACATATTTAGCAAGCTAATGGTATAAATTGATTATTTCTATTATCACTGCTGTCGTCATAATGACAAAAACTGGGTTTATTGTCCAATCGGTTTTCAACTGATTTTGACAACAATGCCTATCACATTTAAGTCTGATTGTCAACTGCATATGGATCACTGTAGATGATGTGTGATCGATCAGGGAGTAATAAATTAGGTGGGGACTTTTACAGTTTGAAAAAAACTGTTCAAACCTAAGATAAACTTAAGCGTCACTTTTCACTTTTTTTCACAGGTTTCGAAACTTGCTTAGGACGACGTTATAGTACGGAAGAATCTTACACATGGTTACAGTACATAGAAGTGAGTTCTAATGTTGAATCGACTTAAAGTCTATTTAGGTTGAAGATAGGATACGGGCTTTTGGATCGGCCTTAGTAAAGCTTACTGAACCTATTCCATTGAGTGATAACCTTGTTGGCATTTACGGAAGAAATTCACCTGAGGCAAGTTGTTTTAAACTCTAGTTAGTTTCCTCTAATGTTGTGTAAGTATAAAACTTGAGCACTGTGGTAGAGCATAACTCCACTATAGATAAGATTTTATTTTGATAAACCACACAATAATTTCTTCTCAAACACATAATCTCTTCTTCCATCACATCTTTAAATCCTGCTTTTTGACAAATCATTATATAATTTTACTCAGAATACCACTTATGGGACTTTAGAATTTCATCTTATCTAGGTACTGTATTTTCAATCGAATAACTGACGGATCCAACATAAGTTACATCTAAGGTTTAGTTAACTGTGTCATATCAGCGGTTACTTAAGTATACAAGTTCATCAAGTCTAGGTTGAGACATATCTTGATTGCCTTGAAAACCTACTTATGCTTGAACTTCGCTTCTGTTTAATCATCACGAGAATTAAAATAACACATTAAAAAAATTCCAGCGTAAGATCATACCAGTATACCTTAATACATGGTGGTTGAAAGATGTTTGATATCGTTGGGCTGTAATGAAGCAAATTCTGAAACATATTTCACCATAGCTTTCACCTCATTGTAATTAACGTCTTTTTCGTATGTTTGTGTTCAAACTCTTTTTTTCTACATCAAAGTAGCACTTAGTAGGAGTTTTAGTTTCAACAACTCTTTTAGGAACTCTCTGGTGGTTTTCACTAAACCAACCCTAATCACCTAAAATTTCTAAAATGATCTTCATAAGAACACACATTTCACTAGGCGAAACCAGAATATCAAATTCTTCGACACAGAGAGAAGTTAGAAGATGGTGAACAAAAGATAACTGAATCACACATATTGTTGTTTTAAAGTCAACCATACACCTGCAATTAGAAAGAAGAGACTTTTGATATGAAAGCTTTGAGTGACTCATTCCTTATTTCTACACACTGCAAAAACTAAAAGATTGTCAGTTTTTTTAATTCGATAAACAGATTGCTCTGAAGCTTAAAAATGCTAATAATCTGTGGAAATGTAAGCAATCTCAAGATGTGTGAGGCAGACGTGAATTCAGCCTACCTGTTCAGCTTCATAATGTTGAATGGTAATTTGCATTTTCAATAAAGAAAAAGTCCCCATTTAGACATTTAGAAAACAGAAAGATTGAGCG